>CM059575.1:33156804-33756804 GCA_030386875.1 Morinoia aosen
GCATCACTGCCGCATCACAACGGCTGGTGTGCATCACTGCTGCATCCATCACAACGGCTGGTGTGCATCACTGCTGCATCACAACGGCTGGTGTGCATCACTGCTGCATCCATCACAAAGGCTGGTGTGCATCACAACGGCTGGTGTGCATCACAACCGCTTGTGTGCATCACTGCTGCATCACAACGGCTGGTGTGCATCACTGCTGTATCCATCACAACGGCTGGTGTGCATCACTGCTGCATCACAACGGCTGGTGTGCATCACTGCTGCATCACAACGGCTGGTGTGCATCACTGCTGCATCCATCACAACGGTTGGTGTGCATCACAACGGCTGGTGTGCATCACTGCTGCATCACAACGTCTGGTGTGCATCACTGCTGCATCCATCACAACGGCTGGTGTGCATCACAACGGCTGGTGTGCATCACTGCTGCATCCATCACAACGGCTGTTGTGCATCACAACGGCTGGTGTGCATCACTGCTGCATCCATCACAACGGCTGGTGTGCATCACTGCTGCATCACAACGGCTGGTGTGCATCACTGCTGCATCACAACGGCTGGTGTGCATCACTGCTGCATCCATCACAACGGTTGGTGTGCATCACTGCTGCATCCATCACAACGGCTGGTGTGCATCACTGCTGCATCACAACGGCTGGTGTGCATCACTGCTGCATCCATCACAACGGCTGGTGTGCATCACTGCTGCATCACAACGGCTGGTGTGCATCACTGCTGCATCACAACGGCTGGTGTGCATCACTGCTGCATCACAACGGCTGGTGTGCATCACTGCTGCATCACAACGGCTGGTGTGCATCACTGCTGCATCCATCACAACGGCTGGTGTGCATCACTGCTGCATCACAACGGCTGGTGTGCATCACTGCTGCATCCATCACAACGGCTGGTCTGCATCACTGCTGCATCCATCACAACGGCTGGTGTGCATCACTGCTGCATCACAACGGCTGGTGTGCATCACTGCTGCATCACAACGGCTGGTGTGCATCACTGCTGCATCCATCACAACGGTTGGTGTGCATCACAACGGCTGGTGTGCATCACTGCTGCATCACAACGGCTGGTGTGCATCACTGCTGCATCCATCACAACGGCTGGTGTGCATCACAACCGCTTGTGTGCATCACTGCTGCATCACAACGGCTGGTGTGCATCACTGCTGCATCCATCACAACGGCTGGTGTGCATCACTGCTGCATCACAACGGCTGGTGTGCATCACTGCTGCATCACAACGGCTGGTGTGCATCACTGCTGCATCCATCACAACGGTTGGTGTGCATCACAACGGCTGGTGTGCATCACTGCTGCATCACAACGGCTGGTGTGCATCACAACCGCTTGTGTGCATCACTGCTGCATCACAACGGCTGGTGTGCATCACGGCTGCATCACAACGGCTGGTGTGCATCACTGCTGCATCCATCACAACGGCTGGTGTGCATCACAACCGCTTGTGTGCTTCACTGCTGCATCACAACGGCTGGTGTGCTTCACTGCTGCATCACAACGGCTGGTGTGCATCACTGCTGCATCACAACGGCTGGTGTGCATCACTGCTGCATCACAACGGCTGGTGTGCATCACTGCTGCATCCATCACAACGGTTGGTGTGCATCACAACCGCTTGTGTGCATCACTGCTGCATCACAACGGCTGGTGTGCATCACTGCTGCATCACAACGGCTGGTGTGCATCACTGCTGCATCACAACGGCTGGTGTGCATCACTGCTGCATCACAACGGCTGGTGTGCATCACTGCTGCATCACAACGGCTGGTGTGCATCACTGCTGCATCCATCACAACGGCTGGTGTGCATCACAACCGCTTGTGTGCATCACTGCTGCATCACAACGGCTGGTGTGCATCACTGCTGCATCACAACGGATGGTGTGCATCACTGCTGCATCACAACGGCTGGTGTGCATCACTGCTGCATCACAACGGCTGGTGTGCATCACTGCCGCATCACAACGGCTGGTGTGCATCACTGCTGCATCCATCACAACGGCCGGTGTGCATCACTGCTGCATCACAACGGCTGGTGTGCATCACTGCTGCATCCATCACAACGGCTGGTGTGCATCACAACCGCTTGTGTGCATCACTGCTGCATCACAACGGCTGGTGTGCATCACTGCTGCATCCATCACAACGGCTGGTGTGCATCACTGCTGCATCACAACGGCTGGTGTGCATCACTGCTGCATCACAACGGCTGGTGTGCATCACTGCTGCATCCATCACAACGGTTGGTGTGCATCACAACGGCTGGTGTGCATCACTGCTGCATCACAACGGCTGGTGTGCATCACTGCTTCATCCATCACAACGGCTGGTGTGCATCACAACGGCTGGTGTGCATCACTGCTGCATCCATCACAACGGCTGGTGTGCATCACTGCTGCATCACAACGGCTGGTGTGCATCACTGCTGCATCACAACGGCTGGTGTGCATCACTGCTGCATCCATCACAACGGTTGGTGTGCATCACTGCTGCATCCATCACAACGGCTGGTGTGCATCACTGCTGCATCACAACGGCTGGTGTGCATCACTGCTGCATCCATCACAACGGCTGGTGTGCATCACTGCTGCATCACAACGGCTGGTGTGCATCACTGCTGCATCACAACGGCTGGTGTGCATCACTGCTGCATCACAACGGCTGGTGTGCATCACTGCTGCATCACAACGGCTGGTGTGCATCACTGCTGCATCCATCACAACGGCTGGTGTGCATCACTGCTGCATCACAACGGCTGGTGTGCATCACTGCTGCATCCATCACAACGGCTGGTGTGCATCACTGCTGCATCCATCACAACGGCTGGTGTGCATCACTGCTGCATCACAACGGCTGGTGTGCATCACTGCTGCATCACAACGGCTGGTGTGCATCACTGCTGCATCCATCACAACGGTTGGTGTGCATCACAACGGCTGGTGTGCATCACTGCTGCATCACAACGGCTGGTGTGCATCACTGCTGCATCCATCACAACGGCTGGTGTGCATCACAACCGCTTGTGTGCATCACTGCTGCATCACAACGGCTGGTGTGCATCACTGCTGCATCCATCACAACGGCTGGTGTGCATCACTGCTGCATCACAACGGCTGGTGTGCATCACTGCTGCATCACAACGGCTGGTGTGCATCACTGCTGCATCCATCACAACGGTTGGTGTGCATCACAACGGCTGGTGTGCATCACTGCTGCATCACAACGGCTGGTGTGCATCACAACCGCTTGTGTGCATCACTGCTGCATCACAACGGCTGGTGTGCATCACGGCTGCATCACAACGGCTGGTGTGCATCACTGCTGCATCCATCACAACGGCTGGTGTGCATCACAACCGCTTGTGTGCATCACTGCTGCATCACAACGGCTGGTGTGCTTCACTGCTGCATCACAACGGCTGGTGTGCATCACTGCTGCATCACAACGGCTGGTGTGCATCACTGCTGCATCACAACGGCTGGTGTGCATCACTGCTGCATCTATCACAACGGTTGGTGTGCATCACAACCGCTTGTGTGCATCACTGCTGCATCACAACGGCTGGTGTGCATCACTGCTGCATCACAACGGCTGGTGTGCATCACTGCTGCATCACAACGGCTGGTGTGCATCACTGCTGCATCACAACGGCTGGTGTGCATCACTGCTGCATCACAACGGCTGGTGTGCATCACTGCTGCATCCATCACAACGGCTGGTGTGCATCACAACCGCTTGTGTGCATCACTGCTGCATCACAACGGCTGGTGTGCATCACTGCTGCATCACAACGGATGGTGTGCATCACTGCTGCATCACAACGGCTGGTGTGCATCACTGCTGCATTACAACGGCTGGTGTGCATCATTGATACATTGCAGCATCACCACACACACACACACACACACACACACACACACACCACATCTCAGCCCCACACATATACAAACACAGCTGGGCGCTTGCATACGTCGGAAGCCATCAGTTCATCAAGCTTCGATTGCTTAGGACAATCAGCGCAAGATTGACTCATTGATTCTCGTGTTGACAGTAAACAGGCTTGTTGGTCCGTGTTGTTGACAGGCAGGCAACGCTTCGGTAAGGCGTCTTGACGAACGCTTCTCGCGCGCTGCTGTCTCATGCCCAATTGACCGCTTCGTTTTGCCTTGATATGTGAACTGAGGGAAGGGGTTTGTTTTGTTTTGTGTGTGTATGCAAAGTGGGTACGAGCGTTCTCAGTTTTTTGGGTTCAACTTGCTTTATGTTTATAAGTAAAGTGGGGATGAGCGTTCTCCGTTTTTTGGGATCAACTTGTTAATTAGTGGTTGTGTTCTGCGTGTTTTATCTTCATATTTAAGGGATCGACGAGCTTTCTTCCAGATTTTGTGTTGGTATTCAACTTGTTTAATGTTATTTTATTTTATAATATGTTACCCGTTGGTATTTGAACAAGACATGGGAATTCTTCCTGTTTTATTGCAGTGCAAAAAATAGATGCAAGTTCTTCCCTATTTGATCATTTCATTTAAAGAAGATAAGAATATTTTCTCAATTTGTTCGCTGTAGTAAAGTGGGATGAGTATTATTCTTACTTTATACTAATATTTAAAGTAAGAGTGATTGTTCTACCCTATTTCGAACTCGTAAGATCCTGAATTGCCTATAAAATGAACTAAAAACAAAGGAAAATTTGAAAAATATCGTATTGGGATCAGTACGACCATACAAAAAATTGTTAAATTCTCGTCGTCGAATGAGATTACAACCACTTGGAGGTCATCGAAGGTTTATTTGTTTCAAAAGTGAATCATCAGAGGAGCAGATTCAGTGATGAGACAGCTCTTTAGCGCTTCTATGTCCTCTGGAATAACATAGGAAAACTTCATCAAACGCCTTTTAGTCACAACATAAGCGTATATTTGCTAAACATAGACCTGAACAATTACGACATTATGAGCAGTAATACTACAGATTTCACAGAGCAGTAATACACCAATACCCATTTTGCGAAACACATTTCCTGAAAATTAGTTACGTATGCAACCTGAACAAAAGGGTCACAAGTGGTCCGTCTATACATGCGCATATATGTCTGCTCTTTAGTATCGAAGAACAACCGGTTAAAAAAGCTACAACTTGTGTTCAAAATGGTACTTGGATTCTGAAGAGAGAAAAATGCTTAGCATTTTCGATCACACCCGGTCAGTCGATGGGTAAAATCAGTATCCGTACTACACAATCCTCTTGATGGTTCTTAAATTCTGAACGTTCTCACAAAAGCCACTGATTAGCGGGCCTCATCGATAGAGACCTATCTTTTAAACGAGAAACCCCCAAAAATTACACAATTTCCAACGACGAATCAGACTACACGAATTATTTTCAAGATATATTATGTTCGAGTACGTTCAACCTATCACGTCTAACGAGCTCGATTTTTCACCATGACAAAGAGCGAGTGGCGGCCACTCAAAAAAGTCACATCCTTCTCAATTACCGCACACTCGCCACAGATATTTCAGACAACGAATCACACTTAAAGTTTTTCCAAGATGTAATGGTCGAGTGCACACAACCTATCACGTGTAATGAGCCTGACTTCTCCCCATGCCATAAAGCGAGTGGCGGCCACTCAAAAGAGTCGCATCCTTCTCAATTACCGTACACTCGCCCCTGATAAGTGGGAGGCAAGCGGCGCTTGTTGCACCAAACGGAAGCCTTCAAAACAGGCGAGTTTGAGCGTTTATGCGGCGACAAGCTCGCCGCCTGATGAGGGGGATGCAAAGTAGCGTTTTGTCGCTGTTTTCAGCGATGATAAAATCCCCGTAAACTCCTGCGAGCGCCGTGTAAAATGCGCCGCTAAAATTCAATTTGATGTCGTCCGCTTTAAAAGAAACGTCTTCGCTGGGCTGGAACTGAACGAAATCCTGAGACGAAATGTTCTGGGCACAGAAAGGGGCGCTGGTGGTGAACGAAAGTCTCAGCCTATGGGACGCAAAATAAGTGCTTCCTTGGAACTAGCTGGAGGAGGTCCGAAGCAGGCCTCTTCTTCTGGCAGACCTCGCTTGCGCCACGCTGCAGCTGGTGTTATCTCACATGCTCAGCATGGAGCTGATCAGCTTTAGGATGCTTAGAATTTCCCACTAAACAAAGAAACTATATTGGCTAACGGTGATAAGTTGACTTGATTGAATGGAAGAGGTCCGAAGTATCCTCCCCTTCTGACAGACCTCGCTTGCGCTGGTGTCATCTCGCACGCTCAGTATAGCCAGCTTTAAGATGCTTTGAATTTCCCACTAAATACAGAAACTAGATTGATTAACGTTGATAAGTCGACTCGATTGAAGCCTCTGTCTGGACGAGCTGAACGAGGAGCTTGTAGCAACTCCTGAATTTGTTGCAGCGTGTTACATGAGCCCTCTGCTGTAATATTTGCCGTTAAAATTATATCACTAGTACACGTGGTGTCTTCATTTGACGAAACAAAGTAGCTTCTGCTGCGATATGAAGTGGAATTAGAGTAACCCTTTGAATTTAGGGCATCATAAATTGTACTATCGAAAACAGTTGCGGTGTGCGCCATTAAGAACCGCGTCTAGTCTACGTCTGCCTTTCTTATCATTGTTATCATTGTTGTCTGTTCGAAGTTATTATCTGAGTATATTATCATTATTTTTTGCCTTTCTTATCATTGTTATCATTGTTGTCTGTTCGAAGTTATTATCTGAGTATATTATCATTATTTTTTGCCTTTCTTATCATAGTTGTCTGCTGGAAGTTGTTATCTGAGTTTATTATCATTATTATTTGCCTTTCTTATCATTGTTGTCTGTTGAAAGTTGTTATCTGAGTATGTTATCATTATTTTTTGCCTTTCTTATCATTGTTGTCTGTTGAAAGTTGTTATCTGAGTATGTTATCACTATTTTTTGCCTTTCTTATCATTGTTGTCTGTTGGAAGTTGTTATCTGAGTTTAATATCATTATTTTTTGCCTTTCTTATCATTGTTGTCTGTTGGAAGTTGTTGTTATCTAAGTTTATTATCATTATTTTTTGCCTTTCTTATCATTGTTGTCTGTTGAAAGTTGTTATCTGATTATACTATCATTATTTTTTGCCTTTTATATCATTGTTGTCTGTTGGAAGTTGTCGTTATCTCAGTTTATTATCATTATTATTTGCCTTTCTTATCATTGTTGTCTGTCCGAAGTTGTCGACAACTGAATATATTGTCATCATCATTAATATTGTTATCTATCACCGATCACATGCATGACAGCCGCACCTACGGTACACGAACATAGGCTCAAGAGTTGTATAACGTCAAGAATTCTGAAAAATGGAAGAACGGAAAGAAATTCAAAATAACATCTTGAAAATTTTGACGAATAAGCAGTGTGTTGAATAAGCAGTGTGTTGAATAAGCAGTGTGTTGAATAAGCAGTCTGTTGAACGATTAATGTGTTCAATAAGCAGTGTGTTCAATAAGCAGTATGTTTAATAAGCAGTATGTTCAATAAGCAGTATGTTCAATAAACAGTGTGTTGAACGATTAGTGTGTTCAATAAGCAGTGTGTTCAATAAGCAGTATGTTCAATAAGCAGTATGTTCAATAAGCAGTATGTTCAATAAGCAGTATGTTCAATAAGCAGTATGTTCAACACGCAGTATGTTCACCTCAATACATCATCGTCTGCAGAAAGCAGCTCCACCATCTCAGCGTCAGCGGACTAAATTACAGCGTATTTGAAATGGTCTCCCGTCAAAGTTGGCCAAAGCTTTGCCCAAGTTCGCCGATGAATGGCGCAAAAGTTTAGCTTGCAGGTTCAGCCAGAGTTATTTTCGGATTTTTCAAACAGGATTTACACGCATTTGGTACCGAAGGCCGGGGAATGCAGAGCGACAACATCCTCGCGGGATTTTTTCGAGTGAGTTCGATAGCAATTTGGCGAGGATTTGAAGGAGAATTGGTGAGCAGGGAGTGAAATTATAGCTCCTTGTGCACCGGCCTGAACTTATAACTCCAGAATGTCGGAGCTTGTTTACATCTCCGCTGCGTGAACAGTTATGAGACGATAATGTCATGCCTTCAACTTGCCAGTAGTCTGAGGTGTGTTACCAGTTTTGTCGGGTGTGTTGCCAGCTGTCTGGGGTGTGTTGCCAGCAGTCTGGGGTGTGTTCCCAGCAGTCTGGGGTGTGTTCCCAGCAGTCTGGGGTGTGTTGCCAGCAGTCTGGGGTGTGTTCCCAGCAGTCTGGGGTGTGTTGCCAGCAGTCTGGGGTGTGTTGCCAGCAGTCTGGGATGTGTTGCCAGCAGTCTGAGGTGTGTTGCCAGTTTTCTGGGGTGTGTTGCCAGCAGTCTGAGGTGTGTTGCTAGTTTTCTGGGGTGTGTTGCCAGTTTTCTGAGGTGTGTTGCCAGCCGTCTTGGGTGAGTTGCCAGTTTTCAGGGGTGTATTGCCCCAGCAGTCTGGGCAGTATTACCAGTTTTCTGGGGTGTGTTGTCAGTAGTCTGGGGTGTGTCGCCGGTTGTGTGGGGTGTGTTGCCAGTAGTCTGGAGTGCGCTGCCCAAACGAGTGATGCTGCAGTGGTGATTAGCCCTTTCTTCTCTTGTTCATTTTCTTCTTCTCCTCTTCATTACACTTCACATAAATCCTGAAAATGATAATAATATTTTAAAAATATCTCTTTCTCATCATGAAATCCCTCCCCTCTCTCGTATCGCTGCCTGACGTGCGCTGCAGATCTCTGCAGATAAGCGCCTGATTGTGTCTGCAGATCTGTGTGTGCTTGTGTCTGCTGATCTGTGTGTGCTTGTGTCTGCAGATCTGTGTGTGCTTGTATCAGCAGATCTGTGTGTGCTTGTGTCTGCAGATCTGTGTGTGCTTGTGTCTGCAGATCTGTGTGTGCTTGTGTCTGCAGATCTGTGTGTGCTTGTGTCAACAGATCTGTGTGTGCTTGTGTCTGCAGATCTGTGTGTGCTTGTATCAGCAGATCTGTGTGTGCTTGTGTCTGCAGATCTGTGTGTGCTTGTGTCTGCAGATCTGTGTGTGTTTGTGTCTGCAGATCTGTGTGTGTTTGTGTCTGCAGATCTGTGTGTGCTTGTGTCTGCAGATCTGTGTGTGTGCTTGTGTCTGCAGATCTGTGTGTGTGCTTGTGTCTGCAGATCTGTGTGTGTGCTTGTGTCTGCAGATCTGTGTGTGCTCGTGTCTGCAGATCTGTGTGTGCTTGTGTCTGCAGCTCTGTGTGTGCTTGTGTCTGCAGATCTGTGTGTGTGCTTGTGTCTGCAGATCTGTGTGTGCTTGTGTCTGCAGATCTGTGTGTGTGCTTGTGTCTGCTGATCTGTGTGTGCTTGTGTCTGCAGATCTGTGTGTGCTTGTGTCTGCAGATCTGTGTGTGCTTGTGTCTGCAGATCTGTGTGTGCTTGTATCTGAAAATCTGTGTGTGCTTGTGTCTGCTGATCTGTGTGTGCTTGTGTCTGTAGATCTGTGTGTGCTTGTGTCTGCAGATCTGTGTGCTTGTATCAGCAGATCTGTGTGTGCTTGTGTCTGCAGATCTGTGTGTGCTTGTGTCTGCAGATCTGTGTGTGTGCTTGTGTCTGCAGATCTGTGTGTGCTTGTGTCTGCAGATCTGTGTGTGCTTGTGTCTGCTGATCTGTGTGTGCTTGTGTCTGCAGATCTGTGTGTGCTTGTATCAGCAGATCTGTATGTGCTTGTGTCTGCAGATCTGTGTGTGCTTGTGTCTGCAGATCTGTGTGTTCTTGTATCAGCACATCTGTGTGTGCTTGTGTCTGCAGATCTGTGTGTGCTTGTATCAGCAGATCTGTGTGTGCTTGTGTCTGCAGATCTGTGTGCTTGTATCAGCAGATCTGTGTGTGCTTGTGTCTGCAGATCTGTGTGTGCTTGTGTCTGCAGACCTGTGTGTGCTTGTGTCTGCAGATCTGTGTGTGCTTGTGTCTGCAGATCTGTGTGTGCTTGTATCAGCAGATCTGTGTGTGCTTGTGTCTGCAGATCTGTGTGTGCTTGTATCAGCAGATCTGTGTGTGCTTGTGTCTGCAGATCTGTGTGTGCTTGTATCAGCAGATCTGTGTGTGCTTGTGGATCTGCAGATCTGTGTGTGCTTGTATCAGCAGATCTGTGTGTGCTTGTGTCTGCAGATCTGTGTGTGCTTGTATCAGCAGATCTGTGTGTGCTTGTGTCTGCAGATCTGTGTGTTCTTGTGTCTGCATGATCATCTCGGCCAGATCAGCTGGCCAGATCTCTCATTAGGGCTGCTTGGATCTGAGCAACGTTCGTCGCAGCAACGCTGCGCTGTTTTCTTCAGCGTCAATTGGACTGATTTGTTTATGTATTGAGGTTGAGCTTATGTTGGTATCATGTATACCTGCCTGCCTTGACAACGTATCTTCTGATTTGTGTGGAAGTCAGTGCACGCAAGTGAAATGATTGCAGTGAAGGCACGCCAGTGAGGCACGAAATGAAGGCACGCCAGTGAAGGCATGCAAGTGAAGGCATGCAAGTGAAGGCATGCAAGTGAAGGCATGCAAGTGAAGGCATGCAAGTGAAGGCATGCAAGTGAAGGCATGCAAGTGGAGGCACGCCAGTGAAAGCTTATAAGTGAAGGCACGCAAGTGAAATGATTGCAGTGAAGGCACGCCAGTGAGGCACGAAATGAAGGCACGCCAGTGAAGGCATGCAAGTGAAGGCACTGCCCCAAAAATCTTCTCAAGCTGCTCTCCACAATTACCCTCCAGCCTAATGTCATCTGGCCGGAATAATTTCCTGAATAATTTCCGCGTATTTCCGAAATTCTGTGAAGTCCACAACCCGCACCTCACCCCCTCCCCTCCCCCTTCTCTGCTGGGGGTTCGTTTTAGGCCCACCCCTCCCATTATATTTCGTGAATTTCAACGTAATTTAAATGGTCTCGTTTTGTTATTACGGCTATTATCATTTCGGCTCGTAAGATTTATACTTCATTAGGTGTCGAAGCCACTTGTCAGTATAACCTACGGGAGAAACTACATTCTTTTTGTGCAGTTCTATGATCATTGTGTCATTGTGCTTTGCTTCCCTTATTTTGGCTGGTTGCGGTGAGAGAACCAAATCACCAATCAAAAAATAGAACGTATTCGTGCAAGAGTGAAACTTGTGACTGAGCCGTTGTGCTATATTGTGACCTATTGTACTATCAACTCAAACCTCAATAGTTTCTTCAGTTTGGCTTTAATAATTATTTCAGCTAGAGCAAAGCGGTCTTTCAACGTATAACCGAAATGAACGCTTCAATGCCATCAAAAATATACCATTTATTTTGGGATAATATCATTTTAGATAGTCGCTTGCCGTAAATAAATTGCAGCACCCTTTAAGACTTTTAATTTCCAACACCAACGTATTCTTATAACGTCCTACAAATATGAATACAGAGAAGTGTCGTCGGGGTAGACCAGTTTTACGTGTCCAAGGCTGTTGAAGACATTTCGGCGGTGACCCTTGTACGGAAGCATCATTGGAAAGTATGGCAGCCACTTTCAATTGAAGACTCCGGACATCTTCCCTCAGAGACACAGAATTTTCTCTCAGATGCACAGGATTTTCCCTCAGATGCACAGGATTTTCCCTCAGATGCACAGGATTTTCCCTCAGATGCACATGTTCGAAGCGTCTAGAGGAAGCCATTGCGACATCGCCGATAACCACGGCTCTCTGACTCAGCTCTGACAGAACATTCCTGAGGAGAAGAATTCAAAACCCCATTCTGTCGATCGGTTCGAATTCCCTCGGGTCATTCAAGTTTAATGACGTTTGACACAATTCGAAAGTAACATGATCACCGGACCAGCTTTTGCCTTTTTTTTTGAGAAGCTCAAGGCTTAATTTTGAGGAGCTCAAGGCTTATTTTTGAGGAGCTCAAGGCTTATTTTTGAGGAGCTCAAGGCTTATTTTTGAGGAGCTCAAGGCTTATTTTTGAGGAGCTCACGGCTTATTTTTGAGGAGCTCGAGACTTATTTTTGAGGAGCTCAAGGCTTATTTTTGAGGAGCTCAAGGCTTATTTTTGAGGAGCTCGAGACTTATTTTTGAGGAGCTCAAGGCTTATTTTTGAGGAGCTCAAGGCAGGTAAAAGAAGGACTGATATTTTGAGCGGTGGCATGATGAGAGGCGGTGGCATGCGGTGGTTCTACCTCCTAACAGTTCTACCTTTTTAGTTCTACCTACCAACATTTCTACTTTTGTTGTTCTACCTTGGTCAGAAGTAAAATTTTGCTAAATGCGACCCTTGGTGGCACTGGCGTGCTGTCTGACGGGCTGCTTCTGTTGGGTGATGAAGTGTGGGTGGTGAGGTGTGTATGGGGAAGATTGACGGGCTCTACACTGTTCTTTTAAGTTCTAAACAGTTCTATCCAGTTTCGAACAGTTCTTGATATGTGCACTCACTTCGTACAAATTCCAGACTGGCCCACAAAGCCTCAACGAAACAGATGACTGAAGATGCCAAAAAGAGCTCCAGATGCTAGAAAATGCCAAAACGAATTACTATTGTCTGAAGATGCTAAAGCAGCTCAAGATGTGCGAAAATGCCATAAAAAGTTCCACATGACCGAAGATGTAAAAAAAAATTCGTATGCCTGAAGATGCCACTAATAGTTTCAGATACCCGAAGATGGCAAAGCAGCTCCAGTAGTCTGAAAATATCGAAAAAAAAACAGCACCTGATATCTGAAGATGCCAAAAAAAACTTCAGATGCTAGAAAATGCCAAAAAATAGCTACAAATACCTGACGATGCAAGAGATAACCCTTGATGTCTGAAGATGCCAAAAATAGCTTCCGATGTTTGAAGATGCTATTAGCAGCTTCAGATACCTGAAGAGGCCAAAAACAGCTCAGATATCTGAAGTTGTAGAAATCGCTACCAGATGCTCCAAGATGTCATAAACAGCTCCAGATGCCGAAAAATACCATAATGAGCTGCAGATGCCTGAAAATGCCCCAAACAGTCTTAGATGCTTGGAGAGGCTAGAACAACTCTAAATGCTTGGAAGTGCCAAAAATAGCTCCTCATGCGAACATTGTGAGGACGATGCAAGATGGATCCATTGCTTCATGAGGTTCTTGCTTATCTTCAATTCTTCCGCCTCTTTGAAGGAGGGAGAACTTTGCTCGCTCGGACCGCACAATATTCTTCCTGGCTTTGACAATCGTGCTTCGATATTTTCTGACTATTAACAGACGTTTTTTTGACACTCTCAAGACACTCAAGACACTTGTGACACTATCAAGGCTCGGAGAAACTGCGATTGGATAAAATAATTCCTTACAACTAAAGTTTCTCAGTTAAAATAGAAATAATTTAATATCATACTCGAAGTTCCCTTTTTTCACTGCTCCGCCGATTTGCTGTTTCTGTTTTGGGAAAAACTGCCGAGTAACGTCGGTTTTTGTAACTAAGCTCTTTACAGAACGCCGGTCTCTCTGATCAATGATGTTAAGTCTCCTTAGATGAAACGATGTCGCCGTCTTGCTTTCAATAAGAAGGTAACTTTTCTCTCGTGCTGATGTCAATGCGAGCTGGTGTAAAGGTAACCCAAACAGATTTTCTGCTTCACTGAAACTGATATTAAGTCTTTCGTGCTGTGTTGAAGAATCTTTTCCATGCGTCATCTCCATTTCTCAGCTCTGGAAAAAATCCATGATGGTATTCGCAATCAGAGCCGGCTAGAAAAAACTGCTATGACAAATCATAATTAAAATAATACGGAGAACAATCCATAAAAAGTGCAAGAACTTGCGCGAGACTTTCCTTTAGTCAGGAAGTATAGTTGACCCTCGTGGGAAACATGGAGCTGAAAGTGAAAAGCATTAAAAATTTGAGAACCCTTTGGAAAATTTTCATTCGTTGTCCAAAAATAACAGCCTGAATCGTTAACAAAATGTAACCTAAAACCGTACTCCGCAATAAAATGTGCTGCTTATGATACTTAAATAAGAATACAGCAAGAAAATTTTTTTGTCATTAAGCATCTGTTTTATCTTGTAACTAGAATCATGACATCAATACCTCTGAGAAAATGAGTGCATCAAACAGCTGTATTATACCGTATTTAAAATTATGGAATCAATACTTCTAAAAAATAAGGACATCAAACAGTCGTTAAAGCCCATGATTAAAATTATGGTATTTATACCTCTAAAAAATAAGTACATCAAAAAGCTCTTTTATTTCATATTTAAAACTATAGAATCAATGTCTCTGAAAAATAAAGACAGCCAGCAACCGTAATATCTCGTAATTAAAATTACGAGATCAACACCTCTAAAAAAGTATGAGCAACCTCACGTTTTGCCTACCATCCCGGTTTGTGTTTATTCCTCTACGGACGCCAGAGGACAAACGTGCCCAGCAAGAAGAGTGCGAGGCACGGGGACGCGCAGCTCGAGGTCGACAACTTGTAAACACCAGCAATGATCGACCACAAATATCAGCAGGGACTCTAAGGTGAGCTCCCCAGGCTACCGGAGAAGAAGAGGATGAAGTGAAGCAATAACTTCTGCACCGGAACTGCTCCCAGCCATAGCCGTCGGTTGACACACCAATTGATTTCTGATATCGACGTGACTGTGGGAAATTGAAGCGCATTTTTCGAGGGTGTTCTGGAAGCCCGCAGGTGTGATGGGACAGACAGCGCAGGACGGATCCATGGCTTCGTGGTGTGAGTCTTCCGGCTCTGTGAATTTAGATAGGATCTTGGATCATCGAGCTACTTAATTGATACTTTGCTTCACGATTGTCTTGCTACACTTCAAGTCTTCAGTCTCTGTGAATTTAGAGAGGACCTTGGATCATCGAGCCACTTGATACTGTACTTCACGAGGTTCTTGACACACTTTAAGTTAATGAGAAAGAATTTCTGATCATCGAACCACACACACTATATTCATCTAGTCCTCGCCGGTCCAGGCGAACTACGAATAATTTTTTGCGGATTTGGTTTGGCTACTAATGGACATTTATTGCAGCTTGCCACATGTAGTCCTCAAAGAATTTATTATTGAATATTCATGGAACCCGCTGTCTCTGAAGGGGCTCAGTTCGACAAATTCAGTTATTGGAGCACAATTTTGAATTAAATTCAAACTTCAATAACTTCAGTATCACTACAATTGCAAAAATTGTAGATCAAACCATGACGACTCTTTTGATGTTAATATGTATTGTTTTCACTCCACTTTCATACCATGATTGCTGTGCAGTGTAGAGAAGGGTCAGTGCTGTGCAGTAGAATGGTATTTTTCGGCAGCAAAGTGATACTGGTGTGCAGATTCTATCATTTACTACAGACGGAGTTTTTTGCTCCAGAGGGCAAAAAAGTAGGGCAAAACGCTGTCAAATCACAAATCGTCGCTTGATCCACCGAAGAAAAGCGAGTCTCCGACGCGACATCCACGCGCCGCAAAGCAGGACACAGAAGCCGACATCTCTCTGAAGATCCAAATGACCGGCGCACGAAGCCGGTGACCTAGAGTCTGCATTATTTACAGGAATCTTCTTTGTGGTGCGTGAGTTGTTTGCTGAGGCTAGAAGGAAATTCAAAAGGCGTAGAGAGAAATTGGCGAGCTTCATTAAAGTTTATTAGCACAGCTGTTGGAGTAGTGTTTGTGGTACGTCTCTTTAAGGTAAAGGCGCATTACTTCCTTTTGAGTTGGAAAATTTTTGTTCGATTCTATTCCTGCTTCTGCAGTATTTTTATCAGAGTTGAAGCAGCTCCTCTGGTGATTAAACAAAACCGATAAGGCGGTTAGAATTAAAAGCTTGTAGAGGAATCCCTTCTTCTGAAGGAGTGTGCACATCCTTTACTCTTCTCCTTAGGATAAGGCGCTGAAAATACATGTAAATCGAAAAGGTAGTAATGGAGCAATCAATAAAATTGATTCCTCACTGAAACGTGCACTCAGATAAGTACCTCGCATACATACCTTGAATAAAATGAGTTCAGTATGAAGGCAACGGCTTGCAATAGTGCTATTCCTACCTATGGCTGGTGGGTAGGAATCTATGTTTGTTAACTGGTGCTGAACCACGTGACTTCTGTCGTGGTCTCGTCCTCAGCAACGCTTTTCAAATTCTAAACTTCGTTGTGAAATGTGCTGCTTATGATACTAAAAGAAGAATACAAAAGGAATTTTTTTTGACCTTAAAACATCTGTTTTTTCTTGTAACTAGAATCTTGACATCAATATCTCTGAGAAAATGAGTGCATCAAACAGCGGTATTATCCCGTATTTAAAATTATGGAATCAATACTTCTAAAAAATAAAGACATCAAGTAATCGTTATCCGTGCGAGAATTTCAAGTACAGCTGATCTTAGAGCTACACGACATCATCTCATGCAGGCCTAAACTCAAAGAGAAATTAGCCCAGTTGTTCTTAGTCATCGAAAACTTTACTCAAGGATAGTATGAAGCGAGTACCTGAATCTAATTTATATCCGTATCAGTTGACGTTCGTAAACGATGTTTTAAAACTCAAGGAATGTACGGGTACTCGATATTTTCTCAGAAATTCAAGCTGAAGTCCGGTGAATAGGTCGTTAAACACTTTCCCTGCGTATCTGAGGCTGTTAACGGTTGGTTTGGTTAGGTTGTAAGTAGCAGAATAGGTAAATCGACTTTACTGCTCAAATACATTTTTATCCTTCCTAAGAAATATAAAAATGCAACTGCACGATACATTTCACCTTGTATGATTACAATAATTTTTTTTAAAAAGTTCGCGAAACAGATGAAATGTCATTCATTTATACCGGTAAGTGAATGGGCAATTTACCATTTGGTACACATGTGGCCTAGTACGCGGAAAACGTGTTAAACCAGGTAAATGTCCTTGAAATGTTGAGTCATTGCGTTCCCTATAGCATCGGAACTGCTCTGCCATATTCTAAGCGAACGCAAGCTTAATTTTTTAAAATGTACGTTGAAATGTCGTACAATGGTAAGCCAGTGTAGCTGGCCATTGAGAGCACAAGAACGAATGCAGCAACCGACTCTGCTCTGCCGTCCAAGTTCATTAATGTTCATTTCTGTTTTTCTTTGTTTCATAAAAAGTGGCGGTCAAATAAGTAACGGTGGTAATAGAGGCGCGTAACCCGAGATGAGCTCAAGAAAACAGATCCTGTAGAAAATGAAAGTGAGATTCTAAAGGTCTCAGAAGTGAAGGATATCTCAGTGCTGCACTGCTAGAAAAGAATTATCAAAAAATAAGAACCGCAGGAGAATGTTTGATAAAAATTGGTATGACCTTCCAAAAAATGACCAATAAAAATTGACACTACAGCTGGAAAAGAATAGCGAAAGATTAAAAAACCCTCTGCTGAAGAATTACTAAATATTGTCCTTAGAGAAGAAGTATTGCTAAAGATTGGCTCAACTGTTGGAGAATTGCCAAAGACTGGCACAACCGCGGCGAGCGAAACAAACGGTACGAGGGAGGCAATTCGATGAAACAAACGGCTGGAGAAAGTTTAGATGTTAAATGGAAAACACTAAACTATGCAGTTTAATTGAATTAGTTTATATATTTTACAACACGAATTGCTTTCTTTCAAATGCGCTCTCACTAACCCCAGTGGGGAATCACGGTTACCCCAGGCGGAGTCGGTACTCTTCTCTAACAGTCAGGTACGAAGCCCAAGTGTTGTCGACTGCTTTTTTTTCCATACATGAAGGAGTACCCAGTTTGCAACCCGGGGCTCGAACTCGCGATCTACCATTTGAGATGCGAGCGCACTAACCATCCGGCCACGGTGGCACACTCTGAACTGAAAGAGCGAGAGCGAGTAACTAAGAAGAATTAACAAGAACAGAAACAACCGTGAAAGAAGAGAGTAAAAACGACCGTTGGGGAAAAAAACACAAAGAGAGTATAATCTGGGATTTGGATTGCACGGAACGTGAATGGAAAAGGATATTTAAGAAAGGAGCAGAAACAACCGTGGAAGAAAAGAATAAAAATGACCATCGCGAAAAAAAAATCACGGGAGAGGATAATCTGGGACTTGGATTACACGGAACGTGAATGCAAAAGGATACTCAAGACAAAAGCATTACAAACTAGAAGTAAAAATTTCAAACTTGAACACAGGGAGCGTTATTATTAAAGTCCACGGAATTGTATAGTAAAGGATAAAATGTGGAGGTCATAACACGGTTTGATGTGGCGTGTGTGGGTGTGGAGTTGAGTGCTGTGCGGCACACTCCCGCTGTCGTACACATGCGCACATCAGGGCGCTCAGATACCATCGAAGTGCTTCAAGGGAATTCCTGCGACTAATTACGGTGTTGTTAAAGTTTGGCCCAGTACACTGCAGTATTGGCTCAGCATCACTGCAGTATGGGTGCAGCATCACTGCAGTATGAATGCAGCATCACTGCAGTATGGGTGCAGCATCACTGCAGTATCGGCGCAGCATCACTGCAGTATGGGTGCAGTATCACTGCAGTATGGGTGCAGCATCACTGCAGTATGGGTGCAGTATCACTGCAGTATGGGTGCAGCATCACTGCAGTATGGGTGCAGCATCACTGCAGTATGGGTGCAGTATCACTGCAGTATGGGTGCAGCATCACTGCAGTATGGGTGCAGTATCACTGCAGTATGGGTGCAGTATCACTGCAGTATAGGTGCAGCATCACTGCAGTATGGGTGCAGTATCACTGCAGTATCGGCGCAGCATCACTGCAGTGTGGGTGCAGCATCACTGCAGTATGGTTGCAGTATCACTGCAGTATGGGTGCAGCATCACTGCAGTATGGGTGCAGTATCACTGCAGTATGGGTGCAGTATCACTGCAGCATGGGTGCAGCATCACTGCAGTATGGGTGCAGTATCACTGCAGCATGGGTGCAGCATCACTGCAGTATGGGTGCAGTATCACTGCAGTATGGGTGCAGCATCACTGCAGAATGGGTGCAGCATCACTACGGTATGGGTGCAGCATCACTGCAGCATGGGTACAGCATCACTGCAGTATGGGTGCAGCATCACTGCAGTATGGGTGCAGTATCACTGCAGTATGGGTGCAGTATCACTGCAGTATGGGTGCAGCATCACTGCAGTATGGGTGCAGCATCATTGCAGTATGGGTGCAGTATCACTGCAGCATGAGTGCAGCATCACTGCAGTATGGGTGCAGTATCACTGCAGTATGGGTGCAGCATCACTGCAGTATGGGTGCAGTATCACTGCAGCATGGGTGCAGTATCACTGCAGTATGGGTGCAGTATCACTGCAGTATGGGTGCAGCATCACTGCAGTATGGGTACAGCATCACTGCAGCATGGGTGCAGCATCACTGCAGTATGGGTGCAGTATCACTGCAGTATGGGTGCAGCATCAATGCAGTATGGGTGCGGTATGGGTGCAGCATCACTGCAGTATGGGTGCAGTATCACTTCAGTATGGGTGCAGAATCACTGCAGTATGGGTGCAGTATCACTGCAGTATGGGTGCAGTATCACTGCAGTATGGGTGCATTTTCACTGCAGTATGGGTGCAGCATCACTGCAGTATGGGTGCAGCATCACTGCAGCATCACTTCAGTATGGGTGCAGTATCACTGCAGTATCGGCGCAGCATCACTACAGTATGGGTGCAGCATCACTGCAGTATGGGTGCAGCATCACTACAGTATGGGTGCAGTATCACTGCAGCATCACTGCAGTATCGGTGCAGCATCACTGCAGTATCGGTGCAGCATCAATGCAGTATGGGTGCAGCATCACTGCAGTATGGGTGCAGTATCGCTGCAGCATCACTGCAGTATCGGTGCAGCATCACTGCAGTATGGGTGCAGTATCACTGCAGCATCACTGCAGTATGGGTGCAGTATCACTACAGCATCACTGCAGTATCGGTGCAGCATCACTGCAGTATCGGTGCAGCATCACTGCAGTATCGGTGCAGCATCACTGCAGTATCACTGCAGCATCATTGCAGTATCAATAGAGTGACGAGGCAGTGGCTGCAGTGGCAAAAACTGTGCAATTCTTTAGCTCCAAAGCTGAGCGTCCCGCTGCAGTAATTCTGGCAGTGAACTCCACTGAGTGGTACAGGGCAGTAATGAACTAGTTGCCACCCTCGATTTTTTGTTAGCAGTAATATGTACGTAGTGTGTTGCGCTGAATCAGCTGTAAACTTCAGCGAACCCCACGCAGATACTCGTATGGCAGACATATCTAATGTACCTTGTAGTGAGCACTTCATCCTGGGCTTTGACAAATTACATACTTGTAAAATATTCATTGATATTAATATTAATCCCACTCCGTGCCCCATGGTGAGACTTCGCTTATTATCTCAGAGTACGTTTGAAAATGCATTCGGAACGAAAAGTTATTCTTCCGTCTTACTAATAAACTTCAATACATGATCCTGACATACTGTTTTTAACTCAGTCTCAACACTAGCGCCGAGTTTTTTCTTTCTTTGACTCTGTAAATTTTGAAATTAATTGAAAACAGCAGAGTTTGGTACACTTGTCCCTGTATTGGACGCTCTTAAAACAGCGCAGTGTGGTACACTTTCTCCTGTATTGGACGCTCTTAAAACAGCGCAGTTTGGTACACTTTTCTCTGTATTGGACGCTCTTAAAACAGCGCAGTTTGGAACACTTTTCCCCGCATTGGACGCTCTTAAAACAGCACAGTTTGTTACACTTTTCCCTGCATTGGACGCTCTTAAAACAGCGCAGTTTGTTACACTTTTCCCTGTATTGGACGCTCTGGAAAGTTAGAGGCGGCCTCGTATAAAGAGATGTCTGCAGCACGAAAATAAGGTGGAGTATTTAGTGTGAGCCGCTCGGTGATTGCCGGCGTTTTTCCAATAAAGAAGGGATTGCGGAGCACTGTAATAGGATTGCCACTAAGTCTGCAGTTATCGTCTATTGATTTATGGAGATAAACTCTCGAGAGCCGCCGGCCATCTGAAGTCGAGGAATTATCATGGATTCGATGCCAGACGAAATAATTTAGTCCATGCTGCTTTTGACACTTTAATTTCCGAACGCGTGGGTGAAAAATCTCAGGTGGCCTGATAATAATAAAATTTGGCTTGTATGTGAAATATAATACGATCAGATTATACACAACGCATTCGGGAAAATATGAAAGTGAAAAAGATCTCCGGCGTGCAAAATTCCCCTTTTTTAAAGCCCTCTGCAAACTCGCAGCCCAAGAGAAGTTGAGAGCAGGTCTAACAGAGAGAAGCGTGTAATCATGTACGACCGTGAATAATAATTACTTCCTAGCAGCGTGATTATTATCCAAGAACTTAATTAGTATCCAGGGACGTGGCTTCCCTCCAGCGACGTAATTGTTACCCAGGACATGATTATTTGTGCCTTTCTGAGGGGGCACAAAAGGGCTTTCTTTTAAGCCGCTCCCTGCACAAGTGGCGGAAGCAGCGAACTTTCGAGGTGTTCTTCAGAAGTGCTCGGAAGGAAAAAGAACTGAGTGACTTTTGGAGCCCCCGATAGAAGGCCGTAGAAACAATCGCGAAAAAACAAGCGGGGGTTCTCGGAATACAATACTTTTCCTCCATCATCGGTTTCAGTTTCAAGCGACTTTTTTAGACTCTTCTGACATTTGTTATTTATTTTGGATAATTTCATAGCTAAGACGATAGATAGACTGCATAAAAGTGTGGGCATTTTTTTTCATTTTTTACAAATGAGCCAAAACATGAATGGGGTTACCTGATGCTGTGTGCATTGTTAACAGTCACTCGAATGCTGTAAAATTTCGCCTCAGATACGCTGTCAAATTTTGTGTCAGAAATGTTGTCAAACTTCTCTTAAGAAATACTGTCAAATTTTGCCATTGAAATGCTGTCAAATTTCGCCATTGAAATGCTGTCAAATTCCCCCGAAGAAATGCTGTCAAATTTCGCCATTGAAATGCTGTCAAATCCCACCGCAGAAATGCTGTCAAATTTTGCCATTGAAATGATGTCAATTTTCGTCTCAGAAATACCGTCAAATTCTACCGCAGAAATGCTGTTAAATTTCGCCATTGAAATGCTTTCAAATTTCACCATGGAAATGCTGTCAAATTTTGCCATGGAAATGCTGTCAAGTGTTGCCTCAGAAATACTGTCAAATGTTACCTCAGAAATACTGACAAATTCCACGACAGAAACGTGGTTAAATTTCAAACTGCAGCACCACACTCTTACGAGCCTCCTCAGGTCTCAAGTTGCTTTAAGTGTGAAATTTAGGGTGATTATGTCTATAGTGGTGCTCTTATTGAGGTATTATTTGCTGAGGTACCGCCTGATATTATACTATTCACTGTCGCACTAAACTTTTACGTACTGCGATTCTATATACTGGATTATCTAATACACAATATCTATTGGGATTCTATAATGAGGACTGAGGTACCACCTAATATTATACTATTCATTATCGCACTAAACATATTCGTACTGCGATTCTATATACTGGATTATCTAATACACAATATCTACTGGGATTCTATACTGAGGACTGAGGTACCACCTGATATTAAACTGTTCACTGTCGCACTAAACATCTATTGGGAATCTATATACTGGGGAACCATCTTCTAAAGTACTTCCTACTATGGTTCCATCAGCCTTGTGATATCTGCTGTGATGCTTTTTACTGTAGCACAATTATCTGTGGCACTATGTACTGTGGTGTAATTTACGAGAGGTTCTTACTTCTACTTTTAATAATTTAGTTCGTAGGTTACGAGTGATACGAGTACAGTATAAATATACATGCTAGAGTCAGAGACGCTATTTTAAATTTCGTCTGTGCCTGTACATTTCGATGAATTATTGACGAATTATCGATGTTCGGATGACGAATTATTGTGGGAAGTTGGATGATGTTGGCCGAGATTTAAAAATTTCTAGTCGAATAGCGTCGGTTTACTGAGTTATAAGCGTCTGTTAAAAAACTAAGTTTGTGGATATTTTCACGAACAGCAAAGAAATGAGGAACAATTTTTTCTCTCTTTACCGTCCGCGTGAATCTGAAAATTAAGCCACGTAAACGGTTCGTTCTAACGTATTTCATTTCTTGCTGCATTTCAACCCTAATGTGTTTTTTGAAGTTCACTGTCGAGTGGCAGTTCCTTCATTATTCTGACATCTTTGACAACCTGATGCCGGAGCCAGTCTGAAAAACAGCGGTAGCTGCAACGTTACAACGAGCAGAAAATTCCAATGGCTGAAGGTAAAAGACCATTATCGAGTCCTTTATGCTCTGTTGAGATACAGCAGCCGAGTTGACAAATTCAACAAACAAGAACCGTATTTATTAACTCAACAAAGCCACAAACATCGACCACAAACTAAGAGCCTCTTGAAATGCGCTCAGATATTCTATTTCGATCCTTTAACTCGCAGGAGCGCAGCTCTCTTCATCCAGCGTGGGCAGCAGGCAATTCACAGCGAAGTCTCTTTTGTTGATCACTTCTCTTTCATACCCGAGGCCATCAGAATTACATACGCCTCATCACTGGGCTGGTTAAGCCAAGCCAATAAAATATCGTGAGACTGAAAAAGAATTTCGATGCCAGACAATATGCTCTCAAATTTTACAAGCCAAATGTTGTCACAGAAATATCGTAAAATTCCGCCTCAGAAATCCTGTCAAATTTTATCTCAGAAATAGTGTAAAATTTGGCCTCAGAAATGCTACAAAATTTAAGCACAGAAATGCTGTCAAATTTTGCTTTATTAGAGCAGTTAAATTTCGAACTGCAGACTTCCCTGCCATGCGTGCATCCTCTGGTCCTAATCTGCTTTTGATGTTAAAAATTCAGGAAGATTTATAAGGCATGAGTACTTTTGTTGAGGTTACGCTGTAAGTTTGAAACTCGTTTTTTGTTGAGGTTACGCTGTAAGTTTGATGCTGTGAAAATCGTTAACGCAATGACCAGGAAAGCATGAAATCTGCTGGAGAGGTGCGGCCTCGAAAAATAAATGGAAACAGAAACGAACAGAGCGTGCAGCTGTTCTCGAAGTGCTTCCTTAGCTGCATGCGGTCTCGCAGCAAGCACATTATTGCCACTAAAATGAAATAACAATTGATATTTACATATTATGCAGGGGACTAGATAGAGTACAACTAGTTTTTTTAATTCATTGGAAAGTATTTACTGACAAGTGTATGGGAAAAATTCTTCGCAAAATGTATGTTTGCTCAAGAAAATATGTGAGAATTATATTTTAGGTTGTATCTGCAAATTTGATGTATGATATCACTAGAAGCCCAAGTGCGAATTACAATAAGCAAGGCAGTAACAAAACCAATAACATTAACAAAGTTTTAAGGTTCATAACTTATATAATTTGGATCAAACCCTGATTTTGCTTCTGATGGCGTTTAGAATTTGTAGACGTTCAGAGTTTGAGGTTGGTTTGGAGGTGCGTGAGCGACATTTAGGAACTATATCAATTTCTTATAAACAATGTAAATGTAATGAAAAATGAAGAAACTCTTGTAATTGCGAAATTGTGTAATTTATTATAAAATAATAATTTATGAAAAAGAAGCATTTTAATAGTTTTACTATACCGTTATCGTGTTTAGATTACCAAATGTGAGACAAAAAATAAATTTTAAGTTCATAGTCAATAGTTCACCAATATATTATCTTAAATATTCAGTGTGAACGCTTTAACGTCCACCAACTTTCAGCGCCTCAGAGCAACGCATTTCATCGAAAATCGGTAACTTGAAAACGAGTGAATAGGAAGCATGGTGCAACATTCCTGCGAATAACTCCACACCTTGAAGGAGTGCGTGCCACTTGATGAACGTCCTGAACTGATGAGCACTCACGCGACACGGTCCCTCTGCTCTGCTTCTCTGTAGTGCTGGTGATCAAGGAATCGTGGTTCTCGTCAGTAATCATGATGTTCGTCTGGAATGATGATGCTTATGCGCGGAATCATGATTCTCGTGAGTAATCATAATTCTCGCCCAGAATCATGATTCTCGGCAGTAATCATAATTCTGGTCCGGAATCACGATTCTAGCCCGGAATCACGATTCTCGTCGGTAGCAGGAATTTATGAGCTGAATGTGAGCAATTCCCAGGTGCCCCTCGAGGAAATCTTATTCATTCGCGTGAGCAGAACGTCGGCAGGCTCTGGAACGACAGCTGCAGGGCAGGAGCTGTTAAATTCCAGCTGCCTGGAACAACAGTTGCAGTACAGGAACTGTTAGCTCCCAATTGACTGGAACAGCAGCTGCCTGGAACAACAGCTGCCTGGAATAAGAGTTGCCTGGAACAACAGTTGCCTGGAACAACAGTTGCCTGGAATAACAGTTGCATGGAACAACAGTTGCCTGGAACAACAGCTGCCTGGAATAACAGTTGCCTGGAACAACAGTTGCCTGGAACAACAGCTGTCTGGAAGCTGCCGCTTGGAAGGACGCGTCTAAACGTTCCTCGCCTGGACACTCACGAGAGCGGTCTTTAAGGCGCTCAGATTTGAGGCAAATGAATAAACGTAAATTAACTGACTGTGTATTTACAATTGTACCAACTTTCATTGCTCAGAACAATGTCAGGCTCCAGGGTATCCAGTCATGAGCACTGGAAGCCATGGTAATTATTTGAAGGAAGTCAATTGAGTGTGAAATTGAGTGCTTGCTTGTACTGTTCTGTGTAATGTTTCCTTCACGCTGCACTAAGTACTTCTAGCTAGCATGGCCCGGAAGGCCTGCTGCTTGTGAAGCTGCAGTGCATCTTTGAGTGACTGGCGGGCGTCAGTCATAATTGTCAGTCTCATGCTCGTCAGTTGTACGCCCAGGAGTGCCTCATGCTCGTCAGTTGTACTTCCAGGAGTGCCTCATGCTCGTATGTTGTACTTCCAGGAGTGCCTCATGCTCGTCAGTTGTACTTCCAGGAGTGCCTCATGCTCGTATGTTGTACTTCCAGGAGTGCCTCATGCTCGTATGTTGTACTTCCAGGAGTGCCTCATGCTCGTCTGTTGTACTTCCAGGAGTGCCTCATGCTCGTATGTTGTACTTCCAGGAGTGCCTCATGCTCGTCAGTTGTACTTCCAGGAGTGCCTCATGCTCGTATGTTGTACTTCCAGGAGTGCCTCATGCTCGTATGTTGTACTTCCAGGAGTGCCTCATGCTCGTCAGTTGTACTTCCAGGAGTGCCTCATGCTCGTCAGTTGTACTTCCAGGAGTGCCTCATGCTCGTCAGTTGTACTTCCAGGAGTGCCTCATGCTCGTCTGTTGTACTTCCAGGAGTGCCTCATGCTCGTCAGTTGTACTTCCAGGAGTGCCTCATGCTCGTCTGTTGTACTTCCAGGAGTGCCTCATGCTCGTCTGTTGTACTTCCAGGAGTGCCTCATGCTCGTATGTTGTACTTCCAGGAGTGCCTCATGCTCGTATGTTGTACTTCCAGGAGTGCCTCATGCTCGTCTGTTGTACTTCCAGGAGTGCCTCATGCTCGTATGTTGTACTTCCAGGAGTGCCTCATGCTCGTATGTTGTACTTCCAGGAGTGCCTCATGCTCGTCTGTTGTACTTCCAGGAGTGCCTCATGCTCGTATGTTGTACTTCCAGGAGTGCCTCATGCTCGTCAGTTGTACTTCCAGGAGAGCCTCATGCTCGTATGTTGTACTTCCAGGAGTGCCTCATGCTCGTCTGTTGTACTTCCAGGAGTGCCTCATGCTCGTATGTTGTACTTCCAGGAGTGCCTCATGCTCGTCAGTTGTACTTCCAGGAGTGCCTCATGCTCGTCAGTTGTACTTCCAGGAGGGCCTCATGCTCGTCAGTTGCACTTCCAGGAGTGCCTCATGCTCGTCTGTTGTACTTCCAGGAGTGCCTCATGCTCGTCAGTTGTACTTCCAGGAGTGCTCATGCTCGTCAGTTGTATCTCCAAGAGGGCCTCATGCTCGTCAGTTGCACTTAGTATCCTCTAGAATTGCCCAAGGGTCTGCGAAGGCTTCAGGTTCTCCAGCAGACCTCCGAGTTTTGTCTCACACTGCACCTAGATGTGCTCGAACGTCATGGGTGGTGTGTAATGGGTGGTGTGTAATGGGTGGTGTGTAATGGGTGGTGTGTAATGGGTGGTGTGTAATGGGTGGTTTGTAATGGGTGGTGTGTAATGGGTGGTGTGCAATGGGTGGTGTGTAATAGGTGGTGTGTAATGGGCGGTGTGTAATGGGTGGTGTGCATTGAGTTAAGACTGATTGTGATGAAAGCTGGTGGTGATGAAAGCCTTGAAAATAGAAATGAAGTGATGAACGCCGATGTCGAGTAATATTTGTGATGAAGGGTAGAACTGTGGGCAGGATCAGCGTTGAGTTATGCATAGCATGTTATTAATTTGGAGATTGACGGGGCGATGAGTTAACGGAAGTTCAAAGGCGTTCAATTATCCCCTTATTTTTCCTAAAAGAAATTTGCCTATCGTCATTGAACGCAAAGATGTTAGTTTCATTAATTAGATACACTGCGTAACTTTCACTCACCGATTCATCACAGGCCTTCCCATTGCCAGCCTATTCTTTGGGCTATCCTTGGTATTAAAGGCGTATTCGCAGTTCACTTTGGTAGCGCTACAACGTGGACCTCATCACCCATAATGATCGAATAACCCATTTTTGCAGATATATATTATGCTGAGGAGGAATATGGTGCTTGAGTTCCAATACCAATTGTGAAATACACGCCATTCAATATGATTCCTCATAAAGAAGCACGAAGCATAAGGTGAAAGAATAAATGTGAAAATTAATTTATGTTCTGTAATTTGATGCTTTACATATCGGTGGGAACAGTGAGGCAGATGAAATACATTGGGTATTTAGTCTTTCCTCTTCTAACTTACCCCCTGTTTTGAGTTTGAATCCTCTTTACTGGAACCAACACACACAGTGCTACTAGCAACTCGTCCTCAATAAAGCTATCTTCGTCGAAAACAAATGTACTTTCGCCCTGAATAAGTAAAGCTCCGGCCACTGTGGTTCGTCAAGGCTTCTACATCGCTTTCCTTCTGCAGCAAATCTGAAGCACATCCTATGGTCCGACCTTGACATTATTCTTGCATCTCCGAATCCTCCGAAAGCCTCGAAGAGCAGCAAGAAGGCTCAATAAGCGCTCAAGAAGCATTTCCAGATGCATTTTACAGTTCGCCTTTTACGGAGGCTCGCTTGAAGACGTCATCTGGGTTGCCTCAGGCAGAGCTTGGCCAGATACTTCTTTCACTTCGAAACATGAGACTTTGGATCGTGTTCACTGTTTCGAGGCAGCGATCCCTGGTGACTCAAACACGGTATATCGTGACCATGACTCAGGAAACATCCGTACGCCCGGCGGTATCTTAAGACCAAGACTTTCTTACTAAAGATGCGTGGTTGTGCGACACGTAATAAAATTTATCAGTCGGGACCTTGCATTGGAGCTTGTACGGTTGCCGGTGTAACATCTTTCGCAAAACTCGTTAAAATTCAGTGGGTGAATTTTAACTCGTATCTCAAAAAAGTTAGCAAGTCTTAGTATACGACACATCTTTCTGAATTTGTTGTGGGAAAATCAACGTCTTTCCATGGCTAGGTGACGGCAGAAAACGAGCGTCAGAATTTGCTTTGGTCAAATAAACTTTGGTGAGGAAAGCAATCGCTGTAAATCCCATAGTTGGAGCTGCTGCGAACATATTTCTTTCGCACTAAAACTGCTTTAGGAGTTTGTAATACGATCTGAACCGCCTTTGCGATTTCGTTAAAGTCTGGACTTACGAGAACATCTATGTAGTGCATTAATCTTGAGCTAATATAAAGCATGGCACAATATTTTAGGTTTGTGATAACAACCAGTGCGTTTATTGCGGAGTACGATTCACACTTTGACTGCGATGTGCGCCACCGGTGGTACACGCAGGTAAATTTCATAATGCTGCTGACTGATCAATAGTCGCAAACTCAATTTACATAAATATTTAATCAAAGCTAAATGAAGGCACGATCCAGTTCATGTTTGGTATTTTCAAAATAGTTTACTACAATTGCTTTGAAATTTGAGTTTGGTGCTGAATTTAATATTTAGTTGGCGCCGTCAAAGTGTTAAAGAGGCTGCATCAGTCTAGGGTTATAACTAAATCTAATGCGTTAATTCCGACGTAGGCCACGTTCGTGTAAGTTTATGATATAATCTAGATCGTTAATTTGAACCTATGAATAAAAAGGCCACATTGGTCTGGGTTCGGGATAAAATCTAGTGCGTTAATCTCGACGCAAGATTAAAAAGGCCGTATTTGTATTGGTTTATAATGAAATCCAGGCCGTTAATCTCGACGCACAATATAAGGATGCACTGTATTTACAGCCTTAAGATTAACATAGTCCGCTTATTTTCTTCACAGTAAACGTTTCTTCAGCAATATTTATGGGCAATCCAATTTTCTGAGTTAGTTTTCCAGTACAATTAGATAAAGAACAATGATGTATCGTTTTGTGCAGCTGAATTAATGTCCGACCTAATTTAAAAGGTTATAAAAGGAATTTAATAAAATTTAATAGAATTCAATGAATTTATCTCTGTGAGCTGCAAGTCACTCCGATGTTCTCTTGCTTCTGAGGGCCCAAATCACCAGTCTGCCGAGCTGTTTACTCTGTGCTACAAAAGTTAGAAAAATATATCAGCGATCGAATTCGCAACGCCTTTTCCTATTGTTACTCATTTTTGATAAAGCCTCTTTCTGGTCCCTACTTGACCTCGGTATAGAAATCCAATGCTTAATTCATTCCAGCACAAGATTTAGCGCTTTGATCGCGACGTGACCCACCGGTGGTCACTAAGGGGATTTTCACAATGCTACTGACCGATCAGCAGTCACAAATTTAGGTTTCATGAATACTTAATGAAAACGAAATGAAGGCGCGATGTATTTTAAGGTTCGTTATTTTTCAAAATTTATCTCTAAAATCAACTCTTACTTGAGTAGAATAATGAACTTACGTTTAACGCGATCGCTGCCGCTGGACGCACATGTGCGTCCAGCGGTCTCATGTTAAGTTAGGTTGTAAGTAGCAAAGTTTAAAAACCGACTTCACTGCTCGAAAAAAGGTGATTCTTTCTTAAGAAGTGTGAAAATGTAATAGCATGATGATATTTTACCTCGTATGCTTAAATATTTTCTGGAAACAATGTTGAAATAACTGAAATGCTGTTCATTCACTCCGATACGTAAAAGAACAATTTACCTAGTGGTAAGTAGGCAGTGGACTTGTTAACCTGCCCCCGTTAATCTGACTACCTACATAGATCTGACGCGTCGAATGCGCTACTGGCACAATGGATCGAAGCTTGTTCTGCTCGACCAGGCCTCTCACCCAGCACACTGCGCGCTTCGGAATTACTGGAATCTGAAAGCTCGTTTTCAAGCAGATGACCCTTTGCAGCGAACACAAAAAGAATCAATTTTTCACTAACGGTACTTTCACGGCATGGAGCTGGAAGTAAATGAGATCAAGGACAGTAATTTATTCAAGCGGAATAGCAAGCCGAGCTACCGGAAGTGCATTTGGAGAGGAACAGGAGACAAAGTTTGATGACAAGTCAAGATTAGATTAGGAATGGGTGTAGCTTAATGTGAAGATTATCTACGCATAATGTCACAAAGTCCTAAACTTGGACTTGGGCTTACTTTAGTAAGGTGTTCGGCGTAACAATAATTTTCAAATTATTGGTATTTAATGCACCCAGTTTTAGTTTGGTATTTACGAAATTGTTAACAACTTTTGACTTTAAGTTTGAATTGAATCTTTAACTACAGTTTAGCTCATCGTTGTCAACGTCTCAAGTTAGAGAAGTCCTTTGAAGCTCGTCAGACAGACGTAGAGAGCAGAAACACCTCGTCCAGCGAAGTTCATCTAATCCTTCATTGATTCCACAAGTAAGTATCCAGGAGTCAAATTTTAAAAACACGTAGAGGGAGAAGATAGCCAGACTAGCCTCTTTTCTGGTAAAAATCCACAATTTTCCTCATTTAAAAAAATAATTTCTAAGCTCAATCAGCACTTGCACTGAACTCACCATGCACGGCTCATTGCTAATAAAAAATTTTTACTGATATTTCTTGAAAATAATCCTAAACTTGAGTGTTTAGGCCAGATTACCGTGCACGGTTCCCTGACACTGTACAATTTTTTACAGGAAATTTCTTGAAAATAATCTTAAACTTGAATCTATAAAAATGCCAATTCGGCTGACAGGATGGATGCAACGAGGAGGTGCCGGACCAAAAAGTTTATCGCTACGGTCCTCATGAGACGCGTTTTGGTTTGTCAACGTCACGGGAGTTCGCTCGCAGACTGCCAGAGCGCTCGGTCCTCTAGGGCGCACCACAGCGGTGTATCTCACGGTAGAGGAAACAAGGTAGAGTCAGTTCTATAAGGGAAAATGCACCTCCTCTTGTTCGGCTAGCCAATAGAAAGGCTATATTTCAAACAAACTTTATGATGTCACCATTGCGACATGTCGTTAGGCCAATAGTGGCGCCAGATTTGGAGCTAGCAGTGTTACCAGATGCAATCTGAGCGCTACCATTGGTTCGTTGCCATGACGTCAGCATTGCCACGAAAAATAGACTGATTTAACCCCATCTTGTTTTTCCTACTACGTGCATTCTACAACGCACTAACGATTGCCTTCTACACCGTTGAGGATCAGCTGATCGACGTATATCTTGTCTACGGAGATTGAGTGTAACCATTGTTGTGTCAACGGTATAGTTATCACCGTAGTCAGGTTGTTGGCGAAATTCTTTTCAATGTTGTTTCATAGGTGCAGTTATCACCGTAGTCGTGTTGTCGGTGTCACCATTGTTGTGTTGCTGGTGTAGTTATGGTCACAGTTGAGTTGCTGATTGGTCTCCATAGTTGTGTCGTGTGTGAAGTCACCTACCCAATACCCGTCGTCCTACCCTATCTTATCACTTATTCAATACCCGTCCTCTTACCCCATCCTATCACTTATCCAATACCCGTCAATGCCCTATCCAATTTCCGTCCTCTCACCCCATCCTATCACTTATCCAATACCCGTCAATGCCCTATCCAATTTCCGTCCTCTTACCCCATCCTATCACTTATCCAATACCCGTCAATGCCCTATCCAATTTCCGTCGTCTTACCCTATCCTATCACTTATCCAATACCCGTCCTCTTAACCTACCCTATCACTTATCCAATACCCGTCAATGCCCTATCCAATACCCGTCGTCTTACCCTATCCTATCACTTATCCAATACCCGTCCTCTTAACCTACCCTATCACTTATCCAATACCCGTCAATACCCTATCCAATACCCGTTGTCTTACCCTATCCTATCACTTCTCCAATACCCGTCAATGCCCTATCCAATACCAGTCGTCTTACCCTATCCTATCACTTATCCAATACACGTCAATACCTTGTCCAATACCCGTCGTCTTACCCTATCCTATCACTTCTCCAATACCCGTCAATGCCCGATCCAATCCCCGTCAATACCCGTTGTCATCGCAATTAGTCCGTCTGTCATCTTGAGCGCACGCACCAAGGCTATCTGGTCTTTAGGTGTATTTGCACGCGTTGTTTTTCTTTAGTCGTCTCCTTAAAATGCTTTCTTTTCCACTGCTTGGAGAAATGATTGCCCCGCTGGAGCAACAACTGTGCGGGAAGGCGTGTAGCGTTTTGTCAATTTTCGAGGGTCGCAACTTTGTGACTCTCCTCATTCTTTGTCAGTTTTTTTAGGGGATATTTTCAGACTTCCCCTTGTTTGATTTAAGCGTTTTTGGGAACGATGCCGGCATCTCTCCCCACGCACCCGATGTTTTTATATTTTTTGGGGGTATTTATTACGCTTTTGGAACCAAATTTCATTGAACAATCGCAGCTGTTTCTTGTGCATGTGAATAGTGATGGCATTGAATGTTAACAACTTTAATTTTACCAGCGGAATTTAAATTAGATTTAAGATGTGATATTTTACCAGTGGAATTTGAATTAGATGAAAGATGCGGGTTTTTTCTGAAATACGATAGATTCAAAGAAATAGGTTCTCAAGTTCTTTCGTTCTGACCTTCACGATGCAGCGTGTCACAGTGCAGCATGAACCATCGTTGAAAAGATAAAGAAAAGCCAGGCACCAACAAAAAAAAGCCGCAAGTTAATTAATTTATGCTGCAAACATTCTTGCACGAAAAGTAAACGCTGTTCAGTGAATGTCTGTAGAATAAATAATTGGATTCTGGAATTTTAAATAACATTAGAGGAGTGGGTATCGTTTGTGATGGGAGTTCCTCATTATTGAAATAGAACCTAAAACTAAAACACAAATCGTGAAAAATGTAATTGAGATACTTTGACCCCAGATCTTTTTTCATGAGATCATCTTGTGCCAATAAATGAAAATGACGGCCATCACTCAAGGTAAATCACATCAATGCTGAATAAAAAACAGAAAACAAAGAAAAAGCAAATACCAACCCGAAACCAAAAAACCAGAGAAGCAAATTTTCGAAATAAGAGCCTTCTTCACACTTTTTAAATGACTTAACTTTACGATTCATAATAAGTCGTCGAAAGCGAGGAGAAATTTTACATAGGCAAAATCAAGGACATTCAAATTTACAGCTTATGGAAGTCCTTTTCTGAATGTCATGTTTTGTGACATAACGTTTTGGTGAACGTTTTAGTGAACGTTTTGGTGAACGTTTTGGTGAACGTTTTGGTGAACGCTTAGGTGAACGTTTTGGTGAACGTTTGGTGAACGTTTTGGTGATCGTTTTGGTGAACGTTTTGGTGAATGTTTTGGTGAACGTTTTGGTGAACGTTTTGGTGAACGTTTTGATGAACGTTTTGGTGAACGTTTTGGTGAACGTTTTGGTGAACGTTTTGGTGAACGTTTTGGTGAACGTTTTGGTGAACGTTTTGGTGAACGTTTTGGTGAATGTTTTGGTGAACGTTTTGGTGAACGTTTTGGTGAACGTTTTGGTGAACGTTTTGGTGAACGTTTTGGTGAACGTTTTGGTGAACGTTTTGGTGAACGTTTTGGTGAACGTTTTGGTGAACGTTTTGGTGAACGTTTTGGTGAACGTTTTGGTGAACGTTTTGGTGAACGTTTTGGTGAACGTTTTGGTGAACGTTTTGGTGAACGTTTTGGTGAACGTTTTGGTGAACGTTTTGGTGAACGTTTTGGTGAACGTTTTGGTGAACGTTTTGGTGAACGTTTTGGTGAACGTTTTGGTGAACGTTTTGGTGAATGTTTTGGTGAACGTTTTGGTGAACGTTTTGGTGAACGTTTTGGTGAACGTTTTGGTGAACGTTTTGGTGAACGTTTTGGTGAACGTTTTGGTGAACGTTTTGGTGAACGTTTTGGTGAACGTTTTGGTGAACGTTTTGGTGAACGTTTTGGTGAACGTTTTGGTGAATGTTTTGGTGAACGTTTTGGTGAACGTTTTGGTGAACGTTTTGGTGAACGTTTTGGTGAACGTTTTGGTGAACGTTTTGGTGAACGTTTTGGTGAACGTTTCGGTGAACGTTTTGGTGAACGTTTTGGTGAACGTTTTGGTGAACGTTTTGGTGAACGTTTTGGTGAACGTTTTGGTGAACGTTTTGGTGAACGTTTTGGTGAACGTTTTGGTGAACGTTTTGGTGAACGTTTTGGTGAACGTTTTGGTGAAAGTTTTGGTGAACGTTTTGGTGAACGTTTAGGTGAACGTTTTGGTGAACGTTTAGGTGACCGTTTCGGTGAACGTTTTGGTGAACGTTTTGGTGAACGTTTAGGTGAACGTTTTGGTGAACGTTTTGGTGAACGTTTTGGTGAAAGTTTTAGTGAACGTTTAGGTGAACGTTTTGGTGAACGTTTTGGTGAACGTTTAGGTGAACGTTTTGGTGAACGTTTTGGTGAACGTTTTGGTGAACGTTTAGGTGAACGTTTTGGTGAACGTTTTGGTGAACGTTTTAGTGAACGTTTAGTTGAACGTTTTGGTGAACGTTTTGGTGAACGTTTCGGTGAACGTTTTGGTGAACGTTTTGGTGAACGTTTTGGTGAACGTTTTGGTGAACGTTTTGGTGAACGTTTTGGTGAACGTTTTGGTGAACGTTTTGGTGGACGTTTTGGTGAACGTTTTGGTAAACGTTTAGATGAACACGTGATGCAGGCACGTGATGAAGGCACGTGATGCAGGCACGTGATGCAGGCACGTGATGCAGGCACGTGATGCAAGCACGTGATGCAGGCACGGGATGCAGACCCGGGATGCAGGCACGTGATGCAGCCACGTGATGCAGGCACATGATGCAGGCACGTGATGCAGGCACGTGATGCAGGCTCGTGATGCAGGCACGTGATGCAGACACGTGATGCATGCAGGCACGTGATGCAGGCACGAGATGCAGACTCGTGATGCAGGCACGTGATGCATGCAAGTGATGCAGGCACGTGATGCACGCAAGTGATGCAGGCACGTGATGCACGCAAGTGATGCAGGCACGTGATGCACGCAAGTGATGCAAGCGCGTGATGCACGCATGTGATGCAGGCACGTGATGCACGCAAGTGATGCAGGCACGTGATGCAGGCAAGTGATGCAGACACGTGATGCAGGCAAGTGATGCAGGTACGTGATGCAGACACGTGATGCATGCAGGCACGTGATGCAGGCACGAGATGCAGACACGTGATGCAGGCACGTGATGCACGCAAGTGATGCAGGCGCGTGATGCAGGCACGAGATGCAGACACGTGATGCAGGCACGTGATGCACGCAAGTGATGCAGGCGCGTGATGCACACAAGTGATGCAGGCACGTGATGCAGGCACATAATGCAGACACAACGATAAACGCAATGCCACCAAGGCTATTTTGCACAAACCTAGCGTCCGATCAACAGCCGTGATTGACAGGGCTCGTAATACTCCGTAGAAGAGCCAGCCTCCAGTACTTCTTGGAAGCCGTTTGTTGAAGCTGCAGAATTATTGCGACTTGGGCATTGAAGCTTGATGGTTCACACCAGGCATTGATTTCGTTGGGAATTTGCCAATTGTCTCTACAGGAATATCATCAGTGTGTTTCCCTGGGAGTAGAGTTAGTTCAAAGTCGCTACAGTTGTCGGCGTGGCAAGATAAGGATCTCGGTGAAATTGTTTCTTTGTTGCATGAATTCCGAGCCCGTGTTGACAGCAAAGGGATTTTAGTGTTACCGAAGAATGACTGGAGAATGTAACGTGAGTGTCGTAACGATGAGGCTGAAATATGTTCAATACCATGGAGAGCGCAGTATACTGAACACAATATACTGAAAATACTATACCTACAATACTGGCGCGTACACTGTGCCTCGCTACTGGCGGAACAATGTCTTTATTGCTATGTTTACAAAAATTAAATATTAATCTTATCAGGACACCATTCCAAGGCGTACAATTATGTTTAACCTAGTACACTTTTCCTAGCTGTACGCTAGACTCATCAAGTAATGGGTTCACAAAGAATTCGATGCTTATACTAAATAAATTATTTCGAATGACGCAAATGAAGTCAACGAATTTTAGAATAAACGTAGGATCAATTTTATTCCACTGTAAGTTTGCGAAGTCTTTTAAGATATTATTTTTCTAAGTTAGAATGTCCTCAATATTTTTAGCAATTTTTATTCGTCGGTGACATGATTTTTTCATGCAAAAAAAACCGCCGTGGATTTGCTTTCACGCAGCAAGTCAACGAACTTTCTACAGTTTGATGTTAGAAAAAATTGTAATATTTCTGGATCGATTCCAAGAAACATTGAACATTTTGGGGCTAATGCGGACAACATATATTCATATTTGCTAATGGTAAAATGAACGCAAATTTTTTAATTGCATTCTAAATTCGTAAAATTCTACTCAGGAAATTTTTGAACGTCTCGGAATATTTTTTGCGCTGTTTTGCAATTTTTTCAAAACGTTGTAGCCCGTTTAATGGCTACAAATTATTAGAAAACAATGATGCTATTAACGTATTTATAAACAGCATCCGTTTTACGAATGAAATAAAAAATCGTAACAAAATTAAAACAAGTGAACAGTAGCAGACTATAATTTCTGAACATCACATTTAGCACTAAGATCCTCTACAATAAAACACACTTAATCTCTGACCGAACGAACTCTCAGTCAAATCTAAAAAAAACACAAAACTCATCCCAAAATATGCTGGTAGAAACCATCTCCCTTCAGCCTTAAATTCGACTTTACCTTTCCAGACGTGACCTGCATAGAGAGATGTTGCCTGTCGCCGCTTCTCTCAAGTATCGCTGGCCGTGACAAACACCGCACATCAAAGGCAGGGTGAACGAACTTAGCTGTCTTCTGAAGTTGTTTCAGGCACGGCAGTGGAAATAAGGTACAGTCATTTCCATGGGGAAAAATACACCTCCTCTTGTCCGGCTAGCCAATAGAACGGCTTTAATTCAACCAACTTAATGACGTCACCATTGCGACATGTCGTTAGGCCAATGGTAGTGCCCGATTTCGGGTTAGAAGTGTTGTCATGTGCAGTATGAGCGCTGCTATTGGTTCGTTGACATGACGTCAGCATTGACACACGGTCGACGAAAAAAATACTGGTTTGACCCTACCTTGTTGCTTCTACCTTGATCTCATGTAAAGGTGACGGGCACACACTTGACGGCTGGAGAGAAAAACACGTTCTCCTCGGAAGCTGATGTGCCTGTAGGCACGTGTCCGGGGGCTGATGTACCTGTAGGCACGTGTTCGGGGGCTGGTGTGCCTGTAGGCCCGTGTTCGGGGGCTGATGTGCCTGTAGGCACGTGTTCGGGGGCTGATATGCCTGGAGGCACGTGGTCGGGGGCTGATGTGCCTGTAGGCCCGTGTTCGGGGGCTGATGTGCCCGTAGGCACGTATTCGGGGGCTGATATGCCTGTAGGCCCGTGTTCGGGGGCTGATGTGCCTGTAGGCGCGTGTTCGGGGGCTGATATGCCCAGGAGGCACGTGTTCGGCACGTGATGTGCCTGTAGGCCCGTGTTCGGGGGCTGATGTGCCTATAGGCATGTATGCCAGGAGGCACGTGTTCGGCACGTGATGCAGGCACGTGATGTGCCTGTTGGCCCGTGTTCGGGGGCTGATGTGCCTGTAGGCATGTATGCCAGGAGGCACGTGTTCGGCACGTGATGCAGGCACGTGATGTGCCTGTAGGCCCGTGTTCGGGGGCTGATGTGCCTGTAGGCATGTGTTCGGGGGCTGATATGCCTGTAAGCACGTGTTCGGGGGCTGATGTGCCTGTAGGCACGTGTTCGGGGGCTGGTGTGCCTGTAGGCACTTGTTCGAGAGCTGGTGTGCCTTTAGGCACGTGTTCGGGGGCTGATGTGCCTGTAGGCCCGTGTTCGGGGGCTGATGTGCCTGTAGGCACATGTTCGGGGGCTGATGTGCCTGTAGGCACGCGTCCGGGGGCTGATGTGCCTGTAGGCACGTGTTCGGGGGCTGATGTGCCTGTAGGCACGCGTCCGGGGGCTGATGTGCCTGTAGGCACATGTTCTGGGGCTTATGTGCCTGTAGGCACGCGTCCGGGGGCTGATGTGCATGTAGGCACGCGTCTGGGGGCTGATGTGCCTGTGGGCACGCGTCCGGGGGCTGATATGCCTGTAGGCACATGTTTGGGGACTGATATGCCTGTATGCACGAGGTGGGGGCTCAAATCAGAATGGGAAAATAAATGCAATATAATTCTTACTTGTAGGTGGAGAGTGTATTTGAGGACAACCTCGTTTATATCGCATAAGGATATACACAACGATCTTCGGAGAATCGTTTGTAAAATTTGCTACCCATGCGAGTGTCAACGAATTCTTTACACCGTGTTCGGATTGAGAACTGTTACAAGAATGAACTCAGCCCTTTTACGGCGAGGTGACCCACCGGTGGTCATTAAGGGGATTTTTAATATGCTTCTAACCGACCGGGAGTCACACACTCAAATTCTATAAATACGTAATGAAAACTAAATGTCGGCACAATTTATTTAATTTTCGTTGTATTAAATAATTAATCTCTAAAATCAACTCTACTCTGAGTTGAATGTTGAACATTAATTCAACCCGTCGCTGGTGATGCGTTAACTGAAGGAGTATCTAAGTAATCGTACCAGCAGAAGTGTTTCCTTCAGCAGAAGAAGCAAACGCCTCTGTAATATTTTCATCTGAGCAATGAATGCAATCAAAATGCGGAGCGTTATCTGAGATATAAAGGCTTTACATATTCACTACGTTTCCGCCGCTGCTATGGTTGACTTGGTTAGGGAAAAACAGAATTGAAACACCATCTTTACTGCTCGATTACATTTTTATCCATTCTAAGAAGTGGGAAAAATATAATTGCACGATAATATTTTAACGTGTAGGTCATTGCCTAATATCAATTAAAGTAGTGAGATCAGTGAAATGGTAGTCATTGTTTTTGTACAATGATAGCCACTGTACGTAAATTTGCAATTTACCAAGTGGCACACATGTGTACCAATACGCATTGAACGAGTAACATGTTTCAGGTTCGGAGTGTCAATGTGTAAAAGTCCACGGTTTTTTAGCTCAACATTTAAATTACTTTCGCGGCTGATGGTATTGGCATACGCTAGTTGTAAAAGTCCACGGTTCTTTCTCTCAACACTTCACTTTATCTCAACACTCCTGCGTTTGTGAGTATAAGCTAAGTTTAAAAGTCTACGATTCTTTAGCTGAACATTGCAATTACTTTTGCGTCTGATAGTATTGATATAAGCTAGAAATTAGCCGGCAAACGCAATTTGATCCACCGCTATTCAAATCAATACTAAGGCTCCAGCTTCATCATTAATTGATCAACGGAGACCAAATCTCAATAGCGATTGCTATGCGAAGCAATTGTGTATAAACTGGAAATTTATGAAATGGTCTTTTGAAAACATCCACATTGAATGAATGATGTTGAAAATATATGGTCTAGAGAACAGACTCTGTTATTGAAGATACTGCCAGAAAACGATCTGAAATAAAGTCTTGCAATTGTAGGTCAATTCGGGAACGAAACTTGGTGAGCACCAGTAATCATTTTTGTTCTCTTCGCCTCTAAAGGTTATTTTAGTTCATGTTAAAGTTAAATCTGCGTCTTATATTATAATTGTACAGTTTGTAACATCATTTATGTTAGCACTGTCTGTCCTCCATATGAGATTCCAGCGTTAGCGTGTGCTGACATGCCGGTAGGCACGTGCTCGTGTGCTGACATGCCTGTAGGCACGTGCTCGTGTGCTGACATGCCTGTAGGCCCGTGCTCGTGTGCTGACATGCCTGTAGGCCCGTGCTCGTGTGCTGACATGCCTGTAGGCACGTGCTCGTGTGCTGACATGCCTGTAGGCACGTGCTCGTGTGCTGACATGCCTGTAGGCACGTGCTCGTGTGCTGACATGCCTGTAGGCACGTGCTCGTGTGCTGACATGCCTGTAGGCACGTGCTCGTGTGCTGACATGCCGGTAGGCACGTGCTCGTGTGCTGACATGCCTGTAGGCACGTGCTCGTGTGCTGACATGCCTGTAGGCACGTGCTCGTGTGCTGACATGCCTGTAGGCACGTGCTCGTGTGCTGACATGCCTGTAGGCACGTGATCGTGTGCTGACATGCCGGTAGGCACGTGCTCGTGTGCTGACATGCCTGTAGGCACGTGCTCGTGTGCTGACATGCCTGTAGGCACGTGCTCGTGTGCTGACATGCCTGTAGGCACGTGCTCGTGTGCTGACATGCCTGTAGGCACGTGCTCGTGTGCTGACATGCCTGTAGGCCCGGGCTCGTGTGCTGACATGCCTGTAGGCACGTGCTCGTGTGCTGGCATGCCTGTAGGCCCGGGATCGTGTGCTGACATGCCTGTAGGCACGTGCTCGTGTGCTGGCATGCCTGTAGGCACGTGCTCGTGTGCTGACATGCCTGTAGGCACGTGCTCGTGTGCTGACATGCCTGTAGGCCCGGGCTCGTGTGCTGACATGCCTGTAGGCACGTGCTCGTGTGCTGACATGCCTGTAGGCCCGGGCTCGTGTGCTGACATGCCTGTAGGCACGTGCTCGTGTGCTGGCATGCCTGTAGGCACGTGCTCGTCTGTTGACATGCCTGTAGGCACGTGCTCGTGTGCTGGCATGCCTGTAGGCACGTGCTCGTGTGCTGACATGCCTGTAGGCACGTGCTCGTGTGCTGACATGCCTGTAGGCACGTGCTCGTGTGCTGGCATGCCTGAAGGCACGTGCTCGTCTGTTGACATGCCTGTAGGCACGTGCTCGTGTGCTGACATGCCTGTAGGCACGTGCTCGTGTGCTGACATGCCTGTAGGCACGTGCTCGTGTGCTGGCATGCCTGAAGGCACGTGCTCGTCTGTTGACATGCCTGTAGGCACGTGCTCGTGTGCTGACATGCCTGTAGGCACGTGCTCGTGTGCTGGCATGCCTGAAGGCACGTGCTCGTTTGTTGACATGCCTGTAGGCCCGTGCTCGTGTGCAGCCTTCTCGTCTCCTTCTTTTTGTTCCACTACCTCTCCTTTACTCCTATACTATGTTCCCCCTTTTCTGTGCCCCTTTCTCGTCCCCCTTCTCTGTTCCCAACATCCCTCTTTCCCTTCTGCACTCCCTTCTTTCCTTCAGTCCTGTCTTTTCCTTCTGCAATGCCTAATTTCTTTTTGTTCATTCCTTTTTTCTGCACTTTCTTTTTTATTTGGTTTCTTGCTTTTCTTTTGCATACCCTCCTTTCCTTTTGTCCTTTTCTTCCCATCTGCACTCTTTCCTTTCCTTTTTTCATTCTTTTTCTTCCGTAATCCCTTTCTTCCTTTTGTCCTGTCCTTTTTCTGTCAGTGTCTCCTTCTCCTTTTATCCCGTCATTCTTCTGTCTATGTCTCCGCTGACCAGGGACTGCGGACCAGGGACCGTGGACCAGGGACTGTGGACAAGGGACCGCGGACCAGGGACCGTGGACCAGGGGCCGCAGACCAGGTTCCGCGGACCAGGGGCCGCGGACCAGATTCCGCGGACCAGGGGCCGCGGACCAAGGGCCGCGGACCAGGTTCCGCGGACCAGGGGCCACGGACCAGGGGCCAGGGGCCGCGGACCAGGGACCGCGGACCAGTGAAAGTTGATCAGGGACCACGGACCTGGCACCGCGGACCATGGACCGCGGATCAGGGACCGCGGACCAGGGTCCGCGGACCAGGGACCGCGGACCAGTGAAAGTTGATCAGGGACCACGGACCTGGCACCGCGGACCATGGACCGCGGACCAGGGACCGCGGACCAGGGGCCGTGGACCAGGGGCCGCAGACCAGGGGCAGCGGACCAGGGGCCACGGACCAGGGGCCGCACACCAGGGGCCGCGGACCAGGGACCGCACACCAGGGGCCGTGGACCAAGGGCCGCTGACCAGGGGCCGCGGACCAGGGGCCGCGGACCAGGGACCGTGAACCAGGGGCTGCGGACCAGGGGTCGCGGACCAGGAGCCGTGGACCAGGAGCCGCGGACCAGGGGCCGCGGACCAGGGACCGCGGACCAGGGACCACGGACCAGGGACCGCAGACCAGGAACCGTGAACCAAGGGCCCCGAACCAGGGACCGTATACCAGGGACCGTAGACAAAGGGTGGCTGACCAGGTACCGCGGACCTGGTTCTGCGGACCAGTGGTCGCGGACCAGGGGCCGCGGACCTGGTTCTGCGGACCAGTGGTCGCGGACCAGGGGCCGCGGACCAGGGACCGCGAATCAGGGGCCACGGACTAGGGGCCGCGGGCCGCGGACCAGGGGCCTCGGACCAGGAGCCGTGGACCAGGGGCCGTGGACCAGGGAGCGCTGACCAGGGACCGCGCACAAGGGACTGCGGACCAGGAACCGCGGACCAAGGACCGCGGACCAAGGGCCGCGGACCAGGGGCCGCAGACCATGGACCGCACCAGTGAAAGCGGATCAGGGACCGCAGACCAGGGACTGCTGACCAGGGACCGTGGACCAGGGACCGTGGACAAGGGACCACGGACCAGGGACCGCGGACCAGGGGCCGCAGACCAGGGACCGCGGACCGGGGTCCGCGGACCAGGGACTGCGGACCAGGGACCGTGAACCAGGGGCTGCGGACCAGGGGCCGCGGACCAGGAGCCGTGGACCAGGGGCCGCGGACCAGTGGCCGCGGACCAGTGGCCGCGGACCAGGGACCGCGGACCAGGGACCACGGACCAGGGACCGCAGACCAGGGACCGTGAACCAAGGGCCTCGAACCAGGGACCGTGGACCAGGGACCGTAGACCAGGGGCCGCGGACCAGGGACCGCCGACAAGGGACCGCGGACCAGGGACCGCGGACCAAGGGCCGCGGACCAGGGGCCACGGACCAGGGGCCACGGACCAGGGGCCGCAGACCATGGACCGCGGACCAGTGAAAGCGGACCAGGGACCGCGGACCAGGTACCGCGGATCAGGGACCGCAGGCCAGGGACTGCGGACCAAGGACCGTGGACCAGGGACCGTGGACAAGGGACCGCGGACCAGGGACCGCGGACCTACAGAAAAATCACATAAAAGAACATAGAACAATAAACATAAAGAAAAGAACAAGACAGTGGACCGGAGGCCGCGAATCAGGGGCCGCGGACCAGGGACCGCGGACCAGGAACCGCGAACCAGGGACCACGGACTTACAGAAAAAGTTAAAAAAATACAAAAAATATCAAAGATCAAGAAAGAAATGAAAAGAACAAGACCGCGCACCAGGGAACGCAGACCAGGGGCCGTGGACCAAGGGCCGCGGACCAGGGCCGCGGACCATGGCCGCGGACCAGGGCTGTGGACCAGGGACCGCGGACCAGGGACCGCGGACCATGGGCCGCGGACCAGATTCCGCGGACCAGGGGCTGCGGACCAGGGGCCGCGGACTAGGGGCCGCGGACTAGGAGCCGCGGACTAGGGGCCGTGGACCTGGGGCTGCGGACCTGAGCCGCGGACCAGGAGCCGTGAACCAGGAGCCGTGGATCCAGGGCAGCGGACCAGGGGCCACGGGCCAGGGGCCGCGGACCAGGAGCCGTGGACAAGGGGCCGCGGACAAGGTTCCGCGGACCAGGGGCCGCGGACCAGGTTCCGTGGACCAGGGTCCACGGACCAGGGGCCGCGGACCAGTGAAAGCGGACTAGGGACCGCGGACCATGGACCGCGGACCAGACCCCGCGGACTAGGGACCGTGGACCAAGGGCCGTGGACCAGGGGCCGCGGACCAGGGGCGGCTACCAGGGGCCGTGGACCAGGGGCCGCAGACCAGTGGACGCGTACCAAGAACCGCGGACCAGGGACCGCGGACCAGGGACCACACACCAGGGACCGCGGACCGCGGACCGCAGACCAGGGGCCGTGGACCAAAGTCCAGGGACCTACAGAAAAAGCACAAAAAAATACAAAAAAAAAAACAAAGAGCATGAAACAAAAAGAAAAGAACAAGACCGCGGACCAGGGTCCGCGGACCATGGGCCGCGGACCAGATTCCGCGGACCAGGGGCCACGGACCAGTTTCCGCGGACCAGGGGCTGCGGACTAGGAGCCGCGGACCAGGGGCCGCGGACCAGGGGCCGCGGACCTGGGGCTGCGAACCAGGGGCCGCGGACCAGGAGCCGTGGACCAGGAGCCGGGGACCCGGGGCAGCGGACCAGGGGCCGCGGACCAGCAGCCGCGGACAAGGGGACGCGGACCAGGTTCCGCGGACCAGGGGCCGGGAACCAGGTTCCGTGGACCAGGGGCCACGGACCAGGGGCTGCGGACCAGGGACCGCGGACCAGCGAAAGCGGACTAGGGACCGCGGACAATGGACCGCGGATGATGGTCCGCGGACCAGTGACCGCGGACCAGGGACCGTGGACCAGGGGCCGTGGACCAGGGGCCGCGGACCAGGGGTGGCGAACCAGGGACCGCGGACCAGGGACCGCACACCAGGGACCGCGGACAAAGGACCGCAGACCAGGGGCCGTGAACCAAGGGCCAAGGACCAGGGACCGTAGACCAGGGGCCGCTGACCAGGTACCGCGCACCAGGGAACGCAGACCAGGGGCCGTGGACCAAGGGCCGCGGACCAGGGCCGCGGACCATGGCCGCGGACCAGGGCTGTGGACCAGGGACCGCGGACCAGGGACCGCGGACCATGGGCCGCGGACCAGATTCCGCGGACCAGGGGCTGCGGACCAGGGGCCGCGGACTAGGGGCCGCGGACTAGGAGCCGCGGACCAGGGCCCGCGGACTAGGGGCCGTGGACCTGGGGCTGCGGACCTGAGCCGCGGACCAGGAGCCGTGAACCAGGAGCCGTGGATCCAGGGCAGCGGACCAGGGGCCACGGGCCAGGGGCCGCGGACCAGGAGCCGTGGACAAGGGGCCGCGGACAAGGTTCCGCGGACCAGGGGCCGCGGACCAGGTTCCGTGGACCAGGGTCCACGGACCAGGGGTCCGCGGACCAGGGGCCGCGGACCAGTGAAAGCGGACTAGGGACCGCGGACCATGGACCGCGGACCAGACCCCGCGGACTAGGGACCGTGGACCAAGGGCCGTGGACCAGGGGCCGCGGACCAGGGGCGGCGGACCAGGGGCCGTGGACCAGGGGCCGCAGACCAGTGGACGCGTACCAAGAACCGCGGACCAGGGACCGCGGACCAGGGACCACACACCAGGGACCGCGGACCGCGGACCGCAGACCAGGGGCCGTGGACCAAAGTCCAGGGACCTACCGAAAAAGCACAAAAAAATACAAAAAAAAAAAGAGCATGAAACAAAAAGAAAAGAACAAGACCGCTGACCAGGGTCCGCGGACCATGGGCCGCGGACCAGATTCCGCGGACCAGGGGCCACGGACCAGTTTCCGCGGACCAGGGGCTGCGGACTAGGAGCCGCGGACCAGGGGCCGCGAACCAGGGGCCGCGGACCTGGGGCTGCGAACCAGGGGCCGCGGACCAGGAGCCGTGGACCAGGAGCCGGGGACCCGGGGCAGCGGACCAGCAGCCGCGGACAAGGGGCCGCGGACCAGATTCCGCGGACCAGGGGCCACGGACCAGTTTCCGCGGACCAGGGGCTGCGGACTAGGAGCCGCGGACCAGGGGCCGCGAACCAGGGGCCGCGGACCTGGGGCTGCGAACCAGGGGCCGCGGACCAGGAGCCGTGGACCAGGAGCCGGGGACCCGGGGCAGCGGACCAGCAGCCGCGGACAAGGGGCCGCGGACCAGGTTCCGCGGACCAGGGGCCGGGAACCAGGTTCCGTGGACCAGGGGCCACGGACCAGGGGCTGCGGACCAGGGGCTGCGGACAGGGGCCGCGGGCCAGGGACCGCGGACCAGCGAAAGCGGACTAGGGACCGCGGACCATGGACCGCGGATCATGGTCCGCGGACCAGTGACCGCGGACCAGGGACCGTGGACCAGGGGCCGTGGACCAGGGGCCGCGGACCAGGGGTGGCGAACCAGGGACCGCGGACCAGGGACCGCACACCAGGGACCGCGGACAAAGGACCGCAGACCAGGGGCCGTAGACCAAAGTCCGGGGACCTACAGAAAAAGTACAAAAAAATGCAAAAAAGAACAAAGGTCAAGAAACAAAAAGGAAAGAACAAGATCGCTGACCAGGGACTTTGGACCAGGGACCGCGGACCAGGGACCGTGAACCAAGGGCCACGGACCAGGTGCCGCGGACCAGGGGTCGCGGACCAGGGGCCACGGACCAGGGGCTGCGGACCAGGGGCCGCGGACCAGGAGCCGTGGACAAGGGGTCGCGGAACAGGGGCCGCGGACCAGGGGCCACGGACCAGGGGCTGCGGACCAGGGGCCGCGGACCAGGAGCCGTGGACAAGGGGTCGCGGAACAGGGGCCGCGGACCAGGGGCCGCGGACCAGGGACTGCGGACCAGGGACCACGGACCAGGGACCGCAGACCAGGGACCGTGAACCAAGGGCCCCGAACCAGGGACCGTGGACCAGGGAGCGCAGACCAGGGGCCGCTGACCAGGTACCGCGGACCAGGGACCGCGAATCAGGGGCCACGGACTAGGGGCCGCTGGCCGCGGACCAGGGGCCGCGGACCAGGAGCCGTGGACCAGGGGCCGCGGACCAAGGGCCACGGACCAGGGGCCACGGACCAGGGGCCGCAGACCATGGACCGCGGATCAGTGAAAGCGGACCAGGTAATGAGGATCAGGGACCGCAGACCAGGGACTGCTTACCAGGGACCGTGGACCAGGGACCGTGGATAAGTTACCGCGGACCAGGGAACCCGGACCTACAGAAAAATTACAAAAAAGAACATAGAACAATATACAAAAAGAAAAGAACAAGACAGCGGTCCAGAAGCCGCGGGCCAGGGGCGCGGACCAGTGGCCGCGGACCAGGGGCTGCGGACCAGGGGCCGCGGACCAGGGGCCACGGACCAGAGGCCGCGAACCAAGGACCGCAGACCAGGGACCGTGGACCAGGGACCGCAGACCAGGAACCGCGGTCCAGGGACCGCGGACAAGGGCCCGCGGACCAGGGGCCGCGGGCCAGAGGCCGCGGACCAACGGCTGCGGACTAGGGACCAGGGACCAGAGACCGCGGATCAGGGACCGTGGACTTACAGAAAAAGTAAAAAATACAAAAAATTAACAAAGAACAAGAAACAAAAAGAAAAGAACCAGACCGCCCACCAGGGAACGCGGACCATGGATTGCGGACCAGAGGCCGCAGACCAGAGACCGCGGACTAACCGAAAAACTACAAAAAAATACAAAAAAGTTAAAAAAAGTACAATAAAATACAAAACAAGTGAAAAAATTCCAAAAAAGTATAAAAAAGTCCAAAAAGTATAAAAAACGGACAATAAATGTGCGAAAAAGTACAAAAAAATACAAAAATAAATACAAAAAATACAAGATATAAGAAAAGAAAAACCAGTTAAAAAAGTATAAAACAATACAAAAAAGTACCAAAAGAAGTACAAAAAGTTCAAACAATTTGTAAAAAAGTACAAAAGAAGTACAAAAGAGAACAAAAGAAGTACAAAAGAGTACAAAAAACGTACATAATGTACAAAACAATTACAGAACTTGTAACCTGCACGTCACACACGATTGTGCTTAGAGCTGTGGTGGTGATGGTGCCTAGACGTGTGGTGGTGATGGTGCCTAGACGTGTGGTGGTGATGGTGCCTAGACGTGTGGTGGTGATGGTGCCTAGACGTATGGTGGTGATGGTGCCTAGACGTGTGGTGGTGATGGTGCCTAGACGTGTGGTGGTGATGGTGCCTAGACGTGTGGTGGTGATGGTGCCTAGACGTGTGGTGGTGATGGTGCCTAGACGTGTGGTGGTGATGGTGCCTAGACGTGTGGTGGTGATGGTGCCTAGACGTGTGGTGGTGATGGTGCCTAGACGTGTGGTGGTGATGGTGCCTAGACGTATGGTGGTGATGGTGCCTAGACGTATGGTGGTGATGGTGCCTAGACGTGTGGTGGTGATGGTGCCTAGACGTGTGGTGGTGATGGTGCCTAGACGTATGGTGGTGATGGTGCCTAGACGTGTGGTGGTGATGGTGCCTAGACGTATGGTGGTGATGGTGCCTAGACGTATGGTGGTGATGGTGCCTAGACGTGTGGTGGTGATGGTGCCTAGACGTATGGTGGTGATGGTGCCTAGACGTGTAGTGGTGATGGTGCCTAGACGTATGGTGGTGATGGTGCCTAGACGTGTGGTGGTAATGGTGCCTAGACGTATGGTGGTGATGGTGCCTAGACGTGTGGTGGTGATGGTGCCTAGACGTGTGGTGGTGATGGTGCCTAGACGTGTGGTGGTGATGGTGCCTAGACGTATGGTGGTGATGGTGCCTAGACGTATGGTGGTGATGGTGCCTAGACGTGTGGTGGTGATGGTGCCTAGACGTGTGGTGGTGATGGTGCCTAGACGTATGGTGGTGATGGTGCCTAGACGTATGGTGGTGATGGTGCCTAGACGTGTGGTGGTGGTGGTGCCTAGACGTGTGGTGGTGATGGTGCCTAGACGTATGGTGGTGATGGTGCCTAGACGTGTGGTGGTGATGGTGCCTAGACGTATGGTGGTGATGGTGCCTAGACGTATGGTGGTGATGGTGCCTAGACGTGTGGTGGTGATGGTGCCTAGACGTATGGTGGTGATGGTGCCTAGACGTGTAGTGGTGATGGTGCCTAGACGTATGGTGGTGATGGTGCCTAGACGTGTGGTGGTAATGGTGCCTAGACGTATGGTGGTGATGGTGCCTAGACGTGTGGTGGTGATGGTGCCTAGACGTGTGGTGGTGATGGTGCCTAGACGTATGGTGGTGATGGTGCCTAGACGTGTGGTGGTGATGGTGCCTAGACGTATGGTGGTGATGGTGCCTAGACGTGTGGTGGTGATGGTGCCTAGACGTATGGTGGTGATGGTGCCTAGACGTATGGTGGTGATGGTGCCTAGACGTGTGGTGGTGATGGTGCCTAGACGTGTGGTGGTGATGGTGCCTAGACGTATGGTGGTGATGGTGCCTAGACGTGTGGTGGTGATGGTGCCTAGACGTATGGTGGTGATGGTGCCTAGACGTGTGGTGGTGATGGTGCCTAGACGTATGGTGGTGATGGTGCCTAGACGTGTGGTGGTGATGGTGCCTAGACGCATGGTGGTGAGGGTGCCTAGACGTGTGGTGGTGATGGTGCCTAGACGTGTGGTGGTGATGGTGCCTAGACATGTGGCGGTGATGGTGCCTAAACGTGTGGTGGTGAGGGTGCCTAGACGTGTGGTGGTGATGGTGCCTAAACGTGTGGTGGTGAGTGTGCCTAGACGTCTGGTGGTGATGGTGCCTAGACGTGTGGTGGTGAGGGTGCCTAGACGTGTTGTGGTGATGGTGCCTAGACATGTGGTGGTGATGGTGCCTAGACGTGTGGTGGTGAGGGTCCCTAGACGTGTGGTGGTGAGGGTGCCTAGACGTGTGGTGGTGAGGGTGCCTAGACGTGTGGTGGTGAGGGTGCCTAGACGTGTGGTGGTGAGGGTGCCTAGACGTGTGGTGATGATGGTGCCTAGACGTGTGGTGGTGAGGGTGCCTAGATGTGTGGTGGTGATGGTGCCTAGACGCATGGTGGTGAGGGTGCCTAGACGTGTGGTGGTGATGGTGCCTAGACGTGTGGTGGTGATGGTGCCTAGACGTGTGGTGGTGATGGTGCCTAGACGTGTGGTGGTGAGGGTGCCTAGACGTGTGGTGGTGATGGTGCCTAGACGTGTGGTGGTGAGGGTGCCTAGACGTGTGGTGGTGATGGTGCCTAGACGCATGGTGGTGAGGGTGCCTAGACGTGTGGTGGTGATGGTGCCTAGACGCATGGTGGTGAGGGTGCCTAGACGTGTGGTGGTGATGGTGCCTAGACGTGTGGTGGTGATGGTGCCTAGACATGTGGCGGTGATGGTGCCTAAACGTGTGGTGGTGAGGGTGCCTAGACGTGTGGTGGTGATGGTGCCTAAACGTGTGGTGGTGATGGTGCCTAGACGTGTGGTGGTGATGGTGCCTAGACGTGTGGTGGTGATGGTGCCTAGACGTGTGGTGGTGATGGTGCCTAGACGTGTGGTGGTGATGGTGTCTAGACGTGTGGTGGTGAGGGTGCCTAGACGTGTGGTGGTGAGGGTGCCTAGACGTGTTGTGGTGATGGTGCCTAGACGTGTGGTGGTGATGGTGCCTAGACGTGTGGTGGTGATGGTGCCTAGACGTGTGGTGGTGATGGTGCCTAGACGTGTGGTGGTGATGGTGCCTAGACGTGTGGTGGTGATGGTGCCTACACGTGTGGTGGTGATGGTGCCTAGACGTGTGGTGGTGATGGTGCCTAGACGTGTGGTGGTGATAGTGCCTAGACGTGTGGTGGTGATGGTGCCTAGACGTGTGGTGGTGATGGTGCCTAGACGTGTGGTGGTGATGGTGCCTAGGCGTGTGGTGGTGATGGTGCCTAGACGTGTGGTGGTGATGGTGCCTACACGTGTGGTGGCGATGGTGCCTAGACGTGTGGTGGTGATGGTGCCTAGACGTGTGGTGGTGATGGTGCCTAGACGTGTGGTGGTGATGGTGCCTAGACGTGTGGTGGTGATGGTGCCTAGACGTGTGGTGGTGATGGTGCCTACACGTGTGGTGGTGATGGTGCCTAGACGTGTGGTGGTGATGGTGCCTAGACGTGTGGTGGTGATGGTGCCTACACGTGTGGTGGTGATGGTGCCTAGACGTGTGGTGGTGATGGTGCCTAGACGTGTGGTGATGATGATAATAGTTGAATATAACTTCAGTTCAACACGTAGTGGACAACGTGTGCAACGAAATATGAAAGAGAGACCACACCGGGGCGGGGTATCAAGAGATTGCTTCCTATCGTGACTGACGCTTCGAACTTGCTCTTGACGACTGAAAGAAGCTCTGATAAGGTAACGACCGCGTCCTAATTTGAAGGATAATTAATAATTTGAAGGATCTTCTTGAATTAAATCTCAAGGGAGCTCTTCTTCCACTCGAGAGCGTATTTATACAGGTCGAGAGCTGCTTTTACTGACGCAGCGACGCGGTTTCTGACAGCTTTGGTTCATTCAAATGGGAAAATTAATATGTTTGAACTGGTGGTGTATAAAACTAGTCGTGCGATGGAAGTTGGAGCGTAAACGTCATGAAATAAAAGACATCTTGAGGGGCATTTTTAGTTCATAAGCTCAATGGATATTTCACTTAGATTTTTCACCTAGCTGTTTCACCTTTTTTCACCTGATTTTCACCTAGATTTTTCACCTAGATTTTTCACTTAGATTTTTTACCTAGATTTTTCACCTAGATTCTTCACCTAGATTTTTGACCTAGATTTTCTGACCTAGATTTTTTACCTACATTTTCCACCTATATTTTTCACCTAGATTTGTCGCCTAGAATTGTCGCCTACAAGTTTTCGCGCAAGTTTTGACCCAAGTTTTTCTCCTAGGTTTTCTCCTAGGTTTTCTCCTACTAGGTTTTCTCATAGGTTTTCTCCTAGGTTTTCTCATAGGTTTTCTCATAGGTTTTCTCCTAGGTTTTCTCCTAGGTTTTCTCCAGGTTTTCTCTTAGGTTTTCTCCTAGGTCTTCTCATAGGTTTTCTCATAGGTTTTCTCCTAGGTTTTCTCCTAGGTTTTCTCCTAGGTTTTCTCCTAGGTTTTCTCCTAGGTTTTCTCATAGGTTTTCTCATAGGTTTTCTCATAGGTTTTCTCCTAGGTTTTCTCATAGGTTTTCTCATAGGTTTTCTCATAGGTTTTCTCATAGGTTTTCTCATAGGTTTTCTCATAGGTTTTCTCATAGGTTTTCTCATAGGTTTTCTCATAGGTTTTCTCCTAGGTTTTCTCCTAGGTTTTCTCCTAGGTTTTCTCATAGGTTTTCTCATAGGTTTTCTCCTAGGTTTTCTCCTAGGTTTTCTCATAGGTTTTCTCATAGGTTTTCTCCTAGGTTTTCTCCTAGGTTTTCTCATAGGTTTTCTCATAGGTTTTCTCATAGGTTTTCTCCTAGGTTTTCTCATAGGTTTTCTCCTAGGTTTTCTCCTAGGTTTTCTCATAGGTTTTCTCATAGGTTTTCTCATAGGTTTTCTCATAGGTTTTCTCATAGGTTTTCTCATAGGTTTTCTCATAGGTTTTCTCATAGGTTTTCTCCTAGGTTTTCTCATAGGTTTTCTCATAGGTTTTCTCATAGGTTTTCTCATAGGTTTTCTCATAGGTTTTCTCATAGGTTTTCTCCTAGGTTTTCTCCTAGGTTTTCTCCTAGGTTTTCTCATAGGTTTTCTCATAGGTTTTCTCATAGGTTTTCTCATAGGTTTTCTCATAGGTTTTCTCCTAGGTTTTCTCCTAGGTTTTCTCATAGGTTTTCTCATAGGTTTTCTCATAGGTTTTCTCATAGGTTTTCTCATAGGTTTTCTCATAGGTTTTCTCATAGGTTTTCTCCTAGGTTTTCTCATAGGTTTTCTCATTGGTTTTCTCATAGGTTTTCTCATAGGTTTTCTCATAGGTTTTCTCATAGGTTTTCTCATAGGTTTTCTCATAGGTTTTCTCCTAGGTTTTCTCCTAGGTTTTCTCCTAGGTTTTCTCATAGGTTTTCTCATAGGTTTTCTCCTAGGTTTTCTCCTAGGTTTTCTCATAGGTTTTCTCCTAGGTTTTCTCATAGGTTTTCTCCTAGGTTTTCTCCTAGGTTTTCTCCAGGTTTTCTCCTAGGTTTTCTCCAGGTTTTCTCATAGGTTTTCTCCTAGGTTTTCTCATAGGTTTTCTCCTAGGTTTTCTCCTAGGTTTTCTCCAGGTTTTCTCATAGGTTTTCTCCTAGGTTTTCTCCTAGGTTTTCTCCAGGTTTCCTCCTAGGTTTTCTCCTAGGTTTTCTCCTAGGTTTTCTCCAGGTTTTCTCATAGGTTTTCCCCTAGGTTTTCTCCTAGGTTTTCTCCTAGGTTTTCTCATAGGTTTTCACCTAGGTTTTCTCCTAGGTTTTCTCATAGGTTTCCTCCTAGGTTTTCTCATAGGTTTTCTCCAGGTTTTCTCCTAGGTTTTCTCATAGGTTTTCTCATAGGTTTTCTCATAGGTTTTCTCCAGGTTTTCTCATAGGTTTTCCCCTAGGTTTTCTCCTAGGTTTTCTCCTAGGTTTTCTCATAGGTTTTCTCCTAGGTTTTCTCCTAGGTTTTCTCATAGGTTTTCTCCTAGGTTTTCTCATAGGTTTTCTCCAGGTTTTTTCCTAGGTTTTCTCATAGGTTTTCTTCCAGGTTTTCTCCTAGGTTTTCTCCTAGGTTTTCTCATAGGTTTTCTCCTAGGTTTTCTCCTAGGTTTTCTCCTAGGTTTTCTCCTAGGTTTTCTCATAGGTTTTCTCCTAGGTTTTCTGCAGGTTTTCTCATAGGTTTTCTCCTAGGTTTTCTCATAGGTTTTCTCCAGGTTTTCTCATAGGTTTTCTCTTAGGTTTTCTCATAGGTTTTCTCCTAGGTTTTCTCATAGGTTTTCTCCTAGGTTTTCTCCAGGTTTTCTCATAGGTTTTCTCCTAGGTTTTCTCCTAGGTTTTCTCCAGGTTTTCTCATAGGTTTTCTCATAGGTTTTCTCATAGGTTTTCTCCTAGGTTTTCTCCAGGTTTTCTCATAGGTTTTCTCATAGGTTTTCTCCTAGGTTTTCTCCTAGGTTTTGGACGACTTTTCGTCCACTTTTGTACGACATTTTGCCCACTTATGCACGACTTATCGTCCACTTTTAGACGACTTTTCATCCACTTTTGGGCGACTTTACGTCCACTTATGGACGACATTTCTTCCACTTATAGACGACTTTTTGTCCACTTTTGGACGACTTTTCGTCCACTTTTAGACGATTTTCCGTCCACTTTTGGACGACGTTTCGTCCATTTTGAAGGACTTTTCGTCCACTTTTGGACGACGTTTCGTCCACTTTTGGACGACTTTATGTTAGTTTGGAATAATAATAATTTTTTACGCTATATGCCAAGAAATTAAAAAAAATCCCTTAGAAATTCCCAAGAAATTCCCAAGCAATTCTCAAAAAATTCTCTAGCATTCCCCATGCATTTTCCAATTATTTCCTAAGAAATTTGCAAGAAATTCCAAAGATTTTACATGGAAATTCTCAAAAAATTCCCAAGAAATTCCCAAGAAATTCTTAAGAAATTCCTAAGCAATTCCCAAGAAATTCCCAAGCATTTTTAAATCGTTTCCCAAGTATTTCCCAAGAAATTCCCAAGGAATTCCCCAAGAAATTTCCAAGAAATTCCCAAGATTTTTCAAGGAAATTCCCTAGAAATTCCCGAGCAATTCCCAAGGAATTCCCAAGCATTTCCCAAGCATTTCCCAAAAAATTTCTAAGAAATTCCCAAGAAATTCCCAAGAAATTTCCAAAATTTTTCAAGGAAATTCCCAAGAATTTCCCAAGAATTTTCCAAAAATTTCCCAAGAATTTCCCAAGAATTTCCCAAGAATTTCCCAAGAAATTACCAATAATATCCCAAGAACATCCCAAGAATATCTCAAGAATGTCCCAAGAATTTCCGAAGAATGTTCCTAGATTTTCAAGGAAATTCCCAAGATTTTCAATTCCCAATTCTATAATTTACGCTTGTAGTCTTGAATGGATTCCAAGTTTTTTGTTATTGGGAATCTGAAAATTATCGAAATAAATTTCAATGCCAAAATGGCTTTATTAATGTTTTTTTAATAATTTTCACGAAAAGTCTTAATGGACACGGTATATGTGAGACACTTCCCCTCCCGAGCGCTTTCCCATTTAGTGAGCTACATTTTCCAGTTTTCCTAAAGCCTTGAACCCAATTTACGATCTTATTTCCAATCATTCTTTCTTTCAGACATACTATCCCTCACGAGTGTCTTCTCGCTGCCTTCCACGAGCAAGAAACTCACAAAGTTTTCGGCTGGAAGAGGGAGGCATTCCCAGACCAGCGCTTGGAGACATTCGATGTTTTGCTGCCGCGATCTTGGAGTCTAAACCAAGTGTCGTGTTCGGTCTGTCACCTCAGGAATCAAAGTTTTAACTCAAATCTGGTCTTCTTGGAGACTGCAGAGCAGGTAAGTTAAATTATAGTCTCCAGCCATTAAATTAAAAGATCTCCAACCGTTTTGGAGACCGAAGAGTCTAAAAGCGAACAATGAGTACCTTAACACTGACCGCAACGTGCGCCACCGGTGGCCACGGAGGAGGATTTCAAAATGGTGCTGACCGACCAGTAGTCACAAACTCAATTTTTATAAATACTTAAATGAAGCTAATGGTTTAACCCTTAAATGCTTAACTATTTTTTGAGCATAGCGTGCACAGGGCATATGATACCCATGTTTAGCGTTCTAGGGTTAATTAATGTTTGCAATTTTCAAAATTACTTATAAACATTGACTTTGAATTTGAGTTGAACCTCAAACTTCAGTTTAACCCATTGCGGTCAAAGTGTTGAGGTGACGAAAATCGAAAAATGATCGTGAACAGTCAGACGAGCTGCGGTTGTGAGAGAGGAAGCTGCAGGGAAACTCGAAGTCAGCTCCTTGTCATCACTACATGAAACTGCCAAGGTTCTATAGAAATGCAACTGCATCGAGGAATACGATCCTTGTTGGCAACAATTTCCCCACATTAAAATAAAACGTTTCCGTTAATACATTCACGATGTAATGATGCAATATTCAGAATTTGAAGCACTAAAATCGCTATGATAGAAAATCGCTATGATAAAAAATTGCTATGACAGAAAATCGATATGACAGAGTACAACCTCGGTAGAAGAAACAAGGTAGGGTCAAACCAGGCTTTTTTGCGTCGACCGTATGGCATTTGGTGACGTCATGACAACGAACCAATAGCAGCGCCCATATTGCATCTTACAACAGTGCTAGCTCAAAATCTGGCACCACTATTGGCCTAACAACATTTCGAAATGGTGACGTCATAAAGTGTGTTTGAAATAAAGCCGTTATATTGGCTAGCAGAACAAGAGGAGGCATATCTTCCCCCCAAAAATGACTCTACCTTGTTTCCTCCACCGTGCTACAACTGCCAAGGTTGTATCCTGGATATTCGAACAGCTGTAACTTGCAGTACGCACGAGTTCAGTCAGACCTGGACTGTATGTCTCGAGTTGTACACGGCGCTATAACTCACTCTTCTGCCAACTAATGCTAGCCTGCCTTGCTTTCGTTCTCATAACAATGACACATTCGAGTTCCTATTACGATGTTACACACAACAATGATACCCTCACTGCAGGGCTGTTGCATTTTCCAGCTGCTCGTTTGAACTGGGCTCGTCAGAGAGCGCTGTCGTGTCTTCAGACGTGGAGTCGGATTTCCGAAACGCTTTACGCTGTCGTAGGGGTACAGTGTAAGTCAACTTGGCTCTGTTACATGCTGTAGCGCGCAGCGTAGCCAAGACTAAAATTTTGAAATCCGTTTCCCGGTCAGTTCTGCGCCGAGAAGCGTTGTGGTATTCGATAACACAAAAGATTTACTTAATATCAAAATTATTGCGAATTATCAGAGAAAATAATGATTAGCTCTGGCTTGCGAAGAATATTGATGTAAATTTTGCAAATGGTGTTCATATTGTTCGATGCATTCGAGGACATGACAGAAAAATTAATTTGAGAGAGTCATAAGTTGTATTTTCTATGGCGCGAGCGGTTTAGCATCAGACTCAGGACTGGTAAGACCCTGGTTCGAGCCGAGTTCAGCACTTGCGGCATTTTCACCATACCGCAGCTCTCTGGCGGTAACATCACAAGAAGACGACTAGCAGAAAAGGTTAAAGGGGATCTCATCTACTTACTAAGCTTGCCACTGAGTTCACCTACTTTCTCTCCTAAGCTTGAGAAGCTAAAAAAAAACTAAATAACCCGATCGTGATGATAAAGCGATCAGTGATGATGTTGTCGAAAATAACGATCTCATGTTCCACGTTCGTCTCGGGCGTTCTCGTGGATCTCACTTGCCGAGGATGTAATCGTATGAGAGTAAAATCATATCAACAGCGTAGGCGATCGTTACGGAGGTTTCTGTTACATTCAGAATATTGGAAAAATTACCACTGTGATGTGGTGTGGTCTCTCAGTGCGATGTGGTGTGGCTGAGTGATGTGGTGTGGCAGTGTGATGTAGCTATGTGGTGTTGTTGTGCGATGTGGTATGGCATGATGTGGTGTGGTAGTGTGATATGGTGTGGCAGTGTGATGTAGTGTGGTGAGGCAGTGCGATATGGTGTTGCAGTGCGATGTAGTGTGGCAGTATGATGTGGTGTGGCAGTGTGATGTGGTGTGGCACTGTGATGTGGTGTGGCAGTGTGATGTGGTGTTGCAGTGTGATGTGGTGTGGCAGTGTGATGTGGTGTGGCACTGTGATGTGGTGTGGCAGTGTGATGTGGTGTGGCACTGTGATGTGGTGTGGCAGTGTGATGTGTTGTGGCACTGTGATGTGGTGTGGCAGTGTGATGTGGTGAGGTAGTGCGGTGTGGTGTTGCAGTGTGATGTGGTGAGGCAGTGCGATGTGGTGTTGCAGTGTGATGTGGTGTGGCAGTGTGATGATGTGGTGTGGCACTGTGATGTGGTGTGGCAGTGGGATGTAGTGTGGCAGTGCGATGAGGTGTTGCAGTGTGATGTGGTGTGGCAGTAGGATGTAGTGTGGCAGTGCGATGTGGTGTTGTAGTGTGATGTGGTGTGGCAGTGTGATGTGGTGAGGCAGTGTGATGACAGGTGTGAAGGCTCACCTGCGCCCCAACAGGGGGTCAGAGCCCCCCTCTCTCAAAACACTCATAAGAGATTTAGCTACCACCGGCGCACGGGAGATCAAAGGTCCTTTGTTGTATGGAGCTGTCTACCCTGTCCACCTGTGGTGTGGCAGTGTGGTGATGGGTGTGGTGTGGCAGTGTGATGACGGGTGTGGTGTGGCAGTGTGGTGACGGGTGTGGTGTGGCCGTGTGGTGACAGATTAGATTAGATTATTAGTTAGTTTAAGCCTCCCTATCCGCAACAAAGGCGATCCAAAGAGAGGAAAGAAGAAGGCACCATTTAGTATGGAGTTAAGGAAACGTGGAATCTATGCAGAAAGGGCACAGAAATAGTGAGATGAGAAAGAAGTTCATAAAAAAAGATCAAAGTTAAAGAATAAAGTAGTAGGTGCTGAAAAACATTACAGCAGTGAACCGAAAAAAGATGGTCCGTAACAAAATGAAAACCTATTCTATTTCAACAAAAATAAAGCCTACCTTACCTTTTGCTCAGGCCCTCACATAGTCCCCCTGGAAGCGCTAATTCCCATAGATACAATAGTTGTATCCCCCTGAGGGGTGTGGTGACAGATGTGGTGGAGCAGTGTGGTTATGGGTGTGGTGACAGGTGTGCTAACCGGTGTGGTGACAGGTGTGCTAACCGGTGTGGTGACAGGTGTGGTGTGACAGTGTGGTGACAGATACAGGCAACAGCAATAAACCAAAATTTCCGTGCATGAAATCATTCAGTGCAATAAAATAAACGTAACGCCTCAACAGCAATCACCACAACAACAATCATCACACAACGTCTCAACAGCATTCATCACAACAGCAATCATCAAAAGAGCAATCATCACAACAGCAATCAACACAAAATTAATCATAACAACAGCAATCATCACACAATCACCACAATGACGCCACACTGCGACTCACACACCAGGTTGGTTTTGATCGGTTTTTCAAAATCTGGCGCCAGCCTGCGACGATCCCCACAAATGATCTTTTTTGGGCACAATAACGCGAGGGAGACGAACACCTGAAGCCGAGTTGTTAACTTCTAATTCGTTATTTCGGTTACTTCAAGAACGGCTGAATTTCCAACAGCAGAGAACAATTCAACTCCTCACGGAGGCCGGCTGTTCCCAGTCGGTTTTTTAATTTGACCAAAAAGTATTCGAAGATACAGTAACGTATTTGAGCTTCAAAGCCTCACTTCAATGCGACAACGAGGACCCCAAACTTAGAATGCAGTCACCAAGTCTGACTTTTTCGCCTTCTGCACGCATGTTTTTCGCTGCCTATCAATCGCTTGGGCGGCGAAAAACATGCATGCTCCGGCGAAAAAGTTAAACTGGGTCACTTTATTTCCAGCACGACTGATTTTTTCAGTGTTGAAACCTCCATTACAGCAACCTCACGGACATAATTTTCACGAGCCACAACCCACTTGAGTTCTCAAAAGATCTCACATTTATTTGGGACGCGAGGTATGGCATTTTTCGAGACCTCAAGTGTGATATTTTCGCGAGACCAGAGTTGCAGGCCACGCTGGAGCCCAAGTACCCGCGGCGCTCGTGATTAAGAAAGAAATTTTTCATATTTCTCACTGCAGTCACGCTCTCCTTTGTTCATTTCCTGCGAAGCGCGTCGTAAAATGTCGCTAATTTCTGTCTTTACGACGCCAGGAAATGAAGACGCGCTCGTCAAAGGGCGTAGAGAGCTCCCATGCTGTGCTCTGCCACTGAGCCCTGCCACTGAGCCCTGCCACTGAGTCCTGCTACTGAGCCCTGCCACTGAGCCCTGCCCCTGAGCCCTGCCATTGAGCCCTGCCACTGAGCCCTGCCACTGAGTCCTGCCACTGAGCCCTGCCACTGAGCCCTGCCCCTGAGCCCTGCCATTGAGCCCTGCCACTGAGCCCTGCCGCCACTGAGCCCTGCCACTGAGCCCTGCCACTGAGCCCTGCCACTGAGCCCTGCCATTGAGCCCTGCCACTGAGCCCTGCCACTGAGCCCTGCCACTGAGCCCTACCACTGAGCCCTGCCACTGAGCCCTGCCACTGAGCCCTGCCACTGAGCCCTGCCACTGAGCCCTGCCACTGAGCCCTGCCACTGAGCCCTGCCCCGGAGTCCTGCCACTGAGTCCTGCCACTGAGCCCTGCCACTCCTGCCATTGAGCCCTACCACTGAGCCTTGCCACCGAGCCCTGCCACTGAGCCCTACCACTGAGCCTTGCCACTGAGCCCTGCCACTGAGCTCTGCCACTGAGCTCTGCCACTCCTGCCACTGAGCTCTACCATTGAACCCTGCCACTGAGCCCTGCCACTGAGCCCTGCCACTGAGCCCTTCCACTGAGCATTACTGAGTGTGTTGCGTATTTTTGTGTGTTGTGTGTTGTGTGATGAGCATTGTGTGCTGTCGGTGGTATGTTGCGTGTGGCTTACAATGTGTTGCGTGTTATGCGATATGTGTTGTGTGTGTATGTATATTGTGTGCAATGAGCTACATTTTGTTAACAGTGTATTGTGCGTTATATATCGCATGCATTGTGCTCTGTGCAGTGTGTTACGTGTAGTATGAAGTGTGCAGTGTGTCGGGTGTTGTGTGCAGTGTGCAATATGCAATGCGTTGGGTGTAGCGTAAAGTGTGGCAGGGGGACACGAGTAGTGTGTTGCGTCCTGTTTAGTGTGCACTGTGTGTCGTGTGCTGTGTGCAGTGCGTTACTTGAAGCGAGCTTAAAGCACAGTTTCTTCATCTATTTAAAATCAAACTCTTAAAAAGTGATAGGAACTCCTTCGTTTTAGAGATTCAGATTTCATTATCTATTTATACTATAATAAGAGCTGCTTCCGTCCGTCCGTCCATCTGTCTGTCCGTCCATCTGTCTGTCAGTCCATCTGTCTGTCCGTCCATCTGTCTGTCCGTCCATCCGTCTGTCCGTCCGTCTGTCCGTCCATCTGTCCGTCTGTCCATCTGTCCGTCCGTCTGTCCGTCCGTCCGTCTGTCGGTGTGTCACACTCACAAGCCGAAAGTGTGTGATGAGCGTATCTGTTATTCAAGCTTCATCAGCTCTACCATAATTATTTTCGGGGCATTAACTCAGCAGATTGGGAGTCGGAATGAATATCACGTGTATTGGTAGGTTAGATTAGGTTGTATGGAATATCAGCACTTGAGACTTAGCAAAGTATAGGAAGCCATAGAATAGCATGGGAAATCATGGGAAAGCCACGTTAAAGCTCAGTTGGTGCGATATCTAATCCTGCTATTTTTTGACGGGCCGCTTCCACTAGTAGGTATAAAATGTTTCCAATTGCTTGGATGGAGAATTTCTCCATCGGCTTGAATCAGATTTCCGTGTAGTGTCACAAATTCATTTTCTGCTACATGAATTCATAGGGTAAAAGTTATACAAATGAATAACATATAATACTTTCCACTAGCCCACTCACCTCATCTTATACAGATCCCTAAATTTAAAACACGAATAAAAAGAAAAGAAAATAAAAAGGGATCTTTTCATTCGCATTTCTAGATATTTAATATATTTCTCAAGGAGAACTTCGCGAGCCTCTGGACCCAGTGCGTGAGATAAATATGACTCGTATTAAAAATAACTAGAAGATATCTAAAATATATCTAAAAGATACCTAAAAAATAACCAAAGGTGAACAAAAAGATAACTAACGATAACAAAAATATAACTAAAAGATAACTGAAAGATAACTGAAAGATTTCTAAAAGAAATATAAAAGATAACTAAAAGATAAATAAAAGATAATTAAAAAACTTCTAAGATATAACCAAAAGATAACTAAAAAATATCCGAAGGATAACTGAAAGGTACCGAAAAAAAACCTAAAAGATAATTAAAAAACTTCTAAAATATAACCAAAAGATAAATAAAAAATATCCGAAGGATAACTGAAAGATACCGAAAAAAAACCTAAAAGATAATTAAAAAACTTCTAAAATATAACCAAAAGATAAATAAAAAATATCCGAAGGATAACTGAAAGATACCAAAAAAATAACTAAAAGATAACTAAATGATAACTCTCACTCGAGGGGAAAAAGGGCGGTCGAAAGAAGACGGTCTCACGCACCAGGAGTAGAAGACGTCACAGCTCGCCGTAGTTGATCTTCAGGCCATCATTCAGGCCTTCATTTGCATGGATATTAGAAGACGCAAAATGGCGACGGGCGAACAACTTCAAAACAACAGCACGCAGAAACAAACGACCAAACTCCTCCTCTCCTGCTAATGTGTAGCTCTTATCCATAAAAAATAAACCTTCTAAGAACCGTAGTTACGTTCCAGCAGATCTCAGTTCATGAAATAGTTACGTTCCGGCAGATCTCAGTTCATGAAATAGTTACGTTCCAGCAGATATCAGTTCATGAAATAGTTACGTTCCAGCAGATCTCAGTTCATGAAATAGTTACGTTCCGGCAGATCTCAGTTCATGAAATAGTTACGTTCCAGCAGATCTCAGTCCAAAAAAAAGTCACACAAAAAACCGTTCAGAGAACCGTAGCTACGTTCCTGCAGATCTCAGTTCCTGAAGGAGCAACATTAGCTTCCTCGAGTCTTTCTTGAAATGACTGCCGCAACCATCGTGTCTGGTGGCTTCCAGTTGGCTCTGCTTTAATACGTGCTCGCTGCAGTCGTAAAAGCTACTGTAAATACTTTCAATTATTCAAGCTGCCGTTGTACCACTGCAACGCGATTTGGAAACGCCGTGGCGGGTCTTTTGGTCGGGAACTAAGTTTTAGTTGAGAACTGAGTTTTAGTTGAGAGCTAAGCTTTAGTTGAGAACTAAGCTTCAGTTGAGAGCTAAGCTTTAGTTGAGAACTAAGCTTTAGTTGAGAACTAAGCTTTAGTTGAGAACTAAGCTTTAGTTGAGAGCTAAGCGTTAGTTGAGAACTAAGCTTTAGTTGAGAACTAAGCTTTAGTTGAGAACTAAGCTTTAGATGAGAACTAAGCTTTAGATGAGAACTAAGCTTTAGTTGGGAACTAAGCGTCATCACCTGAGAGCTGTCTTACGAAATTCAAATGGTGGTGGAGACTGCACCAAAATTTTGAGACGTAGGTTATTTAGTTCATTCCATTAGCTTTATTTAACACCAGCAATTTGGAAGCAGTGAAGAATAAAATCAACGGATTGATAAAGCCGTTACCTACGCTTCGGCTGCTCTCTGCAACATCAAAGTAATTTTGAGTCTTCGAAACTGAAAAGCCTTTTGGTGTGCAAACACTATTTTTTAATTATGATGAGCGACTCTAATAGAAACATTCTAAGTTCTAAATAATAGAGTATAATTTTTTTAAGTTCATCGCTAAAACAAAATATTCCTGGATATCTGAAATTCCAGGAGTTGGGAAAATTTCCACCCGAAATCCGAGCATTGAAACGGCGAGCATAGACGGTCCAGCAAATCCCGGTAAAAATCAGTGCGTTCAAAAATCCCTGTATAAAACTGTGTAGGTATACAGAAAATCCCTGTATCCTACCTCCACTTGCTATAGCCTCACCTACCTCCAGCTGCTGCAGCTTCACCTACCTCCAGCTGGTACAGCCTCACCTACCTCAAATAGCCTCACCCACCTCACCATCCCCTATCTTAACAGCCCCTCCAGCATAACTGTATCCAAGGCTTCATTATTGCCTCCGCTGTGCATGAGGAAATTCTTTTGAAGGCAGGAGGACCCAATTGGAGCGGGCCATTGCCCAATTCCATTAGTTGGAGCAGTTCTAATGGCAGTGGGGGCGTTCCATTAACCATTTCCAATAATCATTTATTCGAAGCGCAGTTCGCTTCCCTGCCTCTCGCACCACCTGACACAGCGGCGCTGCTCAACTCCGCTGCTCCTGCACTCAGCGGCTTAGCGTCGGAGATAGCGTCGTTTGACGTAGTATGTTGTATGTGTTCTTCTCCACATGATGAATTAGTGAACTTTCTTCTGGTTACGAAAAAGAAAACTTTCTCCTGTTTAAGAATTAAAAAGCTTTCTCCTGTTCATGAAGTGGGGAAACTTTCTCCTGTTTAGGAATTAGAAAGCTTTCTCCTGTTTAGGAATTTGAAAGCGTTCTCCTGTTCACGAAGTGGGAAAGCTTTCTCCTGTTTAGGAATTAGAGTTTTTCCTGTTAACTAAGTAGAAAACAGTTTCCTTCGCACGAATTAGTAAGCGTTCTCCTGTTTACGGCCAAGTAACTCCAAGCACTTAAAAGTTAGGAAAAGTATAATCAGTTTCAAGCTATGAAGCATTTAATAATGTTTGTAATAATGGCGCTGCCTCGATGATAGATGTTCTAAGTGCGTCGAGGTTAAAGGAGGCCATTTTCAACACCTTTTGTGATAAGACTAGTTTGTTAAATAAAAGTTGAGCATTAACACGCTAGTTGCGATGGGTTAAACTGAAGTTCAATATTCAACTTAAATTTAAAGTCAAAAGTGATAAGCAAATATGTAAATATCAAACATTCTCTGGGCTTGTTAGATGCCATTAATTTAGAAAGGTTGTTGGAATTTTTCAAAACGACCCATCGATGGGTCGTTTCGCAGCAGGAAAAACCTAACTACGACCCACCGGTGGGTCATACCACAATGAATGTGTTAATTTGTGGTTTGTTATTTATATCCTTCAGCACACCTCTGACGAAAAGTTTCTTGCAAATTGTAAAAATGAGGCTGTCATTAATTAAATATTTCCACAAAATTTAGATTTTTTTATTAGGTTTCACCCAATAATTTGAAATACTTTTTCAATATGCACGCATTAATTTATGATTTACTTTCATTGGAACACTATAAAAAAATTTAAAAAGTCTGTCCGTAGAACTTTGTTAAAGCAGTACAGCCAGACAGCACGTGTAACTTGCAACAAACAAAAAAATTATGGAATTGTGCCAGAAAACTAAAGATTGCTGACTGAAAGCAGCCGACGATGGACTTTGCTTTCTAGTTCTGGATGGGCTTGGTCCTCTAGTTCTGGGTGGGCTTGGTCCTCCAGTTCTGGATGGGCTTGGTCCTTCAGTTCTGGATGGGCTTGGTCCTCCAGTTCTGGATGGGCTTGGTCCTCCAGTTCTGGATGGGCTTGGTCCTTCAGTTCTGGATGGGCTTGGTCCTTCAGTTCTGGATGGGCTTGGTCTTCCAGTTCTGGATGGGCTTGGTCCTCCAGTTCTGGATGGGATTGGTCCTCCAGTCCTGGATGGGCTTGGTCCTCCAGTTTTGGATGGGCTTGGTCCTTCAGTTCTGGATGGGCTTGGTCCTCCAGTTCTGGATGGGTTTGGTCCTCCAGTCCTGGATGGGCTTGGTCCTCCAGTTCTGGATGGGCTTGGTCCTCCAGTTCTGGATGGGCTTGGTCCTCCAGTTCTGGATGGGCTTGGTCCTCCAGTTCTGGGTGGGCTTGGTCTTTCAGTTCTGGATGGGCTTGGTCCTTCCATTCTGGATGGGCTTGGTATTCCAGTTCTGGATGGGCTTGGTCCTCCAGTTCTGGATGGGCTTGGTCCTTCAGTTCTGGATGGGCTTTGTCCTCCAGTTGGCCCTCGATACTCAAATTTGGGTGCTGCTATAGCGTGAGGTCTAACACACTATAGCATGAGATCTACCTCTAGCTGGTAATATAGCATTAGGTTAGGTTAGGTTATTAATGGATATTACTTATTACCATACACTTAATTTAGCGATAAACACTTAATTTGTACATCTCAAGCTGCACCTGGGTAGGCGATATATGACGGTAGACCTCACGCTATAGCAGCACCCAAAGTTGCTCGGTCACAGAAGATACACGCATCGCTGCTTGCTTCAACTTTCAGTACTTTTCTCCAACTCAGCGGTGTGGAGTGCATTGCAATTCACGCGCCAGCTGCGTCGCTGTAAACAAACGCCGGAAATTAATAAAACCTAAGATGTGTGCTAGCACGCGCAGCCTTGCGCTGCTGCGGATATTGCGGCAAGTTTTAGGCGCTCTGTTGCGACAGCTTCGCGCCGCGCCTCTTTGTCATGCAAATATAGACCTGCGCGCAGCCTGCTGTGCTGGATGGCCAGTGCGGTTCTTTCTAATGCGGGTGAAATTATGGATCTTTTCCAGATCAGCCCCGCCACTAATGCAACATTCACCCACTTGTAACTTTCGAAATGATGCACTTATCGACTTCAAATTACTCTCAAACGAAAGATTAAAACGTTCTTTGAAGTAATTTGAAGTCGATAGGTGCATTATTTCGAAAGTTACAAGTGGGTGAACTTATATGCTGTATTAGTGGCGAGGCTGATGTGGAAAAGATCCGAAATTATTTCTAGCTTCTTTTCTCCTTCTCTGTGTGATAGGGCTTTGATCCTAACCCAAGAATAAGCCTCTCAATTTGTCACATTCTGGGTTTTTCCTTCACGCTTTGTTCAGAGCGTTGTTGCTGTTGCCTTGTTGGTTAATCAGCCCAGAGTGAATTCATCTCATCAGGATTCGCTAAAACTGGTATCTTCCGCGTAAAAAGTTCCAGGCGAAGTGAGACTTAATTGTGTAGTATGGTTTCAGAGACGGAAATTAAACCTACGCCAGGCATAGGTAGTACAAAATGCCTTCGTTACTACAGGGATGCCCTAAGCAAAAGTGAACTTCTGTCTAAGCCTGAAAGCTTGTTTGTGCGCTTTCGTAGATCTGCTTCCTATTTTTACTGTTACCGATAAGTAGGATTACAACTTCTTATAGAGATTTCTGATTTATCACACAAGACATTCACGTGCGGATTAATGGACTTGAAATTTTGCCTGCTTCATTCTACCTCTGTATCACCTGTGGTGAATAAATTATTTAAAATTTTTAAATACTAGAGGAGAAAAAACTATCCATGTCTTCTGTTCGTTTTTTACAACCAAGCGCACTACGAAAGACCGGCATGCTGCCAAAGACACCGCGTCATTGCGATACACTAGCGGCTACTTCCTATCCTATTAGTGCTTAGGGATACCAGTGACATCGCAATGTTTTAACAGGAACTGGACTTGCTCTATCAAGTTCACCTGTATGCTCTAAGGAACAATGTCCTGTATTTAATTTTAAACAACGCGTACAGCAAACTTCTTGCGTATACCGCTCCTTAATTCCTTAATTTAAAGTCAATTGTAGTAAGAAATTTCGAAAATAGCAAACATTAAATGGATCGTGCATTCATTTAGCTTTGATTACGTGTTTGTGGATATTGAGTTGAGGTCGGTCAGCAGCATGATGAAGATTCCCTCCGCGTACACCGGCGGCTCACATCGCGACCAACGTGTTAAAGGTTCTTTCAGGAGCCGCGGCTTGGTTTGACGAGCCATTACTTGTATTTTAGCGACTTCAAGTCTTCTGTTTTGTTCTTCGGAAAGAGTCGCTTCGTGCTCAGTTAATTGAGAAGAGTGGCTCCTGCATCCCTGGACTTGAGCTCTCGCTCATCCCTTCAGTGGCTGCCCTTCTCTCGTATTTACGACCACTTCGCAATACTTCATCCAAAAAAGGATGGTCTGTCTCTCAGAGCCGGCAAAACTTGGCCCCATTTTCGGTTTGCGGGCGCTCGTCTGGAAGATCAAGCAATTACGGCCAGCATCTTTAGTGCTCTCCTATCGCAAACCTTTCTTACTCTGGCGCACAAGTTCTCTATTCAATACAGAATAAATCTTGACCAGCAAGTGTAAGTCTTGCAGCACTCTCGTTAGCAGATTAGATTCCAAACAATTCGGGAACTTTTTCTACTCTGACAGGATTTAAAATCTCAAAAAAGCGTAGCGGTACAAATAATTTTATTTAGAATTTAAGAACAAAAATTACGCTACGATTTGTTCTTTCGAGCCTGTGAAAGAAGAGCAATGTTCAAACTTTAGGGAAGCTCAAATGAATACTTGTTCTAAGTAACATAAAGAGTGGTCTGAACATACGGGATGCAGTCTTGAAGGAAGAATTTCACAGTCAGAAAAAGACATGACTAAGCAAACCAGCAGATTAGGTTATATTATTAGTTAGTTTAAGCCTTCCTATCCTCAACAAATGAAATTCAAAGAGAGGAAGGAAGAAGGCACCATTTAGTGTGGAGTTAAGGGAAAGCGGAATCTATGCAGAATGGGCATAGAAACAGTAAGATGAGAAAGAAGTTCATGAAACGAGATCAAAATTGAAGAAGAATGTAGTAGTAGGTGCTGAAAAACAGGACAGCAGTGAACCGAAAAAAGATGGTCCGTAACCAAACAAAAACCTATTCTATTTCAACAAAAAGGAAGCCTACCTAAATTTTAGCTCGGGCCCTCACATAGTCCCCCTGGGAGCTCTAATTCCCATAGATACAACAGTTGTATCCCCCTGAGGGGACGCAAACCAGCAACAAAACTTATATAACTCCTGGCAATGCATCAAAAGGGGATATTTTACAGGTAGTCATTTTACCCCAGGAGGTATTTTGTCCTCAGAAAAGGGAAGGCTTCACAAACTAGCGTTAAGCTCGCGTAGTTGCTGGAAATGCAAAAAACTCATGAAAGCCTAAATATATTTACTGAAAAGGCACTTAGAGAAGAATTATTCAGCGAAAGTTGACACATCTGAAGGTGGCTTGACACATCTGAAGGTGGCTTGACACATCTGAAGGTGGCTTGACACATCTGAAGGTGGCTTGACACATCTGAAGGTGGCTTGATACATCTGAAGTAAACGAACGCGCTTTGGTCGAGTCGGAGTCCCAGAAAGTGGTTTAGTTAGTGTCCGCAAATGTGTTTACCAGATCTTTCAATCCTCAATCAATCAAACCATCAATCAAACAATCAAAGAATCAGTGAGCTGTAGGGCTGACGCGCTAGAAATTTCATCAGGGAAGCGAATCTGTTCTTTCCTAAAGCGCTTAGTTAGGGGAAAATTTTTTTTGTCCCTTTAACTTAATTCGTGCATTGCACGTCACATGTTACGATAGTTTTCAATTTTTTATAACTAATTATTGGATGCATTAACTTTTAACTCCGCTCTAGCAGGCACCTATTTCATACACCCAAGTCGAGGGAGAAATTAAAATTAAATTCGACTTTTTCCTAAGAGGAAGAAACACCGGCATCGCATCGCGAGCCTCGAATTCGTGACCGTTTCTCACGAAAGGAAGAAGAAAAATGAGTTAAAAGAGGTTCTTATCGTTGCTAAACAACAGGCATTTGTAGAAGACCTTCATTCCTATTACATCCTTTTATAACTCCCGATAAATTTTAACAAAATTCAGATTTATCAAGAAAATAACATAGGAAAATAATCTTGTCCACTGGGTCAACACAAGAGAGCGAATCAGCTGAACCGATTCCCCATCGAGAGAGTGGGAGAGAAAAATAATCTTGCCAACAGCCTCAACTATTACCAACTACCCAGTTTAACTTTTTCGCCGGAGCATGTGTATTTTTCGCCGCCAAAGTGATTTAATTACTTGGGCAGAGAAAAAATGCATGCAGACGACAAAAAAGTTGGACTGGGCAGCGTCAACTAACCTATTCCTCATCGAGAGGCAGAGAGAGAACTTCCTAAGCACAGCAAATGGACTCGAGTTTATAGATGCAATCGCTCAATGGTGTGCGCACACACGGCCTTCACCCTGTCGAAGCTGTGCAAACAGCAGCTTAGTTCATCTCACCAAAACCAAGAGGGAGGCTGCGCAGGGGGCGACGGGCAGAGCTGAAGGCTTTCGTGAGATCGCGTATCAGTTGTCGTCGGAAGAGTTATAAATAGAATGAAATAACCAGTCTGCTATATGTAGATGACTTTTATTGTTGGTCTATGTAGACGACCTTCATTATTGATCTATGTAGATGACCTTTATTGTTGATTTATGTAGACGATCTTTATTGTTGGTCTATGTAGACGACCTTCATTATTGATCTATGTCAAACTTACAGCTTACAACGGATCAAACTTACAACATTTAAGTTTAATTTATATCAATTTTAATTCTCAAAATTGTATATGTCGAACCTTGTATGGATCACTTCTTCATTTTATTTCGATGAAGTGTTTATGAAAATTGAGTTAGTGATCACCGGTGGGTCACAACTCAGACAACGAGTTATACTACTGAGTTGTTTGCCATAGCTCAGGAATGTTTAAATGACGCTCAAACATTATCCAAACTATGGTCAAACAATAGTCAAGCGATGTCCGGGGAACATCCAGACAATATTCAAGCGATATCAGAGCAACAATCAAACGATGTCTAAACAATCCCCAACGATGTTCGAATGATATTTAAACTACATTCAAATAATTTCCAAACGATGGTCACCTAAAGCAGGAATGATATAAAGGAAGTGGTTGGGTGAGCCAACGCGCTTCTCAGTATTCGATAGCTCAGTCATCCGCCTCTGTCACTTACATTAATACGACGACCGCGATCGGTTAACATAAAGTTCATTTTTCAACTCATATGCAGTATGTCCCACTCAAACCCGAACCGAGTATTTATTTTCCTGTATCAGTAATACCATCATAAGAATACCATAAGCATTTAATTTCTAGCAAAATTATCCTTCGAAATTAACCTATAGAAAGGTATTACTGATTATGATGGTATTACTGATATGAAAAATTAATACTCAGTTCGGTTTTTTGTGGGGCATGCTGTAAAAAGTCAATTGTAGTAAGCAATTTTGAAAATAGCGAACATTATCTGGATCGTGTCTTCATTTAACTTCAATTGAGTACTTATAAAAATTGTGACTACTTGTCGATCAGCAGCATTGTGAAAATTCCCCCGTGTTGACCGGCTGTCCACGCCGCGACAAATGTGTAAAGAGCTTGGCTGTCCTCACCAACTGAAGAGAAGCGCTGTCAACCGCATGCTGTTCTGTTCTTAGGACAGGATTTTCAAACAGTTGACGTCACCAATGCTGTTCAGCTGGCAGCGAAAGGTCTGCTGTAAACTTAGCTACTCGGATGCTTATTTGAAGAAAAATTCATAAGCACGTTTAAGCTTTATTCTTAAGATATTTCAATACAGATTATTTAGACAAAGTGGTCATATGCTCAGAGCAAAAGTGGTACCCCAATGTTAATTTGTTAATTAAATTGATCTAATTTCCGGCCCATGAAAATCAGCTGTTATTTTCATGAACTCAAAAAATTATTTTTTTAAGCACTTTTATAATTAATCTAATTCGAAAGGTACAGATGGAGGCGTATAAGACAATTTAATAAATAATGTCTAAAAAAATTCCTAGTTGCACCTGAATTATTTTTATGTGAAAATAAGTAAAAAAAAATTGATGAATTATTGAATCAGTTAAGAAATATGATGATATATTTAATAAGTTAAGGAATATGATGAAATATAAAATAAGTTTGGAAATATGATGAAATATTGAATAAGTAAAGAATATGATGAAATATTGAATAAGTTAGGAAATATGATAAGAAATATAATATGATATAGAATAAGTTAAGAAATATGATAAATTATTGAATAAGTCAAGAAATATGATGAAATATTGAATAAGTTAAGAAATATGATAAGAAATATAATATGATATGACATAGAATAAGTTAAGAAATATGATAAGAAATATTACAGGATATAGAATAAGTTAAGAAATAAGATGCAATATTGAATAAGTTAAGAAATATGACGGAATAAAGAAGTTGTTGCCGAGAGGCATTGTGAGGCGCTGGCAGAGACGAAAGGGACCGCCCGAGCTGCCGTCTGTCTCTGCCAGCCGTGGCAGCGCACGGCAGCCTCCAAAATACTTCAAAACACCCGTGGCCGTCATAACCGGGCAAGAAATTCGAAGCTCATGCTCTAAGTTCAGCTGATAAGTGGGCATGTGAAAACGAGGTCCCTAGGCCAGACACAAAAAAGGCGTTTCTTTTTAATTGAAATGAAAGTGCCGATGTGAGTAGGATGTCCTTTGGGCACAGAGAGCGAGGCATAAGTTGGAAATTGGTTTTAAAACGTGCTGATGCTGATACGATGTCGCTAGGCAGCATAAAGCAACTCAATTTTTTTTCAAATCGAATGGATAACACAAAGGTGTAAATACAAAGTCTATCAGCTGAAAAAGGCGCTCGCCCAGTATTTTTCACTAGCCTCATAAGTCTCACACGGCCGTTATATCTACTAGCCTCATAATTCTCATATGCCCAATATTTTACTTGCCTTTTACAAGCCTTTTTTACTCACATGCCCTCATTTTTACAAGCGCCATAAATGTTAAAAGACCATTATTTTACTTGCCTCATAAGTCTCAAGCCCAAATTAGCCTCCATTCGCCCATCTTTCCCCGTTCCGCCCCTTGTATTCTCCCCGCAGCCAAGAGGGACGGGAGAGCTAATCCCACCTCGCAAAGGCCATCCCTCAGATATGGAGCGCCGGGCCATGCCCCACGTTTTGCAGCGAACACAAAGGGACCTAACAAGCTACGTGAAATTGCTCGGCCCGACGCAATCTTTTAACTCCAGTGTAGTATCCAAAGCGGGTCCGACTCCAGAAGAATGAGGCACGGTCCACGGAATAGTTTTATTTGACCAAAGACGGTTAAGGAGAGTTGACCATCCAATTGAGAGATAGAGATTCGAATATAATTCGATTGCAGGATGGCTGCTAGGCAGGCCAGATAGCTGCCTTTGAAGTCAGCCTGCGTTGCAAAGGAAAACTGAATTCAAATATGACGAGCAGCTTCAGAGGAGACCGTGTCTGGCTAACGTCCATCTGACTTCACCTGACTTGACCGTGCCTGAGGTACTGAAGAGTTATAAATGGGAGAGACGTCATGACCAACTCGTCCGTACCATTTCAACTAGTGCGCTACGTTTGTGTACCTATACGATCAACCCTAGAATTAGAGAACATTTTAGGCAAATCTTCACTTCCACGAAGAAAATAAACCCAGTCATTTCCCATACCTCGTCACTTGAATCAAGCATCGTGTTGGTTGAATAACTGAGGCTAATTTTTATTAAGATCAGTTGAATTTCACTGAAAATGATGTCAGATAAACCAAAGTGCACACCCTGACATTCTGTGCGATGCACACCCTTTTTATTTTTGAACTACAACTGCTTTTACCAACAACCTGAAAAACAGAAACGTACACTAATCCATACGTCAACTTTTTAAAGCGTACATTTATCAACCATCCGGCAACGAAATGCCCCCTGTGCGCGATAAACATCATCAGATAAACATCGTGGAACGCTATCGTGGAAGGGGCAAAGTTCAATGTGTAAAATTCTACTCCAGAAATTCTCTGAAGGAATGGGTAACTCTTCTCACCAAATTTTCTTGTCTTTTAATACCGAACATCCGCCTCCATCGTCGAAGGTTAAGGGTGGATTTCTCGTGTTATTGTTTGCTGATAATGCTATAGCTGTCGAAATTGAACTGCTGCTATTAAATAGTTACAATTGAGTAGTAAGATGCGAAACAAATACTCCCAATGAAATGTTGACCCTAGAACGAACCTTCTTGTTCTGCAAGCTGCCAAACTCGTCCGTCAGTTGTCTCCACCTGCGAGACTGTGGCAGTTGACTCCATCTGCGAGACTGTGGCAGTTGTCTCCACTTGCAAGACTGTGGCAGTTGTCTCCACCTGCGAGACTGTGGCAGTTGTCTCCACTTGCAAGACTGTGGCAGTTGTCTCCCCCTGCGAGACTGTGGCAATTGTCTCCACCAGCAAGACTGTGACAGTTGTCTCCACTTGCAAGACTGTGGCAATTGTCTCCACTTGCAAGACTGTGGCAGTTGTCTCCACCTGCGAGACTGTGGCAGTTGTCTCCACCTGCAAGACTGTGGCAGTTGTCTCCACTTGCAAGACTGTGGCAGTTGTCTCCACCTGCAAGACTGTGGCAGTTGTCTCCACCTGCGAGACTGCGGCAGTTGTCTCCACCTGCGAGACTGTGGCAGTTGTCTCCACCTGCGAGACTGTGGCAGTTGTCTCCACCTGCAAGACTGTGGCAGTTGTCTCCACCTGCGAAACTGCGGCAGTTGTCTCCACCTGCGAGACTGCGGCAGTTGTCTCCACCTGCGAGACTGTGGCAGTTGTCTCCACCTGCGAGACTGTGGCAGTTGTCTCCACCTGCGAGACTGCGGCAGTTGTCTCCACCTGCGAGACTGCGGCAGTTGTCTCCACCTGCAAGACTGCGGCAGTTGTCTCCACCTGCGAGACTGCGGCAGTTGTCTCCACCTGCAAGACTGCGGCAGTTGTCTCCACCTGCAAGACTGTGGCAGTTGTCTCCGCCTGCGAGACTGCGGCATTTGTCTCCACCTGCGAGACTGCGGCAGTTGTCTCCACCTGCGAGACTGCGGCATTTGTCTCCACCTGCGAGACTGCGGCAGTTGTCTCCACCTGCGAGACTGCGGCAGTTGTCTCCACCTGCGAGACTGCGGCAGTTGTCTCCACCTGCGAGACTGCGGCAGTTGTCTCCACCTGCGAGACTGCGGCAGTTGTCTCCACCTGCGAGACTGCGGCAGTTGTCTCCACCTGCAAGACTGCGGCAGTTGTCTCCACCTGCAAGACTGTGGCAGTTGTCTCCGCCTGCGAGACTGCGGCATTTGTCTCCACCTGCGAGACTGCGGCAGTTGTCTCCACCTGCGAGACTGCGGCATTTGTCTCCACCTGCGAGACTGCGGCAGTTGTCTCCACCTGCGAGACTGCGGCAGTTGTCTCCACCTGCGAGACTGCGGCAGTTGTCTCCACCTGCGAGACTGCGGCATTTGTCTCCACCTGCGAGACTGCGGCATTTGTCTCCACCTGCGAGACTGCGGCATTTGTCTCCACCTGCGAGACTGCGGCAGTTGTCTCCACTTCTGAGCTTGCCACTTCTGGTTCACATCTTTTCATTTTATCCTGAATTAATACTACGTTGCTTCCTCAACGAATTCTTTCCATTTTGTTTCGACTCTTCTGATATTGAATTTTTTCATTTGCTATATTTTTTTATCTAGATGTCTCTTTGAGGTTTTCATTAATTCATGTTGAGTATTAGAAACTTTTTATTTCTGTTGCGGAAAATGTTCCTCTCGAGTTCCAGGCTCCATTTTTTGTTGAAAAACTCCACCTCCATTCCATCATTGTACTCGAACTCCACGCAAAAAAGTTGAAAAGGTTAAAGCTTATAAGTTTTCAAAAGCTCATGGTTTTAAAATTTTTTTATACTCGCGTATTATTTATTCGTTCCTTGTGACTCAAAATGCAGTCTTCTTAAGGGGACCGACTACCCTACAGCTGACCAAATTTTCGAATTTTAGTTTTTGGGATTTCTTTCGCAACTGGGTGAACGAAAATGCATAACGATATGCAAAATTGAATTCTTAACACATTTGTTTCTATAAAAATGTTCGACTTCAATAACAGAAAAAATTAAGGCCTGGTGATTGAGTGTTTTCCATTAAGTTTCCAGTGTCGGTGAGCACTCTTCCTGCTCCCTTATGACTAAAATATTTCGCTTCTCCACCCACAGTTCCGGAGTGACGTTTTAAAAAAACCTTTGCCTGTCATGTAGCTTCAATGACATGGCCGGTGGACGCAGACCTGTCTTTGAGTAAGCAAAAATACCCTTTAAGGCTAAATTTGAGTTTGATGCGAGTTTTTGGCGGAGTGATTTCTAGCTTCCAATTCAAAATATCAAAAATTATAATTTTAATGAAATAATCAAATTTCCGATAAATAATATCCTGTCACGATGGTAAAATTTTGCTTCTAACTCGGGAATGATGGAAACGTTTTATTGTTGTTGTTACAATTTTCCAGGTGCTTGTAAGTTATGATTTATGAATATCACTCTCGATAGCACTGAATTTAAAATTGTATTACACGCAAATCACCGGCTTCCACGACTTCATTTTCATTTCACATTAGGGCCTAGTCCATAAAATTACTGGAAGCAGGTTTCCCTACCCGTTTTGTTCCATTTTCTATTCCTAAAAAGTCCTGACAACAATTAAATATTTTTTTCAACATCACCTCAATCTCCCGACGTATTTGCACAATAATTCTCAATAAAAAATATACAATTGTCATTGTTTCACGAGCAGTTTAGTGTATTTCCGGACTTTCGTAATTGATGGGGAAAGGGAAGGAATTTCCTTGGGGTAATCAAGCGCGGCCGCTCTCGGGTCTGGGGCAAATTAACAGGTCTGTGACCCCGCGAAGGCCGGACACTTTACGAGAGAGCAAAATGGCTTTCGAAGAGACGTATGGATAAGGTAATTCTATAGCTTTCCACATAAAGTAATTAGGAACGATTTGATATTCTCTCACTCGAGTGCTTCTTTGAGAGCCCAGTAACTATTATAGTGAAATCGCAGTAAAATTTGTCCTGAGGTTTTGATGAAAGTGATGTTCTTTGTTGTTCATTTCTCAGATGCTGGAGAAAATTTGTATCAAGGTGCACACGCCGCGTCTGTTCAATGCACGCACACACGCGACATTCATATGTAGGCATATTTCTGAGTGAGAGCACATCGCTCTGTATTTCAAGCTAATATAACAAGCATCTTTATTTCAAAGCCTTGATGTAGATTTTCAGAATCGCATGCGTCAAGAGCTACTTTGAAATCGACAGCGCTCGAGCAATTACGTTGCATTTCTGTAATGTTGTATTCGTATTAATATTGACTACGTTTGCTCGATCGCTGCGGTTGGTTAGGCTAAGTCGTAAGTAGCAAAATTGAAAAACCGACTTTGTTGCTCGAATACATTCCTACCCTTTTTAAGAAGTGTGAAAATATGCAGTTACTCAATAAAGTTTTAACTCATTCGCTAAAAGGTAAATTAAAATATACGAGGCTCTAAAATCTACTTTGAAATAAGTAGTGAGATAGTTTAAATGCTATTCTTTTAAATCGGTACGTGCAAGAGTAATTTACCTGTTGGCCAACGTATATCCCAATACGTAGTCAACTTGTTAAGGGGATAGAAGCTAGGATATAGTTTTCGTCTTGGGAGTGAAACGAACCCATTTCTTGGATCTAAGGCCGCCGGCCAAATGGTACATGGTAAATGTATACCACGGCTGAATGACTAGAGCAGGTATCTGGACACTTCCGGTGTCGAATGATACATACTACTGCACAAGTGTGGGAACTACCAGTGCTGAATAATATATACCAGCGCTGCATTAGTACAACTACATAAATGAGGGAATTAGCGATACTGGATGAGACAATACAATGATCAATGATGAGGCAGGTAATTGGGTACTAAATGTGTTGGATGGCAACTGCCACTGCCTAACAGCAAAGCGAGCACATTTGGCATAATCATATCCGGACGCATGCCTTGCATCACGAGTGCAACAGACAAAACAAAAATTATATGGGAATATGATTCATATTTCTCTGTAAAAATTTCTCCCGAAAGCTCTGCAGCATTTAAACAAAAAAAACAAAACAAAAACACTCCAGCAAGTACATTTAACGAGCAGTATTGAGCCTATAGCTTCTCGTGACATTTGGCCTCTCCCGATAATGGAGGAAAATGGCAGGGGTATCAGGCAATACCCTCGCCACCGCAGCCCTAACTGTGTTACGCCTGCCTTGTTGTTCAGCGCAGCCTAGCCTATGGAGCACATGGTGGTTGTGTTCCGTGTTGTGCTCAGGCCCAAGTTGTCCCAGGGGCTGGCATGGTGGTGGTACAAGTTATGGATCCGAGGAGCTGGTCTGGTGGTGGTACAAGTTGTCCCAGGAGTTGATGTGGTGGTGGTACAAGTTTTCCCAGGAGCTGGTCTGGTGGTGGTACAAGTTGTCCCAGGAGCTGGTCTGGTGATGGCACAAGTTGCCCCAGGAGCTGATCTGGTGGTGGTACAAGTTGTCCCAGAAGCTGGTCTGGTGGTGGCAACTTCCTCTGGTCTGGTCTCCCGCCTATGCAGGAGCTGATTTGGTGGTACAAGTTGTCCCAGGAGCTGATTTGGTGGTACAAGTTGTCTCAGGAGCCAAACAGGAGGTGTTGAGGCACAAGTTACCTACGAAGAATGCGCTACTCAATAGCGTATTGGGCGCCCTGCGTCTAACAGTGAGCTGGTCAAACTAATTTTACGAGCTCCAGAATACACGACCTGTACTTTCCTCCTGAGTGCTCGCAGGGAAGTCAATAAACGCGCGATCTCGATCGCCAGCTAGTGGCTCCCCTTCCTGCGCTCAAAAAAAGGCAGTTTTTATCCCTTTCTTTTGCGTTGAAATATTTCATAACATGAAGTCAGAGACTTTGAAACTTGCAAGTTTTGCATTGGGGTCGCGAGACCTGTTGAAAATTTTACGCGGGTTTGAGAGGCTATCAAGACTGTTGGTAGCTTTGCGATTTGAATGAGAGGCAGAACAAATGAGCAGAGTAAGACAATATGCACTCATGAGGACACAGATTCGCAAACGCTTTTCTGGAGAGATAAAAATTTTCAAAGCCTCCATGCAACGTGTGCACCATCAGCCGACTTGTGCGCCACTGGCAAATCTGTCCGCCGTAAACGTATACGAGTGCCACAATGCTACATCGCTGGCAAAAATAGCCCCGTTACCTGCGTAAATTAAGGCAATGAGGCACGCGCACTGCAGTTCAGCGCAGAAACGTTCGCGTGAGCGCAAGTCACGGCAGGATCTTGCGTGGCAGCCAAGATTGCGGAGTGGCCGCGCAGAACTGCGGTGTGGCTGCGCAGAACTGCGGTGTGGCTGCGCAGAACTGCGGTGTGGCTGCGCAGAACTGCGGTGTGGCTGCGCAGAACTGCGGTGTGGCTGCGCAGAACTGCGGTGTGGCTGCGCAGAACTGCAGAGTGGCTGCGCAAAACTGCGGTGTGGCTGCGCAGAACTGCGGTGTGGCTGCGCAGAACTGCGGTGTGGCTGCGCAGAACTGCGGTGTGGCTGCGTAGAACTGCAGAGTGGCTGCGCAGAACTGCGGTGTGGCTGCGTAGAACTGCAGAGTGGCTGCGCAGAACTGCGGTGTGGCTGCGCAGAACTGCAGAGTGGCTGCGCAAAACTGCGGTGTGGCTGCGCAGAACTGCGGTGTGGCTGCGCAGAACTGCAGAGTGGCTGCGCAAAACTGCGGTGTGGCTGTGCAGAACTGCGGTGTGGCTGCGCAGAACTGCGGTGTGGCTGCGCAGAACTGCAGAGTGGCTGCGCAGAACTGCGGTGTGGCTGCGCAGAACTGCGGTGTGGCTGCGCAGAACTGCGGTGTGGCTGCGCAGAACTGCGGTGTGGCTGCGCAGAACTGCAGAGTGGCTGCGCAAAACTGCGGTGTGGCTGCGCAGAACTGCGGTGTGGCTGCGCAGAACTGCGGTGTGGCTGCGCAGAACTGCGGTGTAGCTGCGCAGAACTGCAGAGTGGCTGCGCAAAACTGCGGTGTGGCTGCGCAGAACTGCGGTGTGGCTGCGCAGAACTGCGGTGTGGCTGCGCAGAACTGCGGTGTGGCTGCGCAGAACTGCAGAGTGGCTGCGCAAAACTGCGGTGTGGCTGCGCAGAACTGCGGTGTGGCTGCGCAGAACTGCAGAGTGGCTGCGCAAAACTGCGGTGTGGCTGTGCAGAACTGCGGTGTGGCTGCGCAGAACTGCGGTGTGGCTGCGCAGAACTGCAGAGTGGCTGCGCAGAACTGCGGTGTGGCTGCGCAGAACTGCAGAGTGGCTGCGCAGAACTGCGGTGTGGCTGCGCAGAACTGCGGTGTGGCTGCGCAGAACTGCAGAGTGGCTGCGCAAAACTGCGGTGTGGCTGCGCAGAACTGCGGTGTGGCTGCGCAGAACTGCGGTGTGGCTGCGCAGAACTGCGGTGTAGCTGCGCAGAACTGCAGAGTGGCTGCGCAAAACTGCGGTGTGGCTGCGCAGAACTGCGGTGTGGCTGCGCAGAACTGCGGTGTGGCTGCGCAGAACTGCGGTGTGGCTGCGCAGAACTGCGGTGAGGCTGCGCAGAACTGCGGTGTGGCTGTGCAGAACTGGGCCGTTTCTCGCATCTTGCCTATACTAAAAGCAGCTTTTACGGTAAAGTGAATCGATTTGCGTAGCCGCTGCCCATTAAGAAATATTCCATATTAACTTACACAGCTCTCTACTGTAAATGTGACAGGGCTGGAAAATGTTCTGTAAAGCACGTTAACTGTTTCTTAAGGTTAGTTATTGTATGAAGTAGCACACACAGCCTCCAGGAATTTATTCATCTTATTGCCTGATTCTTTCGAGGTAAATATTTAATACACACATTAATTCTAACCATACACATGGTTTTAAGGCGTTATGTGTACCTGTGAAATGGTGAAGCCTTTTTTACAGATAAACTCGTCAAAAAATTTAAGTGAAACAGACGGCAGACTTGAAAGTTAGATCCGTCATGTTATTTTCCAGTGGAATACGAATAGAATGTAAATTGAAAAACATACGAACAATAAACAATAAACTTTTTTTGTGGTACTATGTGTTAGGTTTGTTCCTCGCATGGCATATATTTTGGGAATCATGATTCAGGCAATAGACACGTGTAGCAGATCGTACCCAATCAATGTGCCACTTTCAAATAATTAATTTTTTACTCGACTCCATGTTACATCACGAAAGCAAGACGCTGGGATCTTCCCTACACTATTTCTGAAAGCACAGAGTGAAGGCGGCAAGCTAGCGAATAATAAACCAAGCGAGCAAGCATGCAAACGAAGAAAGTATCAGAGCTGTGTTGGTATGGCAAATAAGAATATCTACGTTGCTGCTGTCAAAGTCAACGTTGTTGAAATTATTTATTGCTGTCGGATTTTAAAAGGTAAACGTTTCGAGCACCAGCCTCATCATCAGTACAAATTTTCTGAAAAAAAACAAGATGAATAGATCGAAATATACGTGAAAAAACACAGAGGTTAAAAATACTACTACTAGAATCAAGGGGAAACTATGCAAAATAGGTCGGCACTAATAGCTTCATTGAGAAGTGACTTAAGTTTAAAAATTTATATGGACTCTAAAGTTCTTAAATCATTCTGACGGCTGGCTGGTGTTAGCATGTATGTAGATTGATGACCTTAAAGCAAAGTTGAAAACGAAAACCAATAATTAAATATCAAATATGACACTAAATATGAAAATCATTGTAAAGCTGACAGCGAAAGCAATATTCAACATCAAAATACGGTACCAGATAAAGTAAGAAGTGTTACCAGATACATGGTGGAGTGTTCCAATACTATCGAAGGTGACCAATTACACCAAATATTGCTCCGTAGATGAAAATACTTGCTATGATGAGCACTACGAATACACATGTGTCAAGGTGACTGCAGTGTGTCAAGGTGACTGCAGTGTAAGGTGCCTGCAGTTTGTCAAGGTGACTGCAGTCTGTCAAGGTGACTGCAGTCTGTCAAGGTGACAGCAGTGTGTCAAGGTGACTGTAGTGTGTCAAGATGACTGCAGTGTGTCAAAGTGACTGCAGTGTGTCAAAGTGACAGCAGTGTGTCAAGGTGACAGCGGTGTGTCAAGGTAACTGCAGTGTGTAAGGTGCCTGCAGCGTGTCAAGGTGACAGCAGTGTGTCAAGGTAACAGCGGTGTGTCAAGGTGACTGCAGTGTGTAAAGTGCCTGCAGTGTGTCAAGGTGACAATAGTGTGTCAAGTTGACTGTAGTGTGTCAAGGTGACTGCAGTCTGTCAAGGTGTCTGCAGTGTTTCAAGGTTACTGCAGTGTGTCAAGGTGACTGCAGTGTGTCAAAGTGACTGCGGTGTTTCAAGGTGACTGCAGTGTGTCAAGGTGATAGCAGTGTGTCAAGGTGACTGTAGTGTGTCAAAGTGACTGCGGTGTTTCAAGGTGATAGCAGTGTGTCAAGGTGACAGCAGTGTGTCAAGGTGACTGTAGTGTGTCAAGGTGACTGCAGTGTGTCAAGGTAACTGCATTGTGTCAAGGTGACTGCAGTGTGTCAAAGTGACTGCGGTGTTTCAAGGTGACAGCAGTGTGTCAAGGTGATAGCAGTGTGTCAAGGTGACAGCAGTGTGTCAAGGTGACTGTAGTGTGTCAAGGTGACTGCAGTGTGTCAAGGTGACTGCAGTGTGTTAAGGTGACAGCAGGTGTTGCCAGCACCAACACACACAACTACAGGCGTGCCAGCATCTGACGATATCACTTCACAGCCACAAGAATCTGCGAGTTTTGTCATTGCTAGTCCGTCTTAACTTTCCTGGGCGGAAAATTACACCGCTAAATTATGCAGGAAGTCCTGCGACGGCGCGTGTACAGTTCTGCGGCATTATTGGAGCTGCGGATGAAATGAAAGAACAACTCAAAAAAGGAAGGTAAAGTTTGCACTCACTCAGTTGGTACTGCAAATGTACGTGAAAGATTCACTAGAGGATTAAAATCATGCGAAAAAAAACATGAACGTGTATGACAGCCTCAAATATGTGAAATGGTTATCACAGACGTGAGATTCTTTTCTAGGAAATATGTTTCGATATTCGTGTTTAATGCTAATTTTTTCGTATTTCGCATGTTATCGAATATTCGCTACGTTACTGGCACAAATTTCGGTGTAATATTTGACTCCCGCATGACTCATCATTTAAATCTGTTTGCATATATATATATATATATATATATATATATAAATGTATAGATATATGTATATAGCTTCTACTCATAGGTGTGTACTTCCAGTACTACAATTACCAAAAACTCGTCAATTATTTTATACATACATATTCATCGATATATATAATATATACTGTATATACATGTAGCAAAAATTTACGTGTTTTAATAAATGTAGCAATGGAAATATAGCACAACTAAGAGTAGAAGCAGCGTGGGGATGCGGGTGCAGAAGCAGGGCACCAACCAGTGGACTGCAAAAGACGAAAAAGGCTCATCATTGGGATCGCCAGCCGACCTCCCCAGACATAACAGTAACAAAACAACAGCAACAAAACAAAGAGGCGCAAGCAATCGACTGCGAGGAAGGAATCTCGCTGCCTGAGCCGCCGCTCTTCAAGATGAGCTCAACACAAAACCATATAGGTCAATTCTAAGGCCCATGTCACACTGAGCTAGCAATGCAGCACCTAACAAGCTCGCATGAGCTATCTAGCAGATGGTCTGCGAGACTGGTAGGTAGGAATAGCACTATTGCGAGCCGTCGCCTTCACACTGAACTCGCACGTTTTATCCAGCATCCAGCATGCGAGGTGAAAATGCTATTCCTACCTACCAGTCTCGCAGACCGTCTGCTAGATCAGGGTTCTCAAAGTTGGGTCCGCGGATCCCCAGGGTTCCGTGGCACTTTGATGCGCAAAATTTGATGAATTTAACAGTAAATGCAATTAAGGTCTTTATTTACAGCTTTCTATGACTGTTGACATTATGAAACACTGCGTACAATGTATGTATACATATATTCCTGAGGGGGACACATGTGAGGGGGTCTTCAGCTTATTTTTGTGTAATAAAAGTGGTCCTTGGTTGAAAAAAGTTTGAGAAGCCCTGTGCTACATAGCTCATGCGAGCTTGCTAGATGCTGCTCTGCTAGCTCAGGGTGAATTGGGCCTAAGGGGGTTCATCCAGGAGCTTATATAGTCAGGCGAGCGTACAAAACTTTGCAGCAGTCGTACTTTTGTTAACAGCCACATATATTTTTATTTAGCATGCTCATATTTTTACTGTAGAGTTGTTCTTTTCAAAATTTACGATGAACTCAAATGTGATTTTAAAAAAGGGGAGAAATTTTTAAAATCTAATGTGAAACTAAACGCTGAAATAAAATTCTCGATGTAAGAGCTTTGAATATACCGTGGGCTGGTGAGAATTGCGTACCTAGTTTGTGAAATGTTATTGTGTGAATTTTTTGTAGCAAACAATGCACAGCAGCAATGATGAATTTTATCAGGTACTTTTGACTCTGCAATTTATGTCATCAGTCGATTGTTTTTCTCGCATATTTTATTTCAATTTCAGAGCAACATTGTAATTCAAGTATACCAAAAATCATCAGATGTCGAAATAATGTGTTAATTTCAGCTATGCCTAATCTTAAACATTGCGTATAATTATTTATTACTATCATAACGGGTCTGATGAGACATGCTTTTCGAAAGATCATATTTTCGTAGCACGTGTTCACCTCCCATAAAACTTTTACTGCACTAAAATTGCCGGCATTATAGAACAGGAAAGAACAGTAAACACCGCAATCGACATCAGCTGCCGGCTTAGAGAATTTGGAAATTTAAAATTAAAATCTGTGGTGGAATTATTTGAACTGCGATCACGCACGCTTCGGAATTCGAGATAACGTCGTGGTGAATTCATATAAGGCTGCGCATGACATTATCATTCTATTAATAATACTAATAATAATCATACCGTGAATGAAATTTTCATTATTATAATCTATACTATAATAAGAGCCGCGTTCGTCCGTCTCTCTGTCTGTCCGAAGCCTGCCGAAAGTATGTGATACGGGCCGTGTGCACTCTGCCTCATCAACTTTCGAGAAATTGAATTTTTCTATTTTACGGCCTTTCTTTCGTTTTGCCGTCTTTCTTATTTCAAATAAAAGAAGTGGACTAGTTATAATAATAATCACACGACATATGACAGCGTGCACTACATGACTGCACCGATATCGTGTCTGAGTTGAGTCAATTTTCTGCAGCGTTGACCAGTTGTGACTCACAATGTCTCCTAACGGTAAGATTAAAGCTCACAGTCATTCTCAATTACGAGGATTCGACGAAAATCTAATCCACCATATTTTGTTTTTTTGGTGATATTTAGGGATAATAATTTTTTCGACTTCGGTGATTATGTACGATTGTTTGTGGCTTCAGAAGAAAGTTCGCTCGCACTCACACGTATCGTTTTATCAGTGTTTCGTGTGCTCTCCTTGCAGAATGTAGCTTCGTTCTCAGTTTATTGGGTGCTTCTGCAACTTCTTCCATGTGTTTCCTTTAAGATATTTTTTGTAATCTTCACGATATTGTCATATCGGTCAGAAATTCAAGTACCAACTGCTGTGTCTAATAGTCTCCCTTTTCGTTCTTTCATTATTTTTCCCGTCTATTTTCAAGAGGTTCCGATTTTCTGTAGGTGAGGCAGGAGCGCTCTACATGCTTTGGTTTGTTATCGAGAAAATATTTGCCGCTACTTCAAAAGCAATTGGTGCATCTCACGTTCATTTTCGATAAAAACTGGACAGGCTTCAGCATGTTTTCGAGAAATATTCTCAACAATTTCGCACATTATCTTAAAAATAACGATATAATTTTACACGTTATCGAAAAAATAATTAAAGACAATTTTGCACGTCATCGAAAATATCGTTAAAAACAATTTTGCACGTTATTGAAAGAAATAGCTGATCCATTTGTACAACTCAAGTTGTTCGTTTCAGGACGTCATTTGTAAAACATCAGCTAAATTTTCCATTTATCATCGAAAAAAGGTTTGTATGTTCCATAAATGGTTACAAACACTAGAGCCGTATTTCCGTTCTTCCCTGTGGTACACATCTGCCGCTGCTGCCAACTGTCTCTGCTACTAAATTCCGGCAAACTCAGGCAACGAGGACTTCTAGCGAGCTTTCCTAACTCCGGTGTTGTGTTGTCTAGCGGGTTTTTCTAATGCAACGCTGGCAAGACGTCGCCCAGAGTTCTCAGCGCGCTCCTTGTCTCGTAATCAATGCAAACTCGACCGGAAGGTCGGATTCTACGCGGAGTCCTGAAGACAGTTTTTATCTTTTCTTCCACCCACAAAGACTGCACGCAAATCTTTCCTCTGCTGCAAGACGTTGTGGTTCATCCTCGTGTAGCTCTTTTTAGTTTTTGAAGATATTATCTTCTGCGAAAGACTCAGCGTTGTTTTACTGGGTGTTGTTTTTTGTTGTTAAAAGGCTCCGGGCAAGATCATGGGTTGTTGGGTTCAGCCGTTCGCAGTGGCATGCCGGTAGCAATTGATTTGATTATGACCGCAGTATATTTTCGGGTGATAATTGTTTATCGGGACTTTACATCACATTTATATTGAACTGTGAAATTTAAACGTGTTTTTTCACAATTTCTCATTGGAATCACAATCTTCGGCATTCCACTCACATAGGGCGTTTTGAACTCAAACGCGGTAATATTGAGAGCTGCTGCACCCCACACTGCACGGTAATATTGAGAGCTGCTGCACCCCACACCACACGGTAATATTGGGAACTGCTGCACCCCACACCGCACAGTAATATTGAGAGCTGCTGCACCCCACACTGCACGGTAATATTGAGAACTGCTGCACCCCACACCACAGGGTAATATTGAGAGCTGCTGCACCCCACACCACACGGTAATATTGAGAGCTGCTGCACCCCACATTGCACGGTAATATTGAGAGCTGCTGCACCCCACACCACACGGTAATATTGGGAACTGCTGCACCCCACACCGCACAGTAATATTGAGAGCTGCTGCACCCCACACCACACGGTAATATTGAGAACTGCTGCACCCCACACCACACGGTAATATTGAGAGCTGCTGCACCCCACACCATACGGTAATATTGAGAGCTGCTGCACCCCACACTGCACGGTAATATTGGGAGCTGCTGCAACCCACACCACACGGTAATATTGAGGGCTACTGCACCCCACACCACACGGTAATATTGGGAGCTGCAGGGCCCCACACCGCACGGTAATATTGGGAGCTGCTGCACCCCACACTGCACGGCAATATTGAGAGCTGCTGCACCCCACACTGCACGGTAATATTGAGAGTTGCTGCACCCCACACCGCACGGTAATATTGAGAGCTGCTGTACCCCACACCGCACGGTAATATTGAGAGCTGCTGTACCCCACACCGCACGGTAATATTTGGAGCTGCAGGGCCCCAGAAGGACTCTCATCATCAAGGAAGGCCCGATTCCCAGTCCTGATTCCTTAATGAGGTTACGCCGGCCCGGGCTTCAGGCCCTGCAATGCTAATGTTATGGGCCTCATTGGAGGGAACTGGGGCCAATGAGGCCGACATGCAACGTGGGACTTTGTGGGGCCCGTGTTTCGGACCTTGAAGTCTTTGGGCCCTTAATTTTGTAGGGCTCAGGTCACATTTCTGTGTACTGACGCCCGCATTGCTCTTCCCGGCTTTTGATTTTGAGTGCCGTTATGTTAGAAAATTTTTGCTCATTCATTTGCGTTCTCCGTGAGTTGATTTTAGTTAAATTTCTTCCGTATGTCGCACACGCCAGAATACTTAGTTCTTTCTTTATTAATCCTTTTATCATTGTTCCTGTTTATCATTGTGTCGGGGATTTAGTTCTCCGTTTATCAAACTCTTCGCAACTCATCACGTTAAATTTCAGCATCAGGGTTGCGGGCCAGCGACGTGCGGCTGCGCAAATTATTCCACCCTTTATATTGTGGTTTTTCTCAGATGCTGCTGCTGATAATCAGCAGGATACTAAGTGAGTGAACTTGAGTGAAAATGCAATTGAGTTCAATAATAGAGTGTCGTAACCGCGACGGAGAATATTGCCTCGATAGCTGTTTTTAACAAAATACACAATATTGTGAAGGTAACTTGGCGCTTATGATTTCAAAACCTCACTCGAGGCCGGGTCACCGAAGGTCACGAGCTAGGCACGAGTGTACGCATTTTATTTCAAGTCAGCACTCTCGATAAACGCTCTGATTTGCTCGCTCATTCTACGCAGAATCTCCAAGTTGAAGGCAGTTCCTTCCGACCTCGATCCAAAATATCAGAACACAAACACAATGACGAGTATTTTACACATTTCTTGCTCCATTGTTCTTCTCAACGTATTTATCGCCGGCATTTTCCTGCCGCTTAAGAGAGATGGCGATATTCCTGCTGACGTGCTGAGTTTCCAGCTCCCCTCTGGCGGAACCCAAATTGCTCAAAATTCCAGCGCGTATGGAAAAAGCTGAAGCTGACGATCTTTCATATCTCCGAAGTCAGACTCTCCGGAGAGAAATGGTCCCTCGATCTTAATAATCGAAAATTCCGAGTTTTGATTTACTAATGCAAATATAATCGAGATCCATTGTTCATCGATCTCTTTTCTTCTCATAGCTGTTCTATCGTCGGTCTGACTTTGTTTCTCGTTTCAATAATCTCAAGGAAGAATACCAGAAAGATTGGAAATTGCAATATGCTTTCCTGATTGCTTTCTAATCGCAGAGCATGAATTATTCATGCGCAATTTAAATGATTCTATAGCCATTTGAAATTCGTGAGAGTTTTGCTGGGTTCACAAACATCGGCAGAAGTGAACGCTAAAACGCACTTAAATGATGTCGATTGCGCAGAATATTCAGTAATCACGGACATGTTTTGAATTTCGAAGCAGCCCTTGATGGAGACTCGCTAAGGCTGGAGCTCTGCAGGACTTAGCAGCAATGCTATCTCTTGTAGCGACGTTCTTTCTTGGCTCCGCACTTCCCCTACCCTTGCGGGTAAGTCACTGAGCTTATGCGAGCGTCCTTATATGAAATGTAGGCATGAGGTTGTCAGGATTTTCACGTATGAGGTAAATGGGATTTCAAGTGAATATGCATGTAGCAATATAGAAAAAAAAATTGATAAAGGAGAGTAAATGCACGGAATTTCCAATTAGAGGAAAAATAACCCATTTATTTACGGGAGAAGTGTCTGAACGGCATTTGAATGTACATGCAGAAAAGGGTAAAGTCAAGGGCAACAAAAATGTAATAACTCTTCAGAGCCGGACTTCTGGTGGACAGGCGGGCGTTCGACTTGCGGTCTGTGACGATGCCGGCATGGGAAGCACTGCACTAAAGTTATTTATAGTCAGCTAAGATACAGTTTTAATCTTAGGTTGAGTTCAGTTATCGTTATAGTAAGTTATAGTTTTTAAGGTATTGTAAGTTATGGTTTTTGTGTTATAGTAAGTTATAGTTTTTAAGTTATAGTAAGTCATAGTTTTTAAGTTATATGAGTTATATAAATTTTTAAGAATGCATGGGGAGACGTTGTCCTAAATACCAGCTCACGGAATGGCAAGTAATTGGTCATGAACCTATAGTCCACGAACCTCCATAGTCCTCCACCATATATAGTCCTCCACCTACTCGCCCGTCAGGCGAGTAGACGGGCGAGTAGACGGGCGAGTCGACGGGTGAGTAGACGGGTGAGTAAACGGGCGAGTAGACGGGCGAGTAGACGGGTGAGTAGACGGGTGAGTAGACGGGTGAGTAGACGGGCGAGTAGACGGACGAGTAGACGGGCGAGTAGACGGGCGAGTAGACGGGTGAGTAAACGGGCGAGTAGACGGGCGAGTAGACGGGTGAGTAGACGGGTGAGTAGACGGGTGAGTAGACGGGCGAGTAGACGGACGAGTAGACGGGCGAGTAGACGGGCGAGTAGACGGGCGAGTAGACGGGTGAGTAGACGGGTGAGTAGACGGGTGAGTAGACGGGTGAGTAGACGGGCGAGTAGACGGGTGAGTAGACGGGTGAGTAGACGGGTGAGTAGACGGGCGAGTAGACGGACGAGTAGACGGGTGAGTAAACGGGCGAGTAGACGGGCGAGTAGACGGGTGAGTAGACGGGTGAGTAGACGGGTGAGTAGACGGGCGAGTAGACGGACGAGTAGACGGGCGAGTAGACGGGTGAGTAGACGGGTGAGTAGACGGGTGAGTAGACGGGCGAGTAGACGGACGAGTAGACGGGCGAGTAGACGGGCGAGTAGACGGGCGAGTAGACGGGTGAGTAGACGGGTGAGTAGACGGGTGAGTAGACGGGCGAGTAGACGGACGAGTAGACGGGCGAGTAGACGGGCGAGTAGACGGGCGAGTAGACGGGTGAGCGGTGCAGTCAGCAGCAAGGAAGGCGCCTCAGCCACTCATCCCACGTCCGCACGACCATCGATGGAAGGGCAGCGAAGCGCACGAACACCACCAGCGCCCCTCAGTCGGTTGCAGGGAAGGTTCCACAGGGCGTCCGAAAATGAAGGCTCTGTAGGCTTAGTTTGTACAATGAATAATTCTGTTGATGGATGAAGTTGGCTGGTTAGAGGTTGGAGGCGATCTGATCTGGCATTCAAAAAATTTGCGAGGTCATTGTGGCTTGCCTGAAATGGTGTATTCATTACGCTGTATTCAGAGAAAATTTCGACTATAGTTCAAACTCAAAGACAAGCAATCGCTAGAGCTGGTTTGTAAAAAAATTTTTGTATTAAAGTACTGAATTTGCTAGATTATTTGCAACTAAATTTAATATCAAGTTCTGACGTCCTACTGTAAGTTTATTTTTAATTGAATTTAGTCTTAAAAATTATGTTCAAGAACGAAGCAAGCTTAAAGTTGATAAACGTGTAACGAATACATGAAATCCTGTAATTTTTCTGCAAAAGCAATAATGATGTTAGTGGATGAAAGTGAGTATATGCAGTACACAATGATAGCATATATGCGTAGGCGTGTAAGCGGCAATGAAAGTATTTGCAGGAGTAGGTGTATGTGTTTTGTGAGTGTAGGCGAGTTAAGCGTGCAGTAAAGTATGGTGAATGTATAATGAAAGTGTCGGTGTATGTGAAAAGAGCATGTAGATTCTTAACTTGTACATGTAAGTGTTGGCGAGCGCAGTGTGTGAGTGAAGGTGAGTCTAACATGCGTATGCAAAGGAATGTACCGACCGTACAGGTAAGCATGTGATTGCATTACACAGGTAAGCGCACACAAAGTGGGTTCTATCTGGACTTCTTGAAAAATTCATACTAACTTTAAAATCCCTCTCGATGGCATTTTAATGCAGTGCTTCCATTCGTTGCCGCGAGATTTTCCCCTCGTAAAGACAGCATTTCACGGTTGAGGAAACAAGGTAGGGTTAAAATAGTCTTTTTTTCGTTGACGGTGTGGTTTTGCTGACGTCACGGAAACGAACCAATAACAGCGCTCATATTGCATCTGGTAGCACTGCTACCTTCAAATCGGGCACCACTCTTGGCCTTACGAAATGGCGTTTTGGTGACGTCATACAGTTTGTTTAAAATAAAGCCTTTCTATTGGCTAGGTGAACAAGGGGAGATGTATTTTCTCCCATGGAAAAGACCCTACCTTGTTTCCTCTACCGTGCGGCATATTGACCTGGTCCCAACTTCGCTCGTTTCGTGGTCCATTGCGAGGATCTTTTGGTCGTCTCGGGCCGACGGCTGTGTTGCCTGGCACCGTGTGACGTCACCGCGCTGCTGGGTGGCTCGGAAATTGGTATGCAACGCGCGCTTCAAACTGATTTTCAATCAACTTGAATCAGGTTTTCAATCAACTCAAAACAGGTTTTCAATCAACTCAAATCAGGTTTTCAATCAACTCAAATCAGGTTTTCAATCAACTCAAATCAGGTTTTCAATCAACTCAAATCAGGTTTTCAATCAACTCAAATCAGGTTTTCAATCAACTCAAATCAGGTTTTCAATCAACTCAAATCAGGTTTTCAATCAACTCAAATCAGGTTTTCAATCAACTCAAATCAGGTTTTCAATCAACTCAAATCAGGTTTTCAATCAACTCAAATCAGGTTTTCTATCAACTGAAATTAAATTTCAATTCACTAAAACCCGATGAATCGATTGAAATAAGATTTTCAATCAAACACAAACTGAAATTTAGCTTTCAACCGACTGAAATCAGATTTTCATTTGATTGGAATCAAGTTCTCAATTGACTGAAATCAAGTTCTCATTTGACTGATTTCAAGCTCACAATTGACTGATATCAAGTTCTCAATTAACTGATATCAAGTTCACAATTGACTGATATCAAGTTCTCAACTGACTGATATCAAGTTCTCATTTGACTGATGTCAAGTTCTTAATTGAATAATATCAAAGTCTCATTTGACTGATATCAAGTTCTCAATTGACTGGTGCCAAGTTCTCAATTGACTGATATCAAGTTCTCAATTGACTGGTGTCAAGTTCTCAATTGAATAATATCAAAGTCTCATTTGACTGATATCAAGTTCTCAATTGACTGGTGTCAAGTTATCATTTGACTGATATCAAGTTCTCAATTGACTGGTGCCAAGTTCTTAATTGACTGATATCAAGTTCTCATTTGACTGATGTCAAGTTCTCAATTGAATAATATCAAAGTCTCATTTGACTGATATCAAGTTCTCAATTGACTGGTGCCAAGTTCTCAATTGACTGATGTCAAGTTCTCAATTGAATAATATCAAAGTCTCATTTGACTGATATCAAGTTCTCAATTGACTGGTGTCAAGTTCTCAATTGACTGATATCAAGTTCTCAATTGACTGGTGTCAAGTTCTCAATTGAATAATATCAAAGTCTCATTTGACTGATATCAAGTTCTCAATTGACTGGTGTCAAGTTCTCATTTGACTGATATCAAGTTCTCAATTGACTGGTGCCAAGTTTTTAATTGACTGATATCAAGTTCTTATTTGACTGATGTCAAGTTCTCAATTGAATAATATCAAAGTCTCATTTGACTGATATCAAGTTCTCAATTGACTGGTGCCAAGTTCTCAATTGACTGATGTCAAGTTCTCAATTGAATAATATCAAAGTCTCATTTGACTGATATCAAGTTCTCAATTGACTGGTGTCAAGTTCTCAATTGACTGAGATCAAGTTCTCAATTGACTGGTGTCAAGTTCTCAATTGACTGATGTCAAGTTCTCAATTGAATAATATCAAATTCTCATTTGACTGATATCAAGTATGCTACAGGTGGCATCTTACATTTGCAGATTGTAGATTACACTGCAGGTTACATATTACGCTGCAAGTTGCAGATTACTCTGCTCGTTGCAGATTACACGGCACGTTGCAGATTACACGGCACGTTGCAGATTACATGGCACGTAGCAGATTGCACGGCACGTAACAGATTACACGGCACGTAGCAGATTACACGGCACGTAGCAGATTACACGGCACGTTGCAGATTACACGGCACGTAGCAGATTACACGGCACGTAGCAGATTACACGGCACGTTGCAGATTACACGGCACGTAGCAGATTACACGGCACGTTGCAGATTACACGGCACGTAGCAGATTACACGGCACGTAGCAGATTACACGGCACGTTGCAGATTACACGGCACGTAGCAGATTACACGGCTCGTAGCAGATTACACGGCACGTTGCAGATTACACGGCACGTAGCAGATTACACGGCACGTAGCAGATAACACGGCACGTAGCAGATTACACGGCACGTAGCAGATTACACGGCACGTTGCAGATTACACGGCACGTAGCAGATTACACGGCACGTTGCAGATTACACAGCACGTAGCAGATTACACGGCACGTAGCAGATTACACGGCACGTTGCAGATTACACGGCACGTAGCAGATTACACGGCACGTAGCAGATTACACGGCACGTAGCAGATTACGCGGCACGTAGCAGATTACACGGCACGTAGCAGATTACACGGCACGTAGCAGATTACACGGCACGTAGCAGATTACACGGCACGTTGCAGATTACACGGCACGTAGCAGATTACACGGCACGTTGCAGATTACACGGCACGTAGCAGATTACACGGCACGTAGCAGATTACACGGCACGTAGCAGATTACACGGCACGTAGCAGATTACACGGCACGTAGCAGATTACACGGCGCGTTGCAGATTACACGGCACGTAGCAGATTACACGGCACGTAGCAGATTACACGGCACGTTGCAGATTACACGGCACGTAGCAGATTACACGGCACGTCGCAGATTACACGGCACGTAGCAGATTACACGGCACGTAGCAGATTACACGGCACGTTGCAGATTACACGGCACGTAGCAGATTACACGGCACGTCGCAGATTACACGGCACGTAGCAGATTACACGGCACGTAGCAGATTACACGGCACGTTGCAGATTACACGGCACGTAGCAGATTACACGGCACGTAGCAGATTACACGGCACGTAGCAGATTACACGGCACGTAGCAGATTACACGGCACGTTGCAGATTACACGGCACGTAGCAGATTACACGGCACGTAGCAGATTACACGGCACGTTGCAGATTACACGGCACGTAGCAGATTACACGGCACGTCGCAGATTACACGGCACGTAGCAGATTACACGGCACGTAGCAGATTACACGGCACGTTGCAGATTACACGGCACGTAGCAGATTACACGGCACGTCGCAGATTACACGGCACGTAGCAGATTACACGGCACGTAGCAGATTACACGGCACGTTGCAGATTACACGGCACGTAGCAGATTACACGGCACGTAGCAGATTACACGGCACGTAGCAGATTACACGGCACGTTGCAGATTACAATGCAGGTAGCAGAAAACGCAGCATACCGGAGAGTCAAATTACTAACGCTAGGACATCAGAGGACAGGAACACACAAAACCAAAACTGCATTTATCGCTTGTAACACCAGACGACATCCGAAGTTGAGCAGTTCAAGCGAACAAACATCAGCGAAGATGTCGGACATGTACACTCAACGCGTTGGTCGCGACGTGACCCACCAGTGAGCGCGGAACAAATATTCATAGTGCTGCTGGAGAAACCAAAACTAAATGGACTTAATACTATCCAGTTAATATTTGCTATTAACTGGATAGTACGATCCAGTTAATACTTGCTATTTTAAAAATGGTTTACTACAATTTACTTTAAATTTGAATCGTGAATCTGATTAACCCATCGCGGTCAACTGACTTCAAATTTGAGTTAAATCGTGAATGTCAGATTAACCCATTGAGGACTTCAAATTTGACTTGAATCACGAACTTCAGATTAAGTCATCGCGGTGAACGAGTTAAATGAAGTGCCAGGCTCGATTACAGGCCGGGCTCCCGCCTTCGTTACGGCGGGAGGAAGCGAAGCCTTCAGCTGGAATTGCAAGGCGCAGAAGAGAAGAGAAACGAGCGCCACTTCAGAAGGCCGAGAATTTATCGCACGACGTTCTGCCGAGGTAAAAGTTTCAAATAAACGCCCATAGCGCGCAGTCTTAGCGCGGGTCACCGATTTATTGGCGCAATTTTGCAGCGATCGTCCAGCGCTGGGCAACTGTTAAGGCGTTCTTGCCAAGAAGAAAGAAAATAAAGTTACCAGACGTTTAGACTGCGGCAGTTGAGACTTGTGCAGCGCATCCAGTGCTCATTTCATGAAGCACTCGTAATTTTTCCGCTTCAGAGTATGAAATAGAAGTATTGGAAATCTATTTGTAACTCGGGCTCTTAGAGTTAGTGCCGGCAGGAGAAAGAGTGGTCCGAGGGAGAAATATTAAGTGCAAGAAACTGAAGCAATCGAAAACAGAGCTCATGTTTTACACGGTAGGTCAAGGGTGCCTAAGATCTGATTTGATTAACTTTCTACGAGAGCGACATGGACATTGCTCCTTTCGAACCACAGATAGTTTCATTTTGTTAGACAGTATAGCTCTTATAGTTATACTATCAGCACTATATAGCTCATCAGCACAATATGGAGGTTGTTCCTTTCGAACTACAGGTAGCGTCATTTCGTTCCGCAGTATTGCCCTTATATAACAATACCATGAGCACAATATAGCTTATCAGCACATTAGTGTACTAGAAATCGCAATTCTTAGTACACTGCAGAAGAAAATGTTACAATTTCTGTCCTTTATAGTGCTAAAGATTACTGTTATTAGCACATTATAGAGCTAAAGATTACATTTCTTAGTGCAATATAACACTGAAAAATATATTTATTATCACAATTTGGAGCAAAAGATTGTCACTTAGGAGATAATAGCGGTAAAGATTGCATCCCATAACATATATCACAACATACTCGTAGCATATTACATTCCATAACATATATCACAACATATTCGTAACATATTACATTCCATTACATATATCATAATATACGTATATTCGTAACAACGTATTTCACTTCATTTTAGCGCCAAACATAACATTTATCAGCATTAAAACAATAAGATTACATTTCACACATGCTGCAGCACTAAACATTTCTCAGCGTATTAAAAAAATAAAGATTACATTTTTCAGCATATTACAGCACTAAAGATTACGTTTTTAATCATATTACAGCACTAAAGATTACATTTTTCAGCATTTTAATGCACTAAAGATTACATTTCTCAGCGTAATACAGCATTGAAGATTACATTTCTCAGCTTATTCCAGTTCTAAAGACTACATTTTCCGCTTATGAGAGCACTACAGATTACATTTCTCAGCATAATACAGCAGTAAAGATTACATTTCCCAGCTTATTATAATTCTAAAGACCACATTTTCCGCTTATTGGAGCACTAAGATTACATTTCACAGCGCATTATAGCACTAGAGATTATATTTCTCAGTGAATAGTAGCACTAAAGATTCAGCAAATGGTAGCTCTAAATATTACATTTCTACGCTCATTACAGCGCATCAGTACCTCACTGACGGTCATCTCAGCTGCGAGAAACAAGGTATTGTCGAACAACATTTTTTCGTCGACTGTGTGGCAATGCTGACGTCATGCCAATGAACCAATAGCAGCGTTCAGATTGCATCTGACAACACTGCTTGCCGAAAATCTGGCACCTCTACTGGCCTAACATGTTGCAATGGTAACGTTATTAAGTCTGTTTGAAAAGAAGCCGTTCTATTGGCTAGCCGAACAAGACGAGGTGTGTTTTCTCATTACAAATGACTCAACCTTGTTTCCTCTACCGAGAGTAAGACGCGAGGTACGCTGAAAAAAGCGCACTATCAAAGCATGGGGGTTGTTCAGGAAGACAGAAACTGAGGCAGTGCTGACCGGTGTGAATGTATGACAAAATATAAGTTTAATTAACTCGTGATCATGAAAAATATTGATAATTTTCCTTATCTCAATGAGGTTAAATTTTAAAGCGATGTACGAGGTGAATTCAAAGTGGTTTCTAAACGGGCACTGAAACTGTTCAATGAAAAGAGTGGTCATTAATATGAATGAGTTGCGTTCAAGTATTTGTGGAAATAACATCTATATTATCCTGTTGTCTTCAATACAAATGTATTGGTTTACGAAATAGTTCTGTTTTTTTCTCTCATTTCTTCAACTTTTTGAAACGGTTCAATTTAACACATGATGGACTTAATCTGAGATAGTTCTTGATGACTTGCGAGCGAGAGACTTGCCCGCCTCGCAATCGCGTTCAGTGCCTGAAGATTGCAATTAGACTGGCAAGCGACGCTCCATGTACGATGGCAAAATTAAAATTCAGTTATATGTTACGAATATGTATTTTACACGTGGCGAGTTGAGCTGAATAACACGTCGGAAAAATTAAGCCACTTCACTCAACCCTCACGAGCTGGGAGATAAGTATAGAGATAAAAAGAAGCTTTTTACTCGAAGTAAAAATAAAAACTTCAAATTTGGAGATCAATCTCAGAGCAGCTCAAGCTCTCCACGGAAAGACGTTCTTGTCGTCTTCCCACATAGTATTATTTTGATCCGGTTGATTTCCTTTCTTTAGAGACGGATCTTTGTATCTGTGAAATAAAACTTCCGCGTCCAAAATGCCTTTTGTTGCAAAACAGGAACTACAAAAGCCAAGCCGTTGTCCGGAGCTCCGTCGCTGCCAAACGTGAACTGGTCCATCGAATTCGCCTTATTTTTTGGCCAGTTTCCGCAAGCGTCTTTGCGATAATCTCCTTTTGTTGCACTCCAGAAATTGCTTCAAGGACGTTCATGGTCGAGATGCATTTTGACGAGTTTTGAAACTGAAAAACTCATTTCTCGAAACTGGGAAACTCTTTTCTCGAAACTCTTTTCTCGAAACTGGGAAACTCTTTTCTCGAGCGTTCTGTAATAAATATTGAGGATTGTAACATGTGAGAATGTGAGACATCTAGTATCGTACGATTTATGCAGTACTGCCTAACGTCTGAAGATTTACTGAAAAGGCAGAAGGAATTTGCTTCAATTGATTTCATTAGAAAGACGGCGAACGCATGAAAAAAGTGGCTGTATGAAAATGGCATTGGGGACTGTGTGAAAATGCGTTTAAGTAAAATGATGTACCTGATGGGATGAAAAGTGCGTGAAAATGATGTAGAAAAAATGTTGAAACTGAAAAGGAAAAGTTCTGGTGGAAATGTTGTAAACGTGTCAAAGAAGCTACTACTTTAGCCTCGAAAATATTTCAAGTATTTCTAATTGGGTGAGCATAAAGGATACAGAAATTTCACTTCTGGGTAGTGTAATTGTAATTGTAATTGTAGTGTAATTGTAATTGTAGTGTAATTGTAATTGTAGTGTAATTGTAATTGTAATATAATTTTAATTGTAATGTAATTGTAATTGTAGTGTAATTGTAATTGTAGTGTAATTGTAATTGTAATGTAATTTTAATTGTAATTTAATTGTAATTGTAGTGTAATTGTAATTGTAGTGTAATTGTAATTGTAGTGTAATTGTAATTGTAATGTAATTGTAATTGTAATGTAATTGTAATTGTAGTGTAATTGTAATTGTAGTGTAATTGTAATTGTAATGTAATTGTAATTGTAGTGTAATTGTAATTGTAGTGTAATTGTAATTGTAGTGTAATTGTAATTGTAATGTAATTGTGATTGTAATGTAATTGTAATTGTAGTGTAATTGTAATTGTAATGTCATTGGAATTGTAATGTAATTGTAATTGTAGTGTAATTGTAATTGTAGTGTAATTGTAATTGTAGTGTAATTGTAATTGTAGTGTAATTGTAATTGTAGTGTAATTGTAATTGTAATCTAATTGTAATTGTAGTGTAATTGTAATTGTAGTGTAATTGTAATTGTAGTGTAATTGTAATTGTAGTGTAATTGTAATTGTAGTGTAATTGTAATTGTAATGTAATTGTAATTGTAGTGTAATTGTAATTGTAGCATAATTGTAATTGTAATGTAATTGTAATTGTAATTATGATGTAATTGTAATCGTAATGTAATTACGTCCTCTGAATTTGTATGAGATGTTCATCGACATTGCTCTTGAATGCCAGTACAGGAGCCTTTAAAGTTAACTTGTGCACGAGCTTATCAAATATTAATGCTTCGTATTCTGCCTTTGACGTGGAACTGAATTATTTCAATGCTCTCCATAAATAGTATAATGCATGAAGTAGCGCTCTTCCACTGAAAAACCTATATTGACTTTTCAGACTGTATGCATAAAATGAGAGACTTCCAATTTTTCGAGCATGTCCTGAGAGGAACGTGCAACACAAGCTCGCTCCTCAGAAAATAAACAAAAGGTCTCCGTAGAAAAAATAGCTGTGTTCTTTTTAGAAATACTCCTAAGCCGTTCGAAAACGTAAAAAGTCAATTTTATAAAACCTGAGAGGAAAATTTGTAAGGTAAAATACAAAATGGAGCAGCGACTAAAACGAAAAACAGAAATGTTTCTTTGCAACGTCGACTTTCGATGCGCCGCCGTAAATTAGTTTGGTGTTACTCTCAACTCTACGCGGCATTCGTCTATTTTATTCCGTCATGGAATGGGCGTCAAATTTTACGACAGGCGGAGTAGTGTGTCTGCTGTACAACGTAGCGGGCTGCCTGCCACTCAGACCGTGCTGGGATACGGCCGGCTTTGCGTGCAGCGCTGCTATGTTCGCTGTGATGCGGGAATTTTTTGACAAGTTTTTGAAGGTAAGCTGCGTATTCACGGGGTGTTGTCTATGATGTTCCGTTTACACGGGGTGTTGTCTATGGTGTTCCGTTTACACGGGGTGTTATGAGGTTCAATTTACATGAGTCTAGCGCATTCATTGAAAGTATCTGATGTGTGAAGCGTTTTTTTTTGAGGTAGCAGTTGATTAAAAACTATCGGCTATACATTCCATGAAATTACAATTATTGGCTAGACTCAGAATTTCTCGCTAGCTCGAATGGAGCACGCACGGGCCGTGTGTGCTCCAAAAACTGCTCGATGCGAACGGCTCTCAATCTCAGAAGCGGCCATGACGCCTTAATAACAGTTTTACGCGATCATACGCGTTTTACGGGCGTTTCCTAAAGTGCCGCACTAGAAACATTAATGAACTCAAATTGCCCATCAAGCAGTTGGAAAAACGGCAACAAATCTACGGCAAAACTACACATCATTTCGCTTACGCCTCAGTTTACAGCCTCGAGCTAAGGATCCACGATCGAACGTCTTGCTCGCTTTTTTTGCAGAAAGTCAATCTTTCTTCGAGAATTTTTGCCTTGAATTGATCGCGATTGTCTCCATTAGCTGGCAATCAAACTTGATTGGTGCCTTCACCAAATCACCAAGATCACGAGATCAGTGTTTTTTTAGTCAGTTTGTTGTAAAATCTGAATGGAATTTACAAAGAGTTTAAATAGCGGTTCCCGACATGAGGGACATCGATTTCAAGAGTACATGTATTTGTTTTTGTTACAGGCTGTGATACGCTATGGAGAGAATATTCATTCATTTTTTCTAGGCTCGTACAGGCTTAGGCTTGAATGATAGAGGTGAATTTGAATTAATTTGTCTGGGAGTGCGTGGTCTTAAGACTCAAATAATATATGACATATATTGAACAGAGTTGGCGAGAGTTGAAGCACGTAGCTTAAATTCTGTGAGGAAAATATTTGTTTTATCACGGCATTGGCATGCTGTTAGATGTCAAATTATATTTCACTTTATATTGACTCCGAATACTTGCCATAATATCCAAAGCACATTCATTTGCTAAATTGGAGCGAGCTCGTGAAAAAAGCGAACGTTGATTTGGCGCACAGAAAATAAACAAGATAAAGTTGAATGAATTCAAGGCTTCTATCGCAGCATCCAGGTATCTCGTGTCATTTCGATTCGTAGATTTTTTGAGGATTTTTTACAGATTTCAGAAATCTTAGAGTACACATAAATTCAAGTGTTCATGCGTCGTAAGCATCCCATAGAAAATTCGAACAAACTTTCCAAATTATTTCTTCCTCGAATACGCGTTACTATTTTGACACAAAATTTCGAACTAATTTTTTATTTGAAAATTCAAACTTCAATGTGTTTCAAAAACGATTTTGGGCGCACGCTCAGGAAGACATCTCATGACTATGTAGTCGTAGACACACTGGGTCAGAAGTTTGCACAGCGTCATTACGCTGAATCTTTATCTAGAGTCCGTGGATACCCAAAATTCTCATGTCTAGAAATCCTAGTGAAGATAAAATCAAAGTTATATAAAATTTAGGTAGCTGTAAAGCAAGCGTGAGTATTTTGCCAGTACGGTAAATTAAGTACTGCATCCATGCAGAAAAGTCAAATAAAACTTTACGTCTACACTTTCAAAGTGACAGGAACACGCAAAATGGAGATATAAAAACCATTCTCTACTATTACCAACATATGAGTTCACTCACTCACTTTTTGCGAGATGCTATTGGAATTTGTGGTTAGAAATACGATGATCAGTAGATGCGGTGGGCATTAGAGGCGGTAATGACATTCCTCTCACGCTGGTGAACAGGATAGGGCGAGGCGCGCCCCAGCTACCTGCGGACCATTACGGTCACTTAATTCTGCCTCAAGGAGTTTTTGACAACAAATTACCGCCCACGCGTCCCAGGAAAACGAGGCTTCTATTTCTTCGTCGAAGGAGCAAGAACGTGAGTAGTTTTGCTGCTTTAATTTAGCAAAATGTAATGGGTTGTTCGATCGCGATTTGCATACATATCGAAAAGACTTAGGAGGCGGCTCCCAAGGCCGAAATTTTTTTCGGGCTCGAGATTTTAGAGTGACGAGTTAATTTGAGTGTCACAGTAATCAGGCGGGATCGTGCCGGCGGGTTCTGCTAGATCAGCTCCCGGATCTTTGGATGAAATTTATTGTTGAGTATCCAGAACAAGCGTCTGACTTCTAGATGCCCACGACCGCTACGACATCAGTTTGTTCAAGAATAAAGTTGTAACATCAGTCAGTCGTCAATAAGGAGAATACCAGTAAAATGTTGAAATCAGTTTTTGTCTTCGGTCACTCTTGCATTTACGAGTATGTCAAGCCGAACTATTTGCATTCGATCACTTTAGCTTTTTTTGAAAAGCCGAAGAAATGGAGAAATGAACAAACGACAACAAATTTAGATTTGAATGCTGCACCCATTTATTTAAGTAGATGTATGTTCCTTTGACTATTTTAGGTAGAGATAGTAAGATTCAATTTTTGGCACCGAGGAAAGTGTTCCAGAAAACCATATTGGCCGTCGAAGGAAACTATGACTTGACCTATGCACTCATGTCTTTCGTGACCGACATGCCTTCATGTTCGGGGACAGGATTGCTTGCGCCTATCGGGACTACTGACGTGCAGTATTTTCGTACTTATATACGACTCGATGACAATTTAGAAAGGTGTTAAATTTCAAATAAACGATGAACGATTTAATAATATTAAGAAAGATAGCGGTTTAACATTATAAACAATGACGATATAACATTATAAACAATGACGATATACGATTATAAACAATGAAGATTTAGCATTGTAAACGATGACAATTTAAAATTATAAATGATGACGATTTTTATAACATTTTAAACATTGACGATTTAGCAACAACCAAGCCGCTCTGGCTGAGGCGCCTCATGCCTCTAGACTCTCGGCTCTAAAGAGTCTCAGCGTCACTTTAACTTAGCGAGAAAAAATAACTAGGACGTTCCTCAAAAATTATTTAAAAAACCGTAATTATGAATAATCCTGTACATATTTTTGCACCTTGGCTCAGCGTTTTAATAAACTCGGCTGCGGTCGACGTCAGCGTGAGGGTTCACAGCTGACTTTCTAAAAAATTTTAAGCTCGTAAACACCCTGCATCCGTCGATGTGAAAAATTGTAGTAATAAATTTAACAGCAGTATGAGAAAATATTCAGTTAGGACAATGGTAATTAGTACTTAAAATGATTGCTCAAAATTATAATGACATTGGAACAAAACAATCCGAAAAAACTCGAAAAATCCGATCGAAGACTTTTTTATTTCTTCGTTCTTAATACATATTTATGGATATAAACACACGCGCATACATATAACCGTTAAGAATTTCCTGCAACGCGAATATGATCGATTGAAGTTCGCGGAGACAGCTTACAGCTGTCGATGGTTCTGTCTAGCTGGCACCATTAATTACCTTGAGGTGTCTCGCAGCTCCCTTCTCTGCCGCGCCGCAGTGATCCTTTCACCTCGGCGTCAGCATTGCTTAGTTCCGCGTTCGTATATTGGCAGACCCTCCTTCGAAAAGATATCATTTAATCTGGAAGTGTGAATAATATATGATAATGTATGTGCTACTGAGAATGTGTAACACGTAAGAGGTTTTAAACGCACGGCGAAATACCATTTAATCCTGAAGTGCAACGAATGTATGATGATGTATGTGTTAATGTATGAATACCACCCATGAATACCCCACATGAATACTCTGAATGAAAGCCACGCATGAATATCTCTCATGAATGCCCTGCGTGAATGCCAAGCTTAACCAGCCAGACGAGAGCACGGGAGACTACTTTAAGATGCAATAACAAAAAAGGCGCTTCAAAAACCAAGCTCATTCAATCGTCTCATCCACGCACGAAGCGCACAAGCGCATCAACTCGCTTTGTGATTCGCAAGGGGAACTCACCAAATCAATAACAGTGGCAGCGTCAGGAAGGTCTGGTGATCAATCATCTCCCGGGCGATGATTTATATTGCGTTAGTAATCATTTATCATGTGTTAGTTATCATTTATCTGGTGGCCGCTGATCCGTTGCTACAGTCAAGCGAGTATCGCCGCCGAGTTTGTTTGTTTTCGGTGTGTTGGCAGAACAAAACTGACTCGTCGAACGAGTGAATGAGTGTGGGTGGGTGTGTATGGGGGGGGGGGGCACTTCACAGAAAAGGTAGAGGGTGGTATGATTCGGACGGTGGTATGGGCAGAAAGGAATTGAAGGGGGGTATGGATACAAAGGAATTGAAGGGGGGTATGGGTAGAAAGGAATTGAAGGGGGTATGAGCGGGAAAAAATTGAAGGGGGTATGGAGACAAAGAAATTGAAGGGGGGTATGGGTAGAAAGGAATTGAAGAGGGGTATGAAGACAAAGAAATTGAAGGGGGGTATGGAGACAAAGAAATTAAAGGGGGGCATGGATACAAGGAAATTGATGGGGGTATGAGCAGAAAGGAATTGCAGGGTGTTATGGGCAGAAAGGAATTGAAGGGTGGTATGGGTAAAATGGAATTGAATGGTGGTATGGGTAGAAAGGAATTGACGAGTGGTATGGGCATAGAGGATTTAAAGGGTGGTATGGGTAGAAAGGAATTGACGAGTGGTATGGGTAGAAATGAATTGACGAGTGGTATGGGTAGAAAGGAATTGACGAGTGGTATGGGTAGAAATGAATTGACGAGTGGTATGGGTAGAAAGGAATTGACGAGTGGTATGGGTAGAGAGGAATTGACGAGTGGTATGGGTAGAAAGGAACTGACGAGTGGTATGGGCAGAGAGGAGTTGAAGGGTGGTATGGTTAGAAAGGAATTGAAGGGTGGTATGGGTAGAAGGAATTGAAGGGTGAATATGGGCAGAAAGAACTAAGTATCGGGAATCAGTAACGAATTGAAGAGAGGTAAAGATTGAAAGAATTGAGTTGGATAGAAGGTGCTGGACCAGATTGGAACTACGAACAATAAAGGGATTGGTAATAGGAATGATAGGAGGTTCACAGAAGAAAGAACAGAGGACCAACGTATAAATGACGGAGAATGAATGAGATACCCTCTATGCTTCCTCTCCCTCTCATCGGCTGAAAGAAGTTGTTTTCTGCACCGTGTAGGATAGAGTCCGATATTATTGAGTCATTATCTTTTTCCTTCATCGGTGGGTCGATAAACTGTGGCATTCACATCACTGCTTTTTAGCTTACAAATTTTCAGCGATATTATATGTGATTATGCAAAAGGAAGGTGACGATTATAGTACTGAAAGGAGTTACCATTGAAAAAATATTCAGAATGGGACAAATTCTGTCTGAATTCTAGGACTCCAATATTAGCATTGACTCGTCAATTTCATTATCGTGATACGATCAGGGCTTTGGAGCGGACGCATTAAGTATCCCAGCGAGTTTGAACGTTTTTGTCTTTCGTTGCTTGTGGAAAAATGCTGACTCTCGCACATTTATTGTTCATAGATTGTGGCCTCGGGTGTAACAAAAACTGAAATGAAGGACCGGAAAATTTCCGGAAATATATATATATATATGACCGGAAAAAAAATATTTATATGTACATATATATATAAGAATCAAACATATGCAATCTTGTATCATCGAGGAAATGGTAAAGCACCTAAGCGTTAAAAAAATTATCTATAGTGTAGCGAAATCCTGGGACACTTAAGACCAGACTATGTACTTGGAACGGAGGCAGAGACGTGAAGATCTTATTGAAGTGCATGGCAAGCCTCTCTTTCTCCTGATCTATGCTATCACAACGGAGGTTGTTCGCGATTCTGTTGTACAGGAGCCAAGTGGCGTAGCTAGCCGAAAATTTCTGGGGATGGGTGAGGATCCTCGACGAATAATTTCGGGGGGGGAGGGGGAAGATATTAATTATCAGCGATCCAATCTTATTTTTCTTCTACTTAAAGCGGCAACAGTAACTGGTTTTCAGTTCAACATTTCGGAGGGGGGGGAGGGGGGGATGTTCCACGTGCATCCCCTCCTCCCCGTTTCGATGTCCAAATGCATCGATGCGTCCCCTCCAAAGCGACTATTCGATGTCCAAACATTATCTTCAGACTGGAAATATAATAAAACTTTCAATCATATTGATAAAATGCAAACTTAATACTTGAGCTATATCAGACACAGTGAGAATGTTGAATATTTCAGCTCAAAAAAATGACTAGAGACAAAATTTGTACTGCAGGAACTAGCAAGACCACATAACATTATTGCACAATTAGATATAGATATTAATTGCAGAAGCGATAGGGGCGAAATGAACGATCGAGCGGTTGCATCAAACTCCTGAGCTGCAGTTCTAGTAAATAATTTTGGAGCGAAAAAGTCATTAGTCATAAGTCATTTTTGTTGGTACTTTCTGAAAATGGCATGCTCAAATTAATCTTTTTTCTATTTTAATACGGACAATTGAAATTGAGTTAAGTATTGAACTTTAGTTTAGGTATTACGCCTGTCTCTAGATGAAAGAAAGCCTCCTTCAAACTAAACTCATGAATTCAACAAACTTTATTCGTAACTTATTAAGTTGTTGACTGTTGATTTTTAGGCCTGTGCTGTAGTAAATTTAATAACTCAAGCCAATTTATCTCAAACGCCAAAAAGAACGGGGTTGAGCCTCTGTAGAATCCCTGAGTTGCAAGGCTGCAATTGATCTCAAATGTAATGTACTTCTGGAAGAAAACCATTGTCTCTGGAGAGCGCAGTCGCAGCTCTGAAGACCAAAACTTTGCTGGGCTTTTTGATTTTTTGTCGAGTTCGAGCCTCGAGTTCTGAGGCCACGAGGGCTTGCTTCTTTCTCCTTGTAGCGTGATTACGATGACTGGAATTGCTGCCATATTGTTTTCTGGAATTCAGTGAGCGTCGACTACGGCGCTAGAATTGGTTGCGCAGCTCATGGAAACTGCTCCAGGAATCATTTTAGTGCGGAGTTTAGATTTTTTCCGAGGCCCTTGTAAGATGGCTGCTGACTTGAAATGTGGCGACCGAGCTGCAAATGGCCGCTCTTCTCTCACTGAGGCTCCTTTGGGAGCCTTGCAGACTCGTCAGATGAAACAGCTTTTGTTATGCCTGCTTTTCGAGGCTACGCTCTCGGTCGAGTGTTGTTCTCGTGAATTTTTTTAGAAGGCGTGCGAAGTTGTAGCAACTGAGCTCATGTGGTGTTTATGGAACCAAGATTTCAATTTTACAGGTTTTTATGCTCTGCTCTAGGTAAATCAAACTTTAAAAAATGATATCATGGATGAAGTGTTCGAGAGAATTTTTTAAAAGACGTGCGAAGTTGTAGCAGCTAAGCTCATGTGTTGTTTATGGAACCAAAGTTTCAACTTTACAGCTACAGGTCTCGTAAATCAAACGTTAAAAATGACATAATGAATGGAGCATTTGAATTATAACGTAGATGCATTTTCATCCGTAAATACACCGCACTTAATATACAATTTTGCGCACAGAAGCGAAGCTACAATATGTTGAACATATTTTAGTAGTCGGGAAGAGCTAACCGTAGTCGTGATAGAAGCAAATGAGCAAAATAAATCGAATAGAACGTCATTTTTATAAAATCGAAGGTTACGAGTTTTCACCCATCACCAGCGAGACAACAGTGTTCTAAAACTGACAGGTAGAAATGGCAAAATGTTTCAACACGAATGTTAACAAAAATAAGGTGGTAGTGAGATTAAGAACATAGTGCTAGTTAAAAACAGTCGAGGTATACCAAAATTCAAAGAGTACGAGCTGTGGTGGTTGTTTTTACATATTCAATTTTGAAGGTAAAGTGAAACACTAACGTTCTACTGTTTACTGCTTTGGATGACTTTCTAACTATTGTTAGTTAACTAGCGTCAGAGTTTAACTAAGTCGCATGACAGAACACGTACCTAGAACTTTCGAGTGGGATGTGGATTTAACCTTTCAACGTTTTCATTTTTGACCTCACACTACCGGTATTGCAACCCCCATCGCTTCTTTTTAACTTCCCAACCTTGCGGAATTTTTCCAGTCCATAACGCATTAGAAGTTCATCACGCGTTCTTTTAGTAGTAGTAGTAAAATCAGGTTTCCAGCGCTTCATCACGCGTTCTTTTAATGTGTGATGAACTGGAAAAATACAAGCACCGTCATTAAACTGGCACTGGCGTCTGGTATGGTCACCATTATCAGGATTAGGAAGGATCTGCCTCCCAGCAGGGAGAACAAAAAGAACACACTTTTGTGTTCTCAAAAGAACACATTTCGGAACAAATTTAGCAAGGCATATTTCGAGGCTGTTTTCGAAACAGGACCGTATAATTTTCAAGAGCGTCTAGATGAATACGAAATAATTCTAAAAATACTTGGTTTTGAAATCGTTTTGGAAATTTTTGAATTTGAAATCTTTCTGGAAATATTTCTGGGGTTTAAGTGCAAATGTTTGACACATGCCTTTTTGCTCAACAACTCTAACTGCAAGAGGCCGTGTCATCATACCAACATCCTCGGATGTACGCTGTTCTTCTGCTCAAAATCGGAGAAACTTTCAGTACAATGTACCGAACAAAAACTCAGTAATGTGATGAAACGTTTGCTAAAAATATCGTGGAAATTTTCACTCGCCACTAACAAATTCTATTCAATTTTTTTACCGAATGTCAGATCGGAATTACGAATGGATTGTCGTCGCTATGACAAACATTTTTTTAGAACAAAAAGCTCCTTGGTTCGATCGTGCGTACATCTCGTTGTTGGAGAAAGAACGATTTTTTTTGTATCGCAGAAAATGGAGGAGATGGGTTGAAGGGGTTTTAAAAAAAGGAAACCCTCACACACAATGAGTCTGCATTTGACTTCTTCTCTTTATTTTATGAGCAGAAAATTTTTTCTAATTGCAGTAAAATGCAACTGAAAATTGGAGCGGTCATAACAGATATTCCAAAACAAGGGAAGCGAGTTCCCGGGACGCAATCCTCCATCATCCTTTATGGGGATGGGCAGTAAAGCAACAGCAGCAACACTCAGTATCGAAAGCTACAGGACAGTGAACTCTAGTGCTGCTTCATTCATGATGCATCCAGGAAAAGTTTCATTTATTTTCATTTCCAAGAATGAATTGACGTTGATCTGCGATGAAGAATGAACGTTAGTGTACCGGGAAATATGGCCGTGTCTTTGACACATCGCTTCTGAGGTATGTGCTGTAAGATTGACGTATACCAGCCCTCTCCTACTACAACTACTACTGCTACTACTATACTACTACTACGTATACGAGGACAGAAAAAACAGCATAACTTGCACCACCCGCGTGAGGTTGATGTGTGGTGCTGGAATGCTTCTACTGCTTCGGATGGCTACCTCTTGTATTCAAAGAACTGCTCACAGGAATCTTGACGTCACAGGAGTGGTGGAAGATTTTTTTCGTAACCTCATGATAAATCGACAAGGCTGAATCAAGGTAGCTAAAATGTAACGTTGAATTCTTAATGGAGGCTTTTAAAAATCTTGGGAGGTTTGCTGTGATATTTTTCTTTTCAATTATTCGATAGAAATTCAGCTTCCATTAATTATTTCTGATGCATCTGAAAATAGTAACGTAGTTGAACTTGATTGGGCTTGGCGCAACATTAGATTGGACAATTTATGTACAGGAAATATTGTACTCGTCCATTGTCTAGCAGTATCAGAAGTGTTTGGGTTAGGCCTCTCATATATCTCTAGATCTGTTCTTGGACGAGGTGAATAGCAATGGCGTCACCATAAAAAAAAACAACGGTGGTATATACGTTTCTCGGCATAATTTTCATCCGAACTTCTGTCGTATTGTGAGGGTAAAATCGTGCATGTGGGGTAAAAAGGTTTGAAAATATCGTCACGAGAAATTGTTCAACGTTTGGAAAGAAGACATTGTTGATAACGCAGTTTTCAAAGTCCGTACATCCAATTATGAGCTTATGTTCCAGGGGTAAAATGAGCTCCCTAATGTACTTATATAGTAAACTTATGCGTTGGTACTGTATTTCTTTAGGTTACATATTTTGGTTCAGTGATGAAGGCTCGTGCTCAACCCAAACAAGGTCGACTACTTTTATTTTTGTATCGTAACATAAATAGTCACTGTAAACTGATTTTTTACTCACTCATTTGACGGAAAAAGTATCACTGCCTTTTTCCTCTTATTTTTTTGGCCTGGTCAGCTTCATTCCACGGGACGATGCTAACACGTATTGAAACTAACATTATTATACTCCTGTTCGATACAAATGGCGTGAAATCTCCGACCACCACCACGTCACCATCTGCATGAGCATGCATGTAGTTACCACGAACTGACGAGTGTCAGTTCGTGATCCTGAACGTCAGCTTGTAAGTGTCAGTATATGCTCATGTCAGCTTCAACATGTTAATACCAACACGGGCTCTAGTCAGCGCATTAACGCGTGTATTTCCTCTATGTTCACGCGTGTAAACGACTTTATCTCTTCACATTCAGGGACACAACGATGCCACTTCTCGCTCACGCGCACCAGATGCAGTCTGTTTGCGTGTCCAGCATAAACTCGGAGGAATTATGCGCGCTGCAAACCTACGCTGCACGGCCAAGAGCTGTGGCTATGAAGAGCGTTTTTTATGAAGGCTCTACATTACGGGATGCAATAGGGAGCTGCGGGCCGTAAGAGGCTCAAGGGACAATGTGTCACGCCGCCGCGCCGCTGATGTGCTACTAAAGTACAAGGATGTGATCAGCCCTCATCGTCCGCTTCCGCTGCTCTGCGCAGCACCCGAGTTTTGAGCGCCCTTCTATGGGCAATTTAGGGTTTGATGTCGGTTATGTGGAGCGGGAGAGCGGGGAATTTGAAAGTACTGTTACGGTTTGAGAATATTTTTTTCAGCGCCCTTCTATGGGCAATTTAGGGTTCGATGTCAGTTGTGTGGTGTGAGAGGGCGGGGAATTTGAAAGTACTGTTTGGTTTGAGAATGTTTGCTTTTGAGCGCCCTTGTTTGATTCAGAGTTTGATGTCAATTATGTGAAGTGAGAGAGCGGGAAATTTGAAAGCACTGGTACGGCTTTAGAATGTTTACTTTTGAGCGCCCCTGTAAGGGTAATTTAGAGTTTGATATCAATTATGCGAAGTCAGGGAGTAGGGAAATGAAAAGTACTGTTACGATTTGAGAAGAGAATGTATTTGATTCTCTGAAGGCAATTTCGGTGCAATTTTCTTTTAGTTACAATGTGGTAGATCTAGGCGTGGATAGGTGAGATCGATCTTTCTTGGCTTCGCCACGTGAGGCAGGCGCACCTCCGCTGTGCAACAGGTCATCACTCAAAGGGCAACAGGTTCATTTCCTAGTCAGACTTCGGACGTCCTCGTTAGACTTCATCTCCCAAACAGATTAAAAACTTCCGAGTCAGACTTCATCTCCTCATCAGATTTCAGAGTTCCTAGTCAGACATCAGACTTCCGACTTTCTTGTCAGACTTCAAACTTCACAATCAGATTTCAGAATTTCGAGTCGAACTTCCTTTTTAGTCAGACTTTAAATTTCCCAGTCAGACTTCAGAATTTGGTAATTCATTATTCGCATGAAATTATGTATATGAAATATGGACAAATATGCGCTCACACATCAGTATGATATCCAGGTATAATGCTGTCAGCTAAAAGATATGGAGCAAAAATCTTGTGTGCTACGTGCTCCATTTGTCGAGTTTAAATACTCCCATTTTTCGCGAGGAATTTGGTGACAAAAGCATGGGTGAGGAAGTGGAATTTTTAAAGAGCTACAGCCACTGATGGAAAATGGGGGCAAAAATCCCTAAAATAATTGGAACATTTCCGACCTATATTCGATATCACCTAAAAAATTCTGAAACTGCTCTCGGCGAATGCAAAAACGCACAAAAATATAATCAAATTAGTAACTTATGTAAAATGTAAGTAAAAGGATAACGAATAGCGGTCAAAAATGCAGGTGCGTACTTTCAAATGGTGACATAGCCAAATACTCGCATGGAATGTGGAACGGAAACCAGTAATGATTCTAAGAACTTCAAATTGTGTTAGTCAGTGTATTAGTTTACGCACCTCTAGCCTTCACAAGCGTGTTCCCGAAAGGGGAAGGAGGAATGCACCATTACCTATATAATTCAAGAAACCGGGAATATATGCGCAGATGTGTCCTCATACCTTATGATTAGAAGCAGAAAATTTGAAAGAAATCTAAGAAACAAGATCAACGTCCAAGAAAAAAGTAACAAGTGCTGAAAAAAATGACAGTTGTAAAAAAAGTTGCACCGTTGCAAAACAAAAGCCTACTTCATTTCAACGAGTGAAAGGCCTGCTAACCTGCATCTCGGGACCACTCTTCTTCCCCCTGCGAGCACTAATTCCCATAGAGACAATAGTTTTAATCAGCTGGAAGGATGTTTACAACTTAGAAAAAAGGTTGGGTACTTTGTTCGTTATATTATCTGGCAAGTATTCAATAACATTTCCATGTGCAACTTAAGGTGTGTTTTTATTAATTAATTTAGTTTGAAGAAATCAGCTTCCGAAATTTCAGAATCTGAATGAGAACATGCAAATGGAGGAAGGTGACACTGACCAAATATTTATTTATAGATCTATGCCTGGTTTCATTTTTTTGCTTGTTTAACATGCAATGAATGAGCCAAAATTTCTATGATAAACACTGTGCACAGTAGTATTTATAATCGAAAGAGAACGAAAATACAAAATTTTTTTTTTTCGATCTGAGGGATGACCACTCTGTGAAATTGCTCATGAAAAGAGTTTTGAATGGCATATGCAAAAAATGAAGATAATAAGACCAGTACCTGTCTCCTTACTTTAGCAGAATGTTGGCCAAAATACGGCAACGTATTTTTGTTTTGAGGCGGGTAGAACACGATCAGCATATTTTATAATTAAATAATGCTAGTTTCAACATTTTGGGATACGCAGAAAACAATTTGATAAATTCGCATCATAAAAATTTTACGATTAAATGCCGAGTGTCCTTTGTCCATACATTCGTATAAGATGCTCACTGGCACAGTGTTCATTCAATGCAACACGTCACAAAGATTTAAAGAGGCTTTACCAGCTCGGTATTCATTCAATGCTACACGTCACAAAGATTTAAAGAGGCTTTAACAGCTCGGTATTCATTCACTGCTACACGTCACAAAGATTTAAAGATGCCTTGCCAGCTCGGTATTCATTCACTGCTACACGTCACAAAGATTTAAAGATGCTTTACCAGCTCGGTATTCATTCACTGCTACACGTCACAAAGATTTAAAGATGCCTTGCCAGCTCGGTATTCATTCACTGCTACACGTCACAAAGATTTAAAGATGTTTTACCAGCTCGGTATTCATTCAATGCTACACGTCAAAAAGATTTAAAGATACTTTACCAGCTCGGTATTCATTCACTGCTACACGTCACAAAGATTTAAAGAGGCTTTACCAGCTCGGTATTCATTCACTGCTACACGTCACAAAGATTTAAAGATGCCTTACCAGCTCGGTATTCATTCACTGCTACACGTCACAAAGATTTAAAGATGCTTTAGCAGCTCGGTTCTCATTCACTGCTACACGTCACAAAGATTTAAAGATGCCTTACCAGCTCGGTATTCATTCACTGCTACACGTCACAAAGATTTAAAGATGCCTTACCAGCTCGGTATTCATTCACTGCTACACGTCACAAAGATTTAAAGATGCTTTACCAGCTCGGTATTCATTCACTGCTACACGTCACAAAGATTTAAAGATGCCTTACCAGCTCGGTATTCATTCAATGCTACACTTCACAAAGATTTAAAGATGCTTTACCAGCTCGGTATTCATTCACTGCTACACGTCACAAAGATTTAGAGATGCCTTACCAGCTCGGTATTCATTCAATGCTACACGTCACAAAGATTTAAAGATGCCTTACCAGCTCGGTATTCATTCACTGCTACATGTCACAAAGATTTAAAGATGCTTTACCAGCCAGCTCGGTATTCATTCACTGCTACACGTCAAAAAGATTTAAAGATGCTTTACCAGCTCGGTATTCATTCACTGCTCCACTGCACAAAGTTTTAAAGATGCCTTACCAGCTCGGTATTCGTTCACTGCTACACGTCACAAAGATTTAAAGATGCCTTAACAGCTCGGTATTCATTCACTGCTACACGTCACAAAGATTTAAAGATGCTTTACCAGCTCGGTATTCATTCACTGCTACACGTCACAAAGGTTTAAAGATGCCTTACCAGCTCGGTATTCATTCAATGCTACACGTTACATAGATTTGAAGAGGCTTCACCAGCTCGGTATTCATTCACTGCTACACGTCACAAAGATTTAAAGATGCCTTACCAGCTCGGTATTCATTCACTGCTACACGTCACAAAGATTTAAAGATGCTCTACCAGCTCGGTATTCATTCACTGCTACACGTCACAAAGATTTAAAGAGGCTTTACCAGCTCGGTATTCATTCACTGCTACACGTCACAAAGATTTAAAGATGCCTTACCAGCTCGGTATTCATTCACTGCTACACGTCACAAAGATTTAAAGATGTTTTACCAGCTCGGTATTCATTCAATGCTACACGTCACAAAGATTTAAAGATGCCTTACCAGCTCGGTATTCATTCACTGCTACACGTCACAAAGATTTAAAGATGCTTTAGCAGCTCGGTATTCATTCACTGCTACACGTCACAAAGATTTAAAGATGCCTTACCAGCTCGGTATTCATTCAATGCTACACGTCACAAAGATTTAAAGATGCTTTACCAGCTCGGTATTCATTCACTGCTTCACGTCACAAAGATTTAAAGATGCCTTACCAGTTCGGTATTCGTTCAATGCTACCCGTCACAAAGATTTAAAGATGCCTTACCAGCTCGGTATTCATTCACTGCTACACGTCACAAAGATTTAAAGATGCTTTACCAGCTCGGTATTCATTCACTGCTACACGTCACAAAGATTTAAAGATGCTTTACCAGCTCGGTATTCATTCACTGCTACACGTCACAAAGATTTAAAGATGCCTTACCAGCTCGGTATTCATTCACTGCTACACGTCACAAAGATTTAAAGATGCATTACCAGCTCGGTATTCATTCACTGCTACACGTCACAAAGATTTAAAGATGCTTTACCAGCTCGGTATTCATTCACTGCTACACGTCACAAAGATTTAAAGATGCCTTACCAGCTCGGTATTCATTCAATGCTACACGTCACAAATATTTAAAGATGCTTTACCAGCTCGGTATTCATTCACTGCTACACGTCACAAAGATTTAGAGATGCCTTACCAGCTCGGTATTCATTCAATGCTACACGTCACAAAAATTTAAAGATGCCTTACCAGCTCGGTATTCATTCACTGCTACACGTCACAAAGATTTAAAGAGGCATTACCAGCTCGGTATTCATTCACTGCTACACGTCACAAAGATTTAAAGAGGCTCTACCAGCTCGGTTCTCATTCAATGCTACACGTTACAAAGATTTAAAGAGGCATTACCAGCTGGGTATTCATTCACTGCTACACGTCACAAAGATTTAAAGATGCTTTACCAGCTCGGTATTCATTCACTGCTACACGTCACAAAGAATTAAAGATGCTTTACCAGCTCGGTATTCATTCAATGCTACACGTCACAAAGATTTGAAGATGCCTTACCAGCTCGGTATTCATTCACTGCTACACGTCACAAAGATTTAAAGATGCCTTACCAGCTCGGTATTCATTCACTGCTACACGTCACAAAGATTTAAAGATGCCTTACCAGCTCGGTATTCATTCAATGCTACACGTACCAAAGATTTAAAGATGCTTTACCAGCTCGGTATTCATTCACTGCTACACGTCACAAAGATTTAAAGATGCCTTACCAGCTCGGTATTCATTCACTGCTACACATCACAAAGATTTAAAGATGCCTTACCAGTTCGGTATTCATTCAATGCTACACGTCACAAAGATTTAAAGATGCTTTACCAGCTCGGTATTCATTCACTGCTACACGTCACAAAGATTTAAAGATGCCTTACCAGCTCGGTATTCATTCAATGCTACACGTCACAAAGATTTAAAGATGCCTTACCAGCTCGGTATTCATTCACTGCTACACGTCACAAAGATTTAAAGATGCCTTACCAGCTCGGTATTCATTCACTGCTACACGTCACAAAGATTTAAAGATGCTTTACCAGCTCGGTATTCATTCAATGCTACACGTCACAAAGATTTAAAGAGGCTTTACCAGCTCGGTATTCATTCAATGCTATATGCCACAAAGATGCAAATTAGGCACACGACATCCCGTAAATACGGGCATTTCTGCCAGGCGATTGCTGCCAAGACACTCGCGCAGCAGAACGCGGCACCGAGTCTGCCAGCAAGAGAACCATTCTAGCTTTTCGCCGGTGCATCTTTGTTTTTAGCCACCCAAGCGTAGTTTCTGCGCTAGGCGGCTAAAATTATAGTTGCCTCGGTGGACGTGTTCGATTGGGAATATGTGGATCATGATGTGGAAGATTAGCGGAAGATACAAATGTTCTCTGTACATTGTTATTTTACATTCTTTCAAATAATATATTATAATATACTGTAATAATATAATATATTCAGTATAATGACGTACAAATTATAACCATTGCATTGTTTTTTGTGATTAGAGGTAGGTAGATTAGGTATATGATCTCATGATGTTGGTGTCTTGGTGGACTTGAAACGCTACTGGCTCTTTGCATCTGGCTCTCTGCACCATCACACCAGATTCTCCACGCCATCACAATTGGTTCTCCACACCATCACACTTGGTTCTCCCCACCATCACACTTGGTTCACCACACCATCACACTTGGTTCACAACACCATCACACTTGGTTATCCACACCATCACACTTGGTTCTCACCACCATTACACTTGATTCGCCACACATCACACCTGGTTATCCATAACCGGTTCTCCAAACTCTCACACCTGATTCTCTATACCATCACACCTGGTTCTCCTCGCCTGCAAAACTGTCTTGCATTGGTACAACAAAAAATTCGGGCATACTTCGAATTTTCTGGCAGCCTCATACCCGTCGCCATGATGCCCTGCAGTCGCGAGAAGCCTGCCGTGTTCGCAAGTGCGGGCGTGTGGTGGTCTTCTGGTGTTTTATTTTGCTATTTTGAACATGCGTTGGAAAAAACGCTTTCCAAAACGCCACAAAAAATTTTCAGTGATCTCCATACATGATCTCGAATATGTAATATTCTAATTGAAGATAAAACAATTTGAATATTAGAAATGTGAAATTGAAGATAAAATTGTTAGAAATGATAAAATAATTAGGTCGATGAATTTCTAGATTTTGTATTCTATGAAACTTGCGTTTAGACGCAAGCTTTGTTGATGTAGAGGCTTTTAGAATATACTGATAGGTATGAAAATTGTCAGTCTCTAAGAAGATACGAGTATTATTTCTTTTCGCTTCAATAAGCTAGATGACGGGAAGATGGGTATCAACATGCTAAACTCAACACATAAAAAACATCAGAACAACAATTAAAAACGCTATCTTCTTGGCACAAATAAAAATTCAAATACCTGACACCTGTTTAAACTTAAGCACTGGAATAAAAATTTATTGAAATCAATTTGATAAGCCTGCCCATAGCGTAAAGAAACGGAAAATGGCTGACATATTATATCAACACCATGAACTATAATAACTTTAAAGAAAATGAACGATGATAATTTCAAAGGAAATGAAAGATAATAACTTCAAAGAAAATGAACGATAAAAACTTCAAAGAAAATGAACGATAATAACTTAAAAACAATGAACGATAATAACTTCAAAGAAAATGAACGATAAAAACTTCAAAGAAAATGAACGATAAAAACTTCAAAGAAAATGAACGATAATAACTTAAAAACAATGAACGATAATAACTTCAAAGAAAATGAACGATAAAAACTTCAAAGAAAATGAACGATAATAACTTAAAAACAATGAACGATAATAACTTAAAAACAATGAACGATAATAACTTCAAAGAAAATGAACGATAATAACTTAAAAACAATGAACGATAATAACTTCAAAGAAAATGAACGATAATAACTTCAATGAAAATGAACGACAATAACTCAAAAGAAAATGAACGACAATAACTCAAAAGAAAATGAACGATGATAATTTCCAAGACTCATAACCAACTTAAATATTATAAAGCAGCGGAATATATTTGCGACATAATATACATCCTGAATAACAAGAAGATCATAGGAGGGAAGAGCTACTCATTCCCTACCTCAAGCAACACGAACGCCACACCTTACATTAAACATCACAACCAGGGGTACTAGGGGCTAGAAATTAATCAACTTCGCCTTTTTCACGTTAAATTTGGTTACCTTCAAAAATTTTTGACAAGAACAAGACCAACCTGGGAACCATGGATAAAAAAACAGGCCGCTTCTCTACAAAACCGGCCTGGGAAATTCATAAAGACTTGGAGGAAGGTGGTGCAGGCAGTGGTGCAGGCAGTGGTGCAGGCAGTGGTGCAGGCAGTGGTGCAGGCAGTGGTGCTGGCAGTGGTGGAGGCAGTGGTGCAGGCAGTGGTGCAGGCAGTGGTGCAGGCAGTGGTGCAGGCAGTGGTGCAGGCAGTGGTGCAGGCAGTGGTGCAGGCAGTGGTGCAGGCAGTGGTGTAGGCAGTGGTGCAGGCAGTGGTGCAGGCAGTGGTGCAGGCAGTGGTGCAGGCAGTGGTGCAGGCAGTGGTGCTGGCAGTGGTGCAGGCAGTGGTGCAGGCAGTGGTGCAGGCAGTGGTGCTGGCAGTGGTGCAGGCAGTGGTGCAGACAGTGGTGCAGGCAGTGGTGCTGGCAGTGGTGCAGGTAGTGGTGCAGGCAGTGGTGCTGGCAGTGGTGCAGGCAGTGGTGCAGGCAGTGGTGCAGGCAGTGGTGCAGGCAGTGGTGCTGGCAGTGGTGCAGGCAGTGGTGCAGGCAGTGGTGCAGGCAGTGGTGCAGGCAGTGGTGCAGGCAGTGGTGCAGGCAGTGGTGTAGGCAGTGGTGCAGGCAGTGGTGCTGGCAGTGGTGCAGGCAGTGGTGCAGGCAGTGGTGCAGGCAGTGATGCAGGCAGTGGTGCAGGCAGTGGTGCAGGCAGTGGTGCTGGCAGTGGTGCTGGCAGTGGTGCAGGCAGTGGTGCAGGCAGTGGTGCAGGCAGTGGTGCAGGCAGTGGTGCTGGCAGTGGTGCAGGCAGTGGTGCAGGCAGTGGTGCAGGCAGTGGTGCAGGCAGTGGTGCAGGCAGTGGTGCAGGCAGTGGTGCAGGCAGTGGTGCAGGCAGTGGTGCAGGCAGTGGTGCAGGCAGTGGTGCAGGCAGTGGTGCAGGCAGTGGTGCAGGCAGTGGTGCAGGCAGTGGTGCAGGCAGTGGTGCAGGCAGTGGTGCAGGCAGTGGTGTAGGCAGTGGTGCAGGCAGTGGTGCAGGCAGTGGTGCAGGCAGTGGTGCAGGCAGTGGTGCAGGCAGTGGTGCAGGCAGTGGTGCAGGCAGTGGTGCTGGCAGTGGTGCTGGCAGTGGTGCAGGCAGTGGTGCAGGCAGTAGTGCAGGCAGTGGTGCAGGCAGTGGTACAGGCAGTGGTGCAGGCAGTGGTGCAGGCAGTGGTGCAGGCAGTGGTGCAGACAGTAGTGCAGTGTAAATAAGTCATCCAGTAACTGTAGTTTAGAATAAATGCAACAACTCACCTAATTTTTACTCCACCATTAAAGTTACGGTCCTCTCTGAGACGCTCAACGCATGTTTCCTCACATGACAAGAATTTACTAAAGAAAAAATTCTGAAAGTGGTCCATTGTTTGTGGAACTAAATTAACTATTTATTTTAAGGTTCATTAACTGATTATATAAGCCACTTTGGTGTAACTCGAATAAGATGGGACATGTTACAAATAAGTGAAAAAAAAGAAAAATTGAACAAGAAAGTTATTCAATTTATTAGGGAAAGAAAGAGTTTTCATTTTCAAATGATACACTTTAAGCGTTATGGGACGAGAAAATATTGAATCATTAGCATATTAAATTATTACATTATCAAATTATTGTGTCATTTAAATGTTACCTTATTACGCCATGACAACATTTTGTGATTATATCATTACATTATTAAATAATTATACTGTTACATCATTACATTATAATATTATTTCAATATCAAATTATTACGTCATTACAACATCACATTTTCACATTACATTATCCCACCATTTCAATGTCACATTATTACGTCATTACAACATTACATTTTCACATTACACTATCCCACCATTTCAATGTCACATTATTACATTATAACATTACATTTTCAATCATCATACATTTTCACACCATTTCAACGTCACATTATTACGTCATTAGAACATTACATTATCACATAATTACAATATTAATTGCACAGAAACATTGAACAGAGGCGAGATCAGCTAATCGCATTCAATTCGCAACAAAACTCGTCCAACGATCGCCCCCTGAAGGGAATGGTAATTCCACAATGGAATTCGAGCCATGCTATTCCTACCGCATTAGCCCTGCTCTCGAGCATGCAGTCATACAGGCCGTTATTCTGTTATTTTTTTAAAGAGAGCAAAAGGCTTTCGCTCGTTAACACGTGCATCACAAGTGTGTTGAGGTCTCTACGCTTGCGGCAGTTAGCAAAGCTGAATTAAAACCTCCTTTCAACGAGGCTTCGTTCAGGTGAAAATACGCAAAAATAGAGCTTAATTCTTTTGGAACCAGCGTCTACAGTCAAACAAAACCGATTTTCTCTTCTCCATTTGGCGTCCGAAATAATCTTGAGCTATTGCGCTGCTCCAGAGAAATACAGCGGCTCTGAGCCGCGCATTGTTGGAAGGGGCAATCATGGGGGCGGATTGCCGTACAATCAATTGTCTCGCTCAGCCGATGGAAATATTCTGGCTCGTACCTCACGCCGCCGCTGCAGAGGAGCCGAGTTGGCGCGCCGGCGGACCGCTGAGTTGAGGTCGAGTTTGCTGCTGTGTCGTGACGCCAGCGAGCAAAATTCTATTTTGCGACGTGGCTTCAAGTTTGCGTCGGTCATAGGCTACATGAAGCCAAAGGGGAATTTTTAGTTATAGCAATGTGGCTTCAAGTTTATGGTGTTCATGAGTTATATGAAGCCTAGGGTGCATATTTTAATGTAGCTCTATGTTTCAAGTTTGCATCGTTCATGGGATGTAAGAGATTAAGTGGGAATATTTAGTTACAGTAATATGGTATCAAGGTTATATCATTCATGGGTTACATGAAACCAAGGAACGAAATTCAGTTTTGAAATATGGCTTCAAGTTTATGTCGTTCATGGGTTACATGAAATTAAGTAGAAATATTTAAGTACAGCAATATACTTCAAATTAATATCTGTCATAGGATATTAGAAATTGAGGGTTACATTTAAATATGGTAATGAGCTAAAAGTTAGTATCGTTGATGAGTTATATGACACGAGGGTCTTGAAAAGGAATCTGGAGAAGGATCACCAAGAGAGCAAAAACTACATGCGGCAGCCATAATTTTACTGAGCATAGGCGCAAACAGTAAAGATTAATAGAAACATTAAGTGTATAGCTTGGCCGACACGGTCCGGCCCGATGGCGTAGCGGTGGGAGCCCGGAGTTTAGCAACGGGCCAGCGCGGTAACCCTCCGCACTCCTCCAGCTCGCTTCAAGAAGTCTGAGCTAGTACTCGTACCTTTGAGAAAAAATATAATTTTAATAATGAATTTAACTACCTTGCAGGTAAACTAGACGTCATACTGAAGCGGCTCACAAAACTTTAGGAAAGATTTAAAAGATTCACATCGTTTTACGAGTTAGCCGCAGCTGAACAACATTAGCCCCAACAATGACATTTAGCCAAGCCAGCTAGACTGGCAGCGAGGCTACAAAAGAGCTCAAGCTAACTTGAGCCTAAAGTTTATGGTTATATACGGCTCAGACTAAAGTGTAATTTATAATATCCGTTCGCACTGGCAATTATCAACAATAATCGAAGCACTGAGATGGAAAGAGAACACCGCACTGGAATTGCTTCCAAACTCACCATAAAGAACGTGTTCAGAAGGCCGTTCCACCGTGCAGTAGAGCTCAAGAGACGTGCGCCGCCCGAGGAGTGCAGCAGAGCCGCCGCAACGCCCCGCTGCTTGAGGCGAAGACGGAACGGCGCGGAGTCGCTGCCGGAACTTCCGCTCGTTAACACGTGCCGCGTGTTAACGCGTCATTATTTGCCGCGTCAGGCCATGAGAGCGCAGAGCTACCTCGGCTCCAATCTTCGGTTTGGAGCTTCACGAAAAGCGTCCATATTCATAAATAATTTCATGGTTTCAAAATCATTGATATCCCGTTTTTTTCCGAAGAATAACAAACAAATGTAGAATTATTGAATGAAATATCTTAGATTAAGGTCCCAGGGTAATGACGATGTCGTCCCGAAAACCAAGGAGAGCTGATGGAGCCTCCTTTCCTGAGGACCGAGTGCTGAAGCCTGCCGAATCTGGTAGATTTTGGTAGAGCTCATTTACGTTCTTAATCTGCGGTGACTCAACAAGAAGAGCGGTATTCAAGAACATCAAATGTGTCAGGGTTAGGCTTGTTGGTACACAAGCTCAGGACAAATGTTAACTCTTTCCAAAGTGCGTTTTAATTTTTTATAGTGAAATGAAATTGGCTTTAATTGGAGTCACAAAAATTAAACTTACAATTTGCCTATGGCTCGTTTCATTCTACAGAGGGTGAATATTTGAAAATTGTAATATGCTTCAAGTTTATTTCGTTCATGGGTTGCGAGAAATCAAGGGTGAATGTTGAATTATAGTGACATGGCTACAAGTTTATAATTTTCATGGGATATATGAAATTGAGGGTGAATATTTAAACATTGCAATATGCTTCAAGTTTAGATCATTCACGGGTTACATGAAACCGAGGGTGCATACTTAAATTTCAAAGCTCGCTGTGTTTACAGGTTACATGAGACGAAAACAAAAATCAAAATTTTTCAGGGTCACTTCAAAATCACACCGTTCATGAGAACTGCATTAAAAATAAACAATTAAGTATTTCTTCAGAGGCTCCTCATTACTGGCGTCACGCGGAAGACTACCTGCTCTGTCAGAGAGGCAAGATATCACTTGCTTGCGCAGCGATTGTGTCGCAATTATATAGAACCTGCTGCCAAATTTAGGCATAAGTTTATGGTCGATGAAAGTGTTTGAAGAACTGAGTCTCTTGAGCGTTCGTTCTGCAGGCATGATCTTTGGGAGGTGTTCGGTTCTATACCTGCACTGCCTGCACCACTGCCTGCACCACTGCCTGCACCACTGCTTGCACCACTGCCTGCACCACTGCCTGCATCACTGCCTGCACCACTGCCTGCACCACTGCTTGCACCACTGCCTGCACCACTGCCTGCACTACCTGCACCCATGCCTGCGTTGCCTGTACTTTTCATTCTGAAATGTTGGAACACTTGTAAAGTGAACAAACTATTGGGTTTTCTTCTATTAACGAACCGTGATAATTAATATGGATCTTTTACCCTAGGGATTCGTGAGATCTTAAATTTCATGAACATCATCAGGTAAATTTTACTTCCACGATTCATTACTTTGGTGGAAAATCAAACTTCTGTCAGCGCGAGTCTGTTTTTAAAGTAATACCATTAGGGGATTTTATATTTTTCATACTTTGGAGTTCATTAAATTTGCATAAACGATGAAGATCTAATTTACAAAAAAATCGAAGTCTCAGAAGAGGAAAAGTTCACGAAACCTTCAGCTGGGATCAAAATTGAGCAGAGGTCTCGGAATTTTCCGGTCTGTAATGAGCACCCCCGAGGAGTCTTCAAAAGATCCCGTGGTCTGCTAAAAAAGTTACTCGAGGCAATTGATGATCTCTTGGTACCCGGACCGGGGGAGCAGGGAAGAGTTTTGAGAGCATTTTATTGCCTCAAGTTGCAGGGGGTAAGTTTGGTCCTTGCCATCCATAACAGGTGCTACCTCACTTGCCGCCGGCGCTCTTGCGTCGACGGTTTTGAATGCGTTCTCAAACGAAATGTGTGCTACGCCACAAGTCTTATGGGAAAGGGGTTGAAGCCACCCTTTAAAGATTCAAGGAAGGATTGACCTTTTCCTAGTAGGGGGCATAAACTGTTTTGAACTCGTTCTGAAATGAAATGTGTGCTACGGCACAGGTTTCATGGGAAAGTGGTTGAAGCCTTTCCTTAGAGGTTCAAGGAAAGATTGGACTTTTTACTTGTGGTGTACATAAACGGTTTCAAATTGGTTTTGAAACGAAATGTGTGCTGCGTCACGAGTTTTATGAGAAAATGATTGAAGGTTTGCCTCAGAGGTGCACGGAAAGGTTTGAACCTTGTCGTTTCCAAAACAGTTGTCGCTCTGAGCTTAAGTGAGAAGTGTTCTGTGATAAACGAAGTAATCCTCGAAGAACACAAGTCGGCGTGTTAGTGACTTTTTTATGCATCTTATGAACACAACTTTGAACAAATAGATTCTGCTCAGTGTACGTAAAATTTTTACTGATTGTACGCATCATACTTCGACGCTTTATGCATTCAATTTACAAATGAATTTTTCAGCAGAAACAATTGCTCGTTTACATAACCCTATCATCCCAGGTTCTCAAATGTATCTTATTAATCCAGGTACGCTATTCGTGCACGGCCAGTGCAAAAATCTTGTTTTTTATTACTCGTGGCAATCCGTTAACTCTGATACTTTATTAATCCTCGTGTTCCATCAGTCGTGGCACTTCATTATTCCTAGACTCCCCGGCGTTTCTGAATGACAAGTTTTCTACCCGCGCAAGTCCTATTCACTCCATTGAGAGCGACTGAACTCTCGCACAAATCCTCTTTGTCAGAGAAAGACTTTTAAATTCCGTCCATCAACATCCGTTATTTTATTTACGGCCTAAAGTCTGTACACTGCGCTGCTCAAAGTTTTTACCCCGAGGATATTTTTTTCTATCTCTTTTGTGAGGTGTGTTGCAGTGTTGCTGGTCGCAATCTTGGTTGGGCTCAGTTTCATGAACTCTCCCGGGACTGTACTCATTGTCTGGCTCTATTGTTGACTCACCGTCACTGGGGAATTTATTGCTGACTAAACTATGGCTGCTGGCTTAATTGTTGACTAACCGTAATTGATGACTTCATTTTTGACTAACTATGGATGCTGACTAATTATGGCTGTTGGATTTACTGCTGATGAACCATGACTGTTGATTTTACTGCTGACTAATTATGGCTGAGGACTTTACAGCTGATTAACTGTCTCTGATTAATTTATCGGTGACTAACTATGGTTGCTGGCTATTGTTGACTTACCATGGCTAATGATTTTATTGCTGACTAACTATGGCTGATAACTATTGTTGGCTAACTATGACGCTGCTTGTTTTTGTCGTCTAATCTTACTTTGGCTGATGAATTTATTGCTGACTAACAGCTGATGACTATTGTTGACTAACTATAGCTGATGACTATTGCAGACGTACTATAATAGCAGAATATTGCAGACGTACTATAATTGCAGAATATTGCAGACGTACTGTAATTGCAGAATATTGCAGACGTACTACAATTGCAAAATATTGCAGACGTACTATAACTGCGGAATCTTGCAGACGTACTATAATTGCAGAATATTGCAGACGTACTATAATTGCAGAATATTGCAGACGTACTATAATTGCGGAATAATGCAGATGTACTATAATTGCAGAATATTGCAGACGTACTATAATTGCAGAATATTGCAGACGTACTATAATTGCAGAATATTGCAGACGTACTATAATTGCAGAATATTGCAGACGTACTATAATTGCGGAATATTGCAGACGTACTCTAATTGCGGAATAATGCAGATGTACTATAATTGCAGAATATTGCAGACGTACTATAATTGCGGAATAATGCAGATGTACTATAATTGCAGAATATTGCAGACTTACTATAATTGCAGAATATTGCAGACGTACTATAATTGCAGAATATTGCAGACGTACTATACTTGCTGACTATATTATTAATTTCCCAAGCCTGTTGATTAAATGATGATTATCTTGTGGGGCCCACATCTGCATGACTGCTGTACATGGTGATGCTTAAATGTTATTCCAAGGATACTGAACATTAACTTATGTATCTGCTTATTTATATAAATGAAAAGCCAATTACTAGATGCGATTTTTATGACTTATATTATTGTTCACTAAATACTATGTCTGCCAGACATATTCTTGACTAATTATGGAACGTTCTATGTTAACTGATCATTTGTGTAATTTTTCACCTTTCAAAATCAAATGATTACTATATTTTTCATCACCTGTTATAAACGGCATCATAATACTGTTAGGCAACTATATTTGTATATGGACATGTTATTGGCTGATAATTATATATAATTATCAGCCAATAAAAAAAATATGTTTTGAAAATGGTCCAGGGTTTCCCAACAGAATTAGACTAATTTTGATGCTCTGAGTCCGAAAATGACCTTGGTTTTGCTCAATCAGGTCAGAATTTTTTGCTACAGAAATTTAAAAAAAATAGGTTTTTCGTAAAAAAACAAATTTCTGTGGATCATCAGCTGATAAACCCGTGACGATCTTTTCCGGTTTCCTTAAAAAATAGAAGTCAACGCATCCAAATTAATTCAGTTCCCTTCGATTCCCGTGTGTGAGCAGCTGCTGGGTTGTCTCTCTTCAGCGGTTGTCTCTCTTCAGGTCTATGTCTGTATCTCAAAAAGTTGACCTGACAGAGCAAAATCAATGTGATATTCGGACTCGGAACACCATAATTAGTCTTTATCTGCTGAGAAACCCCTGACGATTTTTTGGCTGTTACCCTATGTAATGCGTGCGTTTTTGATCGACTGACTATGTTGTAATGTTACTTAACTAAATAGTTTTTTTTGGTTATGCAACAATTTCAGACTATACAAATTTTATTGAATGACTTTATTAGTTAAAATCATTAAGTACAAAGAGATTTCAGGCAGCATAAAAACTGAATACACGTATTAAAGTTTAGGTCATTGGTAAATTAAGTAACGAGGCATGAAATGAGTAGCATTATTCACCCGCTCTTCAAGAAATGCATCAGCTCTGCAAGAAATAAATAAGCTCTGCGAGAAAATATGTCGAAAAGTTAATTTACTTAGAGAACATTTCCCATCACCTCAATATTCGAAGCTGGTAGCAAAAAATGCGAATCTCAAGACTCTTTTGCACTTACATATTTCAGAAACCTAAAACAATAAACCCCACAACATTGTTCGAGGAAGACGCAACCTCCGGCTTGTAAACTGCATCGGAGTTAAAAATCGCACAAAGTCTTGTTAGTGAACATTCTTCGTGGTGTTCTTTTCCGGATTTTTTGCCCGAGTGAGGGTCTCGCAGCAGCAGATGTTGCGCTGCTTGCTGCTACTGGCCGTGTTGTTTTGGTAAGACAGCGGTCCGTTTGCGAGAGGTGTAGATTACTGAGCTGCTGTAACTCCTGTGTTGCAGCGTTGCGCGAGGCTTGTGAGTGATGTGTGTTAGTGTTGCAGTGCTGCACGGTGCCTGCAAGTGACACGTGTCAGTGTTGCAGTGCTGCATAATGCTTATGAGTGATGCGTGCCGGTGTTGCACAGTTACACGCTGCTTGTAGGTGGTGCGTGTGAGTGTTGCAGTGCTGCCTAATGCTTGTGAGCGATGCTTGTCAGTGTAGCAGTGCTGCACGATGCTTGTAAGTGATGCGTATCAGTGTTGCAGTGAGACACGATGCCTGCAAGTGACGCGTGTCAGTGTTGCAGTGCTGCATCATGCTTGTAAGTTGAAAAAAAAAAAGGGAGGGAAATTGTTGTATATTAAAATATGCATCGTATAATGTGATACTGGTTTTATGAGTACGAGTTCCGGAGCGGAGGTTTGCGCGTCTTGCCGGATGCCATATCGCGTTCAGGTCAGATGTCTTTATGGGACCTCCGCCGGAAGCTGTGCCTTCGGGGCGCATCGCATTGGTATGCACTGGAAAAGCATTGTTTAACTTCCGAGCGCTATAGCTTATAAGCAGAGTCGGTGTATGGATGATTCAGTACAAAAATAGGAACCTAGCTAAGAGTTTCCTTTTCCTACTCCACGAAGTTAAGGCTTGATACGGTAGTTAAAGCTACCTTAGGCTATACCTCGTGTCGTGATGAAAAACCAAGATACTACATAAGTGATGCGTATCAGTGTTGCAGTGAGGCACGATGCATGTGAGTGATGCGTATCAGTGTTGCAGTGAGGCACGATGCCTGCAAGTGACGCGTGTCAGTGTTGCAGTGCTGCATCATGCTTGTAAGTGATGCGTATCAGTGTTGCAGTGAGGCACGATGCATGTGAGTGACGCGTGTCAGTGTTGCAGTGCTGCATCATGCTTGTAAGTGATGCGTATCAGTGTTGCAGTGAGGCACGATGCCTGCAAGTGACGCGTGTCAGTGTTGCAGTGCTGCATCATGCTTGTAAGTTATGCGTATCAGTGTTGCAGTGAGGCACGATGCATGTGAGTGATGCGTATCAGTGTTGCCATGCGGCACGATGCATGAGAGTGATGCGTGTCAGTTTGCCACCTACTCACAGTCCACGCGAGACTGCAGCTGTCATTCACGTGATGAACGGAAACTTTTCGTGTTTTTGAAATGCGTTGTACTATGAATTAGTTCTTTAGAGCTTTGTTTGATGGATTTTAAATGGGATGCAAAGTGAGTTAGTCGGAGCCTTGTTCTAAGCTCTCAAGTTTTTACAGGTGGTTATTTTTCGCTTGTCTTCAGGAAAACTGAGCCGTGTTGTGTGAGCTGCAGCTCGTGGTGTGTGGGACACTGGGACTTCAGGTGACTGGGACTTCAGGGGACTGGGACTTCAGGTCACTGGGACTTCAGGGGACTGGGATTTCAGTTGTGGGACTCGACACCACTGGGACAGCGTGTGCTGAAATGAAGAATTTTTTGTTCTATAAATGTGCTTCTCTACATCCACGCCAAATGTTATTTAGAGAAACAGACTCACCAATTACATATACAGTAGTTAGTGAATTAATATACTTAGTGAAACAGATTTCCCAAACAGATTCAGTACCTTTTCAGTACCAAACAGATTCAGTACCTAGCTACAGTACCTTTTTGAAATGAATCAACGTTAATCAGCAGCTAAGTAATTTCATTTATTGGAATCTTAATGATATACCTAGCTGACAAAAACTTTTCTTTAATCTATGATAATAAGATTTGAGGATCAGTATTCTGACTCCAGTTGTATCAAGTGACCAAGCCCTGAATGTTCCATCAATGCAGCAAGTCATTACACCATCGCACTAAATGCAACCCTGGTGAAGCTGTCCAGTAAGTTCTTACATCATCCCACTGAATGAACTCTCAATTTTCCCTTGAGTTATTACTAAAAAAAAATTCGATTCAGCAGCCGTTAAAAAAATGAAAAATGAGGCTGGTTTGATTCATTCTCGCTCCAATTTTCGACGATAATAACGTCGGATTACTGAATGCAAATTACGGTAGGGTGTTTTCCAAATTCTTTTTTAAATTCGTTTTTATAATCGCCTTCAACATGGTAATGAGTCTTTGTTGATGAAAAACTACGTTGAAGTTTACAAATCGTCCTTTACAAAGCAAAAACTTCAATTGGACCAAAGGAAACAGCGTCGCAATTAAACTCACGAAAGAAAGAATCGACAGTTACGGACAATTTTTTGTCTATTAATGTACGCAATTCGGCACATGGCAGATAAAAATAGCATCAAATTACGGGTCTGTGACACTTGTTCTCTTTTTTTTTGTACCTAAAGCTAACTTTTTTTAGTTGAATTTCAACCGCATTTGAGAAAACTTCTGACGACGTCCATTGGTGCCTATCAATTAAACCTCGAATTTAGAGGGATTTATCAATAAAAGAAACAAAATATTATTTACAAATTATTTTGTCCTTAGCCTGCAGTTTTTCATGAATTGTAAGCATTTTGGATACAAAGAAAGTCAGCCAAAAACCAGTCTCGATTAAAGTAGTTCTTGATAAGCGCAGGCTAACATGGAGATAATTTTCAAAGTGGAGTTTTGTTTGAAGCTTCACCATTGCTATTTCAGAATTACAGGTGCTCTAAAACTATACTCTTAAATGCTCCTATTTTGAGTTTGTAAAATGTTTTAATATACAAAATTTTATCACACATGACCTCCGAAAAACTGCTCGTGTTTGGAGGATATTTTAATGAAGGTAGGCCTACTCACGAATATAGTGAAGTTTTGATGCCTCTGAAAAATCACTGGCTCTAAATAGGGTGAAAATATACAGGGGCAATTATTTCAACGTCGTATCATAGGAATGATAAGTAGGCTTTTTCAAAATATTTTTATCAACAAATCATTACTCAATAGATGTGGTGATATACATAAGTAATACTTTCACTACAATCTAAAATAATCATTATTATACTGTGTTCTATAATTACTTAAAGTGTGATTTTTTCATTGCTTTATTTGTAGCCAATATTTGGTTTAAGTCGCAACTTGGAAGCTCTTAGAAAAACCTCGTAAATTGATCACGTTTTTTTACTTTTATTTCCAGATTACGGTTCATTATGAGCTGAGACTTGAAAATTTTCATCAAAATCTTTTTTAAAGCTCATCTTTGCCATTACATTCGCAATAAAAAAAAAACTATATACCAATACATACGAGCACTCCAACAAATATACATACAGCGGAAATTTAGATGAAATGGGCAATTAATGAAAAGGTAGCTCTAAACAACAGTCATGTACAGCTCAGGGTGCAATTAACAGAACAAACAAGCCCGCGCTGAACTGGTTGGTCGCCCTCATCACGTCAGATCATTTATTGCACACGCTTCTTATTTGCATTCAAGTTCATGGATGTGCGGGCTATAAAAATGTATTGAAGTAGCCAGATTGGTTTTAATGAGCTGGAAAATGGAAAATCTCTCTCGGAATCGCTGCAGATTTAACTTTGTTGCTAGAACTGCGTTGCACTTGTGTGGATCAATTAATGAGACGTCTGTTTCATCCAAAAATAGGCTGTATCCTACTGAACTTTATTTTGAACTTTATAAGTTCGTTACAGGCAATAAGATTTTTATGCGATTTTTGTGCCCCGGAGAGTAGGTAGCACTAAAAAGTTTATATCTACATCATGTTGTTCAACTTCAAATTTCACGCATAAAAATCAATTTCATCTAGTTAAGCGATACGATATTTGATTCAAGTTATGACTAAAGTGTAGTAACTTGGAATAATTTTATCCACCAATAAAAATTTGAGTAAAGTGTTGTATTATAACTCAAGAAACGACTGTGCAATGACCTAAAGCGCACCATGTTTGACGTGCCACAGCTGTCATCAGCTCTCTGTTTTGACTGCCTTATTTGTAGCAGGCAAACCGACGTCTTAAACATGACCGGTGCACAGTACGCAAACAATTGCTTCTGTGTCATAAACCTGTCGGAAACTTTGATTTATTTCTATATTATTTACTCATGTCTAAAGCGTATTCGTCAAATGCAATTGTGTGAGTACTTTTTCACACGCAGGTTGTGAGCAAGCCCCAAACTCTTCCACAAGTGCTCGCTGGTCAAGAGTGTGCCTACGTTTTACGATCTATTGCACTAAATAGTGTTTTACCCTATGGGGAAACTCAGCTCCTACAGCTACATTCCATTTGGTTCAGAGGAACTACGCGTTCTCACAGCGAATGCAATTTGAATGAGAAAAATATCACTTATAATTTTTTTTAGCGCTTACATAACAAGCTCTCACTTCCCTTATGAGACTGGCTTCCGTTGCTCACCTTCATCATTTCTGGTATGCAAAAAATATTGGAATCTGCTTGCCAGATGTTCAGCCAATTAATTGCAAAGCAGATTACAGCGATGAGTCTGTGACACTTTTGATATGAAAGTCTATGAAACTTTGATTTGAAAGTCTATGAAACTTTGATATTATTACCGTCTCTTTACCTGTATTTAGCACTAAAGATTTGCTCGACGCATGTGCTCAGTTGGAAGAGATGCTGCAGTGCGGAAATAAAGTGAATTAATTATATTCTGCGTTCCTATGATCCTTGCAGATTTACATTTACCTTGTTAAGTTGTATTTTCTTAGCCATCAAAATTCCTAATATTTTAATTGGAAATAATACAGGGACGAGCAATAAATTTTATTCAGCGAAAAAGTTTTTGCTGTAATTCCAGAATATTTTGAATGCAGAGATCAAACTTGAAATTAATATTATTGATACTTTACTGAAATATTACTGAAATATTACTGAAAAACTACTGTTTCGATGTGATCTATGAGAAAAAAGTTTTTGTGTCTTAAATTTCTATCTTAAAAAAAGAAAAAATTTAGCTCCAGTTTTCTATTGATTTTAATGAATGTGTTAAATTGCATATCCTTAAGGTAATTTCTTACGTGTAACTACGTTTACCATGCAGAGTTAACAATTCTATAAAAAACAACTATTTACAACTACAACATGTTACTTGGTTAAAAAAATCAGAGATAATTATTTTAGTGCAGTCACGAAATCTACCGCACATAATACTCAACGTCTGCCCGACGAACTCTGTACTATCCAATGACCGATCTTGATGTAGTTATAGTCAATTATTTTGTGTCCTCAGTTAAGAAATTCCGTGAATCAAAGGTTCGGCGAAACTCAAAGTGATTAATGTGGAGGGCAAGTAGAAACAGGGAGTGAGAAGCCTAAAGGAATTTTGTCAAGAAAAAATAAACTTGTCACCATTGAAAATAATAGATCGTCAGTGAGTTATAAAGTTAAAATAAAATAATGAACCAAATAGAAAATATATTAAAACAGGCTACTGGAAAGATTTGTTTGAATAAGCTCTAAGAAAGCACGTCTATAAACAACGACATGTTTTCGGTAGCAAGTTTTTATTGTCCGTTTGTACGAAATTCAACTAGCACCATGACAAAACGCTGGTAAAACCAGTTACTTACATCCTAGACTCCAGGAGAACAGTTTTCAGGTCAGAAAAAGGCTCTGTTTTGTGAGCCAGCTTTTATTTCCGAAACATTGAAATGTTTCCCTATTTTCTTCAGTGAAATGCGCAAATAAAGATAACTCCAACGATTGAGGGGCGCCAAACCAGATAAAAAAGAAACTGTTTTTTCACAGGACAGCGTACTGTCTCGTACCAATTGTGATCTCATTTCTTCAGATGTAAAACAGGACAAAACTCTGATTTCAGGACCGTTTTGGAAGGTTTTAAGGGCAAGAAAATGTAGTCCCTCTCACTGCCTGCTCGGCCCAATGCATTCTGCTGCTTTGTTCATTTTGGAGTCTTAAGCCCGCGCTTTCTACCGCACAAGAACTGAAGCGCTGAAACGCTCCTTTAAAAAAGTATGTGTGAAAATCTTAGAAGACTTGCTGCGTAATGTGGCAGAGTTTTCGAGGCAGACTCGAGCTTATGTTGCGGGCTAGATTAGAAAAAAATTGAAGAATTAATCACTATCTAGACAAATATTTTAATAAAGGACTGTAATCTGTTATTTTGTTGTTTTACTAAAAAGAAGAATTACTTAACTTCTTGATAATTCAATAATTTTCCTTTATATTTCGTGAATACCAGTTAGCGACATTGTCAGAAATTTTGACATTTGATGATTGTAAGACGGCGAGGTTCACAAATTGACATCGTTGAAAAATGACGATGGGTTGCAGCATTTTTGTTTGACGAAAAAGCTAAAAAAGACTTCAAAAAATATCATCAACTTATGGCGTTGCACCCGTCACCGAGCATTAAAAGAAAATATCCCCTTATTCCATGAATCAAGCAGAAAAACTAAAAACTCGACACCTCCAGTCATCGAAAAGCTCGTTCATACCACCAAAAATTAAGGTCCTATAACTCAAACTCCAAGGCTCTTTTAAACCATCTTTTTAGCTCATGATGTGTATATAAACAGGGTGTCCTAGAAGTCGGGACCCTAACAAAAATCTTTATTCCTTTTTCTATGTTTCATATTAGATCTGAGATGGGTCAGAAACTAACAGTATCGTAAAGCGTTCAATCAGTCAGTGATCAGTGATCGTTGATTAGTGGTACAAGAGTTTAATGATCGATAAAATTGACGTACATATGTGGTTTTTTAATACCCTGGGTGATGCACGACTTCTGGGCCATGTCGCACATTTATATCATTTAATGTATAATGTCATATATCTATGCGCACACTCAAGCAATTTCGGATAAAGTTTTTGAGAGAAGAGAAGTCCAGGAACACGAGGTCGTTCAAGTAAAGGAAGTACTACAAGCATCACTGCGCGTGGATGAAAAATGTCCTTTTTTGATTCTGTTTCTTCTTTGATGGGTCGAAGCTTTTGATTATGACATACGAGGATTCAAAATCACATAAAATGTTATACTTCTATTTTCCCGCCTGTACGACCAGTTTCGTTTGGGTAGCAATACGCGCAAATACACGACACAGTTGGCCGATTTCAACCGGCGCGAGCACATGACGAGAAAAATTGGATATTTTGAAGGATCCGTCAGAACGACTCGTGTTGTTGGTGCGCGGTACAACGGGAGGTCTTCCCTGATCCCAGCGTCGGGCTCTGTATCACGCCCGCTTGGCTCTTCTTGCGTCCTCACAGCAAACCGCTCGTGTAAATCATCGAATATTTCCGCCTAAAAACGGATTCCAAGCTCAAAAAATGTTGCACATTTGCAAAAGGCTTTTGCTGCTGAGGCGGCTGAGCTTTTTTGCGGCGCCAGAGATACTCAACTGGACTCGGTCCAGTTTTAAGGCGATAATTCCAGCTTTTTTGGAATGGAAAGTTTGAATTGCGTCCTGTAATGCATGTGAGAGTTAAGTGTGCCTCTACTTACTTGAGAAAATTCAAGCTTCTACTCAATTAAAATAACGCTCTGATGTTCTAAATGTACATTCACTTGAATTATCTACTGGAGGTGCATTTTACAGTCCATTTCCTCCTTAATTAATCAAATGAACTCATGAAGTGTTGGCCTAAAATTGAAACCATTCGAGACCTAATCTTGTGGAGTCATCATTTGCTCCAGCAGACACAACATTATTGTCTGTTGTCTTAGTGAACTTCACAGCATTGAGATACTGAGGGAGTAGAATTGAGGTACTGCGGGAGTAGAATTGAGGTACTGCGGGAGTAGAATTGAGGTAGTGCGGGAGTAGAATTGAGGTACTGCGGGAGTAGATTATTGAGGTACTGTGGGAGTAGAATTGAGGTACTGGGGGAGTAGAATGGAGGTACTGTGGGAGTAGAATTGAGGTACTGTGGGAGTAGAATTGAGGTACTGCGGGAGTAGAATTGAAGTACAGTGGGAGTAGAATTGAGGTACTGTGGGAGTAGAATTGAGGTACTGTGGGAGTAGAATTGAGGTACTGTGGGAGTAGAATTGAGGTAGTGCGGGAGTAGAGTTGAGGTACTGCGGGAGTAGATTATTGAGGTACTGCGGGAGTAGAATTGAGGTACTGTGGGAGTAGAATTGAGGTACTGTGGGAGTAGAATTGAAGTACTGGGGGAATAGAATGGAGGTATTGTGGGAGTAGAATTGAGGTACTGTGGGAGTAGAATGGAGGTACTGTGGGAGTAGAATTGAGGTACTGTGGGAGTAGAATGGTGTTGCATTGGGAGGAGTTATTTTTAAATACTAAGTTATATCCCTACAGGCGCAACATTGATGTTTAATTGTAGACTATAAATTTATCTGAGAATTTTCTCTTCGCATTATTCAATCACCATTACTTCTTTCGTCGATCGTCAGCAAAGTTATCTGCATTGAATTGCAAAGTTCCATCCAAGGGTTTTAATTACACGCTGATTAATGCACAGAAAAACCAAACTGAAGCACTGAACGAAACGAAATGAAAAAAATAACTATGGTGTAATATCATCTCGACCGGAGTTGTGATGCTAGGTAGAATTAAAACTTCTGCCTTCATAACTCTGGTGCAGCGCGAGGCGATAGAGCTGCAGTTTGTTTGGAATCAGAGTTTTTGCAAAATTAAATCAACCAACTAAAAATTGAATAGGACGCTTATAATTCGTTTTGAATTGAGGTCAGTTGGTGGCTGATGGATATGTTATCAAATATTTTTCAATAATAATAATTCCGAAACGAAAATGATATTTGGTATGGCAGTTGTTTGTTTGAGAAATGTGGTTGAATATACTGGGAATTTTTGTAAAATAATGAGACCACCGCCGTAAAAATTTTTGATTTTATTTAAACATATTCTCATGGAAAAATAATTTTGTTTGGCTAAGCTTTTCAGAGTAATGTGGATAAGTCAGACCAAAAATGAAACAAACTCAGTAGAATTACTCGAAATTGTTTGATTATATATTGCCAAAATTTTTGAGACGCCATTTTACATTTTCTAAATCTAGTGATTGGAAGATTTATTTTCGCTTTAAAAATCATACCTCAATGTAAATTTCAGTATTTACACAGAATTAAATCGTCCGTGAGAACGAAAAAAACTACTGTCCATGGAAGAGATAGCTACACATTCTGGAGATGAGTCATAAATTGTTCTGCCAGAAAAGTCGAATTCATTCCAATGCACATGTGTTTGTTTTCGACCTGGAATAGATTTCCAAGCAGTGGCAAAAGTGCAAAGACAAAAGCGACAAGGCTGAAAAATCCTTAATTAAATGCGGCACAAAGGATGTTTACCAGGTTGTGTTCGCCACGTATTATGTGCGCCTTTGGAACGTCTATGACTACATCATATGAAATTTCTATTTATTTTTGATTTTCCAAATGGTATGCTTGCGCTTTAATGTCGCCGATGTGGTCTTTGGTTTTATGAGGAAATAAACAGCTTTGTTTTCCTCTTTTCTTTGTAATCCAAGTTCGATGTTAAGTTCTCGGAGTAGGGCCTTGAATGATGTTTTATTATAACACTGATTGGTTTCAAGCTATGTGTGAATGATTTAAAGTATTAGGAACTGTATAACATTTTAAGATTGGAAAATTTGTTCAATTGGCTGAAAGGTCTCAGTAAAAATAACTAAACGGACGACATCATTCGGAGGAATTTCAAGGCCGGTTATGAGTTACACGTTATGGACTCTGGGCGGCCTGCATGGACATTTTTTACGCGTGGTTGCTAAATTAGTGCAACATGTTCCATTTGAAGTAATGCGTTCGAAATTCACTAAATGGTGACACGAGTCCAGATACTTGCACAGTCACCACTAACTTAGGTACCGGGTATCGTAAAATTACAAGGTACCTTCTCTGTATATTCGGTAATTAGGATGACACTGAATGCGTTGGACTCTGCCAATTGAGAATTGAGATCCTGTGGTAGAGGAATAGAGATAATTTGGAAGTAGAATTATATTCGGAAAGTAGAATTGAGACACTGTGAAAGTAGTATTAAGATCCTGTGGAAGAAGAGCAGTTTCAGTGATGAGAATAACTGATATTTATGATGCTTGTGTAATACAACTCATAGCAATTTGGAGTTATTATCCTAGCTACTAATACTTCACGTTTACTATACTTCAAACAATAAAATGAATTTTTTGATTTTTTTCAAGTATTTTCAAACATCTTTTACCTCCATTTCACAGACAACTAAATTTTTAATTTACGCTATATGTATGAGTAACGTGTTTTCTCATTTGTCTTTAAATTTGTAATGGCAATGAATTTTTTCAGCTCGTAATATTATGAGACTGAAATATTATGAGAATATCATCGTTGCCGTTTCACATGTATGGCATAATAGAGTTCACTTTTTTCTGTTAAATGTTATTTTATAGCCTGTTTTTCCCAATGCCTCTATAAAAAGATATTACCATGATTTCATTCATGGAAAACACTCTTCCTACGTATCATAGGGATAATTCTGCAACACTTCTGTCACATTTAAGACATCAGTATCATTTGAGAGGTTTTATCGACGCGTTGAAATTCAGCTACATGTAGTTAGTGGAACACACACGTGAGATTTATCTTACTACCATCTTCCGGAGAGAAAATGCTCAACAGAGTAAATAAAAAATTCAGCAATGCTATAGAAAGATCTTTTATTTACGTTAAATAGAGCTGAAGTAATTAATTTTGCTGATACGACTAAAAAATCAAATTGACACAGAAAAAGTGAAATAACTCTACGGTAATCACTCCGAATATTTAACTTACTTTTTTAACATGAATACTCCACGGTTTCGGAGCAATTGACGCACGTACGTAAGAACAATTCCTGATATCTGTATGATACTTATCATTATGACTCAAGCATGACTTTCAGATGTATGATGAGTTTAATTTGAGCAATCCTTTGTTGTCTGATAAATGCGTCTTTTCTGTCATTTTGTTAGCAAGTTACATGGTATTGTTACATAAAAACCATATATAAGGTATTTTCATACGAAAACCTTAACACTAGCATGCAAAAGTAATACAAAAACTAGCAAGCAGCCTTGTTATTTTTAGAGCGACGTAATTACTGTCGTATAACTCGTTAACCCAGCTGTGCCGAGATCAAATGATCTTGATGAGCGAAAGAAGAAAGCGCTAGAGATGCTCAGGCGGGATAGCGTTAGTGCCTAGCAGGCGGTGTTGGTGTAAGGGTGTGTGTCGCTCTCCGCCGGCGGGTATACTTTTTCAGTTACTGAAAGCTTCTCTCTCTGCGACTATGGGTGCATGGTGAAATTTTGAAGATTTTTCCAGATGTGAATGTCATATTTTGAGAAAACTATTCTCTATTTTCTAAATATTGGTCGGTGAGTTATCCTGTTTAGGAGACTTGCTAGAATTAATTTCATTTATTGGTGGCCTCGTAGTTTTAAGTAAAACATAACCTCCACATTCGCCATTTTTATGATAAGACATTTTGTCGAGACTCATTAGAGCGATCAATATGTGTCACTTCTGAATTTCATTTCCATGGATTGAAAACAACATCGAAACATGCAAAAATATTGCTGGAAACATAAAGTTTTGATGGTTTCATTGCGTTGATGCTACCCACATCTGGTTTGTATCTCAGGACGACGGTTTACGCTTCAAGGAAACACGTAGCGGAAGCAGCAATTTGCGTTACTCTCGCAATGAAATATTGCGATGAGGCCGAGCACCCACGGGCCGCAGCCACGGCACTCCCTTGCGCTCAAGTTATCGTCCAGGAAAATAATTCGTGCAATTTTGTACCGAATTTTTGTGGTAGAGTTTCAGGGGGCAAAAAAAATCAAGTCAAACTATGAATAGAGAATTTTTTTAAGAGTATTTTCCTACAACTTACACTCAACCCGTGTGTAAGGAAATCAGTGTGTGAATTATGTTTTGTGTACTTTGGGAAATTGATTTGGATGCTTAGGAAATTGCTTAAGAAGTAAATTGTAGAAATCGATTTGTGATCTGTATGTCTAGTTTACTACCGTTGGTGCAGACATCGTGGAAAAGCATCTAATTGCAAACTGATTTCTATCTCAAATAATCTAAATTGATCACCATGCGTCGAGCTAAAAGAAAAAACCTGAAGAGGTTGTAACAGTTTTTACGCTCGGTGTACTTTTTGCTTTAGTGCAGCGGTTTTTTTTTGCTCCGGTAACATTGCACGTTCATTTTTTTCGTGTCAGTTTGAAATTAATTATTAAAATTGTGGTTCTTGCATGGGGTTGAAAAATTCTAAATTAATCATCTGAAAGTTTCCGTTGTTACCACTTTATTTTATCAAAAAGTCTAGACGCTCCGATTAATTTTGAGGATTTTTTTGCGTGCGGGGAATGTATAATTTTTCTATAAAATTTTTCTCGAGTCTATTTCGATGCAAATTTAGCTGAGAGGCAAATGCAAAACCCTTTTTGTGGAATATAAATTTTAAAAATTATTTTCATATACCCTATTCTTAGTTATTTACTTTCAATTGTTGCCAAATACCCTTCTGTCATTGTTTTCATTGCCGTTACACGTTTACATACTGATACATATGATAATTTAAATAATCTATAATTATAATTCAGCCTCTAAATGAAGGTTGAACATTATTTTTACTGGTGTTACTCATTTAAATACCCCCATTTACTATGTTTAATGTCTGATGATACATTTACCTTCACAGTCACTAAATGAAAATGGAAATTGATTAAGTTCTGTTATAATATTTCAATGCTTCAGAAGAACGTTTGAATTTCCAAAGAAATGATCACTAGGCACAGAACTGAATTTGCCTCAAAAATAACATTTTCAGAATTTCATAGAGCTTTGAATATTATACAGGAAAACAGAACATGCATTGGAAGAATGATGTAAATGCAGATTGGCAGTCTTGGCTTCTTAGCTGATTACCTAACCACCATCACCTCGGAGAGAGAAAAAGATCATCAAATTAAATAAAAAATTAATTAAGTCTATGGTAAGTACTTTTAATTGTGCTGCATAGAGCTGAGATGATCAATTCACCTGATGAAACTATAAACTCGATTTAGCACCTGATTAGCTGTTCAAACTCTACGGTAAAAACACCGAATATTTAACTTACTTTTTGGACATGAAGTGACCACAGATTTGTAGTATTTGAGAGAAGTACAGAAGAACTATTTCTTGTGCCTACATGCTAGTTATTAATATGACGCTATGATAGCGAAAAAATTTCAAATAATATTATTCTATGATGGACGTACCCGTATTAGAATAGCTGCGTGGTTGAAAATGATCTGCTGTAGAAACAAGATGGTTTATATTAGGATCCGTTAAAAACTAGTCAGCAAAAAAAGAGCCAGAATAAAGCTCACACGTGGCACAACATTCCAGATGTGAGGTATGAACTGTCGATAGCTACATAGCTATTCAACTGAAAGGAATCGGAGATGGTGAACCCAGGGAGAGCTACATCGGCATTTTCTGTTTTCAAGATTCTTTTATTTTGCCTTTTCTCTCACCAAACTTGTCAAAATTTGTGAATTTCGGCTGAAAAAAGCCAATTCGGGAACCTTGATTGGCACGAGAAAGGATTTTCTATACTGCCTAAAGCGCTCGCCATCCTAGAGAATTCATAGAATTTTTGCATACCGGGAAAATATTCCATTGTCGAGGGCATTGAACTTCTGCAAAAGATGAGCTTTGACCTCGGATTTTTACTCCAATTTGGTCTTCATCTGAAATATGCTTTTCGTGAACACTAAGTTTCGGCCACTACTTCCCACCAGTTTGTGATGTATAGTTTGAGAAGTAATATTTATAGAATCATAACTCTAGGATTAATTCCCTGGTACATTTGCTCATGTCAGGATCAGGGACCGCATGTATGTTTTTTAGTTATATTTCATTCTTGTATTGTATTCTATTTCATTGGAAAATTTACCGTACGTGTAAAGTTAGGCTCTACAAAATTATTTTGTTATGTTATTATGTTGTAATTCAAGCGCGTTTAATGATAAACATGTATATTTTGGTGTGTGTGATATCATAATGTCTCAAAATTATTTTTGATTCCTCAACTTATTTATGTGTCAATTTTTACTCTACAAAGCCAGAAATTACAGTGAAGGTAGAAATAAAAACGAATTACCTAAGATTCATCTTCATTATTCATTCGAACAGTTTTCAATAAATTGGCCGATGTCCGTAAGAGGAGGAGGGTCAATGCTAGAAAACGAGAGCTTCGTCTTTTGAGGGTCTGATACTCAGTTCTCTAGTTTAAAGTGAATTTTTTATTCTCTGCAAGAAATCATGATTTCTTTTCCATGCTTAAGGCAGCAGGCTATTTTTAGAAGGAGCCATTTCCTCTTATCTAAAAAATGAGGCGTTTTGTGTGGAATTCATCGCTAATATTCCCTTATGTATTATCTGTATGTTATACGACCTGCATTCAATATATCATCTGTATTCAATATATAATCTACATTTCAGAATATTCAATATATTATCTGTATTCAATATATTATCTACATTTCAGTATATTCAAAATATTTCCTGTGTATTATACGACCTGCATTCAATAAATTATCTGTATTCAACATATTATCTTCATATTCAATATATTCAATATATTATCTGTGTATTAAACGACCTGCATTCAATATAATGCTGCCTATAGCACGTAACACGCCATGATAGATGTAATCTAGAGATTACATCCTACATCGCTCAGTGATATAATACAATATAATGTAACCCATAGCGTGTAAGACAATTTGATGGACGTAATTCTACAGCCTGCCCAGTGTAATATAAGGAAATCTATTGCTTCCCATAGCGTAAAACATGCTGTGATAAAAATAATTTTAATAATGACACCGTGTAACACAATACGATGTAGTGCCGCCCATAGCGTGCAACGTGTGATTATTTTCATTCTATTACCGGCGCCGTGTAACACAATGCGGTTTAGTGCCGTCCATAGCGTGCAACACGTGATGATTTTTATTCTATTACCGGCTCCGTGTAACACAATGCGATTTAGTGCCGCCCATAGCGTGCAACGTGTGATTATTTTCATTCTATTACCGGCGCTGTTTAACACAATGCGATGTAGTGCCGCCCATAGCGTGCAACACGTGATGATTTTTATTCTATTACCGGCGCCGTGTAACACAATGCGGTTTAGTGCCGTCCATAGCGTGCAACACGTGATGATTTTTATTCTATTACCGGCGCCGTGTAACACAATGCGATGTAGTGCCGCCCATAGCGTGCAACACGTGATGATTTTCATTCTATTACCGGCGCCGTGTAATATAATGCGGCATAATGCTGCCTATGGTGAGTCGTGATGAATGTTGTTCTTGCACGCAACGTTTTCCCTCCACTGTAACTGTGGGTTGAAAACGACAGATTGATTTTTTGCTTTAAAATTGCCATTTGTTCATGAAAACTGTGGTCAAATAGAGGACAAACTTTTGGGCCACTCGTCCAGCGATCCCGTGCATTGATTGTATTGTATTGTATTGTATCCTATTAAATTCTATTCTATTCCTTTCTATTCCACTCTTTGCTATTCTATTACATTCTATTCTATTCCTTTCTATTCCACTCTATGCTACTCTATTGCATTCTATTCTATTCCTTTCTATTCCTTTCTATTCCACTCTATGCTACTCTATTGCAATCTATTCTATTCCTTTCTATTCCACTCTATGCTACTCTATTGCATTCTATTCTATTCCTTTCTATTCCACTCTATGCTACTCTATTGCATTCTATTCTATTCCTTTCTATTCCACTCTATGCTACTCTATTACATTCTATTCTATTCCTTTCTATTCCACTCTATGCTACTCTATTGCCCCGTTTAAATAAGTTCCACAACGTACGCGACTGATGCAGGACTGCGCTGTAGAAAGGTAAGTTCTTACGACTCAGATGTGTTTTCTACGAGCAAATTTCCAAATTTGTATTAAAATATTTTGACATATTCATTTAAGGACCAACACGCAGACAAACAGGAGATATTGACAGGAAACTACAGCATGGGTTTGTTGCTGATTGTGGAGTTTATTATGGTATTTCCAGTACGGTTTGTTTCATTTTATTCACAGCATTGTTAATTTTTGTGTGTTGGAAAGAACTTATTATTTTTCATGCATGGGTTCTTCCATTTTATTTTGCAATATCATTATTAAGTTCTATTTTCATTCCTGGAGTAATTGTAGCCTTTTCATCGTTCACAGCCTAAGCAGGGCAAGCTGTCATCTGCATGTACGAAACCTTTAATTTTTTCTATTCATTACACAGAAACTTGGCCAACTAACTTACCTGATTTATCACCTACTGACCTGAACTTTGAATGCGAGACTGATGTTTAATTTTCAAATGATTTACATAGCCTTCATTGGAAACCGTGTTCTAGCTCGTGAAAATATTCTGATCAAGATATTATGTACGCACTTATTGTGTTAAAATGTAAATGTACACTTTACATAAATTACAGAAGAAATTGCTCTGAAGAGCATGTTTCAAACGTTTATCGTGGCCTAATACACATTAATGGATCGTTTCTACGGATTTGTTAAGTTGTTTGGATCTAAATCCAAAGATTTACACAGGACTATTTCTGCAACGCCGGATTTATCTGGAAAAAGTACAGAGACGAAAGAAAATCTAAAATATATCCCCAACAACTAAAAAATTCAGAATCATTGCTGCTGCTCTAATTGTGCTGCTGGAAATAGTTACATCATGGCCGTAACCAAAGAGAGATATCTTTGGTTACCGCGACTTGAAAAAGATTCGGTTAGTTACCGCGACCTGTAAGAGACATCAATGGCTACCGCAACTTAGAAGAGAAATCATTAATTACCTCAACAAAAGAGAAATGATTAGTTACCGCATTCTGAAAAAGACATCGGTTATTACTGTGATCTGAAAGAGACATCAGTTATAACTGTGACATGTAAGAGACATCGGTTATTACTGTGAGCTGAACGAGACATCGCATATTACTGTAATCTGTATGAGGCATCAGTCATTACTGTGACCTGAAAGAGAAATCGGTAATTACTGTGACATGAGGGAGACATCGTTAGTTACCGCGACCTGCAAGAGACATCGGCATCTCACTACACCCCACCGAGGCGGCTGCTTCTCAAAACAACAGTTCCGAGCGCAATTACTTTTGTCTCGAATGGCTGTGGATTTGAAGGTACGAGCGCAACTGCCGTGAGAGAGACGCTGCAGGGCATTCGAGTGTTATTTCAGGTGGTGCAGTAAATGGCGGCTGTTACGGTCATACGTCCGCACTCCATCGTGATGGACGAGATCTCCGGCCAATTTATGCGCCGGACCCTGAAATATGGCGCCAAAGAAGCGGCAAAAGCGCTCCCTCTCTCGACATGTTATTGTGTAGAGTGCAGCGCCGCGCATGCCTCGAATATCATCCGAAGTTGCGCTGAAAAAGGCAGTCAATCGTAAATCGTCATTACTATGGACGAAAGGCTCTCGCAAGGATTTACTCACGCGAAGAGGGACGTTTGCTCTCAGGTGAGTCTTTCTTCTCTCCTCGAAAGCCATGGATGTGCTTAGGTGCATCAAGAATATTCGGACTGAACTTTAAGTTGAATTGATGAGTAGTAACAGCTTGATCGTGTTAGAGATGGATTGATGACGAGCAACAGCTTGATCGTGTTAGAGATGGTTTGATGAGGAACAACAGCTTGATCGTGTTAGAGATGGATTGATGAGGAGCAACAGCTTGATCGTGTTAGAGATGGATTGATGAGGAGCAACAGCTTGATCGTGTTAGAGATGGATTGATGAGGAGCAACAGCTTGATCGTGTTAGAGATGGATTGATGAGGAGCAACAGCTTGATCGTGTTAGAGATGGATTGATGAGGAGCAACAGCTTGATCGTGTTAGAGATGGATTGATGAGGAGCAACAGCTTGATCGTGTTAGAGATGGATTGATGAGGAGCAACAGCTTGATCGTGTTAGAGATGGATTGATGAGGAGCAACAACTTGATCGTGTTAGAGATGGACTGATCAGGAGCAACAGTTTGAGCGTATTAAAGATGAATGTATCAGGGGCAACAGCTTGATCGTGTAAAAGATGAACTGATCAAGGGGGCAAAGCATTACACCAAATAGGCTACTTGATCCTGTTGTATTTTAGCCGTGCTCGATGTTATGAGTCTTAGATGGCATAAAATCGATTGCTGCTATTCCTGTCGCAGAGGTTTGTGACTGCATGCCCGATTTGAGCGACCGTGCACTGTCATTTATTAAAACGGAAGAATGATGTTAAGATGTGGATTATTGAAGTATTATTACCATCATTTTCTGCATTGGATACAGATAAGTGAGTCTTGAACTTTGTTTACTCAATTTTCCTATCGTCATTAAACGTTTATAAGCTAATAAAAAAGCCAGCGATGATGTATTTTGGTAATGGTGCTTTGGAGCTTTAACACAAAAATGATGTATACCAGGCGATCGATGCCTCTTTTCAGGAGACAATAGTACATAATTTACTTAATCATGAAAATTTGTTTCGTTTGTTTGTATAATTGCGCGTTTGTGTCTTCATATTTGTGTCTTTGCCACACATTTTTGAATATTTTCCATGCTGGCCACAAAATACTGGCAACTATCACAGTCACGGTAAAAAAGAAACAACCTGTCACCTTGTTATGGTTGCAAATGTCAGAGAGCTCAGAAGACTTGATCGTGCGTGCCGTTGCTAGTTATCTGAGATGAGCGCTGAGTTATGGCGTGGAATAAGAAAGGCGCATTCAGAGCAACATATGGGCACAGTTATTGTGTTCCAATAGATCCATTAGAGAACCTCGCGGCAGATGTGACTCGAAATGGTATTCCATTAAAAGAACGCCGTGTCAGAGATGGCTCGTAATGGTATTTCATAAGAAGGATGGCAGATGTGGCTAGCAATGGTATTCCATTAAAAGAACGCCGTGTCAGATATGGCTCGTAATGGTATTTCATAAGAAGGATAGCAGATGTGGCTAGCAATGGTATTCCATTAGAAGAACGCCGTGGCAGACGTGGTTTGTAATGGTATTCCATTAGACGAACGCCGTGGCAGATGTGGCTCGTAATGGTATTCCATAAGAAGGATGGCAGATGTGGCTAGCAATGGTATTCCATTAAAAGAACGCCGTGTCAGATATGGCTCGTAATGGTATTTCATAAGAAGGATAGCAGATGTGGCTAGCAATGGTATTCCATTAGAAGAACGCCGTGGCAGACGTGGTTTGTAATGGTATTCCATTAGACGAACGTCGTGGCAGATGTGGCTCGTAATGGTATTCCATAAGAAGGATGACAGATGTGGCTAGCAATGGTATTCCATTAGAAGAACGCAGCGGCAGACGTGACTTGTAATGGTATTCCATTAGATGAACGCCGTGGCAGATGTGGCTTGAAATGCTTTTTCATTAGAAGAACGCCGTGGCAGACGTGGCTTGTAAGGGCATTCCTTTAGAAGAACGCCGTGGCATATGTGGTTTGTAATGGTGTTCCATTAGATGAACGCCGTGGCAGATGTGGCTTGTAATGATGTTCCATTAGATGAACGCCGTGGCAGACGTGGCTTGTAATGGTGTTCCATTAGATGAACGCCGTGGCAGATGTGGCTAGATAGTATTCTATTACTACACCGTGGTGGATCTTGAAGTATACTGTGCTGGTTGTCCTTATTCAGTTAATACAAATTGCCAACATTGAACATTGTCATATTAATTTCAAGCTGTTGCTAGCTTGCCAGTAAACCAGGGCCATCCATACTTACGTTAGCGCACCCGCTGCTCCTCACATGCTTGTTTTGGTTCGTGTTTGACTCCTGTTACGGGGTAAGTTTCACGCTCTTCCCATTATTATCGCTGCATCGGTACGTTTTGGACTCGTTACGTTATTTTCGCTACATTTTTATTATCGGTGCATTGATAAGTTTCGGGCTCGTGTTCCAGTGTTGTCGCAACAATGGTACATTTTTCACAATTTTGTTATTATTCTCAGTACACCAGTAAATTTTGTTGCGGTAAGATAGTTCATAAACTGTTGTAATATCAGTGGATCGTTTCACGCTGATTTAGTTCGGTACATCGCAACGTTTCTTCGTAATTTTATTGTTTTCAGGACATAGGTACGCTTCTCTGTGACTCTTTTATTGGTACGTCTTTACATTGGTACGTCTTTACATTGGTTCGATGGGTGTAGATTTTATCATTGTCGGTTCATCGGAACGCTTTAAGCCGGCATGTTCAGCAACGCTAATACCGACTGCTCGAGTAGTCAAGCCCACGTACTCAGACGCACACTGTGCGCGACTCTATTCATGAGAGCGTGTCTTTAGGAGTTTTATCTTCATAATGGAAATTGGATCCTATTTTGTACATATTAACTAAGAACATTTTGAAATGAATTTGCGGAAAATATCTTGATAGAAGTAAGAAAAGTTCATTTTTGAGTATTTTATATCGTTGGCCAAAGAACGGAAACGAGAAAAAAATATCTTTTTCCGAGCAGTAGGTAATGGCACATCAGTATAAAACTTTTTGTTGAAAAAATTCTTAGTAAAAGAATCTACTAATCTGGATGGAAAATTATTGCGGCCTGAAGACTTATAAAAATTCAAACTCCATATCGGATTGCTAGAAATGTGGATCATGCAAAATAAGTTATCGACACCAATCACACAGCTTAATGTTTACTAGATGTACAATAACTGACATGAGCTAATTATTAATTCGGTAAATATTTCCTTACGATATAAAAAGCCTTGAAAACAACAATTTTTTACGTGTGAAATTTGCATCTAAAAATGAATGACAAAAAATTGTTCTTTTCGATTTTCCTGGTAAACCCAACATCGGGAAATTGGGGATTTAAATATTCGAGAAATGAACTGCAATAAGAGCTGCTCCCGAACAACAAAAATGTATCGACAATATACAGTTTGTAAAACATGGGCTTAAAATTCACTGGTCAGCAGTTTATTTCTAGAATATTTAAGCATGCAGGCAAAAGTTTTACTGCGCATGTCAGCTCAAGTTTTACCTGGGCATAAAATTCACAGGTCAGCAGTTTATTTCTAGAATATTTAAGCGTGCAGGCAGAAGTTTTACTGCGCATGTCAGCTCAAGTTTTAGGACCAGCCAATTCCTTGACGCACCTTCACATTCCTCAGCCCGCTCTCATGCAGAGAAGTGTGACCTTCCAGTTTGGTTAGATGATTTTAAAGTAATTTCCTCTGCATCCAGTTAAATAAAACTCCACAGTTTAGAAATTTTTTTTACATCTTAAAAGATAAATCTATTTTAAATGATATGCAGACAGTATTCCCGTTACAGCTAGTGTGGTATTTATATTTTATTCAAATTGAATATATTATCTCAGATTGTTTCTGCTTTCTTCAATCCACAATTCATATACTTTGATTTAGATTTGACATCTGATTAGTTTTCTCTTCTTGTTTCAGAGTTGATGATGACCCGGGATGTCGAAACGTTCAAAAATGTATTTTTACTCAATGACTTTTTCTGATGAGATTGTGATTTCACTAAATACTTTTTTCTTTGCACTTTTATTTATGGCTTAACATATGTTAATTAGGTACAATTTCATCAGTCTTAGAAATGGCGTCGAAAATGGATGTGCTATAAATAAAACGTTTTTCAATTCTTGCAAATTAATCATTTCGACGAACGTTACCAAGAAAATGTTAAAAAAGCATATCTTATAAAACCATTATTCGTTCACGCAACCATTTAATCCAGGCCAGTTTATTGAGGTACCTTCGGGCCAGGAAATTTCAATAATACAATAAATTGGCGCTACGCTTCATTTCGGCAACCAAGGAAGCCATCAGTCATGTCTGCTCGACCTGCTCAGCGCTGGAGCGATGCAAGTGAAGCGTTTGCGGAGTGCTGCACGCGGCGAGTATGTGTTTTTACCGGGAGTGTTGCTCTCAAGTTTCTCTTGATGGCGTGCAGATGGAAATGCAATATTTTTCTGAGCAGCCCGCACATGCTGCCTTGGTAAGCCAATACCTCCTACGTGAGCTTTATATTTTAACGACAAATTTTCTATCAGCAAGGGAATTGGCTTCTATCCCATTGGCGTTTCTGTAACACGTCGTGCATAAGCGTGCGCCTCTTCATCACGCAACATCATGGGCTCTAGCGCTGAGTTTATTTGAATCTTAACTTGTTGTAATACACGTCAAATTTACCGTCATTTTGCTCCGTCGCAGAAACGTGAAGGGATGGGAAGCAGTCGTGACCGTCATTTATGCGAGCAAATAAACCGAGTCTGAATCCCTTGCAACGTCACGCGACAACCATCTGCGGCTACAATTTTTCACAGTGGAAGACATTTTCGCTCGCAGAACTTTCGTAAAAAACAGGCTCTGGCAGGGACGCTGTTGTTGGTCAGACGGCACGAAGGCTTCCTTGCGGAGGATTTTCTCCTAGAAAACGAACGATTAAAGACACGTCAGAAGACACAATCATTGAAAGTTCCCAAAGATTGACATTTTTCCAGGAAACAAGTGATAACAATGTCTAAGGAGCAGATAGCACTGAAACTTGGTAAAAAATAGACTCTGGTCTTCGGAAAACAAACCGCCTCGAGCGCCCGAAATACTCCATGATGGAGAGTGTTTGCGAGAGGGACAGTTGTGTGCTGAAAACACGTGACCATGTCACCGTCGAGTATTACGAATATAATTTATTGCTCGTCAATGCACAATATTATTTTGAAGACGTACGTGTGTGAACCCACTTTTCATGTAAATGCAAAATTCATCTAAACTCAGTTTTCGTGCTGTTGCAATATTCATGTGAACATGTTAATAATTAAACACAGTATTCATATGAATGCAATATTCGTGTAAACGCATAATTCATGCAAAAAAATACATTATTCATACATACACGGTCCCCATGTAAGCACAGTATTCACGTAGGGACAGTACTCAACGACACACATTATTCATACAAGCAGAGTATTGATGTAAACACATGTTAAGGCTATTCATGTAAAAACATGTGCATCCATGTCGAGTAAGGAATGTATTAATGTGAACGCATTGAACATTTGAGCTTTATTTTCATATAAACGAACCGCTCAAGAGAACGCAAGGTCAATGTCAACCGAAGTATTTATGAGCTAAACACATGATCAACGCACACACGCTTACAGTAACTCAAACATACCTTTGGTTGAAACAGCTTTAGAGTTATTTCATGCTGGCGATTCCAGGTCACCAATGTTGTAAACACTTGGATTGTATTAACACAAGGATTGTGTAACCTAGAGAAGCAGTCAAGCTGCCACTCTAGTTAACACACTGTTATGAATGCATCCTCGTGTATACTTGTCTAGTTATGCTGGCAGTCTCATATATATATGAAATACGCTTACATACTAGCTATGCTTGCATACACGTCACACTCACTCTCAAATCACGCTGTCACACGCGTCAAGCTCCCATTCTAGTTAGGCTTACATGCTGGTCTCATATATATGAATTACTCTTATACACGTCATACTTGTACACACGTCACACACACACGCTTGCATACACGCAGGTTTCGCACACACGGATCACGCTTCACAAAAGTCACGTGATAGTACTATGCAAACTTGAAAAGTGTTGAAAAATAAACATTCAATTTGCAAAAAAATACTCTGAGGAATATGGGAGGCCCAAATTTTTGGAAAGTGGATGAAATAATAATACGGAGAAGAACCAAATTTTCTAAAGAGGTAGCATCAAACATTACAAAAACCTTTAAAAATATGACGTTCATATTTATAAAAAAGGCTATGAAAAAGAGAAAATTTAATGAATGAATGAATAAGTTAATGAATGAATTGATGACTCATTCATAAAGCTTTTTTTCATGGCGCAAAATAATGAACAGCTGACAGCGTTTCAGATTTCCATCACGAGCGTCCCCGGGCGCCGCAGTTCATATCAAGCGCGCCAGCGCCCCAATGAAGTCAGGCTGCCCGCAAATTAAGGCACAAAGAGTGCAAACTGAATCGGGATTACGCCAGGGATTAACTTCGGGTGATCCTGTGTGCCGAGGTGAGCTTAAAGAGAAATCATTTCGCGTCACCGACGTGACAAATGCCAGACTGCGACGCATCCATGACAGGATTATGCACATGTGTTCACTGGCCGGACAAGCTGGTCAGTCATATTTCAGCTCGGTTGCTCTAGTAATTCATATTGTACACTCAGTTGAGCTCGTAACTCAGCTGAATAAAGTATGAAAATGAGATGCGCATATGTAAATGGATCGGGTGGAATGGATCATGAATCATTTTCAATGATCCCATTTGAATGAATCTCGCTGAATACCTCGTTCTCGATGAACCAACCTGTTAGGATATGCATAACGAATGAATGTTTACGAATGGATCTAAAAGGATTATGCTAAGTCGAACATTCTCTGTGGAAGACCAGGCACGGAGCTTGTGTTTGTATTTCTTTTACGATCAAAGTATCACGCTTTCCATTCAATCTTTCTTCTATTCAGCAACCTTCGTACACATGAGTCTGTTATTCTCACGTTGACTCATACACTATTCCTTACAGTGCTCGCATATTGAAGTTTGCTCTTCTTGTACTTTGTTGCATTGTTGTATTTTCTATGTAGACACAAAAACAACTATTCATGAAGGAGGGAAGGTTCATGCAAGGAGAGAATTTCTCAGTTCGCTCGAGTGTGGCGTTAGCATTGCTGTTTATTTTCCAAAATTCTTGCTCGTTAATCAGGAGTCTTTTCGACCAGCGTAATTTTATTACTTGGACATGTTGCGAAATTATTCTTCCTGATAATTATAAGTTTTTCTGAGTACTTGTTCACTTGTATGTTCGTATTTACGACGAATAAACGTCAAAACGTTAGAGAACCATCGGTTTTGCTCTCAATCATTTATAACGACTGACTATTTCTCGTTTTTCATTTTTGGAGCACGATTGTTCCAGAAAATGTTACGGAATATTTATCAATTATTTGCCCACTCGCAATACTATCTAATAACCTATTTAGGAATATGACACTAATACGATATATTGATAATGTAAGATTTTTGAAACTAACTGCTGTACAATACTTTATGCAGTCCCAGGAATGAAAATATACTACGCGTTAGAAAGAGAAAAACACAACCCAGAATTGCAGGTCAAAACAGCGATCACAAGCCTTTCTGTTACTCCCTCCTTTGATGGAAGGAAGGATGCTGTACTTGAGTTATTGCAGGAACGCTCTGGGTCATGTTGTCTCTTTGTTGAAGTGTCCAATTATGATTGGACGCTGCTCATCTGACCTCAAATTTACTGTAGCACCCTCGTAGCACCTGACCCAACACCTGCTACTACTCCCATTTGCTCTCGATAATGGCAAAATTACGCGAATTGTACAACAAAAATACACTGTTTCATTTCTGAAATTTCTCTCCATTAATTTTCCCGTTCTACGCCGTACAATTCTATGAACATTGAGCTCCTAAAGAGGAAAAGAGTTTGAAGAAATAATAAATATGAAATACTTTTATCAATTATATTTAAAAAATGCACTCAATTAGGAGAAGCTGTGCGCTCGAGTTAAAAGCTGTGTTTTTTCAGGCATGCAGACTTTTCTGCACCTGGCAGTCACAAGGGGCGATCTGATGTTTGTGTGCTGGCGGTGGGAGACGCGTTTACTGTCATTAATAGCCCGTATTTTACTGTCGCTGTCCTGTCTAGGTGATGAACTGCAGTCCTGAAGTTTTCTGTCAGACAGAGACTTGGACCGCATCTGTTCTTAGAGTGTAGGTCGAGTGTGTTATGTTCCACTAGTCGAGAGAACAGCTTTGTACATCCTGTGAAATAATAGCAGCAACACTAAACGTATCATGGCTTATATATCACTCTTGATAAGCCAAATAATGCAGATTAAGATGAATTTATAATGGTAAAGGGTTGTGTTGTTGTAAATGAATTGTCCTAACTTAATAGTGAGAAAGTGAAGTATAAGAGTACAAATTCATTGATTTGAATTTTATATATGTGCATAATCTCTTTTTCCCGTCTTTTCCCTTCTAAGCCAGAGGAGCTTCTTGCTCTGGTAAAAAACACCGCACGCAGTTGCGGGGCTGGATTCGAACCAGGATCTTTCTTGTGCAAAGTTTTATGCTCTGTCATCGCACGATCAAGAAGACGAAACTTTATGCCACTTCACGGTGTTTTACTAGTGCATTTACCATATGTATTTTTTCATTGTCAGCAAGCTACAGGTGGAGCCAGCAACGCAGAAGTGAAGAGATTTAAGCAAATGAGGAAAAATTAAATAGAGAAAATTTCCTAAAGGCCGCCTGGCGATATCCTTTGAGAACACAACAACACAAAACATATGTGTGGAAACACGCCCAAATGCTTCTAGGAGCTCACGCATCTTTGGAGATTCTGTTATGTTTGCTGTATATTAACACAGAAATACATGTCTCTTATTCTTCACGAACACGTCCGAACAAGAAGCTTCATTCGAAATGTATCATGAAATCTCACCTTGCTAACGTGCACCAGAAATAAATAGTCAGATTTGCGCAGCCTCCTTTCATGAATGTGAGGTCGTAATGCTTATAAATACCATTCGCGCAGGTATACAAGAACCACTCTTACGTGTACTCAAGTGCCACTCATGTATGAATGCAAACATCCCTCTCGTGTGTGTTTAAGCACCACTCACATTTGTATGCAGGTAATTCGCGTATGAGTGTCACGCCAGCACAACATGAAAGCGCCTCTCACATCGATCACTCCAATGGCATCGGTCGCACTCGCAGCTATTGCGTCAAGGCTCCCAATCATCCCTCCTTTCAGTCGGTCGGCCTTCCAGTCTTTTTGGCTTCTAGCCTTCCAGTTTTTCAGCCTCGCAGCCTTCAACTTCACGTACAGGAAACATTTAATAAAAAACTGCCTTTGATACCCCATGAGCCAATGAGAGCGTTGTTTCTTAATAAAGCCGAATACAGTTTTCAAGAGGGAAAAGTGACCCTTTTGAGGTGTTCAGAAGAGAACTTTCAAATTAACGCTTCCTAAATGAGTGCAAAAATGATCTATTTGGATAAAAATGAGCTCTGAAGCTTCCATTATCATTATTTGTAAACAAATTCTTTGGTAAATCCATTTTTTTCACTACAGAACGCTAAGCCATCGGCCTCCACATGACTGCACCGGAGCGGAAATTTTACCTGAGGCTGAGGAGCTTTGCGATCGAACTCTTGAGGGAACAGGAAATGAAACTACGACGAGCGATATCTCCGTGTGTTTTATATTATAATTGATGCGTCGCGTTTCCTGAACACATTAGAGCATTCGGGCGCGCTTGATGAAGGTTGAGAGGCTATGAATGAGAACCATCAGTTGATGGTTAGTTAAACCCTGATAAAATTGATATGAATAAATACAATAAATCGATCAATAATTTAATCAATTCTCTGAGGATGAAAGAGCTGCGAGTATTCGCAGTACCATCTTTGATCAATAAATACACAGGACATAATTTTATTTGCGCATCAACCTGAGTGTATAATGTAAAATCACTTTTTGAACAAGGGCTCTTCTCTGAGAAGGAAAGAGCAGCGAGTATTTGCAGTGCCAACTCTGTTCAAAGCATGAACGCTACGAAGGTTGAAATACGGTCAGAAAGAGAACCAGGGCTTGTTTTAATTTAAAATGAATTGTCCTCCATGAAAATGACCAGGCCACATCTGCTAAGCAAGTCTCAAAGAGCTTCATTACTTGGTTTTGTGATTGGAGCTGAAACTTCTCATTTTCATAGGCAGTCTATTGATTGATTCAAACAGGTATATTATGTGACCCACCAAACAGATTTAAAAGGGAGAAAAATTCTCCCCTGTGCGAAAAGTTCTAGACTTATTCAGAAAACTCGTAGCCGAACAAACAATTTTAAGACTGGGAAAATGTCTTCATTTTTTATGAAAGTTATTGACTTTTTCAGAAAACATTCAAATTAACGATACTTATCATTAATTTGAACGTGAATTCAATATTGTTAACTTATCTTATCCATCTCAGGTCAGACGAGACTCGGAAATAAAACATGCACGCACGGCGGGCACATCTGCAGCACGCGTTGACATAATGTGATCAAATTAAGGCATGCCCGCAGACACGCGCCGCTCGACCGCCCTGTCGTTGGGGGCAGCCGCGACTGCCGCTAAACTGCCCGGCCCTCTTGGAATACTCAGAGGAATGAGAGTCCGCTGGGAATTGCAATACCGCATGGAATGGGAATGGGTCTTGAGAAGAGCCACGAACACAGGTGGGCTTTAAGACGACCAGCTCCTGGAATAAGGTTGCGCCTACGTGGTTCCAGGCGCACACAAACCTGCTCTTGTGAGGGTAGATTTGCTTGGCCCTGTTGTGGAGGGAGCGATGACCGTTAATGCGGCCGCAGTTTGTTGGTGCACGGTAATTCGAGAGACGAAGCATTTCTTCATTAAATTTCGTGATTAACTTCTACGACACTTATCGAGGAGAACGCTGCGATTAGGAACGTCATATCATTCTCCCACAAGCAAATTTATTCGTCATAATAGTGCCACGTTATGATACATAATGGTATCATGTTAAGATACAAGAAGATCTCATGTCAAGATACGGAAGATACTACACTAGCACTACATCAGAGAATACTGCTGACCCTTTCGTATCGTGTCTCATTTTCAAGCTGCACCTGTATTTGTATTTTAGCTGCATTTGTATCTCTGAAGATATTTCGTTTCCTTGACGTAATTCAGCTGAAGTTTTCGCTTCCCGTCCGGAAAGAGCAATGAGGGCGCGGCGGAAATGCATTACTTACACTCTACATGGCACGCTCAGTGTCTCTCGTACGCTTCTGCAATGACTGAAGAGAGCGCTGCGAGATGCAAAGTAAGATCCGGTGTAATGTGCGCAACCTCGAGAATGGAGTGCCCTCAAGGAAATAAATTAGAGGCAAAACGAATGTGACTTGAGATGATGCAAATTTTGATGATTAATGGCACGAGATCATGCACGATTGTTTCGCATGTTCACCCGCAATCATTCGCGATGTGTAATTTTCTTCTTTGCTGTCACTTCATTGCTGATTTATGTTGAGTCTATCTTGGCTGTGTGATGTTGAGTGCATCGTGGCTGTGTGATGTTGTGTGCATCGTGGCTGTGTGATGTTGAGTGCATCGTGGCTGTGTGATGTTGAGTGCATCGTGGCTGGGTCATCATGAGATGTTCTGTTGGGATGTTAACCCACGGCTGAGTAACGTCCATAACTCATGGTTAAGCAATGCTGAGCGTCTCAACTCTAAGTAAGGTTGAACGTCGCAAAACTGAGTTATGTTGAGCGCCTCTCAACTGAGAAATGCTGAAGCCAACATTTGTGAGAGCAGAAATGTGCGCCTTGTGAGAGAATGGTGCAAACAGTCGTGTATAGCATTTGAGAACCTTGCATAAGAACCATTTGAGAACCACGAGTGAATTTATTCTTCATAATGGTGGCACGATATGATTCATAATAGTCTCAGATTAAGATACCATTATTGTTTTATTGTCTGACAAGTGAAGACGTGACTGGAGATATACACAATGTTTAGAGTACTGCAGGAGCTTTAACTTGGGAAATAAGCGAGGAGAGCTTCACATTTTCGACTCGCACAGAGGCTGGAATTACTTTCGTTTCGAATTTTGCTCACCGGAAAGCGCCGCCATTAAACTCCTCCACAGCTTCTTCCCTTTTTCATCATTCTCGGTTTTGCGGCAATGTAACGCGGTGTTTGAAAAGCAATTAAAATTATGTAGTGGAACTTTGGATATACTCACAGTATGTACGAGAGTCGGTGCTCCTTCTGGCGTGTTGGAATACACGAGGTTGGGGGACATTGGATTTGTGAAATTAAGTACGCTAAAGTAAAAATCAATTCAACTCTAGTACGATAATAGATGTTGGAATACACGAGGTTGGGTTACACTCAGCTCGTGGAGTTGAGTCAAATTCAGTAGGTTAAGTCAAATTCAAGTCAACTATAGAGTGAGAACAGATTTTGAAACAGACGGTGTTAGGTTGCATTGAACTCGCAGAGTTACAGTAGGATGCATCAAATTCAATTCAGTTATAGTATGATATCTTGTTATTAATTGGGATAAAATTATTTGACAATTGTTAAGTTCTGGTTTGTATTTTAACTTCAGAAAACGTGTACTAACTCACAAAACAACCGACACGTTCGTTTCTTGAAATCGACTGGTTTACTTCCGTGATCCCTTAATTCGGAACTCATATTTCGTTAAAAGTCAAATTTTGCTTCGACATCGGAGCGCACGTGAGCACTATTCAAAGAAACGAAAAGACCAATCGTTCATATATTTTCAGTATACTTTCAGAAAGTACAACTTGAAATAAAATAAAGTCGGAAATTAAGAGAACCTCCAACACTCGCTCCTTCCCGAGTGCAAAAATTTCAGCGTGCCAAGTAGCGACGGGCACCTGAGTCGAGGGGGGCAGGCCAATATTTAGAGCGCAATAAAAGCGTCACCAAAAAGTATTGACTGGGTTCGGTGCAAGGCAAGGCTCGTACGACGCCTCAATTGGAATATTTGCATGGCGTGTTTTGTGGCCGACCTGCACAACTTGCAGTGCAGCCGCCGTTTTCTGCATAATACTACTACTACCTTCTTTTAGGTTCGTTTTCAGTTTAAGTCTAATCCAGCACTTGTATGTGCATATTTAAGCGAATTCATTTGAGCGTGATGCTCAGGGCAGATTAATTGAGGCTAAATTGAAAGTTTTCAAGTAAGAATTTCTGGATTCTAAGAATGACTTACACGTGATATAACATGTGCACGTAATTTTGAAATCCCTCCTGCCTTATCCCGTTTCAGTGTCATTTGCGCATAAAGATACATTGTCAAGCGATTGAAAGCATGTCAGCACATTTCATTCTCTCACTTGCCAGTACATTTTTCTCTTCACTCAATAAATTTTCCCTTGAGAGAGACTGGTAAACGTTCATTTTTAATCCTCAAAATATACACAAACCGTATGCAACGTGCATGTCAGAGCACAACTGGATCAAAAGTTAACTTATCAAAACGCAATAAATCCCTAAATGTGAGAAGTTTGTTAAATATTATCACTTTGTTTCAAACAAGCTGTGAGTGACACGAGAACAGCCCGAACTCAGAGGAAGTTGCGCAAGCTCCTGTCAAACGTACAAGCAATGCACGAGTTTATCGCCGAACTCCCTGGAACGCTGGCACCACGCGTCGCTGATAACATATTACACAAGTTGCAGCACCGGCCTGAACTTTGTGTATGCGCATAACCTTGGGGGGAAGGGGTGTGACTGGGACAATAGAGGCGCAGCAGCATCACTTGTTACCTCAGCATCAATTGTTACCTCTGCATCAATTGTTACCTCAGCATCAATTGTTACCTTAACATCACTCTGTTACTTCGGCAGCCCCCTGTCACCTCAGCATCAATTGTTACCTCAACACTACTCTGTCACCTCTCTAGGCCCTCAGCATCACTCTGTCACCTCTCGAGCCCTTCAGCATCACTCTGCCACCTCTCGAGCCCCTCAACATCACTCTCTCACCTCTCCAGCACCTCAGCATCACTCTTTCACCTCTCCAGCACTTCAGCATCACTCTGTCACCTCTCCAGCACTTCAGCATCACTCTGTCATCTCTCCAGGACCTCAGCATCACTCTGTCACCTCTCCAGGATCTCAGCATCACTCTGTCACTTCTCCAGCACCTCAGCATCACTCTGTAACCTCTCCAGCCCCTCAGCATCACTCTGTCTCTACTCCAGCACCTCAACATCACTCTGTCACCTCTCCAGCACCTCAGCATCACTCTGTCACCTCTCCAGCACCTCAGCATCACTCTGTCACCTCTCCAGCACCTCAGCATCACTCTGTCACCTCTCCAGCACCTCAGCATCACTCTGTCTCCTCTCCAGCATCTCAGCATCACTCTGTAACCTCTCCAGCACCTCAGCATCACTCTGTCTCCTCTCCAGCACCTCAGCATCACTCTGTCACCTCTCCAGCACCTCCGCATCACTCTGTCACCTCTCCAGCACCTCAGCATCACTCTGTCTCCTCTCCAGCACCTCAGCATCACTCTGTCACCTCTCCAGCACCTCAGCATCACTCTGTCACCTCTCCAGCACCTCAGCATCACTCTGTCTCCTCTCCAGCACCTCAGCATCACTCTGTCACCTCTCCAGCACCTCAGCATCACTCTGTCACCTCTCCAGCACCTCAGCATCACTCTGTCACCTCTCCAGCACCTCAGCATCACTCTGTCACCTCTCCAGCACCTCAGCATCACTGTCACCTCTCCGGCCCGGCTCGGCTTCCAACATCAAAGAGAATAATTATATTGTTCACTAATTTCTGCTTTCCATTCTCAGTTGTTTTCATGTTGTTATTCAAACCTAATAATTATTACTGTTCAGATTTTATTTCTTTTTCGTTTTCAGTTGTTATCGTGTTGTTGTTGATCTTGTTTTGTGGCAGCATGAAACATTTGGCAGCTTTCCTTGGCACAAGTTGAGTTTCTAGGAATGGTTTCAACAATAATGATGGTGAACAATAATTTGAGGGTTGGCTACATTCTTGTAAATTTTTACTGAGTACTGAAGCTGGCCACATTATAGAATGTGCTTGCGATGGAACGTAAAACATGATTCGGAAACATGAATATATTCTGATATGAGGTGCTACATGACGCAGGAAAGCGGGAGTAAAATGGAGATCGTTACGCTTAAGTGAAAATTATTTACATTGAAACAGAAGAGTCAAGTGTTCCTCCAACAAAATTTGACGTAAATGCAGCAGTGCAAACGGAGGTTCGAATGGACATTACAATTTGCCTGAGAGTTTAGTTCAGGAAAGTCAACTAATTTATGGGGTTGCTGTAGAGAAAATCTGTTTTATAATCCGGAATAGAACAGCTCACTGATAGGAGCCAGATACGAGTGTTCTACCCGTGCTACTATTGCGGACGCGTTATTATCGTTACTATTGTGGATGCGTTATTAGCCTTACTATTGTGGACGCGTTATTAGCGTTACTATTGTGGACGCGTTATTAGCCTTACTATTGTGGACGCGTTATTAGCGTTACTATTAGGGACTATTAGCGTGGCAATAGTCCTCGTGTTTTCTTCTAGTACATAATTAGGAAGATAGATCTTGTTTCAAAGATAAAAACAAACTGCTTGAACTCATACGGAAATGAGGTTGTGGTTAAATGTCTAATTTTGTGCACATACGATTTTCATCTTTATTTTATTTCCTTTTTTCTTTCTGTAGTGAAAATTCACGACGTCACTTGTTTACTTGTCTCCGTAGCGTATTCTGTAAGAGAAATATATAAGCTTTATGATTCGTAAGGCTTTCTAAAAATATTTGCGTTACATTATTTTCGTTCTCTCAAAATAGAAATTCGTTCCTATTTTTTACAACGGCAGAAGTTTCTTACCGTCAATTTTTATTGAATTTCTTGTCTTACTTCAATGATCGTGTGATTGAATGTTACTGAAAGTACTCTTTGATGTAGTGCATGGAACCTTCCTGATTTTTATTCAAACGAGTGTACACGGCGCGTCAAAAAAATGACAGGATTAGGTATAGGACCAACTGATCTTCAACATGGCTTTTCCATGATTTCCCATACTATTCTATGGCTTTCCAATACTTTCCGAAGTCTCAACCGCTGATATACTATACAACCTAATCTAACCTACCAATACACGTGATGTTCATTCCGACTCCCAATCTGCTGGGTTAAGGCACCGAAAATTGTGGAGTTGATGAAGCTTGTATCACAGATACGCTCATCTCACTACAGGCTGGTGGGTGTGACACACGGACGGACGGACGGACGGACGTGGCTCCTTTTATAATAGTGATCACGGATATAGTAATGCATGAGGACACTCTCATAAGCACATCACTTGCTTCCCTACGGACTTACGCTAGTATTCAAGTTTAGAACATTAGGATTCTGAGCGCTGCAAAACAGATGCTCTCAGTGCATTCAAGGCAACTGTTGCTCGCGAATAACTCCGTCAGTATACCAACATTTTTGACCACTTGGTCATATGAAAGACGCTCCACTGCTCTTGCATATCCATCAAAGACAACCCCCCTGAATGTTCTACAAACAAGACGGTCAAGCGCTGTTTGATACAACATTTTATATTTTTAATGAAGCGCCTCTGTTTTGAAGAAACCACGAGATTCTCACATCGGAAAGTCCCCTCCGACAGAAGGGGCTCCTCTTCATCAACAACGTTCTTGTTTACATTTCTGCCTCAAGCCACATTTGATGGCTGATATTCGCGGCTCGAGGAGAGCGGTCGCAGATGCTTCAGAGCACGTCAGTGCAATGCTCATGAACTAGATGCTCTGATTTTCCACGTGAATGAAATTCCCTACAATTGCCTTCCGAAATTCGCTACAATTGCCTTTCGAAATTCCCTACAACTGCCTTTCGAAATTCGACACAATTGCCTTTCAAAATTCGCCTCAATTGCCTTTCGAAATTCGCTACAATTGCCTTTCAAAATTCCTTACAATTGTCTTTCGAAATTCGCCACAATTGCCTTTCGAAATTCGCTACAATTGCCTTTCAAAATTCGCCACAATTGCCTTTCGAAATTCCCTACAATTGCCTTTCGAAATTCGCTACAATTGCCTTTCAAAATTCCTTACAATTGTCTTTCGAAATTCGCTATAATTGCCTTTCGAAATTCGCTATAATTGCCTTTCGAAATTCGCCACAATTGCCTTTCGAAATTCGCTACAATTGCCTTTCAAAATTCGCCACAATTGTCTTTCGAAATTCCCATACAATTGCCTTTCGAAATTCGCTACAATTGCCTTTCGAAATTCGCTACAATTGCCTTTCAAAATTCGCCACAATTGCCTTTCGAAATTCCCTACAATTGCCTTTCGAAATTCGCTACAATTGCCTTTCAAAATTCCTTACAATTGTCTTTCGAAATTCGCTATAATTGTCTTTCGAAATTCGCCACAATTGCCTTTCGAAATTCGCTACAATTGCCTTTCAAAATTCGCCACAATTGCCTTTCGAAATTCCCTACAATTGCCTTTCGAAATTCGCTACTATTGCCTTTCAAAATTCCTTACAATTGTCTTTCGAAATTCGCTATAATTGCCTTTCGAAATTCGCTACAATTGCCTTTCGAAATTCGCTACAATTGCCTTTCAAAATTCGCCACAATTGCCTTTCGAAATTCCCTACAATTGCCTTTCGAAATTCGCTACAATTGCCTTTCAAAATTCCTTACAATTGCCTTTCAAAATTCGCTACAATTGCCTTTCGAAATTCGCTACAATTGCCTTTCGAAATTCGCTACAATTGCCTTTCGAAATTCGCTACAATTGCCTTTCGAAATTCGCTACAATTGCCTTTCGAAATTCGCTACAATTGCCTTTCAAAATTCGCTACAATTGCCTTTCGAAATTCGCTACAATTGCCTTTCGAAATTCGCTACAATTGCCTTTCAAAATTCCCCACAAACCCTTTAGCTCTATTGGGAAATGCTGTTCTATGTATATTATTGCTTGATCCTGACTTTCTCTCAAAGAAAATCTGGAGCATGGAAGTACTTCTGAGGAAGAACTTGGTTCTGGTTTGCTCTCATAGATTGTTTGAGGCATCATTAGCATGATTTTTTGAGATGTGAACATTAAGCTGAAAACTAATTGAAAGCCTTTCCAAATTATAATTTCTATTCAGATTAAGATCGACGCATTTCTGTGAATAGCGACCCACTCTGAAGAAGGGAGCGGTTATCTTTAAGTTCTGCGAGGGGAAGGTATTGGGACTCTGTTTAGTTACCAAAATAACAATTAGGTTGTCACTCTTCAACTCTCAAGGAGAAACTGCCTAAATACGATATATGAGTTCTCCACGAGAGCTTTTGCATACAAGAAAAGAGAATAAGAAAAAGCTAAAAAAAATCTACAACTTCTCTGTACGCGAGCATGCTCTTTGATAGCAATGTTTTCTTTCTCTCGTCAGTAAATATTTGATCCGTAGAGCTGTCAGACAACTTTTTGTATATGCAGAGCAATATTGCAAATATTGAGCAATATTGCGCTTATAAATTGTGCTAATCTCCAGCACCACAGCTTGCAGGTGGTGAGCGAAGCTGAAATGCCAGCTGCCAGCGGGTCAGCAGGTAGAACAAGAAACGATGTTGTTGATAGGTTGTCAGGCGTCTGAATCAAACTTTTCTGCTCTGCAACTTGGTTGAAGTACTGGAGCATGGATGGAGTATAGGCTGTAGATTGGATGGAATTTGCCTCGAACATGCTTGAACTATGATTAGAATAGGGTTTGGACATGGTTGGAATATGACCAGAGCATGGTCGGGATGACTAGAGAATGGATAGAACATGGTGGTAGAATGACTGGAACATCTGAAAATTTCAGCTCGAGCTTGATTGGACTCGGGCCCGAGCTTGGTTGGACTCAGGCTCGAGCATGTCGAAGTATAGCTGAAGATTGGCTAGAATGTAGCCATAACTTTGAGCATACTTCATGGTGCAAGGCTATGTTGAGACAGCGTCAGCGATCGTCAACCTCAATGGCTTAAAACTACTCTCCACCTGCCTAACTGGCAACTGTACATATTTGGATATAGATGGACTGCACTCACAGAATGTGCCAAAGTGGATGTCAGTTTTTGTCATGAATCAGGTTGGAAAAGTATTAAAATTTGGCTAAGATATTGGCAGTAATATTATTCCTTAGCATTAGTTTCCACATTTTACTGTTGATCAGATGAAAAATGTGCTCAGATATTCATACGATCCTCGCAGAAAAATCTATGTACATTCAAATGATGGTTGGCTGTGAGAAAGCCATTGATAGCAGAAGACGGGTCACGAAGTAATAAATAGTTTAGTGCATAAAATTGCTAGAGATTTTTTACGGTACTGGTTTTGAAAACTACATTCTAAAATAGTAAACATTTCAGAGACCACACCCTTACTCAGGAAGTCATCAATGTGAACGTTATTCTCAGTACAAAGCAGACTGAACGTAAGTGAGATCAAAGCATTCTTTACCAAAGAGATAGCACCAAAACTAACCAAAGGAAACAAGTGTAGAAATCAAAAAGGATTTCTTATTTTTAAACTACAAAAGTTGAAGGCATTTTCTTTCAAGATGAAAGTCTATTTGAACATTAAGCGGCGGAGTTGGTGTTACGATGATAAAAATGCTTCAGAAAAAAAACTAGCTCCATTTAATTCAGTCTCGACAGCCTGAATGAAACACGCGGCTCGGTTTACATGCAAATTTGCTGTACCTAACGCTTTCGTACTTGTTATAGGATAAAAATTCTAGATTATTCCCGTTAAATGAAACTCAGAGGTATGGTTAAAGTGTCTGCTGAGGAGCTGCGGCACTTGGGCCAGCGCAGGATGCTGACAATACTATAATACAGTAAACTCGCCAACAGAAAATAATCTGTTAACGAGTTCTTCCTCGAGTCTTGTGGAGCGAAATCGGATTTTCAGCAGACACTTCAATGGGTTAGAGTAAAAATTCGACTCTGACTTTTGAAAGGGCGAGCTCAATGAAAGCTTTACTCTTTAAAAACGTTTTAATGAGGAAATGTTCAAGTTTTGTGCCTGTTAGACTCAGGAATATGACTTGAGTTTCAGTTGTTCAAGTGAATTTAGGTTTTTCTTGTCTACGAGAGGCGCTTATGTGATTTCCGGAAACACAAATTTGGAATGTGCGACTTGAAATTTTGTAAGTTTGGATTTTTTGGGCCCGAAGATTTTGATTAATTGGATAAACTGGTACTGTTTACAACACACACGCAAGAATATTCATTCATGGTGGAATTTAGTAAATTTTTAATCCATTTATAAGAATAATTCAAGAAAACACTGCTGAGATGGACTCCAACATTTCATAAATGCAATTGATAACGTTATATTTTGAAATATCACTTTTGTTTGCTGAAATGAACTTGTTTTGGATTACGACACTTCGAATTTTGGTCAACTTAAAATTTTAAATGGATCATTTAAATTTAATCAAACAGTGTTTTAGCGACACATATTATAGACAAGCAAATCTTTACAAAATATATTGATTGTTCCGAGATCATTGCGCACGCTACAAAATAAGTTTTCTTTTGAGAGCACCTTGTGGGTGCAAGGCCCGTTAACATTTTTTCCTTTTTTTTTTTCTTTTTGACGAGCATTTGCGTGCTTTTTCGAGTGCTAGTTTGAATTTCGAATTCCCACGAGTGCAGTCGAAAAAAAATGTCATTCATTCGAAGTCTGTAAAAGTTGAATTTTAATGAACCAAGTTTTTGATTTTTTCCTCTTCGTTCTTGAAGGAATGTAATTTTCTCGCTGGACAATTCCCTTAACTGTCGCAGGAACAACTTTTCTATCTTATAGAATTTTCTAGCGTTTGGATGATCATGAAGCCCTTAAAATGAATGCTGCGGCCTGTCATTACTTAAGCATGAAAGCTGTGAGTAAAACAATGCATTTTGGAATATAAAAAGTAGTTTACAGCCCGATGTCCCTTATCAATCTCTGCGACATCAATATAATCTACGTACATTCAGCGTGTTGCACCCAATGAGCTTTCATATACAAATAAAAGATTTTTAACATCATGCTAAAGCAAGTAAAAAATAATGCTATGATAGAGTGTCACAATTTCTTTGATAAAAATAACTTGATAAAATTAAGCACACTAAAGCTCTCGTGCACTCTTTCGGTGCATTTTTATAGCTTCATTTTAAAAAGAAAAACGCAGGAAAACTCCATCGGTCCTTGAGCCTTGATCTGTTTGCGCTTCTGGTTCGCTGTGCGTAAACTGTATTCCGTTTTTATTCGAAGTAACGTTTCATTTTCAGACGAATTTCTCCCTATTTTTCACAGTATTTTCAATGCTGAACAAGTTGACAGCTGAAAAGTATCCTGAATCGATACATAAACTTTTATGTGGGTCTATTTGACACGTTAGGTTATTGTTTTAAAACACCGAAAATAGAAATTGTGTGAAAATAGCTTAACTCGCCCTGCCGAGAAAGGAGTCAAGTTTCCAGCTGAGAGTTAAGTTCTCGTCGAGCCTTTCCCTGAGCCTCGCCTGTCGCTTATAATTCGCTAAGAGCTGCTCTCTCAGTAAATGGATTAATATTTTGTTTACTTTTTCATTTCGTGTGAAAAAGCTGACCTCAATTGGGCCTCACAGGCGTAATGTGAACGAAAATAAGGAAATATCCTTAGGTTTTGTGAATTCTATGTTTGGAAAAATATTTTTCCAGGTATCTTCCCATCTCAATTTTAGGGAAATTATTCCTAAAAATATCACATATGATATATATGCCTTTAGGTCATCTAAATTGACACTGCACTACACTAATGTTATTTGATGAGTATAAAAATATCAAGATCACTCCATATACGGCCACCTAATCCATCATTTCAACTTGTCACCATTCACGCGCTGTCGTTCATAAACTCGTAATTATATGCTTATAATGAGAGTTTTTAAAATAAAAACGATAATTTCGAGGCAACTTTGCATCGAACAATACGACACTGAAGCAATTCAAAACACAAATCGTTTTGAAGTCATATGATTTCCTGCGCACGGGTGTATATTTGATGCCTTATATTCTTTTCCTCATTCAAAATAAGCTTTTAAATTTTTGGCAAGAAATTATTCACAATTGAACCATCCATTTGAAGGCATAAAATACTCGTGTTTTTCTGGTCACCACGTAAGTTATTGGGAAGCTCTTCACGCGCGCGCATGTCGTGTCCGGCGGCTGACAGCCTTTTGTGTGGATCAGTTTGTATTCTGAAATTTTTTCCGCGGGCTGGAAATGATTAGAGGGTGAAATTTTCACCAGTAAGAGAGTATTCCTTTTCTTGTGAAGTGTTGTGAGCAGTGTTGTGATCGTGGTGCAGTGTTGTGATCGTGGTGCAGTGTTGGGATCGTGGTGCAGTGTTGGGATCGTGGTGCAGTGTTGTGATCGTGGTGCAGTGTTGTGATCGTGGTGCAGTGTTGGGATCGTGGTGCAGTGTTGTGATCGTGGTGCAGTGTTGTGATCGTGGTGCAGTGTTGGGATCGTGGTGCAGTGTTGGGATCGTGGTGCAGTGTTGTGATCGTGGTGCAGTGTTGTGATCGTGGTGCAGTGTTGGGATCGTGGTGCAGTGTTGTGATCGTGGTGCAGTGCTGTGATCGTGGTGCAGTGTTGTGATCGTGGTACAGTGTTGGGATCGTGGTGCGGTGTTGTGATCGTGGTACAGTGTTGTGATCGTGGTGCAGTGTTGTGATCGTGGTGCAGTGTTGTGATCGTGGTGCAGTGTTGTGATCGTGGTACAGTGTTGGGATCGTGGTGCAGTGTTGTGATCGTGGTGCAGTGTTGGGATCGTGGTGCAGTGTTGTGATCGTGGTGCAGTGTTGTGATCGTGGTACAGTGTTGTGATCGTGGTGCAGTGTTGTGATCGTGGTGCAGTGTTGTGATCGTGGTGCAGTGTTGTGATCATGGTACAGTGTTGGGATCGTGGTGCGGTGTTGTGATCGTGGTGCAGTGTTATGATCGTGGTGCAGTGTTGTGATCGTGGTGCAGTGTTGGGATCGTGGAGCAGTGTTGGGATCGTGGTACAGTGTTGTGATCGTGGTGCAGTGTTGGGATCGTGGTGCAGTGTTGGGATCGTGGTGCAGTGTTGTGATCGTGGTGCAGTGTTGGGATCGTGGTGCAGTGTTGGGATCGTGGTGCAGTGTTTTGATCGTGGTGCAGTGTTGGGATCGTGGTGCAGTGTTGTGATCGTGGTGCAGTGTTGTGATTGTGGTGCGGTGTTGTGATAGTGGTGCAGTGTTGTGATCGTGGTGCAGTGTTGGGATCGTGGTGCAGTGTTGTGATCGTGGTGCAGTGTTGTGATCGTGGTGCAGTGTTGGGATCGTGGTGCAGTGTTGTGATCGTGGTGCAGTGTTGGGATCGTGGTGCAGTGTTGGGATCGTGGTGCAGTGTTGTGATCGTGGTGCGGTGTTGGGATCATGGTACAGTGTTGGGATCGTGGTGCAGTGTTGTGATCGTGGTGCAGTGTTGTGATCGTGGTGCAGTGTTGTGATCGTGGTGCAGTGTTGGAATCGTGGTGCAGTGTTGTGATCGTGGTGCAGTGTTGGGATCGTGGTGCAGTGTTGGGATCGTGGTGCAGTGTTGTGATCGTGGTGCGGTGTTGGGATCGTGGTGCAGTGTTGTAATCGTGGTGCAGTGTTGTTATCGTGGTGCAGTGTTGTGATCGTGGTGCAGTGTTGTGATCGTGGTGCAGTGTTGGGATCGTGGTACAGTGTTGTGATCGTGGTGCAGTGTTGGGATCGTGGTGCAGTGTTGGGATCGTGGTGCAGTCTTGTGGTCGTGGTGCAGAGTTGTGGTCGTGGTGCAGTGTTGGAATCGTGGTGCAGTGCTGGGATCGTGGTGCAGTCTAGTGGTCGTGGTGCAGAGTTGTGGTCGTGGTGCAGTGTTGTGATCGTGGTGCAGGTCCTATACTGGAAGTCGAACCATTTGCGGTAAGTGTCGATTAATGCTATGCACTTGAGTGTCTCATCACTCATAAAGGTGTACAGGCCCCTGAATGGGGAAACCATTTTAAATAACTTAAATAAATAATTATTTCAAATAATTTGATTCTGAATAAATTTTCAGTCAATATTTACTTAAATGTCCTCAAAGAAATCAAAAATTCTGTTTCAAAGAATCACTAAAGGAGCACATTTACGAATATTTTACAATGATGACATTTTGCTCGCTGATGCGTAATTTCCGAGTTATTAAACTTTGAAGTTATAGGAACGTCGAATATAGAAAGGAAGAAACGGACACATATATATGCCGTAATATAGTATTGCCGTGATGATAGGTTGGATTAGGTTAGGAAACGTTAGGCTAGTTGAATTAACTACTAAACTAACCAAAATAAACCTAAAATAACTTAACTTAGCTATACCGACACTAATGGTTTTCTCGCCAAAATACTACACGTTTTCCAACATTGCAGGTACGACGCAGCCGGCTGTATAATGCTATTTTTACCTGAAAGTAACTCATGTTCCATATCGAAAACTACGCATCAGCCAGCAAAATGTCATTCATGTAATAGGTTCTTAAATGTGCTCCTTTAGTGATTATGGAGGACCAAATTTTTAAATTCCGTGAGTGCATTAAAGAAATACCGACCAAATTCACTTGTTTCCTCTAGTGATTTCAAGTTTCTCAATTTAAAGACTGGAACTTGTTATTTAGAGAGCATATTCACACTTGACTGAAACGTAGATGAATTTCTGAATGAAAATGATATCATGTTTTCACGAATGCTTCTTTGAAATCTGAATTATAATTTTCAGGCATATTCGTATTACCACATTGTGTGGGTAAATAACCAAAAAGTTATACATCTTTCATTTAATGAGACCCAAGCTTAGATTCAATGCTCAAACATCAACATTTAATTAGAGCAAGCGAGGCAAGCTGATCAACTCTGAAAGAAAACACCAAATAATATTGAAAAACATCTTTCCACTCCTTGCGGTAATTCTTTAGGATCACAAGACTCGCTTCATCAACAAAAAGTAATTCTCCTCGTAGGTTTTATTTCTCTCTTGTAAGTATTATATTGCAACCCGCAGCGCGACCGGTGCTCTGGAAAATATTAGATCCCGCACCGCCACAATGGAGGAGGTATTGTCTGTTATGCGCGCAGTGGTGCGCAACGCAGGTTGTGTGGTGGGCAAAAACGGCAGTGAAAAAGTTACGGTGCCCGTTGTAAAAACTTTGTATTATTTAACACTATTTTACGGAGTTTGTGGTCGCAATGCAACGCTATGCAAGTAATACAGGCAGGTAATGTAGGTATTACTGGCAGGTAATGTAGGTAATACAGACAGGTAATGTAGGTAATACAGGCAGGTAATGTAGGTAATACAGGCAGGTAATGTAGGTAACACAGGCAGGTAATGTAGGTAATACAGGCAGGTAATGTAGGTAATACAGGCAGGTAATGTAGGTAATACTGGCAGGTAATGTAGGTAATACAGGTAGGTAATGTAGGTAATACAGGTAGGTAATGTAGGTAATACAGGCAGGTAATGTAAGTAATACAGGCAGGTAATGTAGGTAATACTGGCAGGTAATGTAGGTAATACAGACAGGTAATGTAGGTAATACAGGCAGGTAATGTAGGTAATACAGGCAGGTAATGTAGGTAATACAGGCAGGTAATGTAGGTAATACAGGCAGGTAATGTAGGTAATACAGGCAGGTAATGTAGGTAATACAGGCAGGTAATGTAGGTAATACAGGCAGGTAGTGTAGGTAATACAGGCAGGTAATGTAGGTAATACAGGCAGATAGTGTAGGTAATACAGGCAGGTAATGTAGGTAATACAGGCAGGTAATGTAGGTAATACAGGTAGGTAATGTAGGTAATGCAGGCAGGTAATGTAGGTAATACTGGCAGGTAGTGTAGGTAATACTGGCAGGTAATGTAGGTAATACAGGCAGGTAGAGTTTGTAATACAGACATGTAGTGTAGGTAATACAGGCAGATAATGTAGGTAATACAGGCAGGTAGAGTAGGTAATACAGACAGGTAATGTAGGTAATACAGGCAGGTAGTGTAGGTAATACAGGCAGGTAATGTAGGGAATACAGGCAGGTAATGTAGGTAATACAGACAGGTAATGTAGGAAATCCAGGCAGGTAAAGTAGGTAATACAGGCAGGTAGAGTAGGTAATACAGGCAGGTAATGTAGGTAATACAGGCAGGTAATGTAGGTAATACAGGCAGGTAATGTAGGTAATACAGGTAGGTAATGTAGGTAATACAGGCAGGTAATGTAGGTAATACTGGCAGGTAATGTAGGTAATACAGACAGGTAATGTAGGTAATACAGGCAGGTAATGTAGGTAATACAGGCAGGTAATGTAGGTAATACAGGCAGGTAATGTAGGTAATACAGGCAGGTAATGTAGGTAATACAGGCAGGTACTGTAGGTAATACAGGCAGGTAATGTAGGTAATACAAACAGGTAATGTAGGTAATACAGGTAGGTAATGTAGGTAATACTGGCAGGTAGTGTAGGTAATACAGGCAGGTAATGTAGGTAATACAGGCAAGTGATGTAGGTAATACAAACAGGTAATGTAGGTAATACAGGCAGTTAATGTAGGTAATACAAACAGGTAATGTAGGTAATACAGGCAGGTAATGTAGGTAATACTGGCAGGTAATGCATTAGACGGATTGCACTGCTGGCGATACATTGCAATACATTGCGTTGTATGAAAGTATTCAATGCAGCACAAAAGAGGTTATGCATGCAATGAGGGGCAATACAGGCAATACAGATAATTCAACCTCCGGCTGTGCTGGCACAGAAGCGATAAAAACACTCTCAGAAGTTCCCAGAAATGAAGAGAAAGTTATTGGAGTTCAAAAGCAGTTAGTGTGCGTTCCGGTGAAGTTAGCTCGCCCGTGAAAACTTATCTGACTCGGTCATGCAGTTGTGGTATTTTAAAGGCAACTTCGCTACAGTCAACTTCAGCAGCTCCTGTCTGGTATCCCGTTTACAGACCCAATGTTATTTCTTAACGAGAGCTGTGCATACGGAGCAGGCGTTTTCTACACTGGACTCCGAGTTGGTGATGCAAGGATTAATGCACCAGAGGTAATTCTGGTGATGCAGATTTCTCCTGTGGCCGAGTGAGTTTTTGGTTCATTGGTGCCTGTACAGTATTGGCACGTGCATTGTATTATTATTATTATTATTATTATTAAATCAAGCAAAGCAACCCCAACGGGACGGATCGTGGATCCATAGATTTCACATAGGAAACCCCGCCAGCATCAACTCCACGAACAGTGAGACAAAATCAAAGAACAAAGAGAAAACTAAAGGAAGAAAGCAGGAGAAGGAGAAGGAGAAATCAACCACGCAACAACCAGGAGTTGACAGTTGACAGGAGTTGTATTGGGGTCTGGATGTTGTTGCGTCGATAAAATTAGGCCTGGATAGTACAAATACATTGATAGTAGTGGTGCCTAGATGTTGGTGTGTCGACAGTATTGGTGAAAATAAAGTGTCGAGGTCGTGGCAGTGCAGTTCTCTGGATATTGGCACCAGCTCGATAATATTGATGCTTAGATGCCCAGTAAGAAATCTCAGCCAGCATCTGCAATATCAGGTCAGTAAAACCCATCCAGTGCAGTTCAGCGCAGCAACGTTCGCATTAAAAGAATTTATTTTACCGAATAAAATAAGGTTTTGTTTTTGGAAGAAAGTAAAGTCTCGTTTTTTCGTCAAGACAGATCACCGCAGTCTCTTAAATGGCGGTCGAAGCTGCCGCACCGTTGCTCCAAGCTGCGCCATTTGACGTAGAATATACATAGACTGAAGGCAGTTATTGTTTTGGTGGACATTTTTGCGGAGTCGCTGCGCAGCGTCAGTGCTACCGCGGTTGCATAACTGCGGCGCTGATTGATAATGGCTTGCTCTGATCACCGCTGCAATTTTTAACGGGATAGTATTAGTGTCTTTACAGCAATGGAACCAGAGTGGTATTAGTGACGCGAAAGGTTGGATGATCGTTCCAACTGTTGAAGATAAAAGGCCAGTTCAGTTCTCTCGCTTCTGCATCTTCTCTACACTCGTTGACTGAGCAGGTTAACCCTCTAACGTCAGCATTTTTGAACTCATATTACAGTTATCACAACCACTCTCATTAAAGTGCCACCGGCATCACGTAGTCTCAGACATCACAACGAGGAAGTGACTGCCACTTGACAATGAACTTCGAAGAACACATTAGGGCACGAATTTTCCAAGCATTAAAATATGTAAGAGCTGTTTATGAAAGTGGATTTTGATATGCACTTTGATGGTAAAGGGTTAAAAACGCATTTAACTCAGCGAATGAAGAGGATGGTGGTTAATAATAATGGATATTCTGCTAGCTTCAGAAATATGAACATTCGAAAGTAGAAAGTCCTCCCGAGTATCGCCTTAACTCTGAGCAGCGCAGCGGTAAATCGGAAAAATTCCCTCCAGGACTTGAATAATTGCTCAAAATTCACTCGATTGTTCTCGCAAAATCATCCCGAAATCGAAAGCTTCGAATGGATCAAAGTCAACCCCGCAGAGATTCGCCATCAGCGCAGCAGCTGCCACTCAGGCACGCTTTAGGTCGAGTGGAGTCTACCTCAAGTGCTTCGTAGACTTGGAATCGCAGGCGTCATAGGCTTGGAATCGCAGGCGTCATGGGCTTGGAATCGCAGGCGTCATAGACTTGGAATCGCAGGCGTCATAGGCTTGGAATCGCAGGCGTCATAGGCTTGGAATCGCAGGCGTCATAGACTTGGAATCGCAGGCGTCATAGACTTGGAATCGCAGGCGTCATAGACTTGGAATCGCAGGCGTCATAGGCTTGGAATCGCAGGCGTCATAGACTTGGAATCACAGGCGTCATAGACTTGGAATCGCAGGCATCATAGGCTTGGAATCGCAGGCGTCATAGGCTTGGAATCGCAGGCGTCATAGACTTGGAATCGCAGGCGTCATAGACTTGGAATCGCAGGCGTCATAGACTTAGAATCACAGGCGTCATAGACTTGGAATCGCAGGCGTCATAGACTTGGAATCACAGGCGTCATAGACTTGGAATCACAGGCGTCATAGACTTGGAATCGCAGGCGTCATAGACTTGGAATCGCAGGCGTCATAGGCTTGGAATCGCAGGCGTCATAGACTTGGAATCGCAGGCGTCATAGACTTGGAATCGCAGGCGTCATAGACTTGGAATCACAGGCGTCATAGACTTGGAATCACAGGCGTCATAGACTTGGAATCACAGGCGTCATAGGCTTAGAATCACAGGTGTCATAGACTTGGAATCGCAGGCGCCATAGACTTGGAATAACAGGCGTCATAGGCTTAGAATCGCAAGCGTCATAGACTTGGAATCACAGGCGTCATAGACTTGGAATCACAGGCGTCATAGACTTGGAATCACTGGTGTCATAGACTTGGAATCGCAGGCGTCATAGACTTGGACTCGCAGGCGTCATAGACTTGGAATCGCAAGCGTCAAAGACTTGTAATCGCAGGCGTCATAGACTTTGAATCGCAGGCGTCATAGACTTGGAATTGCATGCGTCATAGACTTGGAATCGCAGGCGTCATAGACTTGGAATCACAGGCGTCATAGACTTGGAATCACAGGCGTCATAGACTTGGAATCGCAGGCGTCATAGACTTGGAATCGCAGGCGTCATAGACTTGGAATCGCAGGCGTCATAGACTTGGAATCACAGGCGTCATAGACTTGGAATCGCAGGCGTCATAGACTTGGAATCGCAGGCGTCATAGACTTGGAATTGCATGCGTCATAGACTTTGAATCGCAGGCGTCATAGACTAAGAATCACAGGCGTCATAGACTTGGAATCGCAGGCGTCATAGACTTGGAATTGCATGCGTCATAGACTTGGAATCGCAGGCGTCATAGACTTGGAATCACAGGCGTCATAGACTTGGAATCGCAGGCGTCATAGACTTGGAATTGCATGCGTCATAGGCTTGGAATCGCAGGCGTCATGGGCTTGGAATCGCAGGCGTCATGGGCTTGGAATAGCAGGCGTCATGGACTTAGAATCGCAGAAGCAAGAATCAGTTCATTTCAATTGTCGGCTCACGCTCTTCATGAGCGATGCCGTAAACAAGTCTCGCTTCGGAGGTATAATTTAATCCACGTTGTTTTCTCATCAACGATAATTATGAATGATTATTTTCATCTAATATTGACCTCCATCCGGTAATGAAACGACAAATCTGCTTTGACAAAGAAAACAATGAATACTTAATCTTGCCTCACATTGGATTCCTTTTAGCAATGAAGCTGCAAAATCCTTCCCAGGCGATTTTGGATTAAAAATATGGGAGGCGTTGAATTTTTTCCGATTGTTCGGTGGTGACTCGTGCGCGTTTGTGTTTTTTGGTGCGATAAAAACGCATGGGATCGTTGTATGTATGATGAATAACAAACCTGTGTTTCAATCTGTGATGACATACTTGGGCGTTTTGAATAAAATCAACTAGGTGTTACACTAAAAAACATGCGCGTATTTTTGGGATAACACACCCTTATATAGTGGCAGAATCCGCTACGCCTGCACATATGGAAACAGCTGTTTCAAAACTGCTGTGCGTGACATGTGTGAACGTAAGTTCGTGCTTAGAATGCGACGAATTATATAAAAAATGTGTTATATTGTGAAGTATTATACTATGCGACATAACCCTACATTTTATATAGTGTTATGACACATTTTTTGTGATGCGATATGCATGAAAGGGAAAAAATGTTGTCCATCAAAAAGAAATTAATCCAACTGTAAAAACAGTGACTGTTTTGCATTCTTAAGCTTACGGAAGACCACAGTTGTTATAGAAGCGTCGTGTAAGTAGCCTATTTTTGTCTTTACTCTGGCTTACGTAAAACGAGCTAGATGTCTTACTTGTGCGAGCACCTGAATCTGGGCTCCGATAAGCGCACGAGAAGGAGGAAATAGCTGGGCTGTACACTTTAGTCTAGAGTAATGTCTAGAGTAGGTTCTAGAGTAGGGTCTAGAGTCTAGAGTAGGGTCTAGAGTCTAGAGTAGGGTCTAGAGTCTAGAGTAGGTTCTAGAGTAGGGTCTAGAGTCTAGAGTAGGGTCTAGAGTCTAGGCCCTAAAATTCTCAACGAACGCAGATGCTACATTATTTGACCTTGCGTCTGAGTGTGTGACGTTTCCAGGTGTCAGCCTGATCTTTCCGAGGCCTCTTAATTTTCATGATGTTTATGGACTCCAAAATAACAAAAGAACATTCAAAACCATCCAAACAAGCCTGAGCTGCTAAGAGTTACGCATAAAAAGTTTTTTCATTGAACACACGTGCGTTCGGTGGTATCCAGTGAGCTCGATGATAGAGCTATCAAAGCTGGATTTCAATTTTCTCACATGGGAATTCCCAAAAAATAAATTAGGTCCAGGTTCCTTTGACGCATCACTCATGTTCCTGCACACAGGTTCCGTTCCAAAAGGCATAACTTTGCCTTTGATGCTGCGCTATGCGCAGGCTGGATTCGCTTGTTAGTCATTGATTTTCATTGAAAAGAGATGAGGGCAGCTTGCTGGGGGTATCGATACTGGCGCATCTGACAGACCATGTCTGTTCGCCATGTCATAGATCAATCGCTCCAATCTGCGATCGCTCACCCTGGAGATCTATAACCAAACGGCAGCGACGACTGCTCGAGCGGCCGATCACATTTCTCACTTTTCGGTGCAGATTAGCTTCCTGAAGCCCACGATTGTCACGCATTCCGGCTATCGGCAGTCGATAATTCAGGCTGCACTTTTTCCTCGGCAACCGCCAAGTATTGGAAACTCGCGCTCCAGTAGAGCGTGAACTCCATCACGTCTACTTTTAACCTCCCTTGACATTCATTGCGGATTTTTACTATGTGATCAGGCGGCCCTTCCAACATTCGATATATAGTGGGTAGGAATTTTAGAATCAAATGCTGTTTTTTACAACAGTTTCGTTATTGGAAGCCGTGGTTTGGTGGTCTCCGGTGAAAGATTTGCAATAAATTGTCGCATGAGTACCTGCGTAGCTGCAGGATGCTCTGCTGTTGCGAGACTAGGTTTCACTCTGTTATTTTTTTAAACGTACTTGAGATAAGGTTTTCATTCCGTTGACATTTTCAGTGAACCTGAGATGGTGCAGTCTTTCAGTTAGTATTCTTAGCATACTTCAGTCGAGGCATTTACTGAGTTGATATTTCCAACATAATTAAGACGTGTCATTCATTCTGTCAAGATTTGTGACATTGCTGATACGAGGCACGCACTAATCTTGTATTTTCAACATACCCATGACGAGGCACCCACACAATTGGTATTTTAGCAAACCTGAAACGAAGCATTCCCTAAGCTGGTATTTTCAACATAGAATACTTGGGACGGGGCCCCATTAAGGTGGTATTTCAGTATACTCGAGTCACACGGTTGGTATCATTCCATAAACCAACGAATCAAAATTGAGACGCCAGCAAAAAACAAGAACTCAATACAAAGGTTTTGGTCACTTGATGAATTCACTTGTGGAGCGTCAGTTCAGCTACTCTACATTCATAAGTCCTACCAACGACGCAAGCCACAAGTTCTGGAAGGCTAGAAAATTGCAGAATAAAGCCCAGCCAAGTATGCGTAAGCTATAGGAGGTTACCGGGATATGAGGAATTCTGCTCTGTGTCACGACGTGCACTTGAAAAATAGAAATAAGAATTTCAAAGTTTGTGTGAGTGAACTTACGTCTTCCAAAACTAAGAATAACGTTATGTCTGAAGAAACGTTCATCTCAGTAGTTTAGATTCAAATATATCTTGATTTGCAACTGCTGTCGCGAATGCATGTTGTTCAGTTATTTCGGGTTATTCCCCCCAAAAATTTTTGGTCATTTACAAAAAATATTTGATGCAGTAACAACAGTACGCGAGAAGAAATAAAATTTCTTGACATTACTCAACATAAAACGTGCAAATTTAGTAAATTATAACAAAAATGAGCACGATATGCCCTGAAACTTGAAAGTATTTCGAGACTACTTGAAAATCAGTTTAAGACAACCATGCTTGCCTACACTCAACATGAAACCAGCAGCATTATCTAATTTTCATAAAAATGAATACAAATACGTTAAAATTTGAGAGTATTTCGAGACAGCCCGAAAATCGATTTAGCACAATTATTTCTGAACGGAATTGGCGTGCCTGATTTTGCTGTGCTTGTACGAGCAGCCGTGAGCGCAGACAGCAATTATAGCAATATTTCGAGTTCATTCAGTACTGGTCACGTGAAGTAAATATGGAATTCTGCTCTTCAGAAATGGACGTTTGATTTGACCAGTTAAATCCAGCGTGACTTATCGGTCGACGATGTGTCCGCAACTCAAGTTTTAAATGCATCAATATTCACTGAAAAAGTTAACATGGAAAGCGATTTTCGTGTTTTCGGTTCCTGCACTTGTATGCCAAGAGAACATAAGCTGAAGTATGTGAATATCACTGATGAGAAAAATATCAAGTAGACTACGATTAAGCTTCTGCCAACTGTTTGGTAATTGAAGCAACACAAATTTAATTTTCTACACTGCGAGTTGAATAAGCGTATTGCTTTCAAGGTCGCCTGTCACTCGAAATGGTTTTGAATAATTTTAATTTTAAAACGCTCGGTTTAGTACTTGCGATGTCAGGCTGTCGTTCAAAGGCTCCAAACTCTTCATCTATTTTTCAGTTCCTTAATAAGTTTAGAGGAGAAAAAGACTGGGAACTTAACACTCCCCGGAAACTTGTCGTGAGACCCAGCAGCTGCTACTGAGGTCTCTTTATAAATACGACCTTCAACAAATTACTTCTGCGATCTTCTACGTTTTTTGACGTCAATACTGTCTGCATGCAGACGTGGCGTAGACATGGAATGAGCTGCTGCAGTTCTGTATGGACTGACAATGAAAACAAGAAGCTCGCCAGCCTCTAACACAGATGAGCAAAAACAATTTTCCACCTAAAAAATAAACTCTCGAGTGTAAAATGCCGAAGTTTTACGTTTCAGAAGGCAAAAGTTACTGGTTTCAAGTTTCTTCTGAGGGAAGTAAATTTGTAGACTGAAGAAAAATTTAAAACAATGCTGGGGAAGTATATGTTTGGGCTATCCCCTGGGGAAGTATAACAAAATAAAATAAAATTTCGTTTTTGAACGTGCTTTGTTAAATGGAGGCTTGCTTCCGCGGTTCATTATACAGGCTCAGTTTCATGCTTCATTACACACAGGAAAAGCACGCCGAGAAAAGACAGAGGCATTTTTAGGGAAACTATAAAAAGACATGTTATCGGCTCACCTGAGGATCGCCATGGCTTATCCGCAGGAGTGATTCATAGGATCTGCAGGATCTATATTTCTATAGGATATGGGATCTGTTCATTTGCATTCCTTTAGCTGACATGGCCATCGAGATATGCAATGTAGTCGGTACGATGTGATACGATCTCACTTGAGTGTAAGAAGTGGCATTGGTTGAGATAAAAAAGGACGGTGGATACAGTAATCCAGCCGGTGCATGGTGCGGCTGGCTCTAATAGAGTAGGGGCTTGAGGGGCAAGTTTAACACACGGTGTACCGGGAAGAAACACCAAAATGCGTGTATAAAACTCAGTAAACATTAATGGCAAATCTTCAAGCATCATTTAGTAACGTAGATAAATTTCAAGGCAAATGCTGCTCATGACAGTGGAACACACATGAATTCTCTCACGTTTCCCAGAAAAATTTCATTTTTAAGCGTATTGTAGACCAACAATTCTTAGTCATTAGTCATTTAAAGTAACAAAATCAGTCGTGTGCTAACTTTTCAAGTGAAAGCTTTTCACATAACACCATTTGTAAGGTTGAGGTCTCGTACATACATACAGAACTAAATGCGTAGAATTTTCAGAACGAGAGGCAGCACAGCCATGTAATTGTCATGGGAGTAGATGGCACACTCCCACTTTCCCCACAGATGGAGTTGCTAAGAAGTCACCGTGCAGAAATGCATGGAGTGCTCACAGAAACATCGCTCCCAGTAGGGAGGCACACTCACTCGTTCTACCCACGGCCGTTTCCTACCTCACGAGGCCGGAAGCAATTTGAACTAATGAAGACCCTCAGTCTCAACTGCATGCGAGGCTTTCGTTTTTTGCCTCCCGGACGCAGCTGCTGGCCAGCGGACAGCCGCGTCGCTGGGCGCTGCATGTGCCGAGTGTTCAATCGGTCGCAATTACTTGCCTTTGAGTCACGTGGAATTCAGTTGAACTCATCTTTATGTTCATCGGGAAATTACGTGTGAGTACCGACTTCAGGTTGACGTGATGTCTGGGTGTATCTCGTGTTAGTACGAAAGTAAATAAATAAGTAAGGAAAGAACGGTATTAACTACTACCCCACTATTTAATAATACACAGTTGTTGCTTGCTTGGTTGGTCCGTCCCTCTGCCACGCTCATAAAGATGCTTAATGGCCGTATCTGTGATACGAGTTTCACAAGTGGACAAGTACAAGACCATTAATCCCCAAAACTATTAGGATGTATGTATTTGTTTGTCATCCTCATCTGCAAGATTTATTCAAGGAAAATATCGAATCGCGTCATTTTTGATGTGTGTACTAGCAAGTAAGTAAAGCATGGTATCACTTTCTAGAATCTAGTCGAATTCTTCTGTTTTGTATATGTATAGGCTTGTGATGATGAAGCTTGACCATTGTACTAGACTTAAGAAACATTCTACCGCTGCATCACCTGTGGTAAATAAATTGTTTAATTAAATTGTTTAAGCTAGCAGGACCGTGCGTACGGCCAGCGAAATACATTGATTGTATTTAGGGTAGAGCACTGCATTGAATTTAACTGCTCTACGTATGTGAAGTATGAGTCCGCAAGTTCTGGTTCCATTTAAATTTGCAGATAGTAATAGCAGGAGTACTGTACTAGCATATGTAATTTATAACGGTAAATTATATAATTGCATATAAAGATAAGTCACGGTGATGTCTACGAACTGTGTACAACTGCACACTGTCACAAATTAGCTAGATCGGAGCCGGTCGCGCGAACTGAAGCTTTGAACAACTTTTGCAGTAGCAGTAGTGGTGCAATTTAAAGTTGAGACGGCGAACTTGGTGTCTTGCTATTCATGAGCGAAATCTCTCCTCTAGTAGCGGCCACTTCGGAGCTTTAATTGGCAATTATGTCGCCGAGCCTGCGTTATTATTTAGTGGATTAGACGATGCGCACCTTAAACTGGGCTGCTTATCAGCCACCAGAACTTGTCACTTCACTCACGCCGCATTACAGGGCTTACTGACTCCCAAATTTGTTAGGGAGCGCATAATTATGCAGCAACAGTCGTCGATTGTCGCTTCTTTGCAACGTAAGTCGGCGTAGTTCTTCGCTGACTTTTGGGATGAGAGTACATCAACGTAGGGAAGATGTTGATGAGCTTTTGTAGTGCTGTGCCGTATCGTAGATACGGAGTTTATTTTAAGAATAAATGTCGCTTCTTTGCAAGGTAAGTCGGTTTAATTCTTCGCTGATTTTTTGGGATGAAAATACATCCACCTAAAGGGAAGATTTTTACGGGCTTTTGTGGGCCATGCCGTATCCAAAATACGACGTTTATTTCACGAAGTAAGTTTACGTTGTACCAGTTAATAAGTTTACACTGGAGGAATAACGGCGAGCATCATCTTGATATCACGTTTTTTGGCGGGGAAATTGTAATTAATTTCTCAACATGCCCAAAAAAAAGATCATATAAGCGCCGTAGCAAAACCGTGATTCGTGGTAATTCCACTGAAATCCCCGCACGAGAAATCCTAACATAGTTCCAAAGCGCTTGAATTATTTGCGAAAAAACACTCGGGAATAAAAACAAAGGATTACAGTATTATAATTGCCGTATTCTTAACTATCTTTTATAAAGATTTAATATTTTGCATTTGCACACATAATTTTCGCTTGCTTAGAGCCGTTATATATTTTAACTTGGAAAACTTGAAAATTTGCAATGAAGGAATCTCTGATAAAGCCATTTCTACGTCATGGGTTAAAATTTAATATTTAAATCACGTAGCGTTATAATTATAGCGACCACACTGCGTCATATTGTAGCGACCACACTGCGTCATAATTGTAGCGACCACTCTGCGTCATAATTGTAGCGACCACGCTGCGTCATAATTGTAGCGACCACGCTGCGTCATAATTGTAGCGACCACGCTGCGTCATAATTGTAGCGACCACGCTGCGTCATAATTGTAGCAACCACGCTGCGTCATAATTGTAGCGACCACGCTGCGTCATATTGTAGCGACCACGCTGCGTCATATTGTAGCGAACCGCTGCGGCATAGCTGACGCAAAAAATGCGAAAAATACTGAAAGGGTTTTCCTAACTTTTATATTTCATTTCCTTGGCACTCGCAAAGTATAATTTTTTTCCCTCCACGTGTCAAATTTCAAGTCTTTCTAACTCTTCAAGAAAACGTTATCGATCTCTTGGGTGTTGAGTAAAAAGTGTTTGTTTCAACAGTCCCGAACTTATGTTGAAATTCATTCAACAATGTGCCAGTCACTCTCTATAGGCACCTATCAAGCGCCCATGAACTATACATTAAATTATAAGCGATTTTACATTGGTAAAAATTATTTCATAGTGTATAGAGTATGTGCCAAAGCACCACACTTCTAGAAAATATGCGGTAGCAGGCGACTATAATTGTTGAAATATTTTAAAGGGGCATAAATTTCCAGCGATGCCACAATTTTTTATTGGATAGTGTCTGTAGACCTGGAAACCCAGGTTAGAACGGAGTGCCTCTGCATCAAGAGGTGCAGCAGCGTTGTCCTGAGATAACCTCTTACGTGGGAGCAGATCCCAGTTCTGATCATCAGATCCTGCACACAAATCTGCTGAGTCTAAGGAATCAAAACTTTGGTGTTGCTGTAAACATGTGTCGTCCACCGTACGTCTGTATTCCAATGCTAGTCTATCTTCCACAACAAGTCTGTCTTCCACCAAAAATCTGTTTTCCAACACGTGTCTGTCTTCTACCACACTTATATCTCCTCCACCACATGTCTGCCTTCCACCACACTTCTATTATCCATCACACTTCTCTCTTCCATTACACGTGTCTTCCACTTCCATCTATTTATCTCCACGTGCTTTTTTCCCTCATCACTCACGACGGCCGAGACGCGAGGGAGTGAGTAGGCAACAAAGGAAGTCTATTATGTACAATAATCCTTATGATCTTTGTTCATTTTCCTCATTGTCGTGAAATACAGTAACTCCATACGTACTGATTGGATTCTCAAGACCATGAAATTGAGAGAACAAAGACTTCGCTAAATTTTTGTCATAACTTGTTAATAGCCGCATTGATAGAACACATTCTGTTATAACTCCGAAGTACCGTAGGTGAACATCTTTAAAACGAATCCGCATCGATGCCATGCTTGTCTTATTGTTATAAATTTCTATTGTCTTAAAATCAGACAGCTCCATTCCTTCGTACTCTCAAGAAGTTAAAAATTATGTTCTGAACTATGGATAACTTGAAATCCAAGTTCAAAAGATCTGCTTTCATTTTACTAAAATGAGATCATTTTACGCTAAATTAAATTATGGTAACCCAAATTTTGCAGAGCTCTGAGGCCCATGGATAACATCAACTAATCAATAAAATTTTTTTTTCATTCCTTCGTATGTAAGAATAACTAAGGACTTTCCGTTCTACTTCAAGAGAGATCAGATGCAGAGTAATCAAGGGCTACAAAACTGAGTTTCAAGACGTTCTGATGAGCTGCAGCGAGACTTCATTAGTCGCTATTGCCTATCCTGTATAGTGGCAGAGAAGAGCTCAAAATTACCTCTTTTTGGAACCTGCCAATCATAGCACTTATTGACGGGGTGGAATTTTATCACCGATGACCATGATAATAACAACACATTGTGGTGTTTTTCTTGCATGACGACAGCAGCCATCGTAGCTTTACCGATGATTTTCAAGTCACTCTTCTGCCTGCAACGCGAGATTCCACGTATAAGTCCATGAATATTCTGACCGACGCTTCTCATGTTCTCCAACCCTCACAGCTCATTAGCTCGTTCTCGATATCTCATTTATGCAAGTAATTTTTAAACGCAACTACAGTTGCGAGTGCTCTAATTTATCGCTGGTGGAAATAAAAACCAGGGCAACAGAAACAGAAAAAAATTGTTTTTAAAACAGAAACATCAAAATTTTTACTGAACAATTCTTCAGGCTTCACGTCTGAGCATTTCTCTGATTCAAATTTTGAACCTTGTGCGCAACAGAGTGCGATCAAGAGTGCATAGGGTACTCGGTAGTAAGATTGTGTTACAAAATTAACAATAAAACACACATTCAAAGCAAATGAGCGCGGTATCACCAGTCTAAAATATTCTTATCTGAATCCGCAGACCGTAGCATAAATATTTCACGAGCAAGATCACATTCCACAGCATGTACGGTCTGAATTACAAGAACATGCAGCTCGCAGATAGCAACAGATGTTTACGACGTCGATGGCGTGTTTTCCGATAATTTCCAGTTGTTTTTGAAGCGCGTACATTAATTTGTGCGAGTGGCCCCTGGAGGGGCGCGCTGACAGGGCTGTTGGAGAAGCAAATGAGGCGAGCAGGAAAGTAAGAGGCTGCAGTTTGAGGGCGCGCGGCCCCACTACTTTGACTCACTTCAAACTTCGCCCCGGCAATCCAAGTAAAAAAGCAATCCAAGCAACAAAGGAAAACTTGCCTATGGTGCCCGAGGGTCGACTCTCTTCAAGTCAAGCGCGGGAGGGAAAACTGAAAAACTCGTTTCACAAATTTGGAAGCGAGTGAATTTGTTAAAACAGCAGCGCTATTGTTTTAATTTTCTGAGCTGTTCACCGACCAGAATGAGATAAACCGCAGGTTTCCCCTGAAAATCAGAATCAAAACACTGCGTAGCCTGAATTTTGAAGTTAATATCTGTATTTAATTTGGCTTTGCCCTAGAATGGCAGCTGTTTAAGAGGCTAAGTGCTTCATAGCTGACATTAGCGCCGCTAGCCGCTAGTGATATAACGACCAGGCTGCTGGTGTTCTAGCTCGCCTGAGAGCTAATTCTCGAAATGGTACGGAGTGCGGCCCTGCCAAAATAGCGCTGCAGTTCATGGCATTCGAGAGAGCGTAGATTGCGGGAACAATGTCCGACAGAAAAAAAAACACAGGGGTGATGTCCGAGAAAATAAGAACGTAGGGAAAATATCCGAGAGAAAAAGTACACACAGAAGATATCCGAAAAAATCAAGACCACAAGGACAATGTCTGCGGGAAAAAGAACACAGGGAGGATGCCTAAGAGAATAAGAACACAGGGACGCCGTATCGGAGAATATGAACGCAGGTACGACGTCCGAGAGAAAACAAATACAGAGACAATGCCCGAAAGAAAAAGGAACACAGGGACAATGCCTTAGAGGATAAGAACACAGGGCAAGGATAGCGAGAGCAACAGAGGAAAGAACGCGAAAAAAACAAAAGATCGAAGGAACTGGGATGTGTTGTTCCATTATGTATGTGTATAGTATAACATTGTGACCACAAGGCGTATGACGTGCGGTAAAATGCTAGGATTATGCGACATGTGAGATTGGGATCATGTGCTGGGTAAGATTTGATAATCTGTAGTTTAAGATTAAAATTGCATGCTAATAATTTCCGTGGGGGAAATAATAAACTAAAAGTATCACAATAAAGGAAGGAATTAGTCTTTTAAATGGTGTGTTCTTATCTCGAAGACGTTTTAGTGAGCTATGTTTGTGCAATGCCTCAATTTCACCACTGCTGAAGGCATCAGTTATATGTTTATTAGCGAGGTGATTAATTTGAATAGATTTATCTGATATTGCTTAATTTGAATATATTTATCAGCGAGGTGATTAATTTGTATATATTTATAAGCGAGGTGATAAATTTGAATGTATTTATCAGTGAGGTGCTTAATTTGAACATATTTATCAGTGAGGTGCTTGAATATATTTATCAGTGAGGTGAATAATTTGAACATATTTATCATTGAGGCGCTTAATTTGAACATATTTATCAGTGAGGTGCTTAATTTGAACATATTTATCAGTGAGGTGCTTGATTTGAACATATTTATCAGTGAGGTGCTTGATTTGAACATATTTATCAGTGAGGTGCTTGAATTTATTTATCAATGAAGTGCTTAATTTGAATATTTTATCAGTGAAGTGTTCAGTAGAGTAATTGTATTTTACCATTAATCAGAGATAATCTCTGGGTCTCAAGTTTTAGAATGAAGTAATTCCAATCTACTCATTGTTACTAAAATCTCGAAGCAAGCTTTTTTGGAGATAGTTTGGAATTTTATTACGTAAATTGGTAATTTTTCTGAAATTAGTTCAATCACCTCAGAGTAACTTTATGTTGTTCTGTAAGTTTGTAGAGTGAAGATGCGAATTATTCTCAGAAAATGAAGACAACTGAAACAGTAATGGAGAAGATGACGATTACATTTCACCCGAAGACGATGAAGAAGTTGATAAAGTCCCATGAAATACTGAACATTTAGACCTTTTGAGAATTGCTGCATTGAAAGAAATGAGCAAACCCCATAGTGAGGATAAAAACATTTCATCAAGTCTCAAATTTAGAAATAACAATGAAATTTGGACTAATGATTAAAATTCATCGCAGGTATGCTTCGGTGAAAATAATGTAGAAAATCAAAAAAGGTTCAACCCTGGAAATTGAGTCTTGGGAAATATGAAAAATATCACATTGATTTCCGTTTATATTTCTGCGCTTCTTCGCTAGTAACCATTTGTACTTGTAAAAATGAAGAGAGAAGCCAAACGCTAAACACCCAAAGAAACAGCACCTTGCAAAAATCCTTTTCTCTTGCTGTCAATCTGCTGTCAACAACTCGGCGCCTTCCATGACAGGCGTCTTTTTTTGTCGGACGTATTCCATCGAAGCCGGGGAAGTGTAGCAGAAAATCTAGGTTACCTGTGATAGCTGATCAAGCCATGCATTGGAGTTAGATATTGGCATATGAGGCCAAACAAGTAAAGAAGTGGAGTCTTCACACCAAGCATTACCATAATGTGACTACTTTACAATATGAAAAGAAAAGGGTTTCATTATACTCTGAGATAATGTCACAATAGCCAACTAACGGTTAGGAAGAGGACTATTGTAAAGGAAACTTTCATTATTTCTAACCATCATAGGAAAAACCAATCAAAAAGAATAAAAATTCTTTCCATCTACACAGACACCAAAGTAACGAATCCTTGCGCGCCTGTATCTAAGGGAACTAGCGCTTCCAGGGGGACAATAGGAGGGCCTGAGCTGAAAGTTAGGTAGGCTTTCTTTTTGTTGAAATAAAATGTTTTTGTTATGTTAAGGACCACCTTTTTTCGGTTCACTGCTGTCTTGTTTTCCAGCACCTACTACTTTCTTCTTCAACTTTGGTCTTGTTTCATAATCTTCTTTCACAACTTACTGTTTCTATTCCCTTTCTGCGTAGATTCCGCGTTTCCTTAACTCCATACCAAATGGTACCTTCCTCCTTCCTCACTTTGGATCGCATTTGTTGTTGCGGGTAGGGAGGCTAAAGCTAACGACTAATCGAATCCTTGCGCTTCTATTGTATGAAAGGTCTTAATAAAAATGATGTCTTTACTTCGTACAGTCGTAAGACCGGTGAAGTAGAAGAGTTATTAAGCTCCTTGCATTGTGACTTACATAGTGAATCGACTCCTAAGCCTTACCTGAAATAATTCAGTTGAGTTATTCAGAGCGAGAAGGATGCTCTTTACATGATATTCATTCTATTAATGTTCAAGAATTATCCCCATAATGCTGTGCACGTTAACCTTGGTTTTTAATTTTGTTAACGCAACGGGCAGAATGACAGATGACTTATAATACTGACAGAATGGCTTATAATGTTGTTGATGTAATGACCATAATGACAGATGACTTATAATGCTGGCATAATGACTATAATATTGTTGACATGATGACCAACATAACAGATGACTGATAATACAGACAGAGACTTATAATATTGTTGATATGATAACCGTAATGACAGAGTTGACTTATGATGCTGATGACTTATAATGATAGCAGAATGACACATAATACTGCTGACGTGACGGGTAGAATGAGAGATAAAACATTCACTTGTATAGTTCTAGAAAAAAAAACAGAATAAAGTGTGCAGGGGTTGAAATATCCCCTTAATCTCTGATGCTACTCGCTTTTATCCGTGGTTTTAAAGTTAGATACTTAAGGCTTCATTTTTAGATCCCTAACTTAAGTTTTCCAATAAATAGAGCGACGTTACTTCAATTTGAAGAAAAAACACCCGCGCTCCGGGGATATAAGTTGTAGAGTCTCAAGTTCCCTGACTGAAAAGTTTTCTGTGCAAATAAAACTTACGGGCAAATTTCCACGCAGAAAATTTCTGAAAGAAAATGCAAAAGGAAAAGCTTAAAGCAAACATTTTTCGTAAAGAAATAAGACAGGAAATAACTGAGAAATTCTGGATATTTGCAGGGGTATTGTGGATGTTTTTGAAACCGTTTTACGATTCGTTTATTGTTGTTTTCGTAGCACACTGAAGAAGAATTAACAAGAGTACTGTACTGATTACCTTCTTCACTAATATTGCTCACAGACCAGATGGTGGATGGTACTGGGTTCGATTGAGTAGGCCACAGATCGAATTAGGTAAGCCTTAGCTTTTTTCACTAAACCGCCACATAACGCGGGTTCAGCAAATGACAGTATTTGTTTAGGTGTTCAAATGGGCCTTAGTGAATCGGGCCTGAACTCTGTATTTTTGCTGAATTTTTGGTCTAAGCCATCAAATTAGTTCCCCTCTTAAAAACTGTTCTTCTATTTTACACGCTTTACAAGGAAAATAGATAAATACTGTTACTTGCCGAAGTTTAATTATAAAAGTTTCGTTCCCACATTAGGCGATAATAAATGTTTGAAGGAAGCCGCGTAATACTCGCCTCGAGTATGAAAGTGGTAAAGGAACAGACCTTATTTAGCTCCATCACATCATGTGCATGTCAGAGCGCGTCTAGCACAGATGGCTTCATCTAGTAATGTCTTGCCCTACGGAGACTCTGAATATTTTATCAGGCATAAGACACGAGCTCTGCCTCGTTATGATGCATCCAAAAAATAAAACAAGATGATAAATTATCGATAACTTTCATATTATCCCCTGAATTGATGAAGAATGTTAAAAAAGGCTATTCATTTAAAAGGTGCAATGCGTATTGTAACATTCTGTAGAATGTGCATCGTATAGAATTTTTCCAGTGTAATATAATCGAACAAGATGAATGAATTAGATTTGTTTCAACATACTAAATTATATAAGATTCATTAGATTTCGTAGTACAAAATACACCACTTGAGATCAAATGCAGCAAATAAGAAACAACTTTCTTGATAAAAAGCATCCTCAAGAAAGTTAAAAGAAAGAAGCAAGGTTGGCTGGTCGCACCTGAGGACAACAGCTCGAGCTTGTACATATCAGGATAATTTGTGAACAAAACGAGGATAAATTGAGGTGACAGATTTCAGCATGATGCACGAAAAACGGGTAAGAATGTAGTTCGATTTCTTGTTGAAATCATTTTTCATAAGTTCAATATTCAGTGATTCAATTTGAACATTAGTATCTTTTTTATCGGATCACATTTAATTACGTTGTTTTATACACACGTTGCTCTACAGGTCACGGAGGCATCAGTTCGGAAAATAGAAAACGCCTGCCATACATGTGAGAAGAAACTGCAAACTGAGAGCAGTAAATTGAGTGAGTACCGTGTCATCAGCTTTTAGGAGCAAGGAAATTATACGTAAATGTTCGTTCCTGTGATCAATAATGACTTTGTTAGAACATTGCTCTGATCTTCATCCTTAGGTCTTCCTGGAAGTTCTTTTATGACCAAGCTTACTTGCACTCGTCTCTACCCCTCATACTCCCCACACTCCCCACACTCCTCACACTCCCCACACACCCACACTCCCCACACTCACCACACTCCCCACACTCCCCACACTCCCAGCAGACACAGCCTACTCGTGCTCCCCAGACTCAGGCCCGCAATAAAAGCACTAAGAGCTGCTCTAACATTTGCGTTTATTGGCGTCTAATTAGAGAAGCATCGGCTCATTACAGCACAGCTTGCTAATGAATGAGCGCCCTAATGCCTCGCTGAGCTCTTGTATCTACTGATAGCTGGGTACAGCCACGGCTGCGCCCTGTAAATGATATCCAACTTCCGCCAAAATAGCTCAAAGTAAGTCTTATAGCTCTTGATAAATCTTGTCCCTGACTTTTGGTCCCCGGGATGCAGTGTTCCAGTTTCTGCGAGCCTCTCTCGTATGGCCGCGAACAAGCCGATCGCTGTCGCGCGCCGCGTCAAAGTTCGACTTGTGTGTCCGATGTGGCAGAAATAACGAGGTGCTTCGCGGTATCTTCTTGCCTCCTCAGGGCTGGCTGCAGAAAGATGGCAAGTCGCAAGGCTTCGCATACTGGAAAAATTAAAGCGATGTCTCGAGTTGGTGTATATGTGTACGTTTGTGATGTGTGTGTGTTGTGTGTATTGTTTGTGTATTATGTGTGTATTGTGTGCGTGTATATGGGTTGGTGTGGGAGAAATTGTCTGAAAGATTGTCAAAAATAATTTCGCATTTTTGATTAGATTTATGTTCAACGTCCGGCGCTTTTGAAATCTGGAAATAACTTAATATCGAGAATTATGAGAAATAGCAGAAAGCGTATTTGTTTACCACAATTTGCTCAGAACTCGTAACGAACTAATTAAATTGCTTATCTCGTTTGATTTTTTCACCCATTTTACCGCACAAAATTACAGCGTATCTCACTAAGTGGGGACCAAATTCTGATAGATAATTTTATAGATGCCTCAGAGTTGACTTTCATCCATGCCTCGATAGTTAATTTATCTTGATGGTGGGTGGAGGAAGAAAAAAAAAAACAGGCAGAGGCACTAAGAGACAGACAGGAGCAGTTGGAGGCAGTCAAAGGCAGGTAAAGGCGGTCAAAGGCAGTCAAAGGCAGTTAAAGGCACTCAGAGACAGACGAGGGCAATCAAAGGCAATCAAAGACAGTCAAAGGCAGTCAAAGGCAGTCAAAAGCAGGTAAAGGCAGGTAAAGGCGGTCAAAGGCAGGTAAAAGCAGTCGGAGACAGGCGTGAGCAGATGGAGGCAGGCAAAGACAGCCGAAAGCAGACGGGAGAGATCGAGACCGTTGGAAGCAAGAGCGAGCTAACAAAATTCAACAAGATCAAATCTAAATATCACATCTGTAAATAGGGCGGAGTGGCGTGCGTAACCGGTACAAAGTTGAGTAGTAGGGTTATGTTAATAATTTACCTAACGTGATGTACGCTCCTGGAACGTGTCTAATTTGCGCATTAAGTCATTGAACTTTACGTTTCGTTATTAGCATCTTGGAAAACAACAAAAAAGAACGACATGCCTATTGTATAGTTCAAATTATTCATATCTCTAACAACATGCTGTATTAAAGAAGAATGATTTCCTCGATACTAAGTTATTCAAAAGAAAATAAAGGTTTTCTTGAAAGGTCAGGCAAAGCTGCAGTCCAATGATAAATTTAATTATTTCGTCTTTGCCTTGACGAAAAACTTCCCGGTTTGCATGGCCGCAATTCGCTGCAGGTGAGCGTGGAGAAATTAGCCTCTGGCATTACAGCTTTCCAGTAACTTGCCAGTAATTTTAATTTCTCCGTTTCAATACTTTGTGACCCATTTAATTCCTTACAAGCGAGTATTTTTAACAATATATTTACCAAAGGTGATACAGAAGTAGATTGGATTGTTTCTTAAATCTAGTACAGTGGTCAAATTTTAGTACAGCGACCTGTGGGCCCGAATAAGTTCAACGATTTCTAGGGCATCCTAACATCAACGTTATGCTCGGGTGTAGAATAATGTTTAACCTAATTTATTTAACCTAGCTACGCATTAGACTGATCAATGAACAGTATTTGAAGACTAGTTTCGTGCTTATGCTGAGTGCCTGATCAAATTAAGGAGTGAAGGTCTTTTGTTCGCAACGCAAACGTGATGTGCCTCTGCAAATGAATGTTCGAAGAGCATTTTGTTTTTACCGAATACGTGACCAGCAATCATTGGGTGACAGTGCCGCTAGAGATACCATTAACATTAAGGTCGAAAAAAGAGGAGATGTTAAACGTTGTTTCTTTTCCTTCCATTCGTTACAAAAATTGTGTTGATTTTTCGTGCTAGCCCCGATGAACTGCGCTGTAACGCTGTGTGTTTAATGAGCCAGGACAGGAATAAACACTTCTTTTCTATCCTTTTGTTTCCGACTCCAGCTCGCAAGGTGCAGATCTCCCATCGTTTTCGCTGACACGAGCGGTGGTTTTACGCGTCTGCGAGCCACGCTTTTAAAGTTCACGTGTGTTCCATTGAGTCTTAATGAAGTCATCCAGGGCGATGCACTTTTCCGGCGACGTTGATGTATTTCGGGCCAACGAACAAAATTGCAGGGAAAAGTATCAGCCTTGTCCTGGAGGCGAGCTCGTTTGAACTGCATTCAACAACAACTGCATTCAACATCAACTGTATTCAACTGTATTCAATTTCGCCTTCGTTCAGCAGGCGAAGCATTCAGAAGCAGTGATGACCTGCTCGTGTTTTAAAGCACAATGTAATGAGATGGAGAGGCTTTGATGAGCGGCAGTGTTATTCCTACCTGACACTGATTGGAGCGGAGAGCAAATGTATTTTCGAGGGAATGAGAGCTGAGAAAACTTCAAGTCTCATAGGACGTCAGGATTATCTCCAAATGAGCACGGCGAAATGATTCATTTAAATTATCATGTTCATGCTCTTCGTTGATTAGTATCCTCTTGTCGCTGTTGAAATACTCTGCTATATAGAAGGGGTGTAGTGAACTCACTCTTCACAGTATCATGTCATTGCTATTGAATTATGACCTGAGAATTTTGAATAACCTGTTGACTATTATGGCTTATGTTTACATTCATTTTATGTCTGATCACGAACTAGCATTATCTCATGGTAATTATTATTAGTGTATGTATACAATCGCTCCTTCATTATTCAGGCTGCGTTGCTGTCTGATCTGCAGTAATGTTAACTGCAGGTACGGCATTAATGCCAAATTTGTGTTAATATTTTGATGGTCATGCACGTTGGGGATGCAAAAGACGGAAATAATCTGCTAGAATTATTTGGTCTTAGATTATTTTCCACATTTCCTATTTTAAGGCGTCCGTTATGCCAGAATTTAATAGCGTAAAAACTACCACCCGTCCCCTTTCCGTGTTTAGAAGCACCGCACGGACGGCCTTAAACCTAATGCCTAAATTTATCGATGGGAGCTCTCCGTGCGTTTGGCAGGTGGTAGAATCTACAACTTTTTATGGTTTATTTCAAATTGATATAAGAAAGATAGGCTCGAGTTGGGTCGTAATAAAATGAGTTAGGTTTAATAGGTTTGAAGTTTGGTTAATTTAAATTGTATTAACAAGGGATAAGAGCCGTTGTACAAACACCACAATGATAATAATTATGTCAAATCTTTCTATCACGGTGCGTATCATCACAGGAGGGGAGGCCGCAAAAAATCTGTTTGAGCTGCGAGCGTTGAGTCATTTCATCGCACCTCTTCAGACAGCCCGCTGCGAAAAACAGTGTTTAGAACAGGACAAAAAAATTCAGTTTTGCATCTTTCGGTTTCAACGCTGATGTTTCAGACGTTACTTGATGTAGAAGAAGCATTTTTCGCACTTGAGTTTTGTTGAGAAGAAACATTTTATCTCAAAAAAGTTTGTCTTTTATCGATACTTGTCGTATTCAAATGAAGAGAATTATAGCAGGCTCGCTTAAATTATATGATGTTTATATACATTATAGCAGCCGCATATCGCCCGCCGACCATCTTGTAGAATCTAATGCTTCCCAAGTCAAATAACGAAGCTGTTGTTTCCACATGTGTCGAAATTAAGATACCTTTACCCTCTGTATTGAAATTTCTTGCTTCCTTTGATTTTGTTCATAGATGTGCAGTGACAGGAGTAAAGGTGAAGGATTCGATATATTTAATTAGATGTACTAAAATCGCAGAATTTTTTTTATCATTTCAGCTTACGGCATCAAAGCACAAATTGTAGTTCAAAATAATAGCCGTAAAAATTTCCATTAATTTCAGCGAATTTTTTCAAGAAATCGAGGTGTGATTTTCACGTTGTGACTTCGTTTTCGTAATCTATTTTGCCGTAAAAGAATAAAAGTGCAAACAAGTTCTCGATGTTATTTGTTGCTTGAAGTTTCTGTGTTGAAAGTAATCGAAGGAAGAGGCCGGGGAGAAAAAATTCCTCTGGGTAAGTTAAATTTATGCATTTGGATCTGTCAGTGCAATGCTCTTAGCAAACCATCAGCTTCTCCAGAAGATACCTGACATGTTTAAATAGACATGAAAATACGTTCAAACAGTAATTATTATCTGAGATTTTTCCCTGAGTTACCACCAAAAGATCATGCTTAAATATTTGAATAGGCGTGAAAATACTTTCTAACTGTAATTATTTTCAAAGATTTTTCACTGAGTTACTACCGGAAGATCATGCATATTCATGTAACTATTATATTTTATCAAACGAACGCACTCTCGCTCACATTGGCCCACGATTTCTATGCAGCCAATCAGCTTCTCAGAATAAAATATTCCCGGTTTGACCATTTTAGACATGGAGGCTCTTGATCAGAAAATATCGGCGTTGGTTTCTTTCGCTGACCATCTTCATCTGAAGACATACGCTCCCGAACGGAAGAAACCTGGGCGCAATCGGTCACGTTCGTGTCTTCAATGGCGATATTCCACTCGCAAATCTTTGAAAAATTCGAGCAAACGATTCCCCGGGAAATTTTTTGCTTTCTAGAAGCGCATCTCTAGATTGAGGGAAGTGGGGGCCATTCATGTATGCAGATATGATTTTCCGGGTGAAAAATTACATAGCATTCGGCGCTACATTTTCTATGTCGAGCTTTCAAGGGGAGGTCGGCGGCTATTGTAGCCCCCCATTGTGGTCCCCATCTCCACTGTGACCCTGCCAGCCGAACGGGCCGCAAGCAGGGCTGCTTAAAAGGTCCGGTGGCTGTCGCACGTATCGTGAATTCGAACCCGTGAGCATGTATTCAAAAGGATTGATTACACATTTATTCAAAAGGATTGATTGCGCATGTATTGAAACGGATTGATTTCGTATGTATTGAAAAGGATTGATTTCGTATGTATTCAAAAGGATTGCTTTCGCATGCATTGAAACGGATTGATTTCGCAGATACTCAAAAGGATTGATTCCGAGGGAATATTAAATACTTAGCGCAATTTGACTGGACATTTCCATTAGGTATGAGGGACTGTCAAAACGATTACAAATAAGTCAGAGCAAATAAATGAATGAATTAGTGAATTAAACCCACGCGAGACACAGCTCATGGTAGTGCAACACGCATATGTGTGTGTGTGTGTGTAGTGTATGTGTGCAACACACACATCGTGATGCATGCAAAAAGTGTCTCATGGTATGTGTAAGTGTAAAATTTACATAAACATATATTTATTTATAAAAATATGCCTGGCAAAAGGCAACGTGCGATTTCTGTACCTGCAAGAAGAGCACCGCCGTATATTCAAGTATTCCCAAATATTGTAGGAAGAGAAACGCTCTACACGCAACTACGCTATTGGAGAAGCATACCTCGCTCGAGCTTAACATCAATAATTTGACAGTCAAAAAGATGGATTCTAACTTGGATTTAACAACATGGTTCAACAGTTAACAACATATATCTTTAACAACAACATGGACTTCATGAATGCAACAACATAACACCACTTTTGAGAGGAATGCCGCAGCTGAAACGCTCACCCGTCACTCACCATCCTTTCAATGTTATTAATTAATACCATCTGAGCTGCAAATGCAAGACACATACGTGAGGGTTCGAGGGCACTCGTGCAGGTGTGTGAGCTGACTGAAGTGCGCTCGTTTGAGAACGTTTGAAATGCGTTAAGTTTGAGTCAAATGTCGTTAATGAAATCAGTTATCAGGTAAATAATGCAATATCACTGCATATATATGAGAATTCATCTGCATTTTCATGAGTACTGTGTGTGTGTAGTACTGTGTACATGTAGAAAAATTTGAAATATATGACCTCTTGTGTATGAATGTTCGTTCATACATATGTAAAGGCTTGTGTGTGAAATTATCTGGAATTGAAAGATATATTAAATTCAAGTTTCCAAAATGTTAATGAGTTAAAAAACTCACGTTTTTCGTTCATCGCTTAACAACCAGCGAAGATCCATGCAGTTATAAATAGAAACTCTGTACTTCATAAGCAGACGAAATAATCCGACAGCGTACAAAGTGAAGCAATCACATGCGGAACAGGGGGGATTTGGAAATGTTTAAATACGAGTAAGTATGAAAATACTTTCCAACAGTAATTATTTTCAAAGATTTTCCATGAGTTACTCCCGAGAGATCATACATATTCATGTAAATGTTACTAATATCCTGCATGTGATGAACGAAAGTCTCGTGTCCGAAGTCCGACGGCCAGTGTTGGCAGAAGAAGCCATGCACAAAAATGGCTACCACTTCCGCATAGCCTCTGCTATCTTCTAGGGCAAATTAATTCCTATTCACTTGACAAAATTTGCCGCAAAGTGCCGTGAAACTGTCGGTCGGGGACCCAGCTTTATAATTCCATGCTGCACACTCCCCGAAGGGCTCTTCAGTTCACAGCTCGAGTCTGGTTTCTTGCCAAGCAAAGGTAATGTATTCCATCGTTCCCCTTTTGCCCAACTCAGGGGCTTGCCAATCTTGGTTTTGGACCTCAGACGCGTGATGCAAAAGTCCTTAAAACCCTTACGCCAATCTTCCTAGATACATCTGTTTTGTACACTTACGTGGTGCTGTAAATAGAACATTCTAACCTTAAAGTAAATCTCACTCTGGTGCCAAGCCTCCACTTGGCGAGGCTAAATTTAGCTTGGAACAGCTTTTGGCACGGTCCTCCCCAGATCATTCCAACTCTCCTCAGACGTCGTCCATTCTTCGTCCGTAACTCTTTTGTTCGGAAGGAGAGGTGTTTGCATGGAGATATCCTCCGGTATGACCCGCACGACCTACGCTGCCGGATCATCTTCCTCCATTTTTCCAAATTGAACAGCTAAGCTTCCTCCGTACTTTGCATGATGGCGACATTCAAAATTTCTTTTCTTAACTTCTCACTATTTTTCGCGAGGCGTAGAGAGCGCCAGTCGCTCTGTCGTTCATGCCAGAGGTCATTGGTTAATGATGTGTCCTTGACTCTTGCTCTCGTGGGGTGCATGCTGAGCTCAACACCCTCGATTTTCTGGGCCTGAACACTCTTTTGCGAAAGTACATGTGAAATATCTTTCAATAAATGTTCTACTGTAACGAGCTTTATTTCTATGGTTTTTCATGCAGGTTTCGTGAGTTTGTTTCACGCGAGTTTCATAAGTATTTCCTATTTCGAGTTTTTCGAGCATATTAGCCCTCGCAACTTTTTTCGAACTTACTCTTTCTGAGCCCAAACCTGCCTATCTCTTCGTCGTCTTCTTGCCCCGCTGCTGCTAGGTCGGCTTGTAGCATTTCAGAACTTCTTTTTCCGCTGGAGCAAAAGTTCTGTCTCCAAGTTGTCAGACAATTAATGTAATGTCACTACTGCATATTTAAGAAAATTCATTTGCAAGTCTGCCATAGTAGGTGAACATCGATTATAGTGGCTCAATTACGATTAATCACGTAGTTTTGGCTTCGGTTTCAGTAATTTGGAAGAGCGATGTAGCACAGTGATTGCACGGGGATAAGCTCGAGATTATGAAATCATCCGATAACAATTTTTTTTGAGCCATGATGCTTTTGAGATGAGATTAATGAATTGAAATCATGTGGACGCTACAATGTAAGACATCCTTTTACTGTGCGAGACTTTCGGTTACTGTGCGGGAATTTTTGTTACGTGTGGGACATTCTCTTACTGTGCAGGATATTCTTTTACTGTGTAGGACTTTTTAATTTTCTGCAGGACTTTCTGTTGCTCTGCAAGACTTTGTGTCGCTCTTCCTATGAAGGACATCCTATTCCTGTTCAGGACTTCCTGACTTGATGAAGGATCTCCTGTCGCTGTGTAGGAACTCTGTAAAGGACTTCCTATTGCTGTACGGGATGTTTCCTTGCAGTACAAGTTTTCAATTTGTTGAGCGTAATTTTTATTTTTCCATAAGACTTTCTGTTACAGGGCATGAGTTCAAATTACTGTGCAGGAATTATCCTAATTACTATTACTATTATTATAGATTTTTTATGATACTATTATTATACGTAAGACTTAATGTCCAAGACGACTGCTTGAGCTTCAACCTACTGTGCAGGTCGCTACTGTCCTCGTATGGCGTTCTAACTCCATCACATTGTGCCCTGTTTTATTCAAGTAGAGTTTTTGATTTTTCTTATATTCCCGATGCTGCGAATAGCATTTTTGTTGCTCAGTTCAACGATGCTGCGAATAACATTTTTTTGCTCAGTTCAAATACATGCAACATGTTTAGCAAGCATGCAGGGAATTGTATCGATGTGTCAGGCTCTACTATTCGGTGCTGAAAACAATCGCGAGAGTTCTAACTGACGTGAAAGTTGTCCTGAAAGTTCTAACTGACGTGAAAGTTATCGTAAATGTTATATCTGACGTATTCGGGGATGCGTCTTTTATAACTTATAGTAAGCAGTTTTTTATTTTCGTGTTTCCCTTTCGACAATGACCCCTTCCTCATCTTCTGAAATGTCCCCTCGGATGCCACTGTTAACAGCATCGCTCTTGTGATTGAGAACGAGCATATCAAGCTGTCGGGGCATGGCCACCGTGACAGACCTGCCTCCTGGACGGACGACGTTGTAGAAGAAGCGCATCTCCCGATCGGACGGACCTATTGTCGAGGCCGCTAGATCTAGTTGTGTTGTCGTTAACAGGTCACGCCCTCGTGTGTGACAGGTATGTAAGAGCTTGATTAGGATTATTATGGCGTCTATGACTATCATCCTACTTGTCCATATTGGTTTTGTATATGTCTTTGTTTGAACCTATCCGCTATTCCATGTAGTAGTCGTATGTATTGTTTGTGCCCTTCAGGCTATGGTGGAGAAGGACGTACCCTATGGGAACTCTCTCGCTTCTCTAAACCATTCTAAGACAATGGAGAGGATCTACGTGGGGAGAAGTCTTCGCGTGTAACCTGGCCTCTCGATCCCTTGTTGACTCTTCCCAGCCCTCCGGCTTCCCGCTTGGAGTTGGGCTTCGCCATAGTCTAGAGCCTAGTACGACCAGCGCCAGCCTCATCTCGAGCTGCGCCGAGATCGCGGAGGTGGCTTCGGGCCCCGACGATTACGGGGGGCCTAACCGTCCAGTGTCAGGACACTGTGCCCTATGCGGGAGCGTTACCGCGTCTGTTGTGTAACCTAGGGTTAAGGATTACTTTAGGATCTAAGGATAGGATAGGTTAGGTGTTCGGCTACCTCGGCCACTTGTTCGCTCCCGAGTAACCGTTTTAGTGTACTAATATACTTTAAGTCTCGTGTTCGACCGACCTTTCCTTTTCCATCCGGGTATCCTTTCCTTGTATTTCGGAGGTACTCGAACCGATCGGTACCCTTCCGGGGTCTCGCTACCCGTATCGCCGGGTGAGTGCAGGTCCCGAATTCTTACGTGGGGGGGGGGGGGGGTGCCTTTGCAAGGCTAGGAGGCTGGACTTCAGCTCCCTGGTACCTTCTGAACCCCTCACACTTATAGTAAGCAGTTTTTTATTTTCGTGTTTCCCTTTCGACAATGACCCCTTCCTCATCTTCTGAAATGTCCCCTCGGATGCCACTGTTAACAGCATCGCTCTTGTGATTGAGAACGAGCATATCAAGCTTCATCTTCATTCTCCAACCAATCCAAACAAGCTCTGTTAGGTCAGATTTTTGATAGTAGAAAAATAAGAGTAGAAATATAAACAGGCTGGAGTCGAAAGACCAATGTTTGGGCAGCCACTAAATTCCCACGCCATACTAATCACTCACAGGCATCATTGCAGGAGTCAAGGAGAAATGGCAGCAATTATATCCACAAGCATTCACAATCACTCACAATACCAAGCATCGTAGCTTGGGTCAAGGAGAAAAAGCGACAATCACAGGTATCATTCCCCATCACTCCCAGGCATCGTAGCATGGGTCAAGGAGAAGTAGCAACAATCACAGGCATCATTCCCCATCACTCCCAGGCATCGTAGCATGGGTCAAGGAGAAGTAGCAACAATCACAGGTATCATTCCCCATCACTCCCAGGCATCGTAGCATGGGTCAAGGAGAAGTAGCAACTGTCACGTCTTGCAAGACGTGACAAAATTTAAAGAATTTTGATAGTTTGATTCCGGCAACATTCCGCGGATCCGCACTTCGTCCGCAAGAATGACGCCAACGTTTTGTTTGTTCGAAGTGCGTGGAAGGAGCAGGTTCCCGGATAATCTTAAGTTAATACGTCCTTTTAAACGTGAATTCGTGACAGGAGACTATTTTTTTTTGAACGTGTTACCTTAGTGGCTACGTTTGTCAATCGCCTTAACGTATTTGTGTTTAGATAGCGGTGAACAGCCGGCTTCTGGAGCATTCGAGGATGTTTCCGGTGGCCGGTGAGCCACCCACATTAAGCTAGACTAGCCTCGTGACGTCGTTAGGCCTGGTGTTTTCTTTCGGTGCAGCCAGTAAGCTGCTGTGTAATGCTGGAAATTAGTCAGATTATAAGCTGAGCACTGCGATTTTACCTGATGAATTTTTCTATTTCATTTCACTGCTCCAAGTGATTCTGTATTAAAGTTCAAATGTTTCTTCCTTCTTTTGCTCAGCAACATTGCATAATAGTCAAGCCATGTCAACTATGTCGTCATAGAAAGTAAATACAGCGTTGTAAACAGTGTCATAGGCAGTAAATGTAATATGGAGAGACTGACATTTCAATGCTCTAGAATTGACACATGATTGTTTGAAGTTTATTGCATTTCATAGATTGACGCAATTTATATTTATTTGAGAATACAATTCAACCACTGCTTCACTATTTAAAGATTTGTGTATTGAAAAATACAAACTATGTTGTGGTTCTTCCATGAATTAGACACCAGTTGTTGATAGTAAAAAGCACACAGCGACACAGCGTGCTAAACTTGTATCGACTTTGGAAACATGAGTTTTTTCTGTCTTTAGTCGTTTCGTGTGATTTACTGCATTTTTACATTTGTACCTTTTTGAACCTTGAATCCGTGTTTGTCTAATTGTACATTTACATTCATTTCTTATCTTCAGCGACATATGTCAGATTTTTGTAATAAGCTGATGATGGGTAGTTGCCCGAAACGGTCTCAGTATGATGAAATTTTATCAGTGATTCTGCTCTCCTATTCTTATGAAAGTAAAAAATACTTTGTCAGCTGCCTGGCTCCTCACCCATGAGCTGTACTGGGCAAACTGCGCCAGTCAGCAGGTGGAAGCCTAAAAAGAGAAAAAATTCTTAGGAGTAGACTGAGAATAAGCGCAGAAATTTGAGACCACCAGCTCATATGATTTGTGTTTTCAAGGCGACGCTGACAAACGTGTACTTGCCTCTCTCATTTCTTCTTATGATAGAATCTATTGATAATGGTTGATTGATAACCTGAGTGACTTGCCCCTACTTTAGAGACCTAATTTTGCTGTCTCTTTTCCACAGATAGGGTAAAGAAAGCCAGAATAGGCACTTATTTTGCAGACTAAAATATGCTGTCACAAGTCTAAATTTGAGGGACCTTTCCTCATCGTCTGTAAGTATTTAGAGTACCCTCTTTCAACTTGTGATGTTACCTAACCCGTTTTCTTTTTTTTACATTGTGAAGCATTCATGTTAAAACTATAAACTCGTTGTGCGATCGTCCACTTGTTCAAATAAAGTGCTTATTGACTAATAACCGCTGTGTTAAGATTGTTGGATACGGATGTACACTCATATACATAACTTTGTGCTTCCTTAGAGAGACACTTTGAACATTGCCCTCAAACATTCCCTTCGACTAATGACACGAGTTTACAATATTCGTGTGCGTATATCATGAATGTGTTCTTTCTAAATGTGTTACTCGACTAGAGACTTAATTCCTCCCCTGTCGATGCAACGGAAACCTTTCTTGTTTGTGAACTTATTTCCCAGCCTACCGTCCCTGTGAACCTTGTGCGTAGATTCCGTGTTCCCCCAACTACACGCTAGATGGTGCCTTCCTCTTTCCTCTCTTGGGACACCTCTGTCGTGGTCGAGGGAGGCTAAAACTTTCTTATATAATAATACTAGTAATAGTAATGCGAATTGTTGTTGTGCTACGCCGCTAGCAGGGCGGTGAATTCTCTTTTTATGTGCTACTATCCTATGGCCTCTCGCGTCTCGCTCAGCTATTTCTCGTGTACCCTTGAGGTGTGAATTTACTTTCTTGTTGCGCGGTGCTATTTAAATGGCGCTTGCCTCGTCCCTCTCTCGGAACATCTTTGTCGTGATTGAGGGAGGCTAAAACTTTCCTATTTAACATTACTAGTAATGCGTCACGAATCCCGTTGTTAGAATATCGTACCCGGTTCTAACAACATTTAGCGGTTCTCTGTCTCTTGCTCAGGAAGTAGAAGATTCCTTTCTCGTTATACATTAATTGCTTATTCGACTGTGATCTTAAATTAGGATTTCCTGTCACGCAATTTCTGGTCCGAGTCTGAATCATACTTGTCTGTGCAGATTCACGGAACCAGGGGATAAGAAATAAAAAAAACCCGAAGAGACCTCGTTTCCCTTTGGTCGTCCTACCGAGTTCCGTTCATTGGCGTGCCGAAGCGAAGATCAATTCCGCTAGCGCACGACATTACAGTGAATAGACGCCAGCGGAAGGTGCCCTCCCACGAAGAAGCCCTCCAAAGAGGAGGCCCACAGCAGATTCTCAGCCGCCCGCGGCGAATATCCGAGACCACAGAAATGACCTCTCTCGGAAGAAAGAGCAAGCTTAGACTTCCACAGCTGGAAGAACAATTCCATACGGAGCTAGCAGCCTTGAACAGTCTCCTGAATGGTGCAGTACCACGAGATCTCAAGACTCCCAGCGAGGTGGATCAAGTCCACGCCGGAATCCGAGCAAAGGCCAAGTCCGTCAAGCGAATCGGAGACCAGCTGGTCCTAGCTCTCGAGGGTTCAGGAGCCACCGCAGAAGCGACGGTAATCCGAGGCTCATTGACAAGCGCTAGAGCTCGCAGGAAAGCACTAGCGGCCTCAATGGACCACAGAAACGAAGAGCTCGGTGCGAGCTCCTCACGGAGTGTGACAACGGAACCTTCCCAGCGCAAGAGCTCGAGGTCGAGGAGGACCTCGTTCAAGAACCAGCAGCAAGGCGCTGCCCATCAGAACAAGCCCCCAAAATCATCATTGGCTGAGAATAGGAACGGACACCGTTCCAACCGTCGGGGCAGAGACCAGGCCAGCCCCAGTCATCGTCGTCAGAGTCACCAAGGTTCGAGCTATTACAGCCAGAGTCAAGACAGTGAGAGCGATCATAGCCAGAGCCTTCCCAGTGCCAGCTCTCGTCACAAGGACGGCGAATCCGAGCGCCGTGAGCCCCCTAGCCAAGGCAATAAGCAGATGCTTATTGACATCACTGAAGAGCCATCGGTACTGTTGGCGCAAATCGCCATCGAGAGGTCGAAATTGAGGAACAGGAACCGAGCGAAGAATGATCAGCGCTTCGGTGAGCAGAATACCGAGTGCAAAGAGGACCGCACAGGAGCATGGGTCGACCAAGCCTTCCAGCATCACGTCATTGAACCCGCAGGGGGCACAACGGCGGTTGCGAATGCTTCGCCCCGCGACACCGATCTCGCACCTCCGATGAATCCCTCCGCACCAGCATTCCAGCCCCGGGCTTCCACCGGCTCACCCGCCGTGGTCTTTGAAACGAAGCCACCAGTGATCGACGGAGCTATGAGGCTCTCAATGATCGAAGATCTGAAAAAGGCGCCAAGCCAACCCTACGCGGGAGAGGCTCACCTGTTCCACAGATGGTTCGATGCCATCAAGAGAAGGATGGAGAGGCTCGCCGTGGAGCCCATCGACGCCATCGAAATCCTCACGAACCACACCTGCGGCGAGCCAAGGAGCCTCATCGACGACACCCTGGCAGCTACCTACCTGGACACAGCGGCCCTGCTCACCCTCATCGTCGAACAATTGAAGACTCGCTTCGCCTCTGACGACAGGGTAGCCGATAGCCTGCTCGAACGCCTCGCGCAAACGTCAGACATACGGGGAACAAAGGGCGACCGCACGGTCGGTCTCAAGCTGCGGAAGTTCAGCGACGCCTGCCTGGCGATCCATCACACAATGCAGCACAATAAAGGGCTGTCCTTCCTGAACACCGACGTAGGATTGTCCCCCATTGTTGAGAGACTGCCCTTCTTCGTTCTCGACGCCTGGAGAAGCGAACGAACTAGGCACAGAAGACTATCTGGATCGCTACCCGACTTCGCGAGGTTCTGCGATTTTATTAAAACGCTGTCAGATACCCAATGCGACAGTTTCGGAGCATCGAACCTCAACTGGGTGAGCGCCCGACTCGACACCGCGGCACCCGCTCGTCCCAATCTAAGAGCCCCACGAGTGCTCTACACGTCCTCGGGGAATCAAACCGGCAGCTGTGTTCTCCACCACAGCGCTCAGCACGCGACAAACTCGTGCCAAGCGGTAAGAAAGATGGAATCTCAGAAGAAGAAGGACTTCATACGCGAGCACAAACTGTGCTTCCGCTGTTTGGGCCCTCACTGGGCAAAGCACTGCCGAGAGGTCGTGAAGTGCGATGATTGCGGAGCTGACAACCACAGCACGACGGCCCATTTCAACCGAATGAAGACCCAGAACCACGGTGTAGCTATCAGCAGCGCACCCCCCAAGCGGGACACAAGCGTCGAACAGACCCCAAGCGAGGTCGGAGAGAACCCGAAAGCCAGGGCGTTGAATTCTCGTTCGGCCACGACCGGAGGCAGAGCATGCAGCAAAACCGTCCTGGCCGACGTTTTCGACGAAAGATCGGGCCGGTCGTGTCGCGTCTACGCCATTATCGACGAGCAAAGTACGACGTCTTTCTGTTCCTCTAAGCTGCTGGACACTCTTCAGGTGACGGGCCCCAAGTCCTACTACACGCTGGAGACCCTGTCCGATCAATCGGTCGCTCGACAAGGCAGATGCGTGTCCGGATTGAAGATCAAGGGAGTTTCCGAAAGCAAGGCTTTCGAGCTCCCACCAATGTACGAGTGCGACCTCATCCCCGACACCAAAGAGGAAGTGGCGACTAAGGAACGCGTGGAAAGGACCCCGGAAATAGCCCACTTCGCCCCCCACTTCCTCACCCTCGACGACAAGGCAGAAGTTGCCGTGCTTCTCGGGACAGACAGCGGGGACATACTGTACAGCCACGCTGACCAACGTCGTCAGAGTGCCCCATTTGTTCACCACACCGCCTTGGGCTGGGCCGTGGTCGGCAAAGTGAGCGACAGCGTCGGGCCCTCACTCGGACGAAGATGTACAATCTTAAAGATAACAGCTGAAACCGTTCACGAACATCTCAGCGCCAGGATGTGTTTCGGACCGTCCCCCGAAAAGGACATGTTCGTCCAACAACCCGACGACGAGATGCCCGGTCTGTCTCACGACGACCGCAAGTTCTTGAAAGCGATGGAGGAAATAAGGGTAAACGACGAAGGCCACCTCGAAGCGCCACTGCCGCTGAGATCGCTCGACGCGGCGCTGCCCGACAACAGAGTGGCGGTGCTTCGTCGTCAAGAGAACACGTTGAAGAGACTAACAAGGGAGCCGGCGAAGTTACAGCAGTGTCTAGATGCCATGAAGAAAAATCTCGACATGCGACACGTTGAGCAGATACCGGCGATCGAAAGGAACCGACCGTGCGGTCTCACATGGTACATCCCCATCTTCCCGGTAGTCCAAGAAAAGAAGTCCAAGGTGAGACTCGTCTTCGACAGCGCTGCCAAGTATCAAGGGACTAGCCTCAACACGTGCCTGCTGTCGGGACCAGACTACAACAATCGTCTGCGGGATGTGCTAACGAGATTTCGGGAGCACAAGATCGCCTTCGTAGCCGACGTCGAGAGCATGTTCCACGCCTTCCACGTACCGCCGGATCATAAGAACCTAATGAGATTCTACTGGTGGGCCGACAACGACCCCCAGAAACCCCTCGTGCCGCATCGAGCGCGCGTGCACGTATTCGGTAACACCAGCAGCCCCGCCGTAGCCACGATGTGCCTCCACCGCGCTGCCCAGGGAACTGCCAGCGAAATGCAGCTCGAAGATGCAGAACACCTCGAAGCGGCGCAAGATTATGTGACGTCGCATTTCTACTGCGACGACGGACTGGGAACCGCGCCAGATCCCGCCAAAGCTATCGGAATCTTGCGAACGGCCAAATATCTCCTGTCACGGTACCACATCAGACTGCACAAGATCATGTCTAACTCCATGGAGGTCCTCAAAGCCTTCCCCACGAGCGAGAGAGCGACCGAAGACGACATCGACCTGATTACAGCCCTCAACCACAGCACGCTCGGCGTGTCGTGGAACATCGCCAGCGACTGCTTTGTGCTGAAAGTGAACATACCAGACCGCCCCCACACGAAGAGAGGACTGCTATCTGCAATCAACTCAATCTACGATCCCATCGGCTTCGCCAGCCCAGTCACACTCGGCGGGCGACTCATCCTACGTAACCTGCTCTCCGAAACTGACCGAGCATCCGGTGGCAAGACTTTAGATTGGGATGAGCCCATCCCGAGCTGCACGGTTCAGTCGTGGCTGCGCTGGCTTCAGAGCCTTCAATGTCTGCACGAGCTCTCGATTCCAAGGTGCTTCCTTCCGCCAGAATCGAACGGAAATGACACCCAAACCTTGCACATCTTCTCAGACGCCTCACAGGAGGCCATCGGAAACGTGACGTACCTGCGTACGACCACCAACAGCGGCCAAGGGCACGTCACGTTCGTACACGGAGAAAGTCGTGTGGCTCCAAGAGCTGCTACCTCGATCCCCAGACTAGAACTGTGCGCAGCAGTGGGAGCAGTTTTGTCAAGCCTGCAGACGATACGGGAACTGAAAAGGAAACCCTCTCGAGTATACTTCTATTCGGACAGCAAGGTTGTGCTGGGCTACATCGGAAACGACTCCGCGAGATTCAGTCGGTATGTCCAGAGAAGGGTGGACATCATCCGTCAGAGCAGCGACCCGTCCCAATGGAGCTACGTCGACACCACATCGAATCCCGCCGACCTAGCCTCGAGGCCGACCGACCCGTCGAGACTAATGCAGACGGAATGGCTCAAGGGTCCGGCATTTCTAGTCAGCGACGTCGTCTCCCCTTCCTCCACCTCGGCTTACCCGACGGATCCCGACGAACTCCCCGAGGCCGAAACAAGGGCTGACGTTCGAGCCCTTCGATCAACGGGCAATATCGCTGAATTTCTGTTCTCCAAGCTCTTCTCAAAATTCAGTTCATGGTCGGCCATCCTGAGGATTGCCGCCAGAGTAGTAGCTCTGTCGCAAAAGCTACTCAACAGAGTCCTCCACCGAAGAGCCGACCAGAACAGCCACATCGCGGTTGCTGACCCTCGAGCCCTAGCTCACAACGTTCTGGTTCTGGAAGCCCAGAAGTCCGCCTTCTCAGATCTTTTCGACCGGATGCGCCGAAAGGGAAGTGTAGCCCCTCGACACAAACTTGCCAGCCTTGCACCCTTCGTCGATCAAAGCGGGCTGATCAGAGTGGGAGGTAGACTTGCCATCTCAGACTTCCCAGAAGACATCAAGCACCCCTTGCTGCTCCCCTTCGACCACCCCATCAGCGCGGCTGTCATGATGTATTACCATCAGAAAACGAAGCACCAAGGCCGGCACGTGACGCACGCCTCCATCCGAGAAGCCGGGTATCACATCGAGAACGGCCGAAGGGCGATACAGAAGTTACTACGGAACTGCGCCATCTGTCAGCGACTAAGGGCCTCCTTCTTGACTCCGCAAATGGCAGAATTGCCGAAGGAACGCTCCGAGACCGCGCCGCCCTTCACCTTCGTGGGTTTCGACGTCTTTGGTCACTGGATGATAAACAACGGGCCAGCCACGAGACGCAACGCCCCCCTCAGAAAGTGCTGGGCTCTCCTCCTCACTTGCCTCGCCTCCCGCGCAGTCCATATCGAGATGCTGCCATCCCTCGATACTCCCACTTTCATCAACAGCTTCAGGAGGTTCATAGCGGTGCGAGGTCCCTGTTCCGTCCTGCGGTCCGACAGAGGCACCAACTTCATCGGAGCCAAGAACCTAGCAGAAGAAGTCGACGTTCAGCAGGCCAGTCGGGCCCTATCAGACCTGGGAGTGCGTTGGGAAATGAACCCACCGCACGCCTCTCACTTCGGCGGAGTGTGGGAGCGCAAGATAGGTCAGATCCGAAAGTGTTTAGAAGCAGCCCTCCTGCACGCCGGCCAACACCCTCTGTCCTTCGACGAGTTACACACCCTACTGCAGGAAGCAGCAGCCATCGTGAACTCCACTCCCCTGTGGGAGACGTCCTTTGATCCCAACGAACCGCTGCCAGTGACCCCGAACATGCTCCTAACGCAGAAGACCAGCATGCCACAGCACGACAGGCCCGCGCTCACTCGACACGAACCGGCTTACGGGAAGCTGCGATGGAAAAAGGTGCAGTATCTGGCAGATCAGTTTTGGCTGAGGTGGAGGAGGGGATACATCTACGAACTGCAACAACGCAGCAAATGGAGAGCCGTCAACCCACCGCTAAAGAAAGGAGACATAGTCCTGGTGAGAGAGAAGATGGCCAGGAGAACCATCTGGCCGACAGGCGTCATCGAAGAGACCATCCCCAGTCACGATGGGTCGTTGAGGACAGCCACCGTACGACTCGCGCGACGAAACGACAACGACGGGATCCAGCGGGTCGTACGTCCCGCCACTGAATTAGTTCTCATCCACCGCCCCCCCGGCGTCAGCACGTAGTGGAGAAAATCCACAAAGGAGGGGGGAGTGTCACGTCTTGCAAGACGTGACAAAATTTAAAGAATTTTGATAGTTTGATTCCGGCAACATTCCGCGGATCCGCACTTCGTCCGCAAGAATGACGCCAACGTTTTGTTTGTTCGAAGTGCGTGGAAGGAGCAGGTTCCCGGATAATCTTAAGTTAATACGTCCTTTTAAACGTGAATTCGTGACAGGAGACTATTTTTTTTTGAACGTGTTACCTTAGTGGCTACGTTTGTCAATCGCCTTAACGTATTTGTGTTTAGATAGCGGTGAACAGCCGGCTTCTGGAGCATTCGAGGATGTTTCCGGTGGCCGGTGAGCCACCCACATTAAGCTAGACTAGCCTCGTGACGTCGTTAGGCCTGGTGTTTTCTTTCGGTGCAGCCAGTAAGCTGCTGTGTAATGCTGGAAATTAGTCAGATTATAAGCTGAGCACTGCGATTTTACCTGATGAATTTTTCTATTTCATTTCACTGCTCCAAGTGATTCTGTATTAAAGTTCAAATGTTTCTTCCTTCTTTTGCTCAGCAACATTGCATAATAGTCAAGCCATGTCAACTATGTCGTCATAGAAAGTAAATACAGCGTTGTAAACAGTGTCATAGGCAGTAAATGTAATATGGAGAGACTGACATTTCAATGCTCTAGAATTGACACATGATTGTTTGAAGTTTATTGCATTTCATAGATTGACGCAATTTATATTTATTTGAGAATACAATTCAACCACTGCTTCACTATTTAAAGATTTGTGTATTAAAAAATACAAACTATGTTGTGGTTCTTCCATGAATTAGACACCAGTTGTTGATAGTAAAAAGCACACAGCGACACAGCGTGCTAAACTTGTATCGACTTTGGAAACATGAGTTTTTTCTGTCTTTAGTCGTTTCGTGTGATTTACTGCATTTTTACATTTGTACCTTTTTGAACCTTGAATCCGTGTTTGTCTAATTGTACATTTACATTCATTTCTTATCTTCAGCGACATATGTCAGATTTTTGTAATAAGCTGATGATGGGTAGTTGCCCGAAACGGTCTCAGTATGATGAAATTTTATCAGTGATTCTGCTCTCCTATTCTTATGAAAGTAAAAAATACTTTGTCAGCTGCCTGGCTCCTCACCCATGAGCTGTACTGGGCAAACTGCGCCAGTCAGCAGGTGGAAGCCTAAAAAGAGAAAAAATTCTTAGGAGTAGACTGAGAATAAGCGCAGAAATTTGAGACCACCAGCTCATATGATTTGTGTTTTCAAGGCGACGCTGACAAACGTGTACTTGCCTCTCTCATTTCTTCTTATGATAGAATCTATTGATAATGGTTGATTGATAACCTGAGTGACTTGCCCCTACTTTAGAGACCTAATTTTGCTGTCTCTTTTCCACAGATAGGGTAAAGAAAGCCAGAATAGGCACTTATTTTGCAGACTAAAATATGCTGTCACAAGTCTAAATTTGAGGGACCTTTCCTCATCGTCTGTAAGTATTTAGAGTACCCTCTTTCAACTTGTGATGTTACCTAACCCGTTTTCTTTTTTTTACATTGTGAAGCATTCATGTTAAAACTATAAACTCGTTGTGCGATCGTCCACTTGTTCAAATAAAGTGCTTATTGACTAATAACCGCTGTGTTAAGATTGTTGGATACGGATGTACACTCATATACATAACTTTGTGCTTCCTTAGAGAGACACTTTGAACATTGCCCTCAAACATTCCCTTCGACTAATGACACGAGTTTACAATATTCGTGTGCGTATATCATGAATGTGTTCTTTCTAAATGTGTTACTCGACTAGAGACTTAATTCCTCCCCTGTCGATGCAACGGAAACCTTTCTTGTTTGTGAACTTATTTCCCAGCCTACCGTCCCTGTGAACCTTGTGCGTAGATTCCGTGTTCCCCCAACTACACGCTAGATGGTGCCTTCCTCTTTCCTCTCTTGGGACACCTCTGTCGTGGTCGAGGGAGGCTAAAACTTTCTTATATAATAATACTAGTAATAGTAATGCGAATTGTTGTTGTGCTACGCCGCTAGCAGGGCGGTGAATTCTCTTTTTATGTGCTACTATCCTATGGCCTCTCGCGTCTCGCTCAGCTATTTCTCGTGTACCCTTGAGGTGTGAATTTACTTTCTTGTTGCGCGGTGCTATTTAAATGGCGCTTGCCTCGTCCCTCTCTCGGAACATCTTTGTCGTGATTGAGGGAGGCTAAAACTTTCCTATTTAACATTACTAGTAATGCGTCACGAATCCCGTTGTTAGAATATCGTACCCGGTTCTAACAACATTTAGCGGTTCTCTGTCTCTTGCTCAGGAAGTAGAAGATTCCTTTCTCGTTATACATTAATTGCTTATTCGACTGTGATCTTAAATTAGGATTTCCTGTCACGCAATTTCTGGTCCGAGTCTGAATCATACTTGTCTGTGCAGATTCACGGAACCAGGGGATAAGAAATAAAAAAAACCCGAAGAGACCTCGTTTCCCTTTGGTCGTCCTACCGAGTTCCGTTCATTGGCGTGCCGAAGCGAAGATCAATTCCGCTAGCGCACGACATTACAGTGAATAGACGCCAGCGGAAGGTGCCCTCCCACGAAGAAGCCCTCCAAAGAGGAGGCCCACAGCAGATTCTCAGCCGCCCGCGGCGAATATCCGAGACCACAGAAATGACCTCTCTCGGAAGAAAGAGCAAGCTTAGACTTCCACAGCTGGAAGAACAATTCCATACGGAGCTAGCAGCCTTGAACAGTCTCCTGAATGGTGCAGTACCACGAGATCTCAAGACTCCCAGCGAGGTGGATCAAGTCCACGCCGGAATCCGAGCAAAGGCCAAGTCCGTCAAGCGAATCGGAGACCAGCTGGTCCTAGCTCTCGAGGGTTCAGGAGCCACCGCAGAAGCGACGGTAATCCGAGGCTCATTGACAAGCGCTAGAGCTCGCAGGAAAGCACTAGCGGCCTCAATGGACCACAGAAACGAAGAGCTCGGTGCGAGCTCCTCACGGAGTGTGACAACGGAACCTTCCCAGCGCAAGAGCTCGAGGTCGAGGAGGACCTCGTTCAAGAACCAGCAGCAAGGCGCTGCCCATCAGAACAAGCCCCCAAAATCATCATTGGCTGAGAATAGGAACGGACACCGTTCCAACCGTCGGGGCAGAGACCAGGCCAGCCCCAGTCATCGTCGTCAGAGTCACCAAGGTTCGAGCTATTACAGCCAGAGTCAAGACAGTGAGAGCGATCATAGCCAGAGCCTTCCCAGTGCCAGCTCTCGTCACAAGGACGGCGAATCCGAGCGCCGTGAGCCCCCTAGCCAAGGCAATAAGCAGATGCTTATTGACATCACTGAAGAGCCATCGGTACTGTTGGCGCAAATCGCCATCGAGAGGTCGAAATTGAGGAACAGGAACCGAGCGAAGAATGATCAGCGCTTCGGTGAGCAGAATACCGAGTGCAAAGAGGACCGCACAGGAGCATGGGTCGACCAAGCCTTCCAGCATCACGTCATTGAACCCGCAGGGGGCACAACGGCGGTTGCGAATGCTTCGCCCCGCGACACCGATCTCGCACCTCCGATGAATCCCTCCGCACCAGCATTCCAGCCCCGGGCTTCCACCGGCTCACCCGCCGTGGTCTTTGAAACGAAGCCACCAGTGATCGACGGAGCTATGAGGCTCTCAATGATCGAAGATCTGAAAAAGGCGCCAAGCCAACCCTACGCGGGAGAGGCTCACCTGTTCCACAGATGGTTCGATGCCATCAAGAGAAGGATGGAGAGGCTCGCCGTGGAGCCCATCGACGCCATCGAAATCCTCACGAACCACACCTGCGGCGAGCCAAGGAGCCTCATCGACGACACCCTGGCAGCTACCTACCTGGACACAGCGGCCCTGCTCACCCTCATCGTCGAACAATTGAAGACTCGCTTCGCCTCTGACGACAGGGTAGCCGATAGCCTGCTCGAACGCCTCGCGCAAACGTCAGACATACGGGGAACAAAGGGCGACCGCACGGTCGGTCTCAAGCTGCGGAAGTTCAGCGACGCCTGCCTGGCGATCCATCACACAATGCAGCACAATAAAGGGCTGTCCTTCCTGAACACCGACGTAGGATTGTCCCCCATTGTTGAGAGACTGCCCTTCTTCGTTCTCGACGCCTGGAGAAGCGAACGAACTAGGCACAGAAGACTATCTGGATCGCTACCCGACTTCGCGAGGTTCTGCGATTTTATTAAAACGCTGTCAGATACCCAATGCGACAGTTTCGGAGCATCGAACCTCAACTGGGTGAGCGCCCGACTCGACACCGCGGCACCCGCTCGTCCCAATCTAAGAGCCCCACGAGTGCTCTACACGTCCTCGGGGAATCAAACCGGCAGCTGTGTTCTCCACCACAGCGCTCAGCACGCGACAAACTCGTGCCAAGCGGTAAGAAAGATGGAATCTCAGAAGAAGAAGGACTTCATACGCGAGCACAAACTGTGCTTCCGCTGTTTGGGCCCTCACTGGGCAAAGCACTGCCGAGAGGTCGTGAAGTGCGATGATTGCGGAGCTGACAACCACAGCACGACGGCCCATTTCAACCGAATGAAGACCCAGAACCACGGTGTAGCTATCAGCAGCGCACCCCCCAAGCGGGACACAAGCGTCGAACAGACCCCAAGCGAGGTCGGAGAGAACCCGAAAGCCAGGGCGTTGAATTCTCGTTCGGCCACGACCGGAGGCAGAGCATGCAGCAAAACCGTCCTGGCCGACGTTTTCGACGAAAGATCGGGCCGGTCGTGTCGCGTCTACGCCATTATCGACGAGCAAAGTACGACGTCTTTCTGTTCCTCTAAGCTGCTGGACACTCTTCAGGTGACGGGCCCCAAGTCCTACTACACGCTGGAGACCCTGTCCGATCAATCGGTCGCTCGACAAGGCAGATGCGTGTCCGGATTGAAGATCAAGGGAGTTTCCGAAAGCAAGGCTTTCGAGCTCCCACCAATGTACGAGTGCGACCTCATCCCCGACACCAAAGAGGAAGTGGCGACTAAGGAACGCGTGGAAAGGACCCCGGAAATAGCCCACTTCGCCCCCCACTTCCTCACCCTCGACGACAAGGCAGAAGTTGCCGTGCTTCTCGGGACAGACAGCGGGGACATACTGTACAGCCACGCTGACCAACGTCGTCAGAGTGCCCCATTTGTTCACCACACCGCCTTGGGCTGGGCCGTGGTCGGCAAAGTGAGCGACAGCGTCGGGCCCTCACTCGGACGAAGATGTACAATCTTAAAGATAACAGCTGAAACCGTTCACGAACATCTCAGCGCCAGGATGTGTTTCGGACCGTCCCCCGAAAAGGACATGTTCGTCCAACAACCCGACGACGAGATGCCCGGTCTGTCTCACGACGACCGCAAGTTCTTGAAAGCGATGGAGGAAATAAGGGTAAACGACGAAGGCCACCTCGAAGCGCCACTGCCGCTGAGATCGCTCGACGCGGCGCTGCCCGACAACAGAGTGGCGGTGCTTCGTCGTCAAGAGAACACGTTGAAGAGACTAACAAGGGAGCCGGCGAAGTTACAGCAGTGTCTAGATGCCATGAAGAAAAATCTCGACATGCGACACGTTGAGCAGATACCGGCGATCGAAAGGAACCGACCGTGCGGTCTCACATGGTACATCCCCATCTTCCCGGTAGTCCAAGAAAAGAAGTCCAAGGTGAGACTCGTCTTCGACAGCGCTGCCAAGTATCAAGGGACTAGCCTCAACACGTGCCTGCTGTCGGGACCAGACTACAACAATCGTCTGCGGGATGTGCTAACGAGATTTCGGGAGCACAAGATCGCCTTCGTAGCCGACGTCGAGAGCATGTTCCACGCCTTCCACGTACCGCCGGATCATAAGAACCTAATGAGATTCTACTGGTGGGCCGACAACGACCCCCAGAAACCCCTCGTGCCGCATCGAGCGCGCGTGCACGTATTCGGTAACACCAGCAGCCCCGCCGTAGCCACGATGTGCCTCCACCGCGCTGCCCAGGGAACTGCCAGCGAAATGCAGCTCGAAGATGCAGAACACCTCGAAGCGGCGCAAGATTATGTGACGTCGCATTTCTACTGCGACGACGGACTGGGAACCGCGCCAGATCCCGCCAAAGCTATCGGAATCTTGCGAACGGCCAAATATCTCCTGTCACGGTACCACATCAGACTGCACAAGATCATGTCTAACTCCATGGAGGTCCTCAAAGCCTTCCCCACGAGCGAGAGAGCGACCGAAGACGACATCGACCTGATTACAGCCCTCAACCACAGCACGCTCGGCGTGTCGTGGAACATCGCCAGCGACTGCTTTGTGCTGAAAGTGAACATACCAGACCGCCCCCACACGAAGAGAGGACTGCTATCTGCAATCAACTCAATCTACGATCCCATCGGCTTCGCCAGCCCAGTCACACTCGGCGGGCGACTCATCCTACGTAACCTGCTCTCCGAAACTGACCGAGCATCCGGTGGCAAGACCTTAGATTGGGATGAGCCCATCCCGAGCTGCACGGTTCAGTCGTGGCTGCGCTGGCTTCAGAGCCTTCAATGTCTGCACGAGCTCTCGATTCCAAGGTGCTTCCTTCCGCCAGAATCGAACGGAAATGACACCCAAACCTTGCACATCTTCTCAGACGCCTCACAGGAGGCCATCGGAAACGTGACGTACCTGCGTACGACCACCAACAGCGGCCAAGGGCACGTCACGTTCGTACACGGAGAAAGTCGTGTGGCTCCAAGAGCTGCTACCTCGATCCCCAGACTAGAACTGTGCGCAGCAGTGGGAGCAGTTTTGTCAAGCCTGCAGACGATACGGGAACTGAAAAGGAAACCCTCTCGAGTATACTTCTATTCGGACAGCAAGGTTGTGCTGGGCTACATCGGAAACGACTCCGCGAGATTCAGTCGGTATGTCCAGAGAAGGGTGGACATCATCCGTCAGAGCAGCGACCCGTCCCAATGGAGCTACGTCGACACCACATCGAATCCCGCCGACCTAGCCTCGAGGCCGACCGACCCGTCGAGACTAATGCAGACGGAATGGCTCAAGGGTCCGGCATTTCTAGTCAGCGACGTCGTCTCCCCTTCCTCCACCTCGGCTTACCCGACGGATCCCGACGAACTCCCCGAGGCCGAAACAAGGGCTGACGTTCGAGCCCTTCGATCAACGGGCAATATCGCTGAATTTCTGTTCTCCAAGCTCTTCTCAAAATTCAGTTCATGGTCGGCCATCCTGAGGATTGCCGCCAGAGTAGTAGCTCTGTCGCAAAAGCTACTCAACAGAGTCCTCCACCGAAGAGCCGACCAGAACAGCCACATCGCGGTTGCTGACCCTCGAGCCCTAGCTCACAACGTTCTGGTTCTGGAAGCCCAGAAGTCCGCCTTCTCAGATCTTTTCGACCGGATGCGCCGAAAGGGAAGTGTAGCCCCTCGACACAAACTTGCCAGCCTTGCACCCTTCGTCGATCAAAGCGGGCTGATCAGAGTGGGAGGTAGACTTGCCATCTCAGACTTCCCAGAAGACATCAAGCACCCCTTGCTGCTCCCCTTCGACCACCCCATCAGCGCGGCTGTCATGATGTATTACCATCAGAAAACGAAGCACCAAGGCCGGCACGTGACGCACGCCTCCATCCGAGAAGCCGGGTATCACATCGAGAACGGCCGAAGGGCGATACAGAAGTTACTACGGAACTGCGCCATCTGTCAGCGACTAAGGGCCTCCTTCTTGACTCCGCAAATGGCAGAATTGCCGAAGGAACGCTCCGAGACCGCGCCGCCCTTCACCTTCGTGGGTTTCGACGTCTTTGGTCACTGGATGATAAACAACGGGCCAGCCACGAGACGCAACGCCCCCCTCAGAAAGTGCTGGGCTCTCCTCCTCACTTGCCTCGCCTCCCGCGCAGTCCATATCGAGATGCTGCCATCCCTCGATACTCCCACTTTCATCAACAGCTTCAGGAGGTTCATAGCGGTGCGAGGTCCCTGTTCCGTCCTGCGGTCCGACAGAGGCACCAACTTCATCGGAGCCAAGAACCTAGCAGAAGAAGTCGACGTTCAGCAGGCCAGTCGGGCCCTATCAGACCTGGGAGTGCGTTGGGAAATGAACCCACCGCACGCCTCTCACTTCGGCGGAGTGTGGGAGCGCAAGATAGGTCAGATCCGAAAGTGTTTAGAAGCAGCCCTCCTGCACGCCGGCCAACACCCTCTGTCCTTCGACGAGTTACACACCCTACTGCTGGAAGCAGCAGCCATCGTGAACTCCACTCCCCTGTGGGAGACGTCCTTTGATCCCAACGAACCGCTGCCAGTGACCCCGAACATGCTCCTAACGCAGAAGACCAGCATGCCACAGCACGACAGGCCCGCGCTCACTCGACACGAACCGGCTTACGGGAAGCTGCGATGGAAAAAGGTGCAGTATCTGGCAGATCAGTTTTGGCTGAGGTGGAGGAGGGGATACATCTACGAACTGCAACAACGCAGCAAATGGAGAGCCGTCAACCCACCGCTAAAGAAAGGAGACATAGTCCTGGTGAGAGAGAAGATGGCCAGGAGAACCATCTGGCCGACAGGCGTCATCGAAGAGACCATCCCCAGTCACGATGGGTCGTTGAGGACAGCCACCGTACGACTCGCGCGACGAAACGACAACGACGGGATCCAGCGGGTCGTACGTCCCGCCACTGAATTAGTTCTCATCCACCGCCCCCCCCGGCGTCAGCACGTAGTGGAGAAAATCCACAAAGGAGGGGGGAGTGTCACGTCTTGCAAGACGTGACAAAATTTAAAGAATTTTGATAGTTTGATTCCGGCAACATTCCGCGGATCCGCACTTCGTCCGCAAGAATGACGCCAACGTTTTGTTTGTTCGAAGTGCGTGGAAGGAGCAGGTTCCCGGATAATCTTAAGTTAATACGTCCTTTTAAACGTGAATTCGTGACAGGAGACTATTTTTTTTTGAACGTGTTACCTTAGTGGCTACGTTTGTCAATCGCCTTAACGTATTTGTGTTTAGATAGCGGTGAACAGCCGGCTTCTGGAGCATTCGAGGATGTTTCCGGTGGCCGGTGAGCCACCCACATTAAGCTAGACTAGCCTCGTGACGTCGTTAGGCCTGGTGTTTTCTTTCGGTGCAGCCAGTAAGCTGCTGTGTAATGCTGGAAATTAGTCAGATTATAAGCTGAGCACTGCGATTTTACCTGATGAATTTTTCTATTTCATTTCACTGCTCCAAGTGATTCTGTATTAAAGTTCAAATGTTTCTTCCTTCTTTTGCTCAGCAACATTGCATAATAGTCAAGCCATGTCAACTATGTCGTCATAGAAAGTAAATACAGCGTTGTAAACAGTGTCATAGGCAGTAAATGTAATATGGAGAGACTGACATTTCAATGCTCTAGAATTGACACATGATTGTTTGAAGTTTATTGCATTTCATAGATTGACGCAATTTATATTTATTTGAGAATACAATTCAACCACTGCTTCACTATTTAAAGATTTGTGTATTAAAAAATACAAACTATGTTGTGGTTCTTCCATGAATTAGACACCAGTTGTTGATAGTAAAAAGCACACAGCGACACAGCGTGCTAAACTTGTATCGACTTTGGAAACATGAGTTTTTTCTGTCTTTAGTCGTTTCGTGTGATTTACTGCATTTTTACATTTGTACCTTTTTGAACCTTGAATCCGTGTTTGTCTAATTGTACATTTACATTCATTTCTTATCTTCAGCGACATATGTCAGATTTTTGTAATAAGCTGATGATGGGTAGTTGCCCGAAACGGTCTCAGTATGATGAAATTTTATCAGTGATTCTGCTCTCCTATTCTTATGAAAGTAAAAAATACTTTGTCAGCTGCCTGGCTCCTCACCCATGAGCTGTACTGGGCAAACTGCGCCAGTCAGCAGGTGGAAGCCTAAAAAGAGAAAAAATTCTTAGGAGTAGACTGAGAATAAGCGCAGAAATTTGAGACCACCAGCTCATATGATTTGTGTTTTCAAGGCGACGCTGACAAACGTGTACTTGCCTCTCTCATTTCTTCTTATGATAGAATTTATTGATAATGGTTGATTGATAACCTGAGTGACTTGCCCCTACTTTAGAGACCTAATTTTGCTGTCTCTTTTCCACAGATAGGGTAAAGAAAGCCAGAATAGGCACTTATTTTGCAGACTAAAATATGCTGTCACAAGTCTAAATTTGAGGGACCTTTCCTCATCGTCTGTAAGTATTTAGAGTACCCTCTTTCAACTTGTGATGTTACCTAACCCGTTTTCTTTTTTTTACATTGTGAAGCATTCATGTTAAAACTATAAACTCGTTGTGCGATCGTCCACTTGTTCAAATAAAGTGCTTATTGACTAATAACCGCTGTGTTAAGATTGTTGGATACGGATTTACACTCATATACATAACTTTGTGCTTCCTTAGAGAGACACTTTGAACATTGCCCTCAAACATTCCCTTCGACTAATGACACGAGTTTACAATATTCGTGTGCGTATATCATGAATGTGTTCTTTCTAAATGTGTTACTCGACTAGAGACTTAATTCCTCCCCTGTCGATGCAACGGAAACCTTTCTTGTTTGTGAACTTATTTCCCAGCCTACCGTCCCTGTGAACCTTGTGCGTAGATTCCGTGTTCCCCCAACTACACGCTAGATGGTGCCTTCCTCTTTCCTCTCTTGGGACACCTCTGTCGTGGTCGAGGGAGGCTAAAACTTTCTTATATAATAATACTAGTAATAGTAATGCGAATTGTTGTTGTGCTACGCCGCTAGCAGGGCGGTGAATTCTCTTTTTATGTGCTACTATCCTATGGCCTCTCGCGTCTCGCTCAGCTATTTCTCGTGTACCCTTGAGGTGTGAATTTACTTTCTTGTTGCGCGGTGCTATTTAAATGGCGCTTGCCTCGTCCCTCTCTCGGAACATCTTTGTCGTGATTGAGGGAGGCTAAAACTTTCCTATTTAACATTACTAGTAATGCGTCACGAATCCCGTTGTTAGAATATCGTACCCGGTTCTAACAACATTTAGCGGTTCTCTGTCTCTTGCTCAGGAAGTAGAAGATTCCTTTCTCGTTATACATTAATTGCTTATTCGACTGTGATCTTAAATTAGGATTTCCTGTCACGCAATTTCTGGTCCGAGTCTGAATCATACTTGTCTGTGCAGATTCACGGAACCAGGGGATAAGAAATAAAAAAAAACCCGAAGAGACCTCGTTTCCCTTTGGTCGTCCTACCGAGTTCCGTTCATTGGCGTGCCGAAGCGAAGATCAATTCCGCTAGCGCACGACATTACAGCAACAATCACAGGTATCATTCCCCATCACTCCCAGGCATCGTAGCATGGATCAAGGAGAAGTAGCAACAATCACAGGTATCATTCCCCATCACTCCCAGGCATCGTAGCATGGGTCAAGGAGAAGTAGCAACAATCACAGGTATCATTCCCCATCACTCCCAGGCATCGTGGCATGGGTCAAGGAGAAGTAGCAACAATCACAGGTATCATTCCCCATCACTCCCAGGCATCGTGGCATGGGTCAAGGAGAAGTAGCAACAATCACAGGTATCATTCCCCATCACTCCCAGGCATCGTAGCAAGGTTCAAGGAGAAGTAGCAACAATCACATTCACAGTCATCAATCACCACACACAAAGACTCTGATCAGAACAGAGGGCCAAACGCGAGTAGGTCAATACAGTCGACTCCTTGGTGTTCAATGGACGCATTATGGCCGGCTCCAGAGGTCGGAACTTTGAGCAGGCACTTGGCAGCGCACGGGCGTTATCAGGTCGTTTTATCGTTGGCCATTTTGCCGCGCGGCTATGAGATCAAGGCGAGCAAAGCAGATCAAAGCCGCCTCTTGTGGCCACCGTCGGTTCGGCGGTGATGGATCAAAGCTGCAGTGTGGAGGGGGCCTGATAACGTCTGTGTTAGGCGATATCGTGCATATTTAGACGCTTGTAGCAACAGAAATGAAAAAATAGTAGGAGATATTGTGCATATTTGTACGCTTGCGCCCCCAGATATGAAAACATATTGGGTGATATTCTGCATATTTAGACGCTTGTCCCACCAGAAATGAAAGCATATTGGGCGATATGATACATTTTTGGACGCTCGTACGACCAAAATTGAAAACATACTGGGTGATATTGTGCATATTTGTTCGCTCGTACAGCATGAAATGAAAATATATTGGTAATATCCTGATTGAAATGAGAAGTGAATATTGGTGCCTTGACTTCAATTTGTTTCTGAGCTTATGCGTAGATGAGCGCTGGCTCTCCCGGCTCTCTTTTGCAGAGTGTCCTCACCCACAAATCAGAGGTCAAAACTGGAGAGTGGATTAAGCGATAATTTCACCTTATAGCGGCATAGATGTCTTCCAGGCAGAGTGGCCTAGTTCCTAGTTCAATTCCTAGTTAGTAACTTGGCTAGGAAACACCAGTTGGGCAACCCTGCGATGAACACCACGCCTCTAACTTGAGAGTCCTAAAATTCTATGTTTTGTGGGTTAGGACACTCTGCATATTTGTCCTCTAATTAGGCAGAATACACTAGTTGCATAAGAACAGTTTTGGATAAAATATTGCTGTAGAACCGATATCAGTGTGTTTTTCGCAGGAAAAATTATATCATTAATGGTTCTTCTTCTTGGGAAGGAGGAGCAAAAGTAATCATGATCGTTTGAGATCATTGAGAAATGTGAAGTTAAATGCCTCACATTATTTGATTTTTATCCAGGTGATTGAATGAACGGTTGTGTTGGTAGAATTTATAAAAATCTACTGTTCTAAATTTGTGTATCAATTTTCACCTTGCTAATTAGGTAGTTGACAATCATGGACTTATTTTTTCCTTTTGAAAAAAGTTCAAGCGAAAAAATATGAAGTGTTCATGAATTCATTTTCTGTAGTTCAGTGTCATCAATAGCCAGCGAGCCTCAGATCGATTGATTTTAAGTTAGTCTCAGCTTCTTTTACCAAAAAAAAAATATGTGTTAAAATTGGAAGGATGAAGGCACCATTTAGTATGGAGTTGAACGATGTGAAATATATGCACAAGGTGTTCTCACACAAGATCACTTGCGCATAGAAACAGTACGCTGAAAATGAAACCCGAAGAGACCTCGTTATGAAGCAAGATTAAAGTTTATGAAAAAAATACGAGGAGCAGAAGAATCAGACGGCAGGGAACCGAAAAGATGGCCCTCAGTAAAAAAATTTCAAATTCAAGAAAAAAAGACCTACCTAACTCTTAGCCAGGGACCTCATTTTTTTCTTCTGGGAGCGATAATTTTTACAGACACAACAGTTGAATCAACGTGAGGGGCCAACCAGTTTCAGTCAGAGCCTCTCAGTCAAAAAGTTTCACTCAACCAGTTTTAATTAGCAGTTTCCGTCAGACAGTGTCAGTCAAGTACTTTCAGTGAAGCAATCTCAGTAAAGGAGTCCAAGCTCACGGTGTTGGTCAGGTACTCCGCGAAAGTTTCTGTCAAATGGATAAGAACATAATAGGGCAACAGGAACGACCCAGTCATACTTTTTCGCCGGAGGTTTTCCGCCGCCTAAGCGATTGAATTACTTTGGTGGCGAAAAACATGCATGCATGTGGCGAGAAAGTTAGACTGGGGAGCCAAGTGGTCTATACTTGAGTTGTCCCACAATCTCACAGTTGTCGCAAAAAAGCATAGTGTAAAAATCAACGTCCAGTGCCGTAAGGCACGCATCACGCACAGACACCGAAGGGACACAATTACAGTCATTACTTTTCACGCACAAGTAGCAGTACACTCATTTTGACGCAACATCTCTGTACAAAACCGTTGTACTAAGTGTGGTTCCATGTTGGACAGTTTTCTTTGAATTATCAGTAATATTATAGGCATGATCCTGTCTTTCTTCATGCTATGTCGGGACTATTATGAGTAGGGGCATTACCAACAGAATCGCAAATGTATTTAAAGAGTGAAGTGACATTCGCCTGTTCAGCCTCATTCAAATGCTCGTAGTCAACAATTGAAAGTCAAGCAGCCTTAGCTTAGCGGCGAAGAATGTATGTACGCAACACGCTGCTCAGTTTACTATTGATATCGGCGACAGGATCAGGGATCTATGATGTGGAGATAATCCCTTGTATAACAATGCACAGATTATTGCTTGGTTATTCGATTGTGTGATCGATTTGTGCCTACCTCCATCCTGTAAATTGGATACCTGACCACTAAACAGTGACTGCAATTAGATTTTGAACTGCTACGTTTGTTTCTAATGGTCGAAATTTATTCTGATGATACCCTAGCATAAAAAATACAGAGATAGAAAAAATTAAGGACAAACAATTGAACTTGCTGAGTTTAATGACAGCTTTCGCGAATGAATTATAGCGCTTACTTAAAAGAACTCCTTCATTTTCCCTTTTGACATCCCAGATGTGGATGAAATTTACAGGGTTATCAGGTTTAAAAGTTCGTGACGATTTTTGCTAGCAATTGAAAATTGAAGTCCTCACGGAATGGCTTTTTAGAGGAGCAGGAACTACGCAGGGAAAGACCGGCTAATCTTACGATTTTGGACTCGGCATCGAACTTTTGAGGTTGTGAATTGGCTCAAATGATAAAAAACTAAGGGATATAACAGTATAAGCAGGAAATAAAAGTACAGCAATCAAATAGTAGTGCAGCGCTTAATCATTTCGCGAAAGACCATTAACGTGGTGAACCAAAAAGTGGAATACTAGGAAAATGAAAAACCACTTGGTACAAAAACCACTTGAAACAACATCAAGTGAAAAGCTAAGGAAATGATAAACCACTAAATTAATGAACCGCTTAAAGAAATACCTCCAAAGTTACGAACTGAAGTGCTCCAATGTCCCGGATCGGTGACCATCAAACACCCCATATCGCGCTTCCCGTCCCTCAGTGAAGGCCTTCAAGTTTACCGGAGAGGCTCGGAGTAATTTCGACAAAGCTTTTAGGAAATGGAAATTAAAATATTTAAACTTAAGCAGGAAGCAATCCTTGATAACTGCTCCCTCGTGAGCGTTGGAATTGTTCATTCAAGGCCTGCAATGTTACCCAGACGGCGATTTACATTTGCACTCTCAGCGAGAGCGGAATAGCGAGCGTTTACAGAACTTAAGGTGCGCTGGCTACCTTTTGTCTCTATTATCTTCACCCCGAATGGGATTTTATCTTTTTACTATATCCTGTGATCGTGATTTTATTTTTGTCATCTTTTCCTCGATTGTGCTTTCATTTCTGATATCTTGCCTGTGTTCGTGATATTTTTTTATCTTTACCTCAATCATATTTTAATCTTTATTGCCTTTTCCGCCGTCATCACATAATCTCGATTTTTATTGTGATCGTGACTTCTTTTGAATATTTTCACTGAGATCGTAATTTCATCTATGTTATCTTTACCGAGAACGTGATTCTATCTCTTTGAACCTTGTTAAGAACGTGCTTTTATCACCATTATCTCTGCAGATATATGAGTTATATTCGCGAATTTCTAATGTAGTTAAGTACGTTAGACCATGACGGAGAGAACGAATCCGAGAGTGCGCTTTTGCGCTCAGGGACTGCATTTTAGCGCTGCAATCGCTGGAATGAGCGACGTTCCAGTTCAGCTAAATCTACTTGCACTTTTAATTGTCAGCCACATTGTTCGAACTGCGCTGCCAAATCGCAGCTCCGACTTCAGTAGGAGCAGCTGTTAAGGTTACTCGCTCCGCATGCTGGAGTGGGAGCGCTTTTTTTCAGGAAACTAAGCACTTCCCTAAAGCGCAAAGCGTGTCTCTCTACGAAGTTTTTTGCGAATTCGCTACGCATTGAAGCCAGGAGCGAGACACTTTGGATGGCACGAGTTGCTTGAATATTCTAGCGTTCATTCAGTGCTCGGGCAGCAAAAAAGGAACAAATGCCGGTGTCTGCAATTACCTGCTCCAAGTGCTTGCGGATCTATCGCCGTAATTAGACTTTAAGTGGGTTCTTAAATATGCGCTTAGTCACTATTAGCTCGCTCCGCAGCTTGGTATGTTACATCTAAACTCATGGCTGAACTCATGCATGCCCCAAAATTGTTTAAAAATGCCCCTTTTAAAAGTGTCGCTTAATGTTTGAAATAATTTCTTGATAAAAGTAGTTGATGAAGACATTTCAAGATCCTGCTTAAAATATCAGTTATATATAATTGATTGGATCCGCACCTCATAGGTTTTTTTATTTGCACAATTAGAATTAGGAAAATTGCAAGTGCAGGTCAATTATATATAGCAACACCACATTTTTTGACTTTCTAGTAAAAATTCTTAAAGAACGTGGGGAAACACAATTTCACAATAAATCAGATACGCATAAATTACATTTGGGGGTACAGAGACTTTTCATTGCCATAGCGTGGTTTAGGAGAGTCACTCTAACGAATAAAATCTGACTGCTTCAGGAATTGCAGAAATTTCTTTAACTGATATTTTGAATGCTTCAATGTTCAATATTCTTGAGACTGAAGAGATATTAATTCTTTAGCGCTCCTTGCCTGGCCTGAGGGACGCAATAATAATGGAAACTTTGCATTTCCGGGTCCGCGAAGCGTGTGGTTAGCGCGTGGTTGGTGTGTGGTTAGCTTGTGGTTGGTGTGTGGTTAGCGTGTGGTTAGCGCGTGGTTGGTGTGTGGTTAGCGTGTGGTTGGTGTGGGGTTAGCTTGTGGTTGGTGTGTAATTAGCGTGTGGTTGGTGTGTGGTTAGCGTGTGGTTGGTGTGTAAATAGCGTGTGGTTGGTGTGTGGTTAGCGTGTGGTTGGTGTGGGGTTAGCTTGTGGTTGGTGTGTGATTAGCGTGTGGTTGGTGTGTGGTTAGCTTGTGGTTGGTGTGTGATTAGCGTGTGGTTGGTGTGTGATTAGCGTGTGGTTGGCGTGTGGTTAGCGCGTGGTTGGTGTGTGGTTAGCGTGTGGTTGGTGTGGGGCTAGCTTGTGGTTGGTGTGTAAATAGCGTGTGGTTGGTGTGTGGTTAGCGCGTGGTTGGTGTGTGGTTAGCGTGTGGTTGGTGTGGGGTTAGCTTGTGGTTGGTGTGTAAATAGCGTGTGGTTGGTGTGGGGTTAGCGCGTGGTTGGTGTGTGACTAGCGTGTGGTTGGTGTGTGGTTAGCGCGGGGTTGGTGTGTGGTTAGCGTGTGGTTGGTGTGTGATTAGCGCGTGGTTGGTGTGTGGCTAGCGTGTGGTTGGTGTGTGGTTAGCGCGGGGTTGGTGTGTGGTTAGCGCGTGGTTGGTGTGTGGTTAGCGCGTGGTTGGTGTGTGGTTAGCGTGTGGTTGGTGTGTGGTTAGCGCGTGGTTGGTGTGTGGTTAGCGCGTGGTTGGTGTGTGGTTAGCGCGTGGTTGGTGTGTGGCTAGCGTGTGGTTGGTGTGTGGTTAGCGCGTGGTTGGTGTGTGGTTAGCGCGTGGTTGGTGTGTGGTTAGCGTGTGGTTGGTGTGTGGTTAGCGTGTGGTTGGTGTGTGGTTAGCGCGTGGTTGGTGTGTGGTTAGCGCGTGGTTGGTGTGTGGTTAGCGCGTGGTTGGTGTGTGGTTAGCGCGTGGTTGGTGTGTGGCTAGCGTGTGGTTGGTGTGTGGTTAGCGCGTGGTTGGTGTGTGGTTAGCGTGTGGTTGGTGTGTGGCTAGTGTGTGGTTGGTGTGTGGTTAGCGCGTGGTTGGTGTGTGGTTAGCGTGTGGTTGGTGTGTGGTTAGCGCGTGGTTGGTGTGTGGTTAGCGTGTGGAAAGCGTGCGATTAGTGTGTGGTTAGATTCTGGTCAAACATTGCTATCATTAATTAATGTTAAAGTAGATCAAAGGCGCACGTTAAAATTGCTGTTAAAATGAAATTTTTGATGGAGTTATTGAAGCAAGAGTTTGGTATGCAGTTTCGACAGTAAAGAATATGGTAATTACTCCACTGAACAAATTTGAGCGCTTATGAGAATAAGCGCGGCAATTAAAAATACTAAAAAGTTTTCAGAGAATTTTCGCAATTCGCTGACCAAACAGACGGGCGGGAAAGCTGTTCTACGGAACAGTTTATTTCAAGATTTCGTTCCTTCTCATTCGTCAAGAGTTTTCAGGTCTAAATCAGGGAATTTTTGCATGGAAGCTCTTCTTTCAACATCTTTTGCGCTCAGATTTCGCTCATTCGGATTTTCTTTTCAGAAAGCGGAAAAACGTTGAGCAGGAATAATTGTACTCATCCTTAGATTGAGGAAAACGTGAAGTCGGACAAGTTCTTACAAGTGGGTGTGAAACTTGCGCAAGATATTAACACATGAGGTCGTACGTTGCACAGAGATGTGTAGCAATAGAAGCCTACTTCTCACGAATGTTAATAGGTACACTCTCATCAGAAGAGTTAGTGCTTGATATATGAGAACTTTGAAACAAACACACTGAACAAAGGAGGCTATAATTCACTTCACTCAGAAGTATTGGTGAAATAATTCTGATAATGTTTAATTATAATCTTGAAAAGATCGTTGGAGACATTACTTTATCATCATGTCCCCCCTCAGCCCGCATCACCCCACTCGTCAGGCGGAAGCTTTCTGCAGAGGCGCCAAGTTTTTTTTATACGATAAGTGCCATACAGATTTCTTTAGAAAATCCCTTTTATTTCCAGAACGATCTTCACTGGTGCGAAAATCTCTATGAAAACTCATAACTTGATTACATGTGGACTTTAGCACCGTAAATCGGTTAAATAACTTATTAAACCTAGATTTAATAGGTTAAATAGTTTATTAAACTCGTACTTAATGGCTTAAAAAACCTTCATAAATCCCGGATTTAGTAGCACAAATAACATTTTTAAACTCAGGGTTTAATGACTCAAATGGCTTTTTAAGCCCCGGATTTAATGATTGAAATGGTTTTTCAAGCCCTGGATTCGACGTTCCTTGGAATTTGGTAAGATATCATAATCTAATAACGACTTCATATTTGCTAATTTTCTCAACAGAAATCTAAGTTTAGGGAATAAATCGAGACTTATTAAAAGAATGGCAGTAATTTTCAACATCCCGACCTATTTTATGACACAAACGAGCAGTATTTTAATTACGTTACTTCTACTTAAAAAAGATAAGTCGAGGACTTTTACCGCACTCGCAATGATATTAGTTTGCAATTATACCGCATTATTAACATAAGTGCTACAATTATTATTAATTGATAAAAGTAATGCAATAATTGATTAATAAAAGTATTAAATATATGAATACAAGTTGAACCATCGTATAACTTGTTTATAATATTGTGCACACATCTATGATCCCCTTTATAAGAACACATAGTGAATGTCCCCGTAATTTGTCCGGACTCACAGTGTGTGTGCGCTCGATCACACCCAACACTGTGAAAGAAAGCCGAGTAACTTTTCCTTTCTCGATCACATAATCTTTCATTTTCGTTGAGCACATTAGTTCCAATCTTATTTTTTGTACATTTTATGGCGCTTTATTTATTCAAAAAAATTGGTGAGTCCGCATAGGTTCAATATTGAACCGCTAAATGATTATTGTTATTCATGGAGGCAAAGTCTAAGTAGTTGGTCATCTACACAAATAATTGGGACTTGCTGCATTATTGTTGTAGGTAAAGTCTAAACTGCTGGTCATCCATGCAAATAGTTGGCACCTGCTGCATTTTGACTACAGTAGACCTCAGATCATCCACGCATATAATTGGGACCTGCTGCGTTCAGGCGTTCGAAATTTGGACAACGCGAAATATTAGTTGGGTCCTGGCCCCAACCCTGGTTTTCTCCGGGCCAATTAGGCACCACGGAGATTTGATGGCGAGGGCCACGGCCCATCAAAGCCTCCTGGCCTGGCGGGCCCCACTGCAGCTGCTGCTGCTGCTCGAGTTGAGGGCCCAAATATTGCGTGTCTGGCCCCACGTCCACCGATCAGTAAGCCATTGTGCGTGCAGTCGCTCCTTCAGGTGTGCAGCTTAGCTAAATCTTGACAATAAGTTTCGCTCTTAAGCAACCCCCGACAAATAGTTCTAGTCTCATGCAAACCTCGAAAACCAGTTCCAATCTTAAGCAAACGTCGAAAATTATTTCCAATCTTGAGCAAGCACTAACAAATAGTTCTAGTCTTATGTAAATTTCGACAATTAGTTCCAATCTTAAGCAAAACCCAACAAGTAGTTCTAGTTTAATATAAACTTCTACAATTAGTTCATACCTTACTCAAACACCAACAATTAGTTTCTATCTTATGTAAACCTCAAGAATTTGTTCTGAAGTTAAAGCCAACTTCAATAATTAGTTCCAATTTTAAGCAAGCATCGACTTCTTCGGAAGAAAATTAGTTCCAGTTATTCCCTGTTTTTGATTACTCGAATCAAGCATTCCAAAAGTTGAGCAGTTAGGACCAATTTTTTCGATGTATGTTGAAGTTGGTCCAAGTTAATTTATTACTCGAGGATTGACGGCGCACTCTAAAGAGCGATAAAAGGTGAAAATTAGGTGAATACTCTCCATGAATTGCCACCAAGCTTTGAATCGTTGCCACTGATCAATCATAATAAACCTGCACCTTGTAGCACTATGCAGTGTTTTATTTACGAGAGCGATGATCGCATGCATGCTCAAATTCGCGCAAGTCTAAAAATTGCGAGCGGCTGAGGGGATAAAGGGTCATCAATTGGAGTCGAGTAGAGGCTTTATAGTTCACAGCAAGCTCCCTCACACATTATTTGATATGCAAATGAGTTCCATCAGCACCGTATTACAACATTATATGCCTCAGGTCTGGCTCATTGCGTGGAGTGGCAAGCTTAACTTTTTAACTCAGATATCACTTTTTGCGCTACTCTGCCGAGTTCTGTAAAAGTAAATTCGAAGCTTGTTTCTTTCGTCCCAAAGCCTTTAATTTTGTTTAGACCCATCAAGTTTGAACAACGAAGAGCGACAGTGAAATACTCTCACGGACGCCACGCAACGCATTTTTTCAACAGGCTCAGCATGTCAAAACATTTCACACTCAGGAACGGGGATCTCGCTTTCAGTTTTACAGGCGCGGCAATGAACACGGTCGGTCCGATTTTAAAGGAGGCTGCATGGCGCACCGAAGCGAACTCTCCGTAGCAAATGGCCTTACACGCTGGTCACACTTTGTTCCCTTGAAATAAAAGGCGTGCTTGAGTAACACTGGCGCTGTTGACTCTTCGTTACGCCTCACAAAAAACGAGCCGCTTGAGCCACTTTAAAACGGTGACTTGGTCCGTTCGTTCTGGACACAGGAGGAGAGCGGGGCAAAATTTGGCAGACCTGCAGCAAAAATGTACCGTCTGTAGGGAGGCTTTGCAAGGCCATTATCAGTGTTGATGCTTGCTCTGATATTATTATTATGTACTGATATTATTATGATTATTAAACGATCTGATATTATCTCATTAGAGTGCAAGGTCAATAACGATGTTAATGCTTGATCTGATTTTATTGTGATTATTACTACGATCTCATATTATCTCACTGGAGTGCAAAGTCATTATCAGTGTTGATGCTTGCTTTGATATTATAGTAATTTATATTATTGTTATTATTATTGCGACGAACTGATATCTTCTCATTAGAGTGCAAAGTCATTATCAGTGTTGATGCTTGCTTTGATATCATAGTAATTCATATTATTGTTATTATAATTAAAACGAACTGATATCTTCTCATTAGCGTGAATCGAGAAATTGATTCCGTTCTATGTAGCTTTAATTCGCACATATATATATATATATATATATATATATTTCTTCTGTTAAAAAGAAGCTTAAGGTCGAGAAAGTTTTATATTCAGAGTTGAAAATATATTTGCATACATGCAAAACTGAAAATATGCTTACTGTTCATAGGAAACTGTCTTAGCACACAGCTGGCCCAGTGAGCGAAGGAGGGCCCGGCCTCAGGGCTGCGTGAGAGGGCCCAGAGAAGGAGGCCCCGGCCTCAGGGCTGCGTGAGAGGGCCCGGCATCAGGGCTGCATGAGAGGGCCCGGCATCAGGGCTGCATGAGAGGGCCCAGAGAAGGAGGCCCCGGCCTCAGGGCTGCGTGAGAGGGCCCAGAGAAGGAAGGCCCGGCTAAGGGCTGCATGAGAGGGCCCAGAGAAGGAGGCCCCGGCCTCAGGGCTGCGTGAGAGGGCCCAGAGAAGGAAGGCCCAGCTAAGGGCTGCGTGAGAGGGCCCAATAAGTCCCACAAGTTCATCACTGACGCCACTGCCGACCCACACAAAATGGGCCCGAGGCAGCGGGAGGGTCCACCAGAACACTATTACTGTACTAGATTTTCCAGCCCAAAATTGACATTTGCTCCGTTTAATATCTAAAGGCAATTCGTACTCGCATAGCGCCCTAATGTTTTGGCGATTTTTTTGTTTAGAAAATTTTATTATTATTTTTTATTTTATATTTTGGGCCAATTATATTGGGAAAGTTCCAAGTTTGAGAGTTTTAGCTAAAAAAATGGAAATTTGGGAACTGGTTTGGGAGCGCCATACGCTCCTGGCATGTACGGCCTGTGTGAGTTCGTACAGCAGCCTCCATCACTGAAACGTTCTAGCCTCCATCACTGAAACGTTCTAGCCTCCATCACTGAAACGTTCTAGCCTCCATCACTGAAACGTTCTAGCCTCCATCACTGAAACGTTCTAGCCTCCATCAGTGAAACGTTCTAGCCTCCATCACTGAAATTTTCTAGCCTCCATCACTGAAACGTTCTAGCCTCCATCACTGAAATATCTTCTATTACTGAAATATTCTTGCCTCCATCGCTGAAATATCCTCCATCACTGAAATATTCTAGCTTCCATCACTGAAATCTCTTCCAATTCAGAAATCTTTTGCCCTCAATCATCGTCATAAGGCCAGCTGAAAACAGTGATTGCATTTTACATTTCATTAATTACCCAGGAGAAAACTTTTGGGTAAAATTGAAATATCGAGTATTTTTAAGAAGAAATGCAAAGAGGAAAGTGCTTTCGCTTATGAATGGAATGAAAAATTCTCAAATTCTGTTTACATCTCAAAAAATATCGGGGAGAGTATTTCCGATTAACAGAGGTGAAATGCAGAAAATATTTTCAATTAGAATTGAATAGCATAGAGTACTTTCAAATAATGATGAAGCACATAATTCTCAAATTCTATTTACATCTCAAAACTTATCGGGGAGTACTTGCAATTAAAATTCACTGCGAAGCAAACTGTTCTTCCGATTAAACTGTAAGGACGACAGAACTTTCAATTAAAATTGCAATGAAGGCAGAACTTTCAATTACAATTGCAATGAAGACAGAACTTTCAGTTAAAATTGCAATGAAGACAGAACTTTCCATTAAAATTGCAAGGACGACAGAACTTTCAATTACAATTGGAAGGACGACAGAACTTTCAATTACAACAGCAAGGACGACAGAACTTTCAATTACAATTGCAAGGACGACAGAAATTTCAATTAAAATTGCAAGGAAGACAGAAATTTCAATTAAAATTGCAATGAAGACAGAACTTTCAATTACAATTGCAATGAAGACAGAACTTTAAGTTAAAATTGCAATGAAGACAGAACTTTCCATTAAAATTGCAAGGACGACAGAACTTTCAATTAAAATTGCAATGAAGGCAGAACTTTCAATTACAATTGCAATGAAGACAGAACTTTCAGTTAAAATTGCAATGAAGACAGAACTTTCCATTAAAATTACAAGGACGACAGAACTTTCAATTACAATTGGAAGGACGACAGAACTTTCAATTACAACAGCAAGGACGACAGAACTTTCAATTACAATTGCAAGGACGACAGAAATTTCAATTAAAATTGCAAGGAAGACAGAAATTTCAATTAAAATTGCAATGAAGACAGAACTTTCAATTACAATTGCAATGAAGACAGAACTTTAAGTTAAAATTGCAATGAAGACAGAACTTTCCATTAAAATTGCAAGGACGACAGAACTTTCAATTAAAATTGCAATGAAGGCAGAACTTTCAATTACAATTGCAATGAAGACAGAACTTTCAGTTAAAATTGCAATGAAGACAGAACTTTCCATTAAAATTGCAAGGACGACAGAAATTTCAATTAAAATTGCAAGGACGACAGAACTTTTAATTACAATTGCAAGGACGACAGAAATTTCAATTAAAATTGCAAGGAAGACAGAAATTTCAATTAAAATTGCAATGAAGACAGAACTTTCAATTACAATTGCAATGAAGACAGAACTTTCAGTTAAAATTGCAATGCAGACAGAACTTTCCATTAAAATTGCAAGGACGACAGAAATTTCAATTAAAATTGCAATGAAGGCAGAACTTTCAATTACAATTGCAATGAAGACCGAACTTTCAATTACAATTGCAATGAAGGCAGAACTTTCAATTACAATTGCAATGAAGACCGAACTTTCAATTACAATTGCAATGAAGAAAGTACTTTCAATTAAAATCGGAGAGAAAAAAGTATTTGCAAATACAATTGCAATAAAGAAAGTATTTGCAATTACAATTGCAATGAAGAAAGTATTTGCAATTACAATAATTATTGCAAAGAAAAAAGTATTTTTAGTTAGAACTGCACAGTAAAATACACAAATTCTAACGGAAAAATCAGGCCGTCGCTACGTAAAACTCTGTTCTCAAACCCCTCTCTGGTGCTAGCGTTGCTGTTCGTTAGCGTGTTCGTGTGTAGCTTTACTTCCAAATCGCGCACTGCACGTACAACGATGTATGACTCCAAGAGTTTCATGGTTTTGAGTCCACTTGAAAATGCAAGAATAAAATCATGAGAAATAAAGATTTCCCGATTTCGAGAGAAGAAAGCTCCGCAGCGAGGCTAAACCAAGTTATAAAATGTCGACCGTATTTACGGCTACAGGAATTTTCTGTGTTCCCCGAGTAAGTTATAAAAAAGTCGTAAAAAGCGAAGGGTGCGGCAAGGGGAGCGCGATTTAGAGCACCCCGCGCCTCCGTAACGCGTTCCTGCACAAGTTTACGCGGCCTTGCTTCACAGCTCGTGCTCGATGTATCTGCCTTTAAAATTCCCCTATAATAGTGCACAATTTCTTGCTTGCTTGCTTTTTTGTTTGGCCTGCCCTCTATACTGGATACCTGCGTACTTCTTAGATGTATTTTTAAAATATTAATTTAATCATGTTATTTTCTTGCTTCCTTGTCTTTTTGGCCTTTTTACCCCTACCCCTGCCCTCTATACCGGATACCTGCGTACTTCATAGATGAATTTTTGAAATATTCTCATAATAATGCAATTTTCTTGCTTGCTTGTCTTTTCGCTCGGCTTTTTTATCACTACTCCAGCCCTGTAAACTGGATACATCGGTATTTTTTTTAAATTTTAATACTAAGAGAGGTTTTTTTGATGGTTTGCCTTTTATGTTCGGCCTGTCTGTCCCTACTCCCGCCCTGTAAACTGAATACCTACCTCTATATAGCTTCAATTTTTTTACTTTCCAATTTCAATTTATTTATGAGTGAGATCGAACTGCAGTTGATAGTTATACAGACGCAGAAGCTGGATGTTTTGAAAGAATAGAAAAAACGTATCTAAACAACGCATTAAACAACAGTTTTCACGAATGAAACATAGTGAAAACTGTAAAACACATCCGTCATTAATGACGAGGCCGGGAAAGTCATATTTTACCATTAAAAGCTGCAATTTTTCCCCTAAACAACCGGTTTGAATTTTTAATCCGCGTACTTTACATGAATCTGGGCTTTGCAGTGTTCTTGCTCAGAAAATGCCATTTCAGTTCCCGCTGGCACCAGGATCTCTGTGTCAGCTGGCATCTCGTTTTAATTTTGGAGATCGCCGTTCACGGCCACGTCAGAGCAGCTTAGGGCAGCAGCGCCGCAATACTGTCGTCATCATTTATCTTCTTTGTTTCGACTCGTTGGCTTGTATTCAAAGAGAAGCAACGTAGACGGTCTAGTGTAGAAGTGTTTTTCAACCGTGAGTTAAAATGTTCATTCGAATAGATTTGTTATAGAGTCTTCCTTAAGCGTATATGTTGATTGTTAGTAAATCTAAAAACAGTATAATTGAGTAGCAATTAAGTATTCCTGGTGCTCGTATATTTTTGGCAATACTGAACGCGTTATACATGAGTTCTAAAAACGAGGGCAGCGAGGTCCAACCCTGCGCAAGAGGCGATACTAAATTCATCTCTATTGATGATCACAGGAAGTAGCAGGCGCCTCTTCACTCGAACTCGAGTTTACCCATCTGCATACAAATGGAATCTTTTGGATGACTAGGCCAGGTACGGCCATCGCTGGCAACGCTGCTACCGTCAGCGCCGTCACACCTGCGCAACCGACGGCCTGTCTACCGTGAAACATGATTTATCGTCCAAATAACGAAGTTTGGATCGCGCAAACGCAGTCGGAATATGCAGAGGAAATTGACGTTCCACGAGAATAAAGTCTAGAGGCTTAGAATTGAGCGCTATCTATGCTAGACTACGAGCATTTGCGGAGAGAGTTGTGCCTCGAAAGTTAAAACACTCAGGAACAGTGCATCTGCCCAAGCTTATGAAAGCTAAATGCGAACTTCGATCTTGCAATTTAAAAATGAGAATTAAAAGCTGAATTTGCCTCGAAAGCGATTCAGAGACGAATGCTGTAGCAGTTCCCTAAGGTCCAAAGTACTTTGAGTTTCGTTAGCTTCAGAGGGAGAAATGTAGCGAGGCTTTCGCTGGCAGTGAGGACGCTACGCGCACTGATTTTCCCGACTCTTCTCTAGGGACAGAAAAATGGCCGGGAAATTTTGGTAGGAACGTCTTTCAAATCAAGCTTCGATAATGAGAGCCACTTTAATGAGACCAAATTTTTGATTAGTCGATGCTAATAAGAGAGGCTGATTTAAGGCTAATTAGACGAGAGCGTATCCGCCATTGCGCTAACGTGGTTAGCGGCGTGTGATTAGTTGTTAGCGTGTCCGCCTAGCGCGCTCATTTGCGGAAAGATGTGGAACACTGGGTGTGATTAGCAGAGAGTGAGATTGGCGCACAATGTGATTAGCAGCACTGACATTAGCTCTGAGTGGGCTCCAGAAAGTCGGCCTGAATCCTGAAGCTAATCTGAAGAAGGCTTTAGAGTCCCGTAGACTGGTGAGGTCACGGAGGTGAGCAGCTGGCAGGTTTGGCGTGTTGGTGATGTATGTAAGTTTACGGCATTGATTTGAGTAACATCATTTCATTTGGTTTTGATTGAGTATTTATGTAAATTGAGGTTGTGACTGCTGGTCGGTCAGTAGCATTATGAGTATTCCCTCAGTGTACACACTGTATGCAATCCCTCAGTGTAGATCATTTACGTCATACATTTATGATATTTCATTTACGTCACATATCTATGATGCTTCATATACGTCATATATTCATGATATATCATGTACGGTATAAATTTACGATATCATTTACGTCATTGACATGATCTCTAGACCGTTGATCCCACAGGGGATAGAGGAAGGTACGTGACCGCTGATCTCACATGGGATAGAGGCAGACACATGACCACTGATCTTACATAGGATACAGGAAGACACATGCCCTCTGATCAGACATAGGGACACACAGATGTGACAAAAGCCAAAGACTGTCTATACGCGACGGCCGTCTAAGCTGAGAGAGCGAGACGCAGTGTGCCAAAATGACCCCGGTTCACTTTTGAAATGAAGGGCATTTACCTACGAACTTGGCGCGCGTTCTGCATTATTTTTTGAGTGATCCTCTCAAGAAAAGAATTTCGGTATGGGCCTTCTTGGGACAATAGAGCGGGGAGGACTTTACTGGAAGGAGGAAGATTGACCAAACTCAGCGAACCAACTCGTCTTTCTACGGTGGGTTAGTGACATCACAGAATTCAAAGAGAACGCAACATTCTATGCATGATAACTGCCTGTCTGCCCAATTTGTGAAGAGCATTCGTGCCTCGCCAAAGAGTTTAATGGATGTAAATTAAGTAACGTAGTTCATTACCATGTGATGAGCACAGAGAACTGTTTCAGGTCCAGCGGTTGGTTCGAACTGAGGCAAAGCGATTCTTCGGCGTAGAATGCGATGCTGGCTTGTCGCTTATTTATATCGATTTGGTTGCTTTTATTCAGTTCGTCACGGTTGGTTGCGTTATTCAGTGGCATTAATCTACTGGGTTACATTTTTTGGCGACATATAGCTATTCGGCTGCTTTTATTCTGTTCATCACTTTTGGTTGCGTTATTCAGTGGCATTTGTCGATTTAGTTACATTTTATATTTGGCTGAAATTTTTTTTTGTGGTATCATTCGGCAACATTTGCGCATTTTATTGAATTTTTTCATGTTCGTTGCATTGAGTTGCATTTATTATGTAGTCACACTTCGTTGTACTTGCGTATTTGAGTTATTTGTTAAGGAATTCGCTTTGTCTAAAAATTCAACACCATTCCCAATTGTATAGAGATGCATGAGTTGATACTCATTGGTGGAGAAATGATGTAAAAAGCATTCATTCAATATTACCGGAAGAAATTCTTTAACTGTTTGACACAACGCACAGCGCGTGGTATTGGGTGGTAATGCGGGATGTATTATGTGATATTGCATACCATTTTGTATGGTTCTGAGTGATACATTGAGTGGTACTGCGCGCCGCATTGTATGTACTTGTATGCTCTGTATCACGCGGAATTACGTGGTATGATTGCGTTATTGTGTGGTACACCGCTACAGTAAAGGCTGTAACAGGAGTAGGCTGTAAAGAAATGAAAAAACCAATCACCGACTACAATGGCGGCTCGAAGAAGTTGTCCGTTCTGTTCATTGGATCAATGGACGTTTGTGAGAAGTTTAGATTGGTGGGAGTTTTCAGATCGTTTTCCAGGGACCCAGCCCAGATGGATGGGGTCAGTCCCCAAAAAGTGTCCGGTAAATAGGTACAAAAGAAATGCTCGATATCTGATGGAAAGTCTTCAGTTACTCGAAAGAGAGACGACCGGAGTTTCTCGTAAAAAGCTCCATTTCTCCCCATTCGTTGCGATCGCATCTTCAGAGGAAAATCAATCCTTGTTGAAGTAAAAATATGTGCGAATAAGATCTCGAGGTTTTGATGGCAGAGCAGAACGAGACAAAGTATCGAAGATTCACATCTAGGCTTCTGACTCCCACCGTAGGAAACTGCACCGACAATCAAAACTTTTGTTCAGAGCCAATCACTAGAGACCGCGCTACATAGTTCCGCTCTGATATATATGTAACTGAAATTTATTTCTAACATCCGAATTTTTGTGAGGCTTTTATTAGGTCATCGCCTAGACGAACGCTAAGCCACTTTACTTTTTCATTCACTTGTAATGGTCCAAGTAGAGTGAGCGTCATTCTTTCATTTACAGGTCCGAGTTCTTTGAAAGTTACTTTAAAATTACACATTTGAATCGCAACTAAATCCAGGAGTCTGACTGGAGATTCTGGTTAAACGTTTCAAACAATTTAAATAATTCAGACAATTTAATTAGCAAAAGCAACACAGAAGTAAATTAAACTTTATACTGTACATCGCGCGACCCCTGAAGCGACTCGAGGAAATGTGACAGTATTGGAAATTTGAGCCCAGCGCCTGGAAGGCAGCGAACTCAGGGGAAGGAACGTCTAGTTTTCCAGAGTCGCTCCTGGCAGAATCCAATACCAAGTCTGGCGCTAATGATGCCCTGGTATGCGACGCATCCCAGACGTGATTAATAAAATTTACTCTCCAGATTTCCTCGGGGAGGACGCGGAAGTGTCTCGCTACCAAGCGATCGTCGGAGCGCGGTGTTATTTTCATACACATTGGTCTCGTAATTTGATTTTCTATCGCGATTTGGACGTTTATGCGAGAGGTCACTGGGACGGATCTGTCTGAGAATTTCCAATTTCTGCAAATATTTGTGAAATCTAAATTTGATGAACTTGGAAGAGCGTTTCACGCTGCCGTTCGATCTACACAACTGTGCGAAATTTAATGTGCTGTTAGGTTCATGTTCACTAGCTAGACTTTAAAAAATTTCCCGCTTTTTCTAACATGGATATCCAAAAATTTCCTATTCTACGGTAACGTAATTTGTACTAAGTGAATCCAACCCACCGTAAACTAAATAACCAGCCTCAACTTATCTTATCCTATCGTCAGCGAACCTTACATTTGCCAACGTAACTTTACATGACCATGTATATTCTATTTCCTAACTATAGTTGCTCAAATAACGATGGTTACCTGATAGTAGGATTGGTCAGAATGGACTTAGTTCATTGCATGAATTAAGAACCGTAACTTTTTCCCTGGTCCAGGCCAAGTTTATGAAAATCACCACAAAACTATTTTTCTTTGGAGAATCACCGTTATTGCATGACTGAAGTCAGACTCGGGCATTTTATGTTTATTATTTTCAGTTTTTAAGGTTTTCCCACCTCCTTTCCTCTTGCAAGTGTTAAGGTCCAGCTTCTAGCCACGAAGGCAAACAACACTCAGTAGTTACAATAACATTAATCATTATCAACGAATCGTATATATCGAATATATAAATATATATATGAATATCCAAATTTGACGTCTTGATTTATTTTAAAATTTCTTAGAGTTGAATATTTTTCGAGTTAGTCTCAATTTGGGTTAGATGGGCTCATCCAATTTAGTTTCCATCAGCAAGGAGGGCACAGCCAACGAAGGATGGAAAATCTGAGACGTCAGATTTTGTTTCATGAGGCAGTCGGTTTGTTATGAATGGGCGATGAAGGGCAATCTTTGAATTTTTATCAGCCACGTCATCATTTTCCTGCTAATTGAGTGTGCCGGCATAGCGTTATTTTGCACTAACAGTCTGGAGAATTGTTCGGTTGAATTTTTTATTAGGATCTGATTCAGAGTGGACTTCTTGTTTTTTCTATTCAAGCTTGAGTTTCCAGTGAGGGAGGAAAAATTCTACCGTCTGAAAAAGTGTGGCGGCATTGCTTCATTAAAACTCAGCGTCGGCTGCTGCTGTCAGGAGCATTGCCAATTGAATGACCCACTCTGAAATTGATTGCTCTGAAATTGACTATTCAGAAATTAATTACTCTAAAATTGACTGCTCTGCAGTTGACTGCTCTGAAATTGATTGCTCTGAAATTAACTGCTCTGAAATTAATTACTCTGAAATTAACTGCTATGAAATTGAGTACTTTGAAATTAATTACTCTGAAATTGACTGTTCAGAAATTAATTACTCTGAAATTGACTACTCTGAAATTAAATATTTTGAAATTAACTACTTCGAAGTTGATTGCTATGAAATTGACTACTCTGAAATTAATTACTCTGAAATTGACTGCTCAGAAGTTAATTACTCTGAAATTGACTACTCTGAAATTAAATATTTTGATATTAACTACCTTGAAGTTAATTGCTCTGAAATTGACTACTCTGAAATTAATTACTCTGAAATTGACTGCTCAGAAATTAATTACTCTGAAATTGACTACTCTGAAATTAAATATTTTGATATTAACTACCTTGAAGTTAATTGCTCTGAAATTGACTACTCAGAAATTTGCTACTCTGAAATTAACTACGCCTTGCCGCCTGAGTAAACTTCTTTAAAATCATTACCGTAGAAGAATAGTTTCGGCACATAACTGTATTCCCCAACCGTGATGTTGATTTGCATGAGCTGTGCAAGCCCTTCTCTTCGCCTAGAAGCCAAGGAATTTCGTAAGATTATTCTAACTCTCATAAAAATATCAGTGTTGTTCAGATTACAGATTTTTCAGGAATATTGCATATATCAGTATTTTCGATCCTTTCTATATGTTCAGGTATTTCAGCACTAAAACACTTTTAAATAGGCATTGCTCTGGAACAACTGTAAGCCGTTTGAAAGGTAAAATGAATTCCAATCAAAAATTGTATTGATGTCTGAGGGCTAAAATTAAATAATGGACTGCCTTATTTTGTTGGAATTAAAGAAGGGGGAACAACTTAGCAAATTGTGTTGACGAGTGATCGTAAAATGCGTAGAGAAAGAAAAGGCAATCGCTCGTTAATTAGCAATCAGAAATTGAAAATTTTCAACTCATTTTACGGCTGTTGCTTTTCCTTAAATCATGAGATTCAAAGAGAAAGAATCAGTTAAAGTTTTATACAGTTTTAATCGACAGAAGTAAATCCTGATGTAAATGTTGATGTTCCTCTCCAATTTTATTCTCTGGTAAAATAACGCTCTTGTATAAATCGAACATTGGTTTACATGGGATACAGTTTTTCCATCTCGTAAATTACATTTCTGGTGAGATAGAAAGAAGTTTTCTAGATAATATTCTTTCTGCGTCTAAAACATAAGCGAAAAACCTGGGCTATATTCAAAGGCTATGGTTTAATTATTCCTCAAAAAGAAAAATTGAAACTACCAAGTGTTATTTCAATTTGGTGAACATGGAAACCAAAAAAAAAAAATACGACTCTAATAATCATCTTCAGCGATGTGATGCAGAGAAAAATTCAGAAGGAATACTCCATAGAACGCTTCATTTTTACCTGAAAGAATTCTCTGCCACAGCAGAATGATACTTCATATAGTACGCACTTCAAATCACACCTGCTTTGATAAACGTTGAGCCCAAGATAATTCAGACATAGGGGTCAAAGTAAATAAATCTTAGGTGGCAGTTACAGCAGAATGATACTTCAAATGGTATGCCCTTTAAATCATTCTAGTTTTGATGAATGTCGTACCGAAGAAAATTGAGATATAGATGTCTAAGCTGGAAATGCGTCTCAACCAGACCAACCGATGACGATAGTTCTGACGGTGTATGGCCAGACTGATCTGAAGTGTTCTATATACGATACACGACGATATGTCTGGAAATCCTGGTGGATGTTAGTTTGCTTCTACAAATCTAAGCTTAGAATGCGTTCCTCCCCCGTTCAAGTGCAGGGTGTTGTTATTGATGCAGTGGGTAGCTTTTAAATTTCAAGGGAAAAGCAAAAAATTTTCAACAGTTTTGAAAAGAAGGTGTGACTTACGCTTATGGTAACTCGTGGCACAGTTCATCTTTTCGACGACAAATTTGTTCTTTCTTCAGGAAGGTTATAGAAATGATTTGTTCCGATGTAGTACTTTACTACAAAATACTAATAAACCCTGACCAACCTACCAGCCAACCATGCAAGCAGCCAGACAACCATGCAAGCACCTAGACAACCAACCAACTAAACAACCAAACCATTACTTGTCTGTAGTAGAGTATAGGCGCTGATGCATGTATTGAAAAAAAAACAGAGGGGGGGGGGGGGGGAATGACGACACAACGCTGTTAATTATTTTAGTGAAGCAAATGCACATTCAATAATAATGGTAATAAATAAATAGCAGAAAACGTTTTCATATACAGGCACGTCAGAGACTTCTTGTGTGAGGAAAGAAGTCGGAAGTTGGTGCATCCGACGGCCGCCCGCATCAATTTTGCCAATAACCGTGACCTGTTGAGATAAATAGGACAAGACATAAATAATTTGACGGTGGTAAGATTAAGATTGAGAGCTGCAGAGAATAGAGAAAAGTTTCTGAGGTAACAGATAAGGCAAAGCACTCTACCTGGAATATATTGAATACATTTGAATTTACGTTTTAAGTCACGGTTTTAAATTTAGGGTGCGACTCAAGAACGGGAAACTGCAGCCAAATGTAGGCCAGCGAGGAACGTTCGGGACAAATGCACCTACTTATCTCAAACCTCCCCTCACAAGAGATCCCTTGAAGTCCACGTGACGACGGCGAGAAAAGAATGCCGATGACAGACTTCCCGGCCGCTGAAGCGCTGGACTGCAGCAGTTGACCCTGGCTCCCCCATCAAGGTTGACTCCGTAGTCCATCGGAGACGAGAAGTCAGAGAAGCAGCTGAGTGCGGAGCAGTCTCAGAGCGGAGCGAAACCGTAGTGGCGGCTGTCATCATGCCTCAGCCGTCAGCCACAAGCCCTCCACGACGTCGAGCGTAGGGAACCGCGGTGCAGGTCACCGGCGTTATTAGCCAAAAACGCACATCCTGAAGACTGTTTGGTACGATTAGTGGAGAATTATAGAAGAACAAGAAAGTCCTCAATAGGAAGGCAAGTTGTTGGTGCGATGGCGGTTGGAGCGTGTCTGAGATTGTCAGGCACGACATTCTGAGCACGGTTACGAGACGTTCGTAAAAGGTCGTACTTGGTTTGGCAATAACGGCACACTGTACTGAACGTCCTCTAATACTCTAAACGTATTTAACAAAATTCTTGAATGTAAGATTCCTTAATACTAAGTCCCCGAGCAAGAAAGTGGATTTCTTCAACAGCATGCATTGCGACTCGACGTAGCTAGGAGTAAGTCGGGGACTGAAGAAACATGTTCACTTGGTCGCAAGCATCGAGTATACTTAAAATTTTTGAAAATGTGTCAGCAAAGATGGTTTATGCCCTTAAATAATTGGTCAGTATTGAGTTTAATGTTATCAACGATTTTAATAATTTCGTTGCCACAAATAGGTGATATCGTACATTTTAAGACGCTTTACACGAGTGACATTGTGCTCGCAAATGCTTAGTTTTCAAAATATTGAACTTTGAAGTTATAGGACCGTCTTATATAAAATTGAACAAACGGACACGTAAAGAAGCTGATGTAAGGTTTTGACGTGATAGATGAGGTTATGATGGGCAAAGTTAGGTTATTTAAATAAACTAACCTAAACTAACCTGAACTAACCTAAACTAACCTAAGTAACCCTGAAATAACTTAACTTAACTTAGCCGTACCGAGGCCGGTGTCTCCCGCCAAGAAACTTCGCGTGTCCCGCGTCAACGAAACGCCGGAAGAGCCATACCGAAACTGCCGTTAATGCTATTCTTACCTGAACGTTATTTATTCTATAGCTCGAAAACTAAGCATTTGCAAGCACAACATCATGCATGTAAAACGTCTCAAAATGTCTCCAATTACCCAAATGTGGCAACGAAATTTTCAAAATCATTGACAACAGTAAAATCAATATTGACCAAGAAATTAGATCTTTAATACGTTGGCTATGCATTGAGACGTATGTGAACCGTTTGGTAAATTGCTCCAAGGTGTTAATAAAAATACTAAAGAATAGCGTTTAAATTAACTCACTGTTTATTAAAAAAAATTGCCACGTACTGGGCATAATATTATTATGTAATTATAGTTTTTTCAGTTTTTGAAAGGGTAGAGGTATATTCGAGCAGTACAATTTTTTTTTCAGTTCTGTTACGCACAACCAAACCTAACCAGCCGAAGCAACCGCGCAAATAGGGTCAACGCGTTAATGCCTGTTCGTCGAGTGATAGAACTTACATTGAAGATTCAAACAAAAATGGTTTAAATTTTTTGTTTCGCTGAGCTGAGATGATTTTGACTGAAGAGTTTTGAGTCCAATAACATTAGATGTAGCCTAAATTTTGCAGCATATATTTTTAGTTAAGATCTATTACTTTGAGGTAAGATGGGTGTATTTCTTTCGTTCGTGTGCTCTGACCATTTCCCAGTCAAAGTATGTGCGGGCCTGCGCTGGAGGTGGTAAAGCTTAGCACCAAACTGACCAGTCAGATACCGAACAGTACATATATCCATGCAGCTTCTTGGTGAAAAAGTTCATCATGGTATTGTATTGATTCAATATTCTTGCTCAAGTCATACCACTTCAAAAGATGTATAAATGACGATTCAAAGACTGAAACTATCTTCTTCTAGAATAATTAACGCCAGGGTAGCCGACGCTCTTTGATCGCGACGTGAGCCGCCGGTGTACACGGAGGGAATTTTCATAATGCTGCTGGTAGACCAGTAGGCACAAACTCAATTTACTTGAACACTCAATCAAAACGAAATGAAGGCACGATCTAGTTCAGGTTTGCTATTTTCAAAATTGCTTACAACAATTGACTTAAAATTTGAGATGAATATTGAACTTCAGTTTATCCCGCCGCGGTTAACTTGTTGAACTAGAAAACAAAATGTATTCTAGTAGATCTAGTTCAAATGTAGGGTAAATCTGAAGGATATGTCAGTTATCGATTTTGTAAATTTCGATGCCTAAGCATCGTTAATTAGATCAAAATAAACAAGTTTTCTTCTATGCACTTTCCGTCTCAAATGAGTATTATATTAGTTATAGCGGTAAATGACTTACCGCAACTCCAGTGTTTGAAGCGGCAAGTAATTAAAGGAGCACGTCGGACAGCAACACTGCAATGCTTCCTGCGCGATCGTCATCAAAGACGAAACCAAACCTACCGCTATACCTCGTTAAATACTTATTTAACGAAAAAAGTGTATAGAAGAAAAGTTGTTTATTACCTTGTTATTACCATGATTCAAGCAACAAAAATTTGAAAATCGAAGAGTAGCTGTTTATTCGAGCGAATTCGTCGTCAAAGACGAAACTAAACTTACCGCTATAAATTGTAAAATACTCATTTGAGATGGAAAAAGCATAGAAGAAAACTTATTTACTATGAATCAATTAATTAGGTTCAGGCACCAAAAAGTGGAAAATCGATAACTGACATCCTTCAGATTTACCCTGATGGTAAATGTGTAGCGTTGGTCAGTAATCGATTTTCCACTTTTCGGTGTCTAATCGTAGTTAATTAGATCGAAATAAACAAGTTTTCTTCTATGCACTTTCCGTCGTAACTGAATATTTTACAAGTTATAGCGGTAAATTACTGACCGCAACTCCAGTGTTTGAAGCGGGAACTAATTCAAACAGCACGTCGGACGGCAACACTGCAATGCCGTCTCGCTTCTAGTTCGATCGTCATCAAAGACGAAACCAAACCTACCGCTATACCTCGTTAAATACTCATTTGACGAAAAAAGTGTATAAAAGAAAAGTTGTTTATTTCGATGTTATTACCATGATTCAAGCAACAAAAATTTGAAAATTGATGAGTAGCTGTTTATTCGAGCGCATTCGTCATCAAAGACGAAACTAAACTTACCGCTATAACTCGTTAAATACTCATTTACGACGGAAAGTGCATAGAAGAAAACTTGTTTATTTTGATCTAATAAACTATGTTTAGGCACTGAAAACTCAAAAATCGATTACTGACCAACGCTACACATTTACCCACTCTGATCTTCAGGTAGAGACAGCCTTGAGTTGAATGTAAGTTTTTCAATAAATCAATTTTTAAAATACAATGTTCACAAAACCTTCAGCATAAAATACTTATAATAAACATGACCTCAACCAACACAATCAATAGAAATTTAGTATGCAGGATCCTGGAACTGCTGTCGACCCTCAAGTTGAGCTACTTATGCGAACCTCAACTAACGCAGACACAAATCATTCCATTATTCATAACATTTCAAAGTCAGTAGAAGTTTTTCACAACGTTCTCCGAGTATCGTATTGATTACAGCACTGGGACAAATATTCCCCAGCATATGCTGAGGTTCGCCAAAAATAATTTAGAGCTCCCAAATTTGTTAGACGCGTGTCACACAATATGCATAATATTCACGGGCACATTTTGATAAGTGCTCGGCAGATATCGCTGTGCTGCAACCGGCCGAGCAAATCATGACAGGGTCACATCTTTTGCGTGCTGGTGTGGTGGACAGTGTGGTGGTGGTGGTGCGTGTGGTGGACAGTGTGGTGGTGGTGGTGCGTGTGGTGGACAGTGTGGTGCTGCTGGTGTGTGTGGTGGGCAGTGTGGTGCTGCTGGTGCGTGTGGTGGACAGTGTGGTGCTGCTGGTGTGTGTGGTGGACAGTGTGGTGCTGCTGGTGTGTGTGACGGACAGTGTGGTGCTGCTGGTGCGTGTGGTGGACAGTGTGGTTCTGCTGGTGTGTGTGGTGGACAGTGTGGTGCTGGTGCGTGTGGTGGACAGCGTGGTGCTGCTGGTGTGTGTGTGTGGTGGACAGTGTGGTGCTGCTGGCGTGTGTGGTGGACAGTGTGGTGCTGCTGGCGTGTGTGGTGGACAGTGTGGTGCTGCTGGTGTGTGTGGGGGACAGTGTGGTGCTGCTGGTGTGTGTGGTGGACAGTGTGGTGCTGCTGGTGTGTGTGGTGGACAGTGTGGTGCTGCTGGCGTGTGTGGTGGACAGTGTGGTGCTGCTGGTGTGTGTGGTGGACAGTGTGGTGCTGCTGGTGTGTGTGGTGGACAGTGTGGTGCTGCTGGTGTGTGTGGTGGACAGTGTGGTGCGGTTAGAATCTATGAAAGTAGCTGGTGGGAGGTGCTACTTAGAAGGTAGATTGTGCTGTTACGTTGTAAATAGTGCTGTTAGGGAAGTAAATTGTGCTGTTAGGGAAGTAAATTGTGCTTTTAGGGAAGTAAATAGTGCAGTTAGGGAAGTAAATTGTGCTGTTAGGGAAGTAAATTGCGCTGTTAGGGAAGTAAATTGGGCCGTTAGGGAAGTAAATTGGGCTGCTAGGAAGGTAGATTGTGCTGTTACGATGTAAATAGTGCTGTTAGGGAAGTAAATTGTGCTGTTAGGGATGTAAATTGTGCTGTTAGGGAAGTGAATTGTGGTGTTAGGGAAGTAAATTGTGCTGTTAGGGAAGTAAATTGGGCTGTAAGGGAAGTAAATAGTGCGGTTAGGGAAGTAAATTGTGCTTTTAGGGAAGTGAATTGTGCTTTTAGGGAAGTAAATTGTGCTGTTAGGGAAGTGAATTGTGCTGTTAGGGAAGTAAATTGTGCTGTTAGGGAAGTGAAGTGTGCTGTTAGGGAAGTAAATTGTGCTGTTAGGGAAGTAAATTGTGCTGTTAGGGAAGTGAATTGTGCTGTTAGGGAAGTAAATTGTGCTGTTAGGGAAGTAAATTGTGCTGTTAGGGAAGTAAATTGTGCTGTTAGGGAAGTAAATTGTGCTGTTAGGGAAGTGAATTGTGCTGTTAGGGAAGTAAATTGTGCTTTTAGGGAAGTAAATTGTGCTGTTAGGGAAGTAAATTGGGCTGTTAGGAAGGTAGATTGTGCTGTTAGGGAAGTAAATTGTGCTGTTAGGGAAGTAAATTGGGCTGTTAGGGAAGTAAATTGGGCTGTTAGGGAAGTAAATTGGGCTGTTAGGGAAGTAAATTGGGCTGTTAGGAAGGTAGATTGTGCTACTAGAATGACAGGTTGTGCTGCTTGAAGGGAAGGTTGTGCTGCTTGGAATGTACAGTAGATCATGTCGCTAGGAGGGTAGCTTGAGCTTCTAGAGGGGTAGATTATTGCTCTAAAAAAGGAAGCACCATCAGGAGAGGTAGACGGTTCATTTCTAGGTGAAAGATATTTTGCCTATATATGTACGACTCAACGTTGCACGACTACGCCTTGAAGACGGCACATATGCTGCACATTTTAATGGTATTGATGCAGTTCTATTTAATGCAATGTAGTTTTATAATGCATAATGTAGTTCTACACGACACAGGAACTGCTTACTGTCGCAGCATCGCTTGCTCCCCTACAGCGTGGACACAACTTTTCCGCCAACCGTCTGCTCTGTTCACTCCGTCTATCCTGCGTGAGCTGCGCCACGAAGCCTGTGGGAAGAGTCCAGATGCTTTATTTTTCAGACAGTCTTTGAATAATCAATTGAATGTCTACATCTTGCTCGGGGAATCGCTGGCGGTGCTCATGTAGAATACATGAATCTCGCTCACTCGTTGGGTGTCTCATCGAATCACGAGGATCGGACAAATTCGGATGGATGGAGCGAGTGTCGAATTCCAGGCCGCGGTGTCCCGGGGAACTGAGGCCTGGAAAAGAACTGTGCTACCAAGAAAAGCGCTGGAAATGCAGCAGTTGTTGCGGGAGGCCAGACAAGCGGCCGTCCTTGCTCGCAAAATATTGAACGAACAACTCCAAATTGTCGCGAAAGTTTCGAAGGCAATTGCAACTCCTTGGGCGGCGGCAAACTCATTTTAACTCCCACGAAACTGCCATCATTGCCCTCTATTTCCCATCAATAACTCTCGGAAAATATGCTTTCGAACACAACTTTCGTTCAGGCAACACATATCCGTAAGTTGATCGAAATATTTTTTTTTCAGTGCTGGATTCTGAAAGAAGAAAGCTTTGAAGTAAGATGGATTAATAAACAGTTTAATTTCATGGAACACGCATGTTTAGAAAACCTTAATTAAAATCGGGAAACTTGTACTCTTTTGGCAAGTCAAAATTTGTTTAGTCGCATGAGAGAAAGGATAAAAGAAGTTTTAGTTTAATTTCGTTCCACTTTAGTTGACCAACACTTTTCAACTAACTATGTTTTAGAAAGAAGATAGGTATTTTTTGAATATTTTTTGTTATGTCTACAGGAAAGTATTTCAAATACTTCAGATTCCTAGATAAAAAATAATATCCAAGACTATTTGTAAATGATAAAAAACGTTCTTTTATGGCCTTGAAAAGCACGGAGTTCCAAGTCTCACTTTCAATGAACAAGAGGAAAACTGCTACGATAGGGATTTGTCACAATAAGAGAGGATGAATTGGCTTCCGCTTCCAATTACGGGATAGAATTAGACGACTTGAGAAGAGACTAATTGCTTGAGACTTTTTCGCCTTCAATACTGTAAGTTTTGTGAACAAAATTACACCGGGAAAATTACTTTAGGTCACAAAGTCTTATTATTTCCAGGTATTGGAATTAATCTGTTGTATAATGTTGTGTTCTTAATTCTTTGCTGCGCTAATGGCATCGTTTTTTTTAATGAAAGGATACCTATGTTTCATATTTGTCTGTTTCATGTAATTCTTGTAATCAACAACGTAAAACTGGATGGGCAAATATGCTAGACATTATTTTTCAAAGCTTCATCATGTAAAAACAATTCTCAATTTCCAAGTGGTCATTTAGTTCATTTTCGACTATTCAGTACCAATTAACGATGATCATCCCGAAAGGTTTTAATTTTTTTGTTTCTCAAATTTGGCCTCCTCAGATTTTGAAGAGGACGAAACGCATTCTACCTTTGAAGAAATATGACATCATGAGTTAGGGTGAAGTTTATGAATATTATATTCGTTCTTGAGAGTTATCGGACCATTTATACTTCGTCATTTATTCTGTTTGCAATTGTAACATAGTTCTCACCAGAAATGGTCAAAGAGAGAGTATTATCTTCAGGATATAGTTTTAATTAAAAAATTATGGTAATTGTAACACCAGGAATGGTCAAAGAGAGAGTATTACCTTCAGGATATAGTTTTAATTAAAAAATATGAAGTAATTGTGACACCAGAACTGGTCAAAGAGAGAGTATTGTCTTCAGGAAAAAGTTTCAATTAAAAAATTACGAGGTAACTATAACAATTCCTTTGATGAAGGTCAAAAGTAGCAGAGTTTCTTGTGATGCTCCATAACCAATAAGTTGTAAGTAGTCTTGATTTTGAGCTGTCAGTTAAAACAATTTCTAAGGTGATTGGACCCAATGTGATGATTGGAAAGGTTCGATTATATTGGTATTTACGTATATTACTTAAATACAACATTCCGTGGTCAATTCTTATTGCATCAATGTCTTCTTGATTAATGACATCCGAAGCTATAAAATCTGCTGGCATATAACGCGCTAGACTTGAATAAAATTAGCTCCCGTGTCGAAGTTGATGAGTTTCAGCCTACTGTGAGGTGAGCAGATGTAAAAGATTTTCTTTTCAACTAAAAAAAGCTGGATAATAGCAAAAAATTAGGCATTGGTATTGCCGTGGTGAAGCCAGTTGGATCAATGAAGAATGTATTATTAAGTAGCACAGCAGAGCTAGGCAAGACACATGTAGGCTTGCGATAATAAGAAGCAAGGTTCTAACGGGCTTTTTCTCCTAAAGTTTGATGATTGCTTTTTGTTTTAAGGGTGGAGGAAATCGTGATTGAAATCTCGCAAATTATTGCGTTCTGGTGGTAGGAATAAGTGAATATCTGGAAAATATTATTTAGTTCAAACGAGAAAAACCGGTGAATGGCTATAAAAGACGTGCACATTGTTCTTAGAAGAATATGTTCATGTGTTTTTTTGGTAATTCAGCGAAGATGGCTTCTTTAACGTCATTACTTACCTTCGTATTTGTTATGAGTCTCGAATGTAGATGTTCACACATATACGTATTTCGGTCTTCACAACATATTTTTTTGTGATACATGGTTTTGCATGATATTCGATATATATAGTTAAAGGTTAAAGTTCTGTATGATATTCGAATAATATTTTTCATAAATTGTATAAAACGCATTGAGAGACTTAACACTTTCACTGCGACATGGGCCACCGGTGGTCACTGAGGGTATTTTCATAATACCGCTGCCCGACCAGTAGCCACCTACTCAATTGTCGTAAATACGTTTTCAAATCTAACTTACGGCGCAATCTAGTTAATGTTGGTTATTTTCAACATAGCTTACTACAATTGTCTTCAAATTTGAGTTGAATATTAAACTTCAGTTTCAATTACCGCAGTCTAAGTGTGAGAACATCAGAATTACAGTTTAGATCAGTAATGGTTAAACTGCTACCATTGCCATCTTTCAGGTGGAGGACTAATAGCACGGTGAGAAATACTGATTTATTCGATCTTTCTGCCCATTCTCAATTAGAGTAAACTTTTACGAATCGATTACCATCAGTTTTACTGATTTTCTTGCTCTTGGATAAGGTGAAAATTTGTAAAAGCTGCTCTGTAAGTCGACAGTTTTGCTTCAGCACAAGTCGTTCCTTAATTAAACTCTCAAGAATAACATATAACCTTTTGATTTCATTTCAACACGAATCTCTCTTTGAAGACTCCAGAAATATTTTTGCAGTTTGCTCGTTCAAACTTAGCCCAAGCCTCCCTCGCGCTTGAGGTCTTTCGCTCGTATGAGGAGCAATTCTTATTGAGTCATGTAAGCCTTCATCAAAGAAAAGCTTTGTAACACCTCCCCCTTCCTCGTTGCCACGTGCGTGCTTCTGATAGCTCGACAACTCATGTCTCGCGTTATGCTCATGTTCATGTTTTGCTCATGTCTCACGTTATGCTCATGCTCAGGTTTTGCTCATGCTCACGTTTTGCTCTTGCTCACGTTTTGCTCTTGCTCACGTTTTGCTCATGTCTCATGTTTTGCTCATGCTATGATTTCTTTAGAGGATAATTTCTGCAAGCAAAATCTAGAACGAAGTTAGCTGTGATAAAAGCTGGTCCAACGCTGCATCTTTTTAATTCATTTTTAAAATAAACTTTTGCCAATCGGTAAGAACGAGAAGAGCTGAATTTGAGAGCATTGAATTGCAACGATGAAATGAACAGCATTAACCAAGCTCGTCAAAAACAGCTATGAGCAACAACATTCATGATGATATTAAAAAACTGCACACCAAAATGCGCATCAAAAGTAAGCACTAGCTTACAACACTAAGTAACATAAGCATTTGAATTCAATTCATTATTCAATTCGACGAGTTACTGGTGATCGGGATTAAAAATATCAACCTGACTAACAAAAAATTTTGAGGACACTTATGCGTACTCTGAGCAATGCCTTTTCCCCAATCCAGATTTGCTCTATGTAACAGAAGCTGTCGCTGTAGTTATTATAAACAATTCTTATTTTACCTGTGCTAATTAATATAATTATGTTTTCCAGATTCCATGATGCCGCTAGGCCTAGCCGTTATAGTGAGAGAGTTCAAAACCTTGAATCATTATCAACAGAAGATTTACAGTGTGTATCTTTACAGTGCAGTGCAACATGTGTGCTCTGAAGTGCAAAGAACGATCCGAGAGAACTATCGTCTTTGACCGCGTAGTGCAGACGACTTAATCCTAGACAGCTAAAAAGGAACGTGTGAGTACAGGACAAATTAATCAGGCGATTCGATAGTGAGGTGAATAAGTGCTTTTATTTGAGATAACGAACCCAATACCCTGCTGGGTGTCATGGCAACAAGGGTGACAGGGAACCCCTTCACGGGGGTCGCAGGAGGAAAAAGTTATGCCTCACGCCACATCACCGGCAGAACACTCGCCAAAAGCAGGATCGCGGCAGCCAACAATAGGATGGACTCAAAGACTCTCAGAGTCTTGACTTTGCTGCTGATCTTCAGTTGGTGTGTCATTCCTTGCTTCAGCTACGTGCAGGAGTCTTCAGACATCGAAGGTGAGTGACGCGCTTGAGTTTGTGTTGTGTGTAAGGAATGGAGCACGTGTCAAATGCGCCTTATTGATCGCAGGAAATCATGCTGTGAAGGACTAGTTTAAAAATACTTCTGTTTTGTTAACTCAAGTCCTTCGCGCGCCGTCAACACTTACTTATTCTTCTGGTTCATTGAATGTCAAGTGTGTCGAATGTAAACTATGTTTTAGTAGGTCTAGTGTCATCAGAGGTTAATCCCTTGAGTTGTTATTCTGCAAAGTCGGAATAAACAGCCGTTCAATAGCAGCGTCTTCTAGCCTTCGAGGAAGAACAGTCTTGGATAAGCACTGAGCAGTTGCTCTATGAAAGGTAAGTTTCTGTCGGATGTAAAAGTTCAATACTTGGTACTTGGTATATTGAAATTCATAGGTCAGAGAGAATTCAAAAAGAAAAAGTTTCTGTTCGTAATTCAAGAAGCGTAGGTTTTCTGTAAATTTTGAAGAAGTACTAGATTATTTTTTACTCATGTTTAATAATTCCTTTTGATTAGTAGTGAAAATATGAAAGTGATGGGGGTTTATCTAGAGCCATTTTGTGTAGGAGTTTAGAATTTTTGTGGCAATCTGCTTGTTTTCATTTTGTAATGTTATATATAGGTATTTTTTACGGAAATCTCTTGAACACCCACGTAGTTATCCTAATTTAATTAATTAGGTTAATTAATATATGCGACCATAAATCTGACGATTAAACTTCGAGCAAAAGGCAATATTGTGCACTGTTTAGGCCACAACGATGAAAAATCCGACGAGTAAATTATCCAAAGTCACACTACGGGACCCCCATCGGAAAGTATTTTTACATATCTGCTATATATTCTGCATTTGTTAAGCGGCATGTACATCCATCCACTCAACACGACGAGCTTTTTTGCTCTCCAGGCTTTTGTTATACGTTTTCTTTACAGGTATCCGGGTATCGTTTTCTACGAGTGGTTTTCTGTGACACAGAAAACTAAATGCGCTAAGTTTCCCTTACCTTTGTTATTGCCTACGCCCGCACCTCTGCCTTCGAGGCAAAAATGTACGTACTTTTCTTCCCAGTATTATTGTCGGACTGCTGAATTATATCAGCATCGCATTAAATCGGCAGCAATATGAGGAAACTAGGGCAAAAACGAGTAAAAAACAGATTATGTTCTGACGGAGTGGTGGTGCTCAAGAATTTAATGTTTACAAATTTAGGTATTTTTCTCGCACGGAGGACGTAGGAACATCAGAGTGTCAGTTTTTGTTTAGATTTCAGCGTTGGTGGTAAGCCAATTCAGGAAATTTTTAAAGCGATTCCAGGGAGGTTTTCAGCGCTTAATGAAGCTCCATGTTTGCCCACTTGCATAGCGCGTTCTGCGCTCTCGAGCGACGCGTTTAGATCGCAAAATTTTCGCATTAATGCAGCAAATTCGAGTTTTTTCGGGGACCGACTTGGCCGAGATGATTCTTTCGACGCTGATTACCTATTTGCTTGGTTTTTAATTTCATCTGCGCTGCTCTAAAAAATTAATTTTTTTTGTCTTAATGATTTGACTGCGTCTTGTAGAGGGTGGAGTGATAGTTCTTAGGGTTATCTTTAATATCACTGTAGTTATTGTTGAATTAAGTTTCTCATTTAGGTGGAAGTTGGTAAATGTTAGCGTATGTCTAATGTTTTTTACTGCTTTTCACGTATTGTTGAATTACTTTATCATCTAAGGGGAAGTTGATTAGGGGATGTCTAATGTTTTATAGAAATTGAGAAAATTCATCCTTATCACCCTTGTATACATCAGTGCAGCGAATACAAAGGGTAAATTAGTGCAACGAATTTACCTTTGTGCAACGAATTATAATTTGCAGTTTCTGTTGAGCTGAATATGTAGACTCAAGACCCAAGTATGACTAACCTAAAGGCTTCCAAGCTGTTAGCGGCGCTAAACTTTTCGGTTTGTCACGGTAAGTTCGTTGGGCGTGGAAGTTAACCAAGGTAATGAGCGCCAAGGGTAAAACCGCGAGGAGCATCGTCGAAAAAGGCTTGAACTTGTCACCATTGAAGATGAAAATGCCTGATGACTCCCCTCCAGAATGCAATAACGGCTCGCTAGAACAAAGATTCTTTTGAATAACTGCAAGGAACGCAAGCCCTCAAATGATGTTTTGTTTTCGTCTGAAACTCATCTCGCTGCGAAGTTTTAATGCCAGAATGACCAAGTGCAGCGAGACGTCGCAAACTTCTACAGAAAATTTTTAATATAAAAAGTCTGCCGATTGTAAGACTTGCAAGTACCCTCTCATATTTGCTGAACAAGGTGCGTAAGTAAAGACAAACTCATCAATCGAGCCAACATTGATCGAGGATAATAATAGAAACAGAATAATAACACGCATAACAGAAATCAGAGTCATACTCCTATACAGTACCTTGCACTTTCTCGTACGTCAGACAGGACTCAACATTGGTGATGGGACAATTTCTGCAAGCCTCTGAGCTACGAAATATATCTGCCTTTCTTCCTAGCTTAATCTCAACCCCTTGGATTCTTTTTCATGATCCATTCTGGATCTTGAAGTTTGTGTTTCTTTCTATGCAACAAATGCTGCCCTGAGTCGTTCCTCTTATAAATTTGGAAAACATTTTTGAGAGCCAAACTCAAGCTTGTTATTCATGCTGAGTGGGAACTTGTAGAAAAAGACATTCCTACTACAGTGTAGACAAACGTCATAATTCATTTTGCAAGTTTATGGAAGTATCGATGTACTGGTTAGTTGTTTTTAGCGGTTAGGGAGGCTTGAAACTAACATCTAATCTATGTAATCCAAAAGCATTTGTGAGTTTGTTCGTGCTCGGAATTTGTCTTACAGTTACAGTTTGGCTGTAGTGTTTACTGACTTATTTCGCTGACTTAATGTTTTAAGAGGAGAAGGCGACCTATTTGTAATTTTCTTACTTCAGAACTAGTTGGGTTGAGGGAAGTTAGCTGGAGAGCGAAGGGTTTGACCAGGAGTTCATCTTTTACCACCATAATTACATTGGACATACACTGCTCACTTGAAAATATCAATGAATAAAGTTAATTTTTATCAAGAGTGTAATACGCATTATTCAACGAGTTTCTACTTTTTTCCTGTTTACCTTATTGGATGCTATTTTAACACCGATGACAAATCACACCGGTTTCGTGAAGAATGTATGCTTAAAAAGTCAGTACTGGCAAAGTGACATGACGAACCAAAATATTTTGAAAATCCGTAACATTTCAAAATACTTCAGGTTTGAATACTCCCCTCCGATTTTTGGTACCAGATTCAAAATACTGATATCTGTTCAATTTTTATATTGTTCAAAATTAAAGCTTTTTAAGACCGCAAAAGTAGGCAATGCTCGGAGCTTCCACAGTACTGGAGCTCTCCAGCGACAGAGAAACGCTTGAGCACCAAGCTGGCAGAGTGAGACAGCACTTCAGTGTACAAGAATAGAAAATGAAACGCAGATCTGCTCCTGAATTGGGAAGGAGGATCTTCAAAAAGAAATGAACTCCAGCCTCATTGACCTCGTGAGGCCGCCTCGCATGGGCTCCTTTGCGCTGCTGCTGCGCTGCTGTTGCGCTGCTGTTACAGTGCTGCTGCGGTGCTGCTGCGGTGCTGCTGCGGTGCTGCTGCGGTGCTGCTGTGGTGCTGCTGCGGTGCTGCTGTGCCACTGCTGCGCCACTGCTGCGCCACTGCTGCGCCACTGATGCGCCACTGCTCCGCCACTGCTGCGCCACTGCTGCGCCACTGCTGCGCCACTGCTGCGCCACTGCTGCGCCACTGCTGCGCCACTGCTCCGCCACTGCTGCGCCACTGCTGCGCCACTGCTGCGCCACTGCTGCGCCACTGCTGCGCCACTGCTGCGCCACTGCTGCGGTGCTGCTGCGGTGCTGCTGCCCAGCACTTATGTCACATGGAACATCAGGACGCTGCGAGGAAAACTGTGTAGATGTTTTATAGACGTGCAAAACGTATCCAGCAACGGAATTTTCATACTTCCCTACCTCTAGGTATAATATTCTCCAAAAATATGCGTCATAGGCATGCGCGTTTATTGTGCGTGTATTTAATAGGTACATTCATTAGGGATGCTTTTATATAATTTATGCTGTAAGCTAAATGAAGTGCCATTCAGTGAGTGAAATTACAGGAATTCAGAGATGTTCTGTGAACTTAACTGTCGGATGAGGCTTGGGTGAAGGAAAACCCGAATGTAATTTTATGTTAATTATTTTTTACCCCAAACCTACCTCTATTTTTTCGTGGCACTAAGGAGCAAGAACTTCATAAATTTTACTGTATCATTCAAATACACGAGTCTATTAAAAATAAACGTGCAGTTGGAACTTTTTGAAAGAATTTCCCAATCTAGACCAAAAAGCCTCTGACAACCACGCATAGTTGCCGGATGCAATGTTCCTAGTAATTTGGTTTTACAAGGAAAAGCCTAAACCTTACAATTTTGGCCAGAGAAAAGCCCATCTGGTCGGTAGGTCTCCAGCAGCAATTCGCGCGTAGCACCGCAACATCGCTTTGCTTTAATGAAGCTCAAATTTCCAACTTTAAAAGTCCGCTGAAAATTGAAACACAGCAATGCTGCCTGCCTGTATGTCCCAACGCAGCTCTAATTTTGTAATTTAGGTGTTCGAAACACTAACTACAATCCTACTTTTCCATTTTATAAATCTAAACAGTACAACATCGTGAAAGCTATTTGCTTGTGTTGCATCGTAATTCCGCAGGCTGTTTACTGCAGGCTGTTTAGTGCAGGCGGTTTAGTGCAGGCGGCTTAGTGCAGGCGGTTTAGTGCAGGCGGTTTAGTGCAGGCTGTTTATTGCAGGCAGTTTAGTGCAGGCTGTTTAGTGCAGGCTGTTTAGTGCAGGCTTGTTAATGCAGGCTGTTAAGTGCAGGCTGTTTAATGCAGGCTTGTTAGTGCAGGCTTGTTAGTGCAGGCTTGTTAGTACAGGCTGTTTAGTGCAGGCTGTTTAGTGCAGGCTGTTTAGTGCAGGCTGTTTAGTGCAGGCTGTTTAGTGCAGGCTGTTTAGGGCAGGCTATTTAGTGCACGCTGTTTAGTGCAGGCTGTTTAGTGCAGGCTGTTTAGTGCAGGCTGTTTAGTGCAGGCTGTTTAGTGCAGGCTGTTTAGGGCAGGTTGTTTAGGGCAGGCTGTTTAGTGCAGGCCGTGCAGTGCAGACTGTGCAGTGCAGGCCGTACAGTGCAGGCCGTGAAGTGCAGACTGTGCAGTGCAGGCCGTGCACTGCAGGCCGTGCAGTGCAGGCCGTGCAGTGCAGGCCGTGCATTGCAGGATGTGCAGTGCAGACTGTGCAGTGCAGGCCGTGCAGTGCAGGCCGTGCAGTGCAGGCCGTGCAGTGCAGGCCGTGCAGTGCAGACTGTGCAGTGCAGACCGTACAGTGCAGGCCGTACAGTGCAGACTGTGCAGTGCAGGCCGTGCAGTGCAGACTGTGCAGTGCAGGCCAGCAGTGCAGGCTGTGCAGTGCAGGCCGTGCAGTGCAGGCCGTGCAGTGCAGGCTGCAGGCCGTGCAGTGCAGGCCGTGCAGTGCAGGCTGCAGGCCGTGCAGTGCAGGCCGTGCAGTGCAGGCCGTGCAGTGCAGGCTGTGCAGTGCAGGCCGATCTGCACTTATTCCGTTAGCTCAGGACCCATTTAAACAAGGTACATTCGATATTCAATTTAAACACCTAAATTGAATTTCATTCAACGTAATTATTATTATTATATAAGAAAGTTTTAGCCTCCCTTAACCACGACAAAGATGTTCCAAGAGAGGAAAGAGGAAGGCACCATTTAGTATGAAGTTGAGGGAACGCGGAATCTATGCACAAGGTGCACAGAAACAGTAAGCTAGGAAAGAAGTTCATGAAACAAGAAAAAAGTTGAAGAAGAAAGTAGTAGGTGCTGAAAAGCAGGACAGCAGTGAACCGAAAAAAGATGGTTCGTAACAAAACAAAAACCTATTTTATTACATCAAAAAGGAAGCCTACCTAACCTTTAGCTCAGGCCCATACATAGTCCCCCTGGGAGCGCCAATTCCCATAGATACAATAGTTGTATCCCCCTGAGGGGTCATTCAACGTAAACATAAGTAACTTTACGTAGGTCATTCAATCAAAGCGATGCTTGATTCAGGTTACAATCAACCGGACTAACTTTTATGCGTAAAGTTGAGGTTCTCGTAAAATGATATCGCGGAGCCCGAGGGTCGACGGTGAAAGTGTGTGAGTGGCGTTCGGGGCAGAAAAGGTGCAGAGTTAAAGCCTACTGTAAAACTGCCTAAACAAACCCTGATGCAAAGGTGCAGAAGCAAATACTGCAGTGAAACCACAGAAACGAACATTATTGTCAATCTGCATGAATAAGCACTGCAATAAAACTGTCTACACAAACACTGCTGCGAAGCTACATAAACAAACACTGCTGCAAAGCTACATAAACAAATACTGCTGCCAAGCTACATAAACAAATACTGCTGCCAAGCTACATAAACAAACACTGCAGCAAACCTACATAAACAAACACTGCAGCAAAGCTACATAAGCAAACACTGCAACAAAGCTACATAAACAAACACTGCAGCGAAGCTACATAAACAAACACTGCAACAAAACTACATAAACAAACACTGCAGCAAAGCTACATAAACAAACACAGCAGCAAAGCTACATAAACAAATACTGCAGCAAAGCTACATAACAAACACTGCAGCAAAGCTACATAAACAAACACTGCAACAAAACTACATAAACAAACACTGCAGCAAAGCTACATAAACAAACACTGCTGCAAAGCTACATAAACAAATACTGCTGCCAAGCTACATAAACAAATACTGCTGCCAAGCTACACAAACAAACACTGCAGCAAACCTACATAAACAAACACTGCAGCAAAGCTACATAAGCAAACACTGCAACAAAGCTACATAAACAAACACTGCAGCAAAGCTACATAAACAAACACTGCAACAAAACTACATAAACAAACACTGCAGCAAAGCTACATAAACAAACACAGCAGCAAAGCTACATAAACAAATACTGCAGCAAAGCTACATAACAAACACTGCAGCAAAGCTACATAAGCAAACACTGCAGCAAAGCTACATAAGCAAACACTGCAGCAAAGCTACATAAACAAACACTGCAGCAAAGCTACATAAACAACACTGCAGCAAAGCTACATAAACAAACACTGCAGCAAAGCTACATAAACAAACACTGCAGCAAAGCTACATAAGCAAACACTGCAGCAAAGCTACATAAACAAACACTGCAGCAAAGCTACATAAACAAACACTGCAGCAAAGCTACACAAGCAAACACTGCAGCAAAGCTACATAAGCAAACACTGCAGCAAAGCTACACAAGCAAACACTGCAGGAAAGCTACATAAGCAAACACTGCAGCTAAGCTACATAAACAAACACTGCAGCAAAGCTACATAAGCAAACACTGCAGCAAAGCTACATAAACAAACACTGCAGCAAAGCTACATAAACAAACACTGCAGCAAAGCTACATAAACAAACACTGCAGCAAAGCTACATAAACAAACACTACTGCAAAGCTATAAAAACAAACACTGCAGCAAAGCTACATAAGCAAACACTGCAGCAAAGCTACAGGACCAAACACTGCAGGGCTCACATTCCATTTTTCACAACTTCGTTAGTTTCATCTTTCACGCGCGGAAGCTCAGCAGCCGCTCCTCTCGCCCTCAGCAGCATCGGTCTCTTCTGGGGGGTGTTTAGAGGGGAAATATCGAGTGTTTCCCGCCTAGTACCTCCTGTGTTGCTACTGCACGGCCTGCACTGCACGGCCTGCACTGCACGGCCTGCACTGCACGGCCTGCATTGCACGGCCTGCACTGCACGGCCTGCACTGCACGGCCTGAACTGCATGGCCTGCACTGCATGGCCTGCACTGCACGGCCTACACTGCACGGCCTGGACTGCACGGCCTGGACTGCACGGCCTGCACTGCACGGCCTGAACTGCATGGCCTGCACTGCATGGCCTGTACTGCACGGCCTGCACTGCACGGCCTGGACTGCACGGCCTGGACTGCACGGCCTGCACTGCACGGCCTGCACTGCACGGCCTGCTTTGCACGGCCTGCATTGAACGGCCTGCACTGCACGGCCTGCACTGCACGGCCTGCACTGCACGGCCTTCACTGCACGGCCTGCACTGCACGGCCTGCACTGCACGGCCTGCACTGCACGGCCTGCACTGCACGGCCTTCACTGCACGGCTTTCACTGCACGGCTTTCACTGCACGGCCTGCACTGCACGGCCTGCACTGCACGGCCTGCACTGCACGGCCTGCACTGCACGGGCTGCACAGCACGGCCTGCACTGCACGGCCTGCACTGCACGGCCTGCACTGCACGATGCGACGAACGTTCAAACTCACGAGGTGGTCAGACGCAGTTCTTTATGCCTCTAGAATTATTCAGCCCTGCACACTGCATTCTGTACACTACGTACATTCTGTACACTGTATGCATTTTGTACACTGTATGCATTTTGTACACTGTATGCAGTTTGTACACGGTATGCATTGTGTACACTGCATCCATTCTGTACACTGGATGCATTGTGTACACTGTATGCATTCTGTACACTGCATGCATTCTGTACACTGCATGCATTCTCTACACTGTGTGCATTCTGTACACTGCATGCATTTTGTACACTGCATGCATTCGGTACACTGTGTGCATTCTGTACACTGTATGCATTCTGTACATTGTATGCATTCTGTACACTGTATACATTCTGTGCACTGAGATTCCTGAGATTCCTGAGATATAGTTTGGAGCACAGCTCCAGGCCACGATGAGTCGCCGCCTCACGACGCCGTCAACCTCCCCGCAGCGACGGAGCCCCAGGTCCTCAGCAAAGGGAGCCAGCAGCTCCACCACAGCCGAGGCAGGTCACGACGCCGCCAGAACGAGTGGCGTCAGCCCTCCTTCCCTTGCCGGGGCAAGGTTAGGGGGCAGCCGCTCTAGGTGTGATAGCCGTTTCCAGTAGTCAAACGACTGCATTCTGTACACCCTCCAACTTCTGTACTTCGCCAACAGTGCTCGGACTCCAGAGCTGACAACAGTACTCTGCCAATGGGAGGACTAACGATTTGAACAATTTCAGCATTAGTGGGGCTTCCCTTGTCTTTAAAGGTTCGCAGGATCCATCCGATCTGGCGTCTGCACCTAAGCACCACCTGGTTAATGTGCTCTCCGAAGCCACCGTCATCCGAGATTACGACCCCCAGATCCCTGACCGAAGACTTGCGGTCGATCGCTGAACCTCCAGTGGGGCTGTACGCATAGGAGGCGTCAGGGTGCAAACCGTACCGCACCAACTCAAATTTATTTTCATTGAAGGTCATGTTGTTTCGCGTTGCCCACTCGCAAATCTTCTGTAGGTCACTCTGTAGAGCCTCACAGTCCTCCACCGGAGCAATAGTTTTCAAGACCCTGGTGTCGTCAGCGAAGGATGAGGCCCGTGAGTGCAAGAGATTGACATCGATGTCCGAAATGTGGATCAGGAAAAGGAGTGGACCCAAAACGGATCCCTGAGGCACACCACTCACCACCACAGACTCCGTCGAGCGGCTCCCGTCCGCTGAGACAACTTGTTTCCTGTTTGTTAGGAAGCTATAAATCCATTCAAGGAGCCTACCACTGATTCCAAAAAGACGGAGCTTCCTAAGCAGCACGCCATAATCTACTTTATCGAAGGCCTTAGCGAAGTCCAGATACACCACGTCCACAGCGAGTCCAGAGCCAAGCGCCTCCGTAACCTGCCGCTGATGCTCCAACAATTGTGAGAGGCACGACCGACCCCGTCTGATACCGTGCTGATTGTCGTTCAGTAGGTTATTGCTCTCGAGGTACGTAACTAGTCGTTTAACTACGATCTTCTCAAAAATTTTAATTACATGGGATGTTAGGGCGATAGGACGGTAGTTAGCAGGGGAATGCTTCACGCCCCCCTTGTGAACCGGAATAATTACTCCCAATTTGAGAGGAGCAGGCACACATCCTTTATCCATTGATGATCTCCACAGTGCATGTATAGGAGCCTTCAATTCCTCGCAACAGCTTTTTAAGAGGATCGAAGGAATCCCGTCCGGACCCGCTGCGGACGTGGACGGCAGCTCCCTTATGCATGTCACCAGCTCGTTCTCGCCGAACCGAACATCGTCCAGAAGGGAGGGCCTGTCTTCTTCGAGTAGTCCTTGCAGGAGACCTAGAATGTCCGAGTTTCTCGGCCTACTGAAGACCGACTCGTACTGCTTCCTCAGCACCTCAGCTTTGGCCAAAGAGTCTCCAACGAGCTCGTCCCCAGCATAGAAAGGGCCAATCTGGGACTTGGTCTTTGACTTGCTCCGTGCGTACCCATAGAAATACTTCTGGTTGTTGCGAATTGCTTCAATCGCCCGCCTCTCCCTGGTCGCAGTTTCAAGCTCATGCGACTGTATCAGCTGGTGCTCGATCAGTTCTGCCCTGCTCAGTAGTTTCATTCTAATGGCCGGGCTAACAGCCCCGAGCAGCTGCCTACGTATACGGGCTTTCTTCCGCATTAGGATCTTACGATCTCTTGGAATTGACGTCTGACCAACTGCTGTCTTCGGCGGGGCGTATTTTGAACAGACCTCTGTCAGGACACCACAGAGATCTTCATACATGTTCAAGGGAAGCATGCCCTCGCTTCTCGAAGCCCAGTCGATTTTTGCAAGCTCCTCCCTTATACTGCACCAGTCGGTTCGAGGGCTCATGCAGTTAAGTGAATCCAAGATACTCCCATAGTTCGGCTCAGCGTTGAACTGTTGGTTGGCCCATCCAATATCAGCTTTAACTATTATCAGTCTGTGGTCCGACAATGTTGTGTCTTCCACAGCCTTGTCCCTCACCAGTTCACCATGGTTGGTACAGACTAGGTCTAGTAAGCTATCCAGCCTAGTTGGGCAGTTCACCGATTGTTCAAGCGCGAACTTGTCCATGAACTCGAGAAGAGATTTGGCCTGTAATCGGTCCTCTCGAGAGCCACCGTAGATACTGTTCAAGGACCAGTTTATTCTGGGAAAGTTAAAATCACCAAGTATAATCAGAGTCGGCAGAGGTGTGCCCAGGTCCTCAATCCCCTCTGGGATATCAAGGAGAACCGGAACAAATATCTCAGAAGGACACGCGGGGGGTCTGTACATAACAACAGTAATAAGTCTCATCGTTTCAAACCACAGGACGATGTGCTCCACCCATCCATTTGAACCACTCTTGAGCACCACTGCGGCTGCAGCCAGATCCTCACGGACAAACACTGCAATGCCTCCTTTCTTTCTGTCAGAAGCCCTGTCAGCTCTATACAAGCAGTAGCCCCTCATGCTCACCTCGGCATCAAGGATCTCCTCACGTAGGTGTGACTCAACCGCTGCCACAACAACCGCATGCTCCAACAAGGCTCACTCATCTAATATCTTAACCTTATGTTTCTGAGCACGTGGGCACAAGCCTTCAATGTTGCAGGAAATAATTGTGGGGCAAACATTACTCTCTACAAATGGCTTCGGCAGCTGCACGGACGTAGCCCTTGAATAGGAGGGCGTTCGTTGTCCCTCTCCTTCAGGAGCAAGGTCAGCAGGTTCTGGATTTCCTGGACCTGCCTGCGCAGCTCTAAAAAAGACAAACTCTCAGTCTGTCCCGGAAAAGATCCTAGAAGTCCTGCATCCTGGCCATAGGAACCAGCAGGCTGCGTGTCCCTCTGGGCTACAATCGGCGCACTGTATGCATTCTGTACACTGTATGCATTCTGTACACTGTGTGCATTCTGTATACTGTGCTGTCAGTACACTGCATACAGTCGGTACACTGCATACAGTCGGTACACTGCATACAGTCGGTACACTGGATACAGTCGGTACACTGCATACAGTCGGTACACTGCATACAGTCGGTTCACTGCATACAGTCGGTACACTGCATACAGTCGGTACACTGCATACAGTCGGTACACTGCATACAGTCGGTACACTGCATACAGTCGGTACACTGTATGCATTCTGTACACTGTATGCATTCTGTACACTGTATGCATTCTGTACACTGTATGCATTCTGTACACTGTGTGCATTCTGTACACTGTGCAGTCGGTACACTGCATACAGTCGGTACACTGAGTATGTACACTGCATACAGTCGGTACATACAGTTGGTACACTGCATACAGTTGGCACACTGCATACAGTCGGTACACTGCATACAGTTGGTACATTGTATGAGTTAGGTTGTAAGAAGCAGAAATGGGAAATCAGCTCAACTGCTCGAATTCATTTCTAACCTCCCAAGAAATACGAAAATACAATTTCACGACAACATTTCACCTCGTATGATAACAGTTGTTCATTAAAAAGCCACGGATCTGATGGGAATGTCATTCATTCATATCAGAACGTGAACTGGAAATATACCGTTTGGGACAGATATAGCACAATATTCGACGAACGTGTCAATTTGAACAATGGGGTTGTGTTCATTTGCTGAAGGAAGTGCGAGGACGATGCCCTGTAAATTGTCAGGATCAAAATAAGTTATATTTGAAACAGAAACTCTGCGGTGCAATACATTGTCCCCTCAGGGGGATACAACTATTGTATCTATGGGAATTAGCGCTCCCAGGAGGACTATGTGAGGGCCCGAGCTGAGAGTTAGGTAAGCCTTCTTTTTGTTGAAATGAAAATGTTTTTGACATATTAAAGACCACCTTTTTTTGGTTCACTGCTTTCCTGTTTTTCAGCACCCACTGCTTTCTTCTTCAACTTTCATCTTGTTTCATAATCTTCTGCCTCAACTTACTGTTTCTATGCCCATTCTGCATAAATTCCGCGTTCCCTTAACTTCATACTGAACGGTGCTTTCTTTCTTCCTCTCTTTGGATCGCCTTTGTGTCGGATAGGGAGGCATAAAATAACTAATAATCTAATCTAATATGCAATACATTGCGAGCAAGTGCTCTGCACATCGGTCGACTTGAAACGACCGTTTTGCACCTCTTCCTGCTAGGTACAATTGGCGTGCACATCGAACTGAAAGAAGCAAACTGTCTGAGTGTCGGGCGTTTAGATATAATTTTCAAGAAGTGGTGTGCATGACGCTAAAGTCTTAAGCAAGAAGCCAGCAGAATTAAGTTGAGTCTTTCAGAAGAAGAAGTCTGCAGGTTGGCTCGTAGACCGCAACTGCAGGGGTTGAAGCTCATCGATCGGAGCCAATACTCGCAGCTATCTTTTCGAGAGTGGACGGTAGGCATCGTAAATTTGGTCTTTCACTTCCACCGCTATTTACGGAAGCCTGGGTGCGTTCAAACCTGGCGGAGCACTTTCGCGGCAGACCTCCTTGAATTTATTTCCTAAATTTGTGGTCACATTTTACACCAACGCTCTTATTTTAACAAAGCACAGATTTCTTACTGCCTCGTGGGCCTCAGCAGACGCCACACGTATTTCGCTTCCAGGAAATGATCGGTCTCTTCAGTGCGCGTATTGCTCGCACCTCTCAGCTCGTTCAGTGCCGCGCAGTGCGCGCTTCGCATTGCCCTTAGCATGTTGCACACTGTACACTGCAGTCTTAAATTGCACGCTTTGCATTGTCGTTTGCACATTGCAGTCTGATATTGCACACTTCGCATTGCCGTTTGAACACTGCTCAGGGCACTACGCGCACTGCATACTGAGCACTGCAGTCTGCACACTGCAAGCTGCGTGCTGAATTCTGCACAACGTGTTTAATGTTGTAATATAAACATGTTACTACAATCACGAAGTTGGCAGATGTTACTGTTCTCGCTGCACAGTTCGTAACTCAATTGGCCAAGAAAGGCAGAAAGTCAGGTACCTCGACGCAATCTTCAAATGTAGACTACTGATCAAAAACAGGAAAAAAGGACCAAAATTCCAGGGCGCAGTCGATTATTTAGTTCGTTCCACCATCTTGGGTTTTATGAAACACAGGATTGTACGCAAGGAAATGTTAATGCATCCTAATGATCGCTGAACGGAAGGGAATGCGGATGCAAGAGAAACACAAACTTGTTTCTGTGACTTGCTGTGAGTTCTGCTGGAGTTATGGAAGATCTGAGGAAAAATCCTTCACTTATTCGCTTTTCATTATCGAAAATGAGCAAACTGTGATTTTTGCCCGAAGGACTTTTGAGTGTATTACAGCGGAGAAATTTTAGTATTTTCCTAAAAAATAAACATCAGTTGAGGGAAATGAGTGTGTGACACTTGAAAATTTTCTCACTGAATTTTACATGTTGCTGAAATTCCGCAGAATTTCAGAATAATACAAAAACGATGAAAAAGCTCACTCGTATGTATGCGTATGGAATCGCAGTTGTTACGTTCGTTGCAAGGCTTGAAATTGTAAGAAGATGGTGAAAAATAATAAAAAATTTACCTGTTCTCACATCTATTTTAGCGCATTGAATGCATAAATTTCAACGTCTTTTTCTAGAATCTAGTTGTTGCATTTAATTTTTAACTGAATGAAGAATTTGTTCTCAATAATATTTCCTCTGGTGAACTAGAAAGAACGAAAACCTAATAAGCTTTGTGAATGAATCGTTTGTTTATTCTAACTGAACATCAGACGACCACCTGCCGACGGAGTCGTGCCAATTACAATAGCAATGATTATTGATAATAGGGAGAATGAATCTCGACAAATCATAGTGTATTCTGATATATAATAACAGCATTCTGCCACATAATAATTCTTCCTGATATATAATAATAGCATTTTGCCTAATAAAAATGAATCTCGACAAATTTTAATGCATGCGGACACAAAAAGATGAATTCAGACAAAAAATGAAGGATCACGAAAAACCATAAAGGATCTTAAAAAATAATAATCGATCCTAACAAATTTTAATTGATCCCGACCGCAAATAATTATTTGCAGTCGCACCTATTAAAACAGGTTCCGACTGCTAAAACAGCATTAGTTAAGGCCGCAGGACTGAACCAATACCACAAAATGCACTACAGTATACCCTCCAGCGGTTGAATTTTATATGACAGAAGAAGATACAATCGAAAAAGAGAAGACCAACGGATTGCCGCCAGCGTTTCCACTTTAGTCCTCCCAGTTTTGTAAGGGAAGCTCCCACTAGAAACTTAATAGGAACCTCACGGCTCTGGGGAATTGATGTGAGTTGCGTAGAATTTTGCCCCGTTTGCTTGAAATGTAAGAAGAGAATCTTACGAGGCAGCAGTGCGCTTTGACCGCACTGTTTACGATGGCACGAGATTTCCCTGCCTTGGTCGCGCGCCAAAACAAGCAACGCGTCGTCAGAGATTTTCATTTAGGCAACTGTAGGACCGCCCTGCATGGGTGCCAGGCCGCGCAGCTACAACACTCTGGCGCGATCATTAATCACAGAGTAAAATATTCAAAATTATTGTGAGGCCCGAGCTTATTCTCGTCTCCAACGCGTTATTTGGCTGCGCTTTCTCACTGGTCGAGTTAGGGCTGTCTCACTTTCTGTAAAATACATCAATCCGGATAAGGGAAAGATGAGCCAGGGCTTGCTGGAATCCACATAAAAGAAAATGTGCGGATAAATGATACGCTCGCCTCTTGCGGTGGCGGCTTATGAGCCAACGGAGGGATAACGGCTGAGATATGATGCTCAAAACGGCGGGCTGTGTAGCCTTACACTCTTATTCTGCTTTAGCATTGGACCGCAACGCAAGGGCCATTGTTGGTGGACCGTCCTGCGGGTCTGGCGGCCGCTATTGTTGGGTGGACCCTGCATTAAAAGTCCTGCAACCGCTATTGTTGGGATGGACCTTGCTAATATAAGTTCTGTTGCCTATATTGTTAGGATGGAAGTCCTATGGGTCTGGCGGCCGCTATTGTTGAGGTGGACCTTGCTATTATAAGTCCTGCAGCCGTTATTGTTGAGGTGGAAAGTCCTTTTAGGTCCTGTTGCCGCTATTGCTGAAGAGGATCCTGCTATTATATGTAAGTTCTGCAGCCGTCATTGTTGTAGAGAAGGGGACTCTGTTATTAAAGGTTCTGTTGCCTCTATTGGGATAGACCGTCACATAGGTCTAGCGAAAGCTGTTGTGACACATCAAACAAGATCTTTAACCGCTAGAGTTATGGTAAATCGTATTGCAGACCTGCTAATTCTGGTGAGAGTGACCGTTCAAGTCCAGTGACAGTTTTAAACTTAACTGCACCCCCTCATTAGGCTACAGCAGCTGAATACCATCCAACAGCTGGTCAGTCAGCGATCGCTCCTTCAGTGTGTTGCGCTCTTACATCAGAGCTCTTCATAGCCGCCGAGTCATCTATATAAACAGACGTCATGACCGTCTAAATTACCGCAACCGCTATAGTTAGTTTTGGTTCGCTATTGTTACTGCAGACTACTCTTGGTACTTCGCTCTATTGTTCAGTTACAGGTCGCAATTGTAGCTCCATTGTTCAGTTACAGGTCGGAATTGTAGCTCCATTGTTCAGCTACAGGTCGCAATTGTAGCTCCATTGTTCAGTTACAGGTCGCAATTGTCAAGAGGGGTCGCTTCTGTAGCTATGATGTTATTGTCAATTTGACGCTGCGAGAACCGCTTGTAAATTGTTCCGTTTTGACGCAGACCTGCGCGGCGGTCGTTAGATGCAAGTATTCATTTGCGAGCCCTGAAGCGTTGTTGCAACATGCAATTGTGCCATCATGCAGGCATACTGCGCCACTGTTGGAGCTCATTGTGTCGCTATTGGAACACATTGTGTCGCCATTGGAGCACATTGTGTCGCTATTGGAACACATTGTGCCACTGTTACAACTCACTGGGTCACTATTGGAGCACATTCGGCTACTATTGGAGCACATTGGGTCACTATTGGAGCACTTTGGGTCACAATTGGAGCACTTTGGGTCACTATTGGAGCACATTGGGCTACTATTGGAGCACATAGTGCCACTGATGGAACACTTTGTGCCGCTAGTGGAGCTCATTGTGCCTCTAGTGGAGCCCATTGTGTCGCTATTGGAGCTCATTGTGCCATCAGGCAGGCATATTGTGCCACTATTGGAGCACATTGGGTCACTATTGGAGCACATTGGGTCATCAGGCAGACATATTATGCCACTATTAGAGCACATTGGGTCACTATTGGAGCACATTGGGTCACTATTGGAGCACATTGGGTCACTATTGGAGCACATTGGGTCACTATTGGAGCACATTGGGCCACTATTGAAGCACATTGTGCCACTGATGGAACACTTTGTGCCGCTAGTGGAGCTCATTGTGCCTCTAGTGGAGCCCACTGTGTTTTGTTATTGGAGCTCATTGTGCCATCAGGCAGGCATATTGTGCCACTATTGGAGCACATTGGGTCACTATTGGAGCAATTTGGGTCACTATTGGAGCACATTGGATCACCATTGGAGCACATTGGGCCACTATTGGAGCACATTGGGTCACTATTGAAGCACATTGGGCCACTATTGGAGCACATTGGGTCACTATTGGAGCACATTGGGCCACTATTGGAGCCCATTGGACCACTATTGGAGCACATTGAGCTCTGCATGCACCCGCTCCCTGATGTAATTCGAGTGTGAGCATCATCGAGTGGAGTCACAAAAACTTGCAAGTTCTGCACACTTCATTCGTCATTGCCTCATTCGCTTGTGGAACAAATATATTTTTTTTTAATTTGCGAAACTTTTAGCCAGCAACAAAACGGCGTCATGGCGAAGTTGTTTGTCGGCATCATAGCAAGTTTGTTCACCGCCAGACAATTGGCAGCCATGATCACTTATTTTGTTTCGCCTCCTATGTGAACTGTTTGCGCGCATGCGGCTAAACCATATTGCCATGTGTGCACAGTGGGCAGTAAACACAACATTTTGTGGACGCCATACTGTAAATTGTGTTCTCGCTCGTTGGGAACCACACTTCTGTACACACATCGATTAGACGACCCTTATGGTGTAAATAGGGTAGCTTTACAGACGTTCGGTACACTTCATAAACAGGTGGTGTTGTTGGTACAATGAAGTTAACATTAGGAATTTAGAAACGAAGACAGCACAACGTATTGAAACCATATTTAATTAAGATTTCTCACGAACTATAAATTTAAAAACTTGGTCAGCTCTATAAAACGTTTCGGAGACCAGCTCCATCTTCCGTTAACAGTCTGAAAAGTTGAAAATAAAGAACAAAATCAATCATTTCTATACAAAAAACATGGTTATAAAAAATCTACGAGTAAATTTGTAATGGATAAGAACCATTGGCGCTATTGAGCTCTGATTTTTCTTTAGAGATGAAAAGAGATTCTAAAATACTTAAATCTAAATTATTAGATGCTGTGTAAAAAATAGAAAAGTTTTCCTCTGCTATGCGGTCACAACACTGCTCGATGTGAAGGCGGATAGATGAATGAGGCGGTTGGGTCAGAGGTCTTCCGCTACGGTAGCTGACTCCACGGTGTTGGGCAATCCTAATATAGAATGGCAAAGTCGTCATGCCGACATAGCCAGATGTACATTGTACACAACTAAACTTATACACAATGGATGTCCGCATCCGTTTAGGAATCATGTCCTTGCAGCGAAAGAAAGCGCCAATTTTAAGTGAATTAACTGAGGCAATACATAGTTTTACAGCAGGAAAATGACGTTTAAAAAGAATTTCCCCATCTCGCGACATTTTATCAGTTTAATCTCCAAAATAGGAAAAAACGCTATAGAGACGCTGCAGTGGTTCTATCATGGCATTGGTTACTGAGTATTTCTTAGCCAAAAAATTTTTTAACATGAATATTGACAATGGAAGTAGGGCACCCATTTTTTGTAGAAAATTTTGTAAGAAAGAAAAATCCATATGAAGATCGACGTAATTGAAACAAATATTGAAAGCACGATTTATTAATGTCTTTAATAGTATTATTTTTGAATCTATAGTTACAGAAACTAAAAAAACTTAAACCCAAACCAGTGAATGTAATTTTTCGAAAGACAGATAAACTGAACGTACTACCTCTTCTAGTAATTTTAGAATCTAAAAAAGGTAAATAATTATTGGTCTCAAATTCAAATGTGAATTTTATAGACGGGTGCTTAGAGTTTAAGTAATCTCTGAACATAGGTGCATGGCTAGGGTCTCTAAACAATAAAAAAGTATCATCAATATACCTACGGTAGAATTCAGGTTTAAACTTTGTGGGACAATCTGCCAACAATTTTTCTTCCCAAAGGCACATGAAAATATTGGCAAACGTAGACCCCAGAGGGAGACCCGTACCGAGACCCTCAACTTGCTTACACATCTTTCCTGCAAAAATAAACACATAATTTAACACGGAAAGTTCATGGAGGGTTTTAAAATGGGTTATTCCTAGACCTAAAACCGCGTCTGTTGAAGTAACAAAATAAGCATTTCTAATTATATTGATTGTTTCTGCTAATGGAATATTTATGAATAGATTTTCTACATCAATGAAGTCATCAATCAATGAAGCCACCAAATTTTCTACATTAAATGAAGTCAACATTATTTGCTTCTACATTATCATGAAGTTCATTACTTGATGAAATACGATCTTGCCAGACAAGCAGAGGCAATTTCCATGCAATGTTTTCAAGTGTATCCCAATTTGTTCGGATGTAATTCATATTCCAGTGTTGCGTCATTTGCGTCATCAAATGGGCTAATTACAGGAGAGCTATACAACCGGCACTCATACTTGGTGTGCTATTCAACGAACGCCAGTTTGAATTACTTGGAATAAAAACAAAGTTTCTTCTCATTTTTAGCCATATTCTAATTTAATTTAAGTAGCCTCACGAATTTCCTCCTTTGTTGAGAAGTAAGAGACCTTTTTGCGGGCGGTTTCAGTGTTGGACAAAGTACCAGTCGTACTATAGACAAGACTGGTACGTCTTGTCCGTAAGAATTTTTTTTACCAGCATTTTTACTACATTCTCGTGAGATCCACGCGTCTTTGATGGGGCAGCTGACTCGGCCGGTGCATGACCTCCCGTCGAAGTCTCCCAATCATGACCCAAGCCTGACGCGTTGCTGAAAAGCATGAGTTTTACGGTGCTCGTATCTGAATCGCACCTCGCTTCGCTGCGGCAGTTCAATAGAGGAAATGAAGCTGAGGGAAAAACTGGCGACTTCGGCAGCGCTTTGTCGGTGGATCTTACGTCCTTTGACGCGTTACTCGCAGCTCGGTGCGCCGCGCAGCTCGGACGGCAATAGCGCTCCATTCTATTTTGTCAAACTCAACGCTTTGTGAGGTCCGTGCGCGTCATCAATGGCGTTTTGGAAGCGACGATGAGGTTAAATATCGTTCTCTTTTGACGGGTAGTCAGTGTGGATAGCATCAGAATGGGTCCTGAAACGGATGGAACTGAAGTTAGTTTCTGTGTTGTGCTGGCTTTCCAGTCAACATTTCCATCAGAGCGAGAAGTAACTCCACAGCAACCATGAGACAGCCAAAATAACTAAAGATTAGTTCGGGTACTAATGTTTTCCACCGGATATTGTACTGAAGCCAGGTTGGACAAACATTTCAGCACTAAGAACAAGTTTATAGAATATCAATAAATTCTTACATGCATTGTTCGCTTAATAAGCCGTGGAAAAAAAACACGGGGTTAAGAAGATATTTTAGAACATGAGATTTCTCTGAAGTGCGAACGGGTTCATTTAATTCGTTGAATTGAGAGGCTCCTCAGGCTGCGGAAGCGCCGGACACTTTTGTCATCAAGGAAAGGAGCACATTTACAGGGCGCTATGACAGGAAATGAAGGCGTAACTCTGGAGCTCAGCGGAGACAGGCATGGTCGGTGGGACGGGCGTGTGTCTGCCAGGTGTGGCAAGCCGTGTCGTGTGTGTGTGTGTGCGGCCGTGTTGTGTGTGTGTTGCGGGTTCGGTCGTGTTGTGTGTGTGTGTGTGTGTTCCTGTGTGCATGTGACACAGGTTCGTTGTCACGTGGAATTTTTGTCTGCTCCAAATATTTATGTGTTGGGTTTTGAAACAAACGGCCTTCGTTGTCACATTTGGATTTTTGTCGAGTAAAAATCTACAAGTTTTGAGTTTTCAAAATTAATTTTTACCATAGAAACGACGGTGACCCTATAACGACGCTGTAAGTGTTCCAAAGGGGATGTTGCAGTTACAAAAAGGGTTTGTTGTCACATTGGTTTTTTTTGTGGTCAAAATCTTCACGTTTTGGATATATATTGTATAAATTTGCTTATAAAACACAGTTCTGTGTTTACAGTACAGGAGTACCGGTGTGGATGTGGTAATTACAGACATGGTTCGTTCTTACACTGGGCTTTTTCTGATCAAAGTCTTCAAACTTTCGATTTTTCTTGTACAAATTGGATGGGAAAGACAACGCTGCATTCACAGCAACCCCTTCTGATAACCTATTTAGGGTCGCAAGATACAGTAAGCTGATAATAAATCAGAATTTTTGACCTAGCATTAGACAAGATTGTACCCCACGCCTCGTGTCTAATAGCTACATTATATATTGAAGATGACCGTATATTTTGACAGTGTTTATAATTCCCGAACACTGACTGTGTCCTGAGGACGATTTTCTATTAATGCCGAGTAGCAATGAATAAAATGAATTATCATTAATCAATCATTGAAGATAAAAGCTCAAATTTTTAAAACCGCTGCTCTTTCCATACTTATGGTTCTTTTCATTTCAAAATTGGTTCTTTTCGAATGCTTCTTATTGTTTTCCAAAGTTGTTTTTTCGCGGTTCTTGTTATTTCTAATTTATCCTATTTTTCACTTTCGATGTTCGTTTTTCAGCTGTGAACAGCTTAGAATGTAAGCGATATAATCAGCTTAACATTTCAAAAATGGTTATTTTTGAAAGCTTCTTTGGGTTTTCAAAAACTATTATTTTTCATGGATTTTTCCATCTCGAATGTGTCATGTTTTTTTCGCTTTTGATGTTCGTTTTCGGCTGTGAACAATATAGAATGTAAGAAATATAATTAGCCGAGTCTTTCCATCTCTGCGTAGGCGCATCGCGTCTTTAAGCTCCCTGTAATCGGCCACAACGGGAGTAAGCTTCTTAACATCTCTCGATAACGTATTTTTACCGAGGCAAAGACACATCATTTGTGTTGCTCTGTGAAATGTAAGGACGAGCAAAATCTTTGGGACTCTAACTGGCCGAGTGATGCTATGTTTTTCCCAAAGATAATTGCCTCATGGACGGCATCACGATTCTGGAAAAATGATCAAAGGCTGGTTATAAATTGTCCATTTGCTCGTTGAGTGATACGGTGAAATATAAGAAATAAATCATGACACAAGCTTCAAAATAAGATCAAAGAGTAAATTTAACCTTCGTTCAATGCTGCAAATAGAGAAGAATGATGAAAACATAAAATTCTGTCAAAGCGCTAGTCCGTCGAATTAAAAATGTTAAAAATGCTAATAAGGTTCTTTCTGTTAGGAAACTAACACTGAATGCAGTGCTTAATCAATGCAGTAGTTGAAGACATGCCAATATATGTTTTTCATCTTGTGTATGATGCGTGACAATAACAGTGATAATATCTGCACTGCAATGGTAAAACAGTGATGGTATCTGCGCACCAATGGTTAAACAATGATGAAATTTCCGCAGCAATCGTTAAACAGTGATGAAATTTCCGCCGCAATGGTAAAACAGTGGTGATATCTGCACAGCAATTGTAGAACAGTGATGATATCTGCACATCAATGGTAAAACAGTGATAATATCTACTCAGCAATGAAGAAACAGTGATGATATCTGCGCATCAATGGTTAAACAGTGATGAAATTTCCGCCGCAATGGTAAAACAGTGGTGATATCTGCACAGCAATTGTAGAACAGTGATGATATCTGCACATCAATGGTAAAACAGTGATAATATCTACTCAGCAATGAAGAAACAGTGATGATATCTGCGCATCAATGGTTAAACAGTGATGAAATTTCCGCCGCAATGGTAAAACAGTGATGATATCTGCACAGCAATGGTAGAACAGTGATGATATCTGCACATCAATGGTAAAACAGTGATAATATCTACTCAGCAATTATGAAACAGTGATGATATCTGCGCATCAATGGTTAAACAGTGATGAAATTTCCACAGCAACGGTAAAACAGTGATGATATCTGCACAGCAATGGTAAAACAGTGATAATATCTACTCAGCAATGAAGAAACAGTGATGATATCTGCGCATCAGTGGTTAAACAGTGATGAAATTTCCGCCGCAATGGTAAAACAGTGATAATATCTACTCAGCAATTATGAAACAGAGATGATATCTGCGCATCAATGGTTAAACAGTGATGAAATTTCCACAGCAACGGTAAAACAGTGATGAAATTTCCGCCGCAATGGTAAAACAGTGATGATATCTGCACAGCAATGGTAGAACAGTGATGATATCTGCACATCAATGGTAAAACAGTGATAATATCTACTCAGCAATTATGAAACAGAGATGATATCTGCGCATCAATGGTTAAACAGTGATGAAATTTCCACAGCAACGGTAAAACAGTGATGAAATTTCCGCCGCAATGGTAAAACAGTGATGATATCTGCGCAGCAATGGTTAATAATTTGTTATACGGTGCTAAAAATAAAGGCTCGGAAATTCTCGTTTCTTGGAATGCTTTCCCTAAGCAAACAAAACACGTACTGGCTGCTAATGAGGACCTTGAAAATAAGCATCAGTTCATTGCACTCGAGTTAAAGTCATCAAAAATTGTTCCGTTAACGTTGTCTTCTGTATTCATTTTTATAAGCGTATAGATTTGCAATATAACTTCGACAATGAGTTTTTTATTAAATTCTGAGCGATAGGGAACATCGATTTCTCAAATAATCGTTATTTCCTTTCGGACTCAGGGTTATCATTCATTCCGAGCAATAGAACAGGTTTGTTTCTCAAAAGGATAGTGATTTTTTTTTAACTCAGGTTGTCATTTAATCTTTGAGTAAGGAACGAGGTGTTCAAATTAACTTTAAAGCAGAATGCTTAGTATGCAGACATGCTAGTCTATCAGTCCGTCGTGTATATTTATCAATGTAAACTAGGGTGTAATAGACTAATCAATAAAATAATAGGTAGATTTAAAAATAGATTTATCAATGTAAATTAAGGTGTAATGCCAGTATTTTAAGACTTGCGGCTATCCAGAAGCGCGATTTTTTTACAGTTTATACCAGCGATGAGTTAAGCTCAGAGCGTAAGTTCTTCTAAGTTAAATTGGCTACGCTGCGTGCTGCATGTAGTTTGCAGCCTAACCAAATTCACTTGCGAGAGCTTACGCTGCGGGCTGAATCGCTACGATGGCTTAAAACTTTGACTACGATTTTTAAGTTGCTGAAGTTGGTTGAGTTAGTTGAAAATAGCAGGGCTTAAAAGTAGCCTTTACTGCTCGAATACATTTCTATCTTATAAAGAAGTTCGAACCAAAAACATAACTGCACGATGACACTTTACCTCGCACGCTAAAACTAAACACAACAACTAGAAATCGTTTGCTTTCAGACCATATACGCACGCACCCGTAGGAAGCACAAACCGACACTTCATCGCGTTGTCATGGAAACTGTTATGGCTCTTCTAACTGGCCGAGTTACTGCAGCTACAACAGACGGAGTTAGGGCTGCTTTGGAGGCGAGGCTGTGAATTGGATCTCTCTACACAGCGATCTCACAGCCCCTCATAGCAGTTACTGCAGCGCGCACCACCACAACTTGGGCAGAATTGCCTGCATCGCAAACTCTTAAGCTGATCACCTGCTCCTACGACCGGCGAGCGCTCGCACGAGCTGCAATCGAGGAGCGTGAATTGCTCTTGGATTGACGCAACGCTGTCTGGTCGGCTGTCGCACTTCGCTTCCTTCAGCGCTGGTGGAGAAGGTGACTCGTTTGCACTTAAAAAAGTCTGAAGTACTATTATATGTATAAAATTCTATTGTACGACACTAAAAACGTGTAAAACACTATTATATGTGTAAAATACCATTGTGCAACGCTAAAAAACGTGTAAAACACACTTATATGTATAAAATACTATTGTGTAACGCTAAAAAACATATAAAACACACTTATATGTATAAAATACTATTGTGTAACGCTAAAAACGTGTGAAGCACACTTATATGTGTAAAATACTATTGTTTAACGCTAAAAAACGTGTAAAACACACTTATATGTGTAAAATACTATTGTGTAACGCTAAAAACGTCTAGAACACTATTAAATGTATATAATACTATTGTATAACACTAAAAACGTCTTAAACACTTTTATATGTATACATTACGATTTGTATAAAATAAAAATGTCTATAACATTATAGAATACACTGTTCAAATGAAGCCGGAAACTAGATTTTTACTGCAGAATAGAAATCCTTCGGAAAAAATGCATAACGCCGGTAATTAGTAAGAGAATGAAACCCTAACAATGTCTACAACACTGTAGATCACGCTTTCCAAATTCAAGCCGGAAATTGAGTTTTAGCTACAAAACAGAGATCTTTCATGCGGAAAGCATAACGCAAGTATTTATTAATAAGAAAATAAATACCTAAGATGTCTGGTTTGAACAATGCCGCTCTCGAGCGTTTTTCATCTCATCGTTTACCCTCAAACGGTTCAATTTTCTTGCGGTAATACAAAAGGAAAAAAAATCTGCAAGGCTGCAAGAAAAATATACGAGGCTGAAAGATAAATAAACAAGGCGACAAGAAAAATATACAAGAAAAACATGTAAGACTAAGTACTTATGGCCTGTGAAAACAAGCCCCTGTAGGCATGGGCCTGAGATTTCATCAAATCTTCATTCCTGAAACAATTTTTTGGAACTCAAGTCGAACAGTGAATACTGTTTTTTATGGAATCATATCTTAACATTTCAAGTTTAAATCTCATAATATCAAACTCCTGCATTTATTTCGTGAATTAGCAGTTTCTTTCACAATGAATTTAATAATTTCTATCCCATTAGGCATCAAAACAGGAATGAGGAACGCAGCTTTACTAACCATATTTTACGTGCTGCTCTTGAGATGATTTATACGGAGGACAGTTCGTAGCAAAGAGCCTCATTTGATGCCTGAATTACGCGGTGGCATTTGTCATAAAGGCCTCAGTTGGAGAGTTGGGGCCGGTGCCTTGTTCTCAGATGTCTTCTATCTCAGCATTTATCTTTAGGTTCTTGGGCTGTTCCTAAACTGTTGTATATTAGAGAAATATTTATTTCAACATCGGCAGGGCTTAGGATAGCGTAACTGCACGCAGACGTAATCCTAATTCCGTGTTAGCTTAGTTTATTAAATTAAATGATTATTTTCTTCCATCTCGGGCCAAGCACTTTCCTATGGTAAGTTGCTATGATTTTCTTGCTTGTGCATCGATATTTGTAAAACTCATTACAAAGTTTCAAGCCCAAATAGAGTTACCGGTAGTTGTTCAGCATGGCAGACTTTTCGGATGGAGCAAAGGGGAGCTTTGAATGATTTATACCTCTTGGATAAATCTATAAGGAATGATCTGGTTATCTATTCTCAGAAGCATGTATATTTTATGGATTTAGAAACGGATAGGTCCATGCAGATATACAGACTGATCGATCTATGCAGATATACAGACTGATCGATCCATGCAGATGTACAGACTGATCGATCCATGCAGATATACAAAGGAGTGAAAATATAATGATGAATGTTGCACTGTAGTCACAATTCAAGAACAAGAGCCGGACAAATTTTTTTTGTGTGATAGAGATAGCAAACAACATTTTAACTAGTCAAAATATTGACACAAAATATTGGGAGGTGGAGCACTTTTGCCTTCTGGTTAGCTGTAATGTAGGCGAGTTAATTGGGGAACGTGCTAAATGATGTAGATCAGTTGTAAGGCTTGTTTTATAAGGACTTATATTTATATATCAATTGAAGACTGAAGTGAATGTTTACAAATAACTCATAGTGACTATAACCTTTAATTCTTTTCATATCCTTTATGTAATTGTGCGTAATTTCAGACATGCCATGTCTTCATAAAAGTGTTGATATAAGATAGCGCATTGCTCTAGCTTGAAACATATTTTAAACAGCTTTAGGAGAAAGCATCTGGATGCAAATCTGCTTACTAGGGAATGAACTTCTGGTGTTAAGCTTCTATCCAATTTCAATTTGGGAGCTCTCGTTAGATTAAATTCATGACCCAATGAGAAGCTCAACTCTAAGTTGAGTGAAAAAGAGCTTTACATTACAACGAGCACCGAAGAGATAACTGCTCTACAACGGCGGCACAAGAACAAGCTACTGAAATTCGTTCCCATAAAGCGAGGTACGAGTATTACTCTTGGTAAGTTTGGCAGCTTGTGGAGGCAAGTTCTAATTAAAGCTACAAGTAAAGTTAAATTATTGGGGCCTTCCGTGAGGTACTGGAGCAGTTCTATCTGAAGTGACAACTCTTTAGTCCCTGAACAACTTATCAAGTTTGTTGTGTACTCCTGTAAATGTATAGCGGTGTTAACTTAAGTCTTCTTAACAATTCAGGAGCTATGCAGCTTAAGTGCTTTTTATTTTGAAGTCCAGAGGCATTCAACCATGCTGGGTGGTTTAAATCTGTGACGCAATCTTGCTCTACGATCTTTCCTTTTTCTTTGTCTTGGGGGAAAGTATTAAATCGCCGGAGTAACAGGACAGAAATGAAAAACACAGCTAAACTCAGTACGTAGGAGATAGTTTTCGATCAGGAAAGCTATTCTAGGAAACCTATTTAACAATGAATTGTATAAATTTAGTAGAAATATCAACTCCTTGAGACTCAGATCCAATTGCTTGGCTTTACAACGCTCTTCAAACACTGGAAGGAAAATTTTCCAGGAGCGTTTTCAAATTTTCAAAATACTCCCAAAACGAAACGATAATTTCCAATCGATAATAAAAAGTTTCTAAATAAGTATACGTCAAGTTGAATGGAAACCTACTGTTAAAGATCAATATTGTATATGCTATCGAGTCGGTAGGAAGATCGTTGTGCTGTTATCTTCAAAATTACGAAAATCATCCAATAATGGTTCCAATCAGCAGTCAAACTCAAGCTGTGACGACATGAGCCAGCACTGCATGCTGTCATGAGTGAATGTACGTTAATTCGAATCTGATCTATATACTGCTGTAATACTGATCTTATGAATTTATCACGCATATTTGATATTCTCGTGCCGGCTACATGGCTCCAGACGGAGCAGGCAGGAAACACACGTGGCAGGGTTGCAATTGTTTGAGCGACCTGTCGAGAAGTTGTGAGAGGCAACATTCCCTAACAAGCGGATAAGGAGGCAAAATTAGGAGTATGAGGGAGATTTTATCGTGAACAAATACCCAGAAGTTGTGGAGCTATGGAAAAAGTTAAGCGATACGACTGATTTGTAGGAGGCTGCAGCTGCTTCCAGATGCTATCTCGCCTCTCCAGTGCCTTGATCTTTGGCGAGGTGATATCATTGCGATGCGGAGGACGAGTCTATTGAACTTTGCAGCCAAGTCTTCTCTATCTATTGCATGCGGCTGTGGCCTCTGAGGAACGGGATTGCCCTTTTACGGAGCTGTCTTCAAAGCCGCGCTGCATTGCGGCAAACGAAAATAACTGGAAATTTTCGTAAATTTCTACGGTTCGAGCGGGGGTAGTCTATGGAAATTACCAAAGATTTGGCATAGAATTTACCTTGGGCTGCTGTAGAGGGATGTCGTTATTGATACAGGACTCTAGGATTTTTTAAACGGTGCACTTTTTGGAAAATTTCGACGGTTCGAGCGGTGATAACCTGTGGAAATTACCATCGATTTGCCAATGAATTTACCTTGGGCTGCTGTAGAGGGTTGTCGTTATTGATACAGGACTCTAGGATTTTTCTTGAACAGTACACATTTCGAATAATTTGCGAAGTGTGCTTTGTTATCTTTTTAAAAATGGTACACATTTAATCGTTTGGTCTTAGTTTGGGGTGCTACAGAGCTCGAAATGTTATGTGGCAACCGCTGTGGCAAGGTTGTTTTATCCCTTTGACAGGGTTGACAGGTTGTCCTTCTTTGGCAGCAAAATGTTTAATTTAATAGTTTTCCAACAAAATTTTTTCCGAAAAAGCATTTGGTATTTGGCTGTAGGGCTCTGTATGGCCGAATTTTATTTCAGGCAAGCTATATTGAAAAAAATCAGCTAGAAAACTGGTCTATCAGATGGAATTCTCTTGCACTTTCTATTTTTTGAATTTTCGTTAAAGCATCTTACTGCCTCTTGATCTATCGCTGCGAATTTATGCGAGCTGTTGTACTTCAAGTAATGAAATTCATTCAATGGTTATGAATTTATGAATGAATAAGGTGTTCTGAGGACGCACTATATATAATTTCAGTTTTTAAAAATATCTAAAATATTTTTTTCCAGAGTAAATTTTTAGCAGATCTGTCGGACTGAAACCGTTTTTCTGATTTGGTTTTTCAACTTTGTCCTGAACATTTATAGGTTAGGTTTTTTTCCATACGGGGTCTTTCCATACTGATCAATAGAATGATGGGTTTTCTGCCACCACTCCCCTTAGAATACGAGAAATAATTGCTAACAACTTCAGAAAGTATGCGGGCGAATCTAAATTTCGACAGTGTAACTTTGTAGGATGCCCTAGAAGTCACTGAACTTATTCGGGCCCACAGGTAGCTATACTCAAATTGGACCATTGTACTAGACTTAAGAAACATTCTACCTCTGCATCACGGGGGGTAAATAAATTGTTTAAATTGTTTAAAACTTGATCAGTTCGTGCCGTCAGACATAATTTATAAATTGTGTTTAACGTACATCCTTTTTTTCACTGAAAACAATTACTTAAGACCCACTGGAACAGATCGAACAATTCATAATTACTACGTGAAATTGCGAACTCACACAATCGCTGGAGAATTGCAAAAAAGGAACATTTCGCTGCCTAATTCATTTGGAGCACTCAACTTGAATGAATCGCTCAATGAACACACTTCACTGAAGTAGAGGATCAAAATATGTAGTGGAGAAGACACAGGGCGAATCCCGATATTGTCGGCAGCATGAGAGTTAAAGTCGGATTGTCCTCTCGATTCAAGGATCCCTGAGCTCCAAATCGCTTGCTAATGCGATGCTACTCCGTATGAATGTTCAAGAGGAAGAGTAAATGCATTAACACTTTGACTGTGACAGGCAGAATGAAGTTCAATATTGAACTCAAATTTAGAGTCAATTGTAGAGAGCAATTTTGAAAATAACGAACATGAACTAGATCGCTTTTTCATTTAGTTTTGATAATGTTACTACGAAAATTGAGTTCGCGACTACTGGTCGGTCAGTAGCATTATATAGAAAACTCTCTCAGTGACCACCGGTGGCTCACGTCGAAGGTAAAGTGCCAATCTTAAGATTTAATTCAACAACTGTTCAGTGTATTGATGATGGGAGACGTGAATTATAATTAGGAGACATCAACCTTCAATATTGATACATTGTTGTGGCTCGGACGAACCGTACAGTATTTTATATTTTCTCTGTAAAAACTCGCTGAACGCTCCAACCCAGCTAACTGAGGGTAACCCAGGCTAAATATTGAGTGTAAGCGTTAGGAATGAACGTGCGCTATCCAGTTTCAATAAATAAGATCAAGACAGTGGTCCCCAAACTACAGACCGAACCCGGCCCGCCAGTGTGATCAATCCGACCGGCGATAGCTAATGGTACGCACTCGGCGACTACTGCAGGAATTATGGATAATGGCAGGAAAATTTAAACGATTTTAGCCCTTGGAGCTGGCTGGAGTAATCAGTATGGCCCTAAGGCAGGAAAGTTTGTGGTCTAGAACTTAAAAAAATAATAACAAATTAACCTGGACCTAAAATTTATTCCGTATGAAGGGCTCTCTAAACTAACAATAACAAAATCAATGATATGAGAAGGAAAAACATGGTTAGTTATCAATCGTCGTGCGAGTCGGGCTTGTGCAAAAAGAGGCGTAGGAGCAGCACTGCCTAACAAAATCGAACGAGAATATTAATTTCTTTCAAAGGTTGTCCAGGATGTGGATATCGATGTTATGTGTTTTGTGGTGAACATGATTTCTTGTTGTAGGGAACGCGGTTCTTTTTGGAGGGAAAATTGGTGTTGGCCAATCAGGGATTAATTTTTCCGTTACGATTTGTACTTAAGTTTAAGATACAATTGTTTTAATGATGTCTATCATGACTATTTCCGAAATCCGGCTTTAGAAGTCTATAGGGAAATTCAGGATATAAATTTCGGTCAGTCGTGAAATTTTTTTAGCTTAATATGTTACGTACGAAGACTGACATGGCAAATATGTGTCATCAAGCATACCAAGCTTGAGCACTGAGACAAGAACTGAGGTCAAACAAGCACCAAACATAAGTGCTAAGGCAAGTACTGAGGTCAAATAAGCGCTACACACAAGTACTAAGGCAAGGACTGAGGTCGAACAAGCACCAAACACAAGTACTAAGGCAAGGACTGATGTCAAAAACGTACCGAAAATATGTACTTAGGCAAGGACTAAGGTCAAGCCAGTACAAAATATTAACAATTGGCAATGTGATCTCAACATTCGCCTGACTCCTCGGAAAAGGATAGATTTTCACAAGTTCATTTATTCTTCGAATGAATGTACTTGTATTTAAACGCACTCTATACGGCGTTGTTGTATTAAGTTGCAGCGATAATTTCACGAAGCATCGAAGTCGCTTCGCCCGTTACGAAATTTGCGTTGCTTCAAGCACCAGGGGGAGAGAATTCTACTTCTCCTCTTACGGTTTTTCCTTTGATTATTTGTCCAGTACTCGCGTTACTTAAAAACCTCTCCACTGCATCGTTGCTGATCCAAGTCACTGAGTGTCATTGCTTCTAACTCTCCTCTTACGGTTTTTCCTTTGATCATTTTCCCAGTATCCGCGTCACCTGATGCCTTTCCGCTGCGTCGTAGCTGAAGCAAGCCACTGTGAGGCATCGCTTGTACGTTTTTTCTTCCCATTACTCCAGTACTTGCGTTACATGTAACCTCTCCGCTGCGTCGTAGCTGCCGCAAGTCACTGAGCATCACGACGACGGCATCACTGCAGCACGCGCTGGCCTCGCTACTGAACTCCAATCTCGGGCCGACATGAAGTGGCTCCTCCAAAAATGTCTTTTTAACCTCCACGCTCCCTAGCAAGTTGACCGACGCCGAGACTTTAACTGGGCTTTAGTGCCCGCGTTTGTCACGGTAATTGCCCGAGCGTAAAAGAAAAAACGGCCGCTCTTGGAAGTTAAGCGGCGACTTAATCATGCGTGAGCAAGACAAACAACGGCGACAGCATCGCCTGTGTCGGTCGGGGAGGGGTTACGAGGGGCACATTAATCACTTAGAAATAGGGCGCGTGGTTGTGAAATTGTACACTTTGCTTGAGTGAGTTATTATCTTGAGTAATTATACGGTGGAACGGAATTTACGGAGCTCTCCGCCTGCGACAGCCGCCCTCTGTTTCCCGACAATTTAGAAACGAAATTGCAGGTGAAGCCACTGCAGTTTACTGCACTCGTGTCACACCATCTCCTACTCACGCTCTTCTCCTCTACTTTCCTGCTTTAGAAATTCAGAGAAGACTCTGAACTTGACTAAAATGCGAGCAGTTGGGAGCGTACAGAGGCTATTTGTCTCAGGTGTGGTACTAGGGGAAATGGGATTAAAAGAAGCAGGTGTGGATGGCAGCACCGACGATTGAAGCATTGTTTTTTGAACATTCTGGTGTTGGATAATGAATATTTAATATTTTACATTAGTCGTACCTGTACAACTTGGCCAGATGCTGTGAGCTCAAATTGTACTCGGGAGTAGCCAAATTGGCTGACAAATTCTAACTGCCCGCTCTACCGCCGTGATGAGGTGAAATGTTTGAACATTCGGCCTCTTGAAAATTTCAACATTCACTTCTATGAAGGGCTTTAAAACTCTCTATTTCCAGTCTAATTTATCCTTTGATGGATTAAAGTTCACCGCCGAGTGGTAGAACCTGCATGCACGCACAGGTCTGTACGTACACGTGCAGGTCTGGGCATGCACACACTGGTCTGTACGTACACGTGCAGGTCTGGGCATGCACGCACTGGTCTGTACGTACACGTGCAGGTCTGGACATGCACACACTGGTCTGTACGTACACGTGAAGGTCTGGACATGCATATAGTGGTCTGTACGTACACGTGAAGGTCTGGACATGCATATAGTGGTCTGTACGTACACGTGAAGGTCTGGACATGCACACAGTGGTCTGTACGTGCACGTGATGGTCCGGACATGCACATAGTGGTCTGTGCGTACACGTGAAGTTCTGGACATGCACACACTGATCTGTACGTACACGTAAAGGTCTAGGCATGCACACAGTGGTCCGTACGAGCACAATCCCTCTGAAAGATTTTCGTCCCATGATTCGAGATGTAGATACAGCATAAGTTACTGTAAAATGAGTGATGTTTCATCTCAATGATTTGTGATGCAGATTTGCTCTATTGCAAAACGTGAGAAATGTTTAGGCCTTGATGAATAGTTACGTAGATTTAAATTATTATAAAATGAGGATGATGTCCAGTCCCGATGATGATTGATGTAGATTCACACCATCAAAGGAGAAATATTTTACCTGCTGCCACTGCATAGCGGGAGAATGTGCTCACCTTACAACTCAAGGCCTTGATACATGAAAAAAAGCTACCGATTTTTTCAGTGGTTATCATATTTTAAAAATATAAATTTTGTTTCACAGTTCTACTTGGAAAAAGTCTGCGATAGCTAACAAAAATTGCTGTCCGTACTTCAGTAACATAGCAGAAAATTCCATGAATTTCAATACCCTATTTCTGATGAGTCTGGCTCAAGGTAAACGAAAATTTTTTGGTTCGTGTGTTCATATTCTAATTGGATTGTATTTTTTTCTTTGAATTTTGCGTGTAAAGGAAACGCAATATATCGAAGTGCATAAATATTTCGTTCTACGATCCGAGATAAAAATCTGGGCACGCGGAGGGAAGCGTCAGTTCCAGATAGTTGTGAGCTACTCTCAGATCTAAAGGGCCCTCCTCATTTGTCAATGCAGTCTTTATTTTCTATCAAATTACAACCGCATTAACTCATTCCTGAAATGAAGAGCAAGGCGAAATTCGCTATATTTCACCTTGCTTTTCGTTTTATTTTCTCGTTTAAGAAGATTGGGATATTTAGAGCTCACCAAAGTCGGTCTGTAGTTGTGGGTGCTAACTCAACACGCTGATTGTGAGCGCCTTCTTATCACGGATTTATCGCCAACGTATTGCCTGCTTTTCGACTCTTTATCAGGGATTTATCGCCAACGTATTGCCGGTTTTTCGACTCTTTATCAGGGATTTATCGCCAACGAATTGCCGGTTTTTCGACTCTTTATCAGGGATTTATCGCCAACGTATTGCCTGCTTTTCGACCGCTTATCAGGGATTTATCGCCAACGTATTGCCTGCTTTTCGACTGCTTATCAGGGATTTATCGCCAACGTATTGCCGGTTTTTCGGCTCTTTATTAGGGATTTATCGCCTACTTATTGCCTGCTTTTCGACTCTTTATTAGGGATTTATCGCCTACTTATTGCCTGCTTTTCGACTCTTTATCAGGGATTTATCGCCTACTTATTGCCTGCTTTTCGACTCGTTATCAGGGATTTATCGCCAACTTATTGCCTGCTTTTCGACTCTTTATCAGGGATTTAGCGCCTACTTATCGCCTGCTTTCACATGCTTATCAAAGATTGTGAGCTCCTGCCTACCAGGGATTTGAAATGGCGAGTTTGCGCATCACGGGAAAGCCTCAAGAGAAGGATTCAATTATTCAAAGGTTACTCTCGTTCTATGAATTTCAAATCCGCAAATGCGGCGACAAGCAGATTAACAGGTCAGTGATCCTCGAACACAAGGGATGTCCTTCCTTAGTCCCTTTCATGAGAGTCTTATGTCGGTGCTGCTATAGCATGAGGTCTGCCACACTGTAGCATGAGATCTACCTCTAGCTAGTACTATAGCGTGAGGACTGCCACACTATCGCATGAGATCTACCTATAGCTAGTACTATAGCGTGAGGACTGCCACACTATCGCATGAGATCTACCTATAGCTAGTACTATAGCGTGAGGTCTTCCCCACGCTATAAATTGATGACAATTGTTGCAGCTGTGAATTAAATGGAGTAAATTTCCTTCTTCTTCTAGTTCATGTTTTATTTTAACAACCACTTTATCATGTCGTTCCTTTTCATTGAGAAAATAGGTCTTGACTAGCGGGTTATTGCCATATGCTTTTGAAGTTTTACAGCTATTCTTTATTTTTAAATGTTGCTTACTGTAGCGTGATGATCAAGCGGATTTACCGATGTTTATTGGATTTTTTGTCTTTCGTGTGTGTCAAGTCCAGCAGTGTGTTAAGGCCATTTTTACACGTGCGGAGTTTTCAACGTCAATTGACTACTCGTGTTCACATGATCCACGCCCAGTGTAATTGTAATTGCGTGCGTGCACAACTGCAGCCGATGCTTATACACGTAGTTACCGCTTGCAGTCAACGCAGTCAATATAGCGAAGGGAGCAGCTACAATATAGACCAACTCTAGGTAGACACAGATCTATTTTTCAAGAGCTAAGTACTGATGAGAGATTATTCTGAAGCATATATGGCTTTAAGTACCTATGTTTCAGTAACTTCTCCACAAACTGACAAAAAATTCAGAAAGATGATGCACTCCAACTCCATCCCACCACGAGCTGGATTGGGAAGCTACATAATCGCAGATAACATTTTTCAAAAAATTGAGAAGATATTCGGCCATAGTTTTCGTTAGTACACGTCGTCAGTTCCAGAGATTTTATTGCTTCCACTGAATAATTTGGGAGACTCGGAAGTTTTCCAATACGCATCATCTCTAGAGTTTATATTTTGATATTCTCCCAATTTAGTATTCAATACACATGGGAAATCCTAGTACATCTCAATTAATATCACAACATAATTTCTTGAGAACACACCGTGGATACTCAACAATAATTGTCCGCACAGCACTTGCCGCCGTATTACCACCGGCAATCTTGCAGCTGCAGTCAATATCATCAAGACATGCTTGGTCGCGGATGTTGACTACAGGTCGGTCGTGAGTAGTCAAAAAGTGGGCGGGGCGTTGAGCAAATAGGCGGCGCTCAGTGCACGTGTAGTCAACTGACGTTGAAAACTCCGCACGTGTAAAATGGCCTTTAGTCAACATGTGCAAGATGTACATGTACGTCATGACATGCAAAACGTACAAGATGAGCAGCATGTGCGTCCAGACATGCAAAACATACAAGGCGTGCAAACCGTACGTCTCTAAAGCACATGTGAACATTTGGGCTGAAGCGCATATTCAAGTGTGCGTAAAATTATCCATTAGAAAAGGAGCAGTAACTCCCAAAAGCGAGCTATGTTGTGTCGAGCCGATCACCTCTCACACACGCATATCGTAAAGCGCAGCAGAAATGTTGAAGTTTCTTTTTCATGTTGTGCTGGAATTGAAAAAATCTACGGCGCATTTTGACGTACGAACAAAGTATGTAGTCGAACACAGAACTTTCTGTTACAAGTGTTTACGCTGCTCCAAAATTCAGACGCGACCTTTCGCCTCCTGGTCCAGTAACTTCGTGTAGCTGCCACCGGCGCTGAAGGATTTTCAGCGAGTCGAATGCTGAAAACAACTGAAGCCTTGCGGTTAGAGTCTCTAGACTTCATTTGAAGTAGTGCAAGACTACTGAAGTCTAGCGTTTGGAGTCTCAAGACTTCATTTGAAGAAGTGCAAGACTACTGAAGTCTTGCGCTTGGAGTCATTTAAGACTCCATTTTAAGTAGTACAAGGCTCGTGACAATTTACATTTAGAGTCTTTCAAAACTCGATTTAAAGTACTGCAAGACTTCTGAAATCTTTTATTTACTTTGGAACCCATGGAGTTTACTCGAGCGGATGATGACATCGAGAAAATGGCGTCTCATTTTTATACCTATTGTGTATCTGACTGTGCTGGACGATGTGTTTACAGTCATTATTTTCAAGTGGCTGTAAAGCGTTTGCGATTAATTTTAATGACATCAAGATTGCTTGTGTGAAAACCAGGTCAGTGAAGCTAGAGTTAGTACACAAGGCTTGATGAAAATCTAGCGTGTCTAGCAATTATTTGTTTCATTGAACACGATTTCCATAATGAATTAATTTCGAGGAACGCTCAGCCAACGATCTATCAGCAAAACCTCAGCATGAAGTTCTTCGACAAAATCTTTGCGTCGAAACTTTTTATTCCTCTACCCAATGTCGAATTGATGGCCACTAATTACATTCCGATTGTACGACTCTACAAAATCATATACGACACCGATCCCCGTCTTTTGCTGACCCAAAAATGTATCGTAAAATCCTATCATGAGACAATAAAAAGCGAGAAGTCGATGGTAAATATTTGTCGAGTACAGACACGGTCGAGGACTGGTCTTCTCGAGATCATCTCTCACTCTCTCTCGAGAGAGCTGCTGCTGCTGCATTCAACCATCCTTCCTCTGTTTTAATTTGACCCTCGAAGCCACGTTTCAATCGCGAGTTAGCGTTCAGTAACGAAGACTCGAACCAAAGTCTCAGTTATTGAAATTTTTCCTCATATGTAGTCAATGAGCGCTCATTAAAAATTCAAACCATTACCATTTTATGAATATTTCCAGTTGCCAAATTCCTGACGAAATTCGCGGAGAATGAAGCGCGGCAGTGGTCTCACTGGGACTAGTCAAATGAGGGCATCATTATGCTCAGCAGCATGATGGCATCATTATGCCCGGCGACATGATGGCATCATTATGCTCGGCAGCATGATGGCATCATTATGCCCGGCAGCATGATAGCATCATTATGCCCGGCAGCATGATGGCATCATAATGCTCAGCAGCATGATGGCATCATTAAGCCCGGCAGCATGATGGCATCATTAAGCCCGGCAACACGATGGCATCATTATGCCCAGCAGTATGATGGCATCATTACATCTGAGGGCAATATGGTATTGGTATACCTGCTAGCCAAAAAGATGGTGTCATTACGGATGTGGAAAAAGATACCTTGATGTAGAAACCATTATCTGCTTGCAGTGAGATGATTTTTTTAGTGGGCATGCAAGATAAGACCATTTATTTGGCTTCGTTGCACGATGGGTTCTGCATCTAAATAACATAAGAGGGTGAAATTTCCATCAATGATTGTCATGTAGAAGCTTTTTGTTTGCGTATTCTTAGCCAAAGCCTGTGTGTCAAAACTTGGAACTAAATGTCAATTTTCTTCAAACGATTTTAGCATAGGAATCGTTTGTACTTTTTCAATATAAAGAAAAATTGAAAACTATCAGCATTTAACCCTAAAAACTTGAATCTTTAGTTTTAAAGAAGAAATCCTGTTAGGCCTGTGAGGTAACGGAACCTGAGAATTGACTTATGCGACAGAATGGGCTTGGACTCTTTAGTCAGAGAAACGTCACCGGTTCCGACGGACGAGGACGAAGGAATAATTGCACCATGCATATTTAGAAACATCTAAAGTCCTCCTTTTCATACTAGATTATAGAGAGTTTCATGAATCACTGCTATCTTTTGCACTACACAACTTGCTCTCTGAACATGGCCGGAATCATCTATCGAACCAGCGCTCCTGGCTCATTGCATCCACGAGTGCACCGTCTTTCTAGCTGCCCAAAATGACTTCAGTCCTTCCAGACCCGAGCTGGCTCGTGCAGTTTTACCTGCTTTGCATAGAAGAGTTAAGGCAACTCTTCATCAGGCTCGGGAGTTTCGAAGTCAATCACAGGACAGGTTAAAATTGCGCTCCAACTTGAGTGTGTCTTTAACTTGCCGCCGCGCAGGTTCTTGAATCAGGGTGGGGAGTTTGACCGTATTGAGCACTTAAGAAGTATCTTTAGTGGGTGAAAATAGATGCATTATTCTCTACTAACCACAGAATTTGTTAATTTGGCATAAGTTAAAATTCATGTCTTTGATGCCATATCGAATACTTAAAAGGCATGTTTAGTTGGTGAAAATCAATTCATGATTCTCCACTAACTACGTATTTAGGCAATTTGTTAGTTGAAAATGAGTCCGTATTGGTGCCTTAGTTTGAAATAAGTTAAAATTCATGCCTACGCACTCTTTATTTATTTCAAATACGTCTCCGGAAATGCATGACCGTGATAAAGCAGTCGACGAAACTAGCATGCAAACGATGGCGTTATGCCCAGCTTTACGTTAAGAGAAACATTTCAAAGAAAGGGAAGCTACCTAAGATTTAACTTCAGATTTTTTCCAGACCCTTCTAATATTCCGATAGAATTTCATGAAAGAGCTTTGTGTTCTGACTATCTATTAGTACACGCTATTTATCGGCCCGAATCCTAGAATCTCCAAAGCCGGTTTGCGCTGTTCAATCAACGGCCAAATGCTGCAGGGAATAGATTATAATGGCGGGGTGAATTTAGTGAAATATGCCGGCAGCGTCCGTTAATATTTAAATTAAAGCTTTTGCTTTGACTTCACTGATTGTAGCCCGTGGCCATCTGCATCCGGGACTCTGGACCTGATCTGATCCGTGATTGGTTGGTGAGTGGGAGGTTTGGCTGTCGTGGGAGGCTTGATCCCGGTCTGCGTAATGTCGGAGGTTTGGCTGGTGTGGGAGGCTTGATCGCAGTCTCCGTCATGAGAGGACAGGGCGGAAATATTTTCGTTAACGTAGAAAGTTCGTTTTTTCTGGTCATTTGAAGGAAATGAGAAAGATTTACAGAGTCGTGATTGATCTCATCAGGTCACACTGCAACAAATTAACTCATTTAACTAATTTAACTAATTTAGCTAATTAATTTAACAAATTTAATTTAGTTCATCAGTACTGGCACTGTGCAGAGAAATAATTCCAGGCAGGAAGCCTGCATTCATCCACAACCAATAAACTGCTTCAGGTGAATTCTGAAGCTCTTCCGTTGATCCTTATTATACCAACATCTCAACGAAATCCTCTTAATACTACAATGAGATATTTGCAGCATTATGAAAATGGAACAAATATTCCTAAATTATTACTATACTCATCCTTTTACTGAATTCTTCATGATTTTTTTTCGTTTTTCCGATGGCTCATGTGAACAGTTCGGCCTCAGTAAAAACTCTTGTAAACTTTCCATTATTACCAAGGAGTAAATATTCTGTAATTATTGCTGTACCAAACCTATTGCCTGATTTCTTAGAATTATTTTTCTCTAGTGGCACAAGAGACACATGCAAACGCTCAGCGAAAACTCTCGTTTTAGCTACAAAAATTTTAAGAAGAATGTGAAAGGGGTTACATTAAGATAGCATAGAACCGAATAAATTTGTAACGAAGCTAAAAATCTATTCGACTTCAATCAAACGATGGCCCATCTAACCTTCAGCTAGGAACCTCGCATCTCCTCACCTTCCAATTTCAAATAAAAATTTAGAATAATATAAAAAAGTCCCGCAGCGCAAGGGAAAGAAACGAGTCCTGTTCCAGTGAAGCGCTCACGAAGCATCGCCCGGAACGGCTTCAAGGGGAACTCGCTCAGGCCTGTGCAATCGGTCATTTTTGTCTGGGACAGGGCAATAAAGTTACGGCAAGGTCAAGCCAAGTGATCAGCTGCAGAGCGGGTCAATGTACCCCAAATAGAGAAATTAGTCGCAATGCTCCTGAACGCATGAATCAGGGGGTAGCTGTGTCGCCCCTTTTCGTGTGAAGAAATTGTATTGTGTTGTGCGGCACAGTGTTTTGCCAACGTTGAGTAAATGACCTCTATTTTTTTAGGAACGAGCAGCTTTGTCTTGTCATCGCTGCGGATATGCTAAGTCTAGTCCTGGTATTGCTGAGGATTTGCTAAGCTTAGTCTTGCTCTTACTGGGAATACTAAACTTTCTTTTGCCATTGCTGTGGGAGCGCTGAGCCATGCCTGCCATTACTGTGGAAATGTTACGCCTAGCCTGCCATTACCGAGAGAATGCTAAGCCTAGCCTGCAGTTTTGTGCTAGTGCTAAGCCATGCCTGCCATTCCTGAGAGAGTGTTGGGCCTAGCTTGCCATTGCTGTGGGAATGTTAAGCCTCGCCTGCCATTACTGAGAGAATGCTAAGCTTAGCCTGCCATTACTGAAAGACCGCTAAGTCTAGCCTGCAATTGTTGTGAGTGCTAAGCCATGCCTGCTTTTGGTCTAGGCTCGCCCCACCCCAAATTTTCTTGGGGCGCAGTACTTAGTTCCAACACAAAATTAGCCGTATAATTCTCTTCTGAAATTAAGTTTGGACTTAATTCCAGAGAGGTCAGTGCAATATCAGGCCTTGGATTAATTAAACTTTCTTTATTGTTGCACGAGACCGGCGTTGGGGCCGCCAGACTTGCGAAGAATGTCTTGCTCAATTCTGTCCCGAGAATGTATGAGACTTGATGCGTTCATTACTTGGACTGCGCCTCTCGCTCATGTGCTGCGCCTAATGAAAGGCGTCCTCTCGCTGCCAATTTATTAACTCCCAGATTAGCGTCGGAATGCAATCTTGCTCGGAAAATCGCGTTTCTTCGATCTGAGGCCGCTGCGTCGTGGGCTGTAAAGACAAATTTGGCTTGTGATTGAACTGAGTAAACGTTAATTTGAGTGAGTTGTTTCTCTGGTTGACATATTGGTTTTGAAAGTACGTTTTTTATTTCAGTGGCCTTTGCCTTGTATGTTAGCAGAACGTTCTCGGGTTTTAATCAAACTAAGGAAGTAATAATTTGAGAGTCCTTTGATTGTGGTGTTGACTTGTTGGTTTTCGAAATAATTTTTTATTTATTAAATGACCTTTGCCTTGTAGGCAGTTGAGGACTTTTCGAGTTTTAATGACACCGAGTAAATAATAATTTGAGAGTCTATTGATTCTGTATTTGATTTATTTGTTTGTGAGTAGTGACCTCCATTGCTCGGGATTCTATCATGTTTTAATTAGCCTGCAATTCGAGAGCACCGGAACCTACCGGTGGTTTAAGAGGGGACTTTCATAACGTAGTTAACTCACCGGTAGTCAGTCACTCTCAATTTATATACTTACTGAAAACCAGACGAATGCCCGATCCTTTCAATGATTGACAGTTTAAATTTTGAGCCCAAAAATTTACGTTAATGTGGGTTGAATATTGAACTTCAGTTGAACTCGTCGCAGTGAACGTGTTGCACGGAAATGAACACGTTCACTGCCTACTTACCACTCGGTGAATTGTTCATTCACGCATCGGTGCGAAAGAACAGCATTTCAATTATTTAAACAAATTTTTTACAAGGGATTTATGTATACGAGGCATATCATGCCATCACATTTTCCCACTTCTTCGGAAAGACGGAATTTTTTTCCAGCAGTTATGTCGTTCTTTAAACACTACTACCCACAACCTAACTTTAACATGAGACCAAATGTCACCTTGGATTCGCACTCTAAACCGTTCACTTGACTTGGTTTTCTTGGATGCTGCACGCGTCTGATGAGCCCTTGCTTACCAGTCTAAAGGCGGTAGACCACTCTAAAGGCGGTAGACCAGTCTAAAGGCAGTAGACCAGTCTAAAGGCGGTAGACCAGTCTAAAGGCGGTAGACCAGTCTAAAGGCGGTAGACCAGTCTAAAGGCGGTAGACCAGTCTAAAGGCGGTAGACCAGTCTGAGGGCGGTAGACCAGTCTGAGGGCGGTAGACCAGTCTGAGGGCGGTAGACCAGTCTAAAGGCCGTAGACTAGTCTAAAGGCCGTAGACCAGTCTAAAGGCGGTAGACCAGTCTAAAGGCGGTAGACCAGTCTAAAGGCGGTAGACCAGTCTAAAGGCGGTAGACCAGTCTGAAGGCGGTAGACCAGTCTGAAGGCGGTAGACCAGTCTGAAGGCGGTAGACCAGTCTGAAGGCGGTAGACCAGTCTGAAGGCGGTAGACCAGTCTGAAGGCGGTAGACCAGTCTGAAGGCGGTAGACCAGTCTAAAGGCGGTAGACCAGTCTAAAGGCGGTAGACCAGTCTAAAGGCGGTAGACCAGTCTAAAGGCGGTAGACCAGTCTGAAGGCGGTAAACCAGTCTAAAGGCGGTAGACCAGTCTAAAGGCCGTAGACCAGTCTAAAGGCGGTAGACCAGTCTAAAGGCGGTAGACCAGTCTGAAGGCGGTAGACCAGTCTGAAGGCGGTAGACCAGTCTAAAGGCGGTAGACCAGTCTAAAGGCGGTAGACCAGTCTAAAGGCCGTAGACTAGTCTAAAGGCCGTAGACCAGTCTAAAGGCGGTAGACCAGTCTAAAGGCGGTAGACCAGTCTAAAGGCGGTAGACCAGTCTAAAGGCGGTAGACCAGTCTGAAGGCGGTAAACCAGTCTAAAGGCGGTAGACCAGTCTAAAGGCCGTAGACCAGTCTAAAGGCGGTAGACCAGTCTAAAGGCGGTAGACCAGTCTAAAGGCGGTAGACCAGTCTAAAGGCGGTAGACCAGTCTGAAGGCGGTAGACCAGTCTGAAGGCGGTAGACCAGTCTAAAGGCGGTAGACCAGTCTAAAGGCGGTAGACCAGTCTAAAGGCCGTAGACTAGTCTAAAGGCCGTAGACCAGTCTAAAGGCGGTAGACCAGTCTAAAGGCGGTAGACCAGTCTGAAGGCGGTAGACCAGTCTGAAGGTGGTAGACCAGTCTGAAGGCGGTAGACCAGTCTGAAGGCGGTAGACCAGTCTAAAGGCGGTAGACCAGTCTAAAGGCGGTAGACCAGTCTAAAGGCGGTAGACCAGTCTAAAGGCCGTAGACTAGTCTAAAGGCCGTAGACCAGTCTAAAGGCGGTAGACCAGTCTAAAGGCGGTAGACCAGTCTAGAGGCGGTAGACCAGTCTGAAGGCGGTAGACCAGTCTGAAGGCGGTAGACCAGTCTGAAGGCGGTAGACCAGTCTGAAGGCGGTAGACCAGTCTAAAGGCGGTAGACCAGTCTAAAGGCGGTAGACCAGTCTAAAAGCGGTAGACCAGTCTAAAGGCAGTAGACCAGTCTAAAGGCAGTAGACCAGTCTAAAGGCGGTAGACCAGTCTAAAGGCGGTAGACCAGTCTAAAGGCGGTAGACCAGTCTGAGGGCGGTAGACCAGTCTGATGGCGGTAGACCAGTCTAAAGGCCGTAGACCAGTCTAAAGGCCGTAGGCCAGTCTAAAGGCCGTAGGCCAGTCTGAAGGCCGTAGGCCAGTCTAAAGGCGGTAGACCAGTCTAAAGGCGGTAGACCAGTCTAAAGGCTGCAGACCAGTCTAAAGGCGGTAGACCAGTCTAAAGGCGGTAGACCAGTCTGAAGGCGGTAAACCAGTCTAAAGGCGGTAGACCAGTCTAAAGGCGGTAGACCAGTCTAAAGGCGGTAGATCAGTCTAAAGGCGGTAGACCAGTCTAAAGACGGTGGTAGACCAGTCTAAAGGCGGTAGACCAGTCTAAAGGCGGTAGACCAGTCTAAAGACGGGAGACCAGTCTAAAGACGGGAGACCAGTCTAAAGGCGGTAGACCAGTCTAAAGGCGGTAGACCAGTCTAAAGACGGGAGACCAGTCTAAAGACGGGAGACCAGTCTAAAGGCGGTAGACCAGTCTAAAGGCGGTAGACCAGTCTAAAGGCGGTAGACCAGTCTAAAGGCGGTAGACCAGTCTAAAGGCGGTAGACCAGTCTAAAGACCGGTTTAAAGATGGTAGACCAGTATAAATAGCTGTCTAAAGGTTTAAGAGATGAGTCTTAGGAGACCAGTCTAAAGACCAGTGCTCGGTAAGGCTGGAAGTCGCAGAATTTAAAGGCAGTCTTTAATACTTGATTACAGCATTATTCTCTCGCAGAAGCAGGAAAAACATTCACACAATTTAAACAATTTATTTACCACAGGTGATACAGAGGTAGAATAATATAAAAGCATGTTAGCATTTAAACTTATACGCCATAGTCTAATTTAATTAAAGTTAGTGAACTATTTGAACTGCTAATCATTGATACTGCTACGCAAGTGAGCAAGTTACCTAGTGGTAGGCCTACACTGCGCACCAACACGCAGTCTACGTAATATGACGGTGTTCAGAACTGCTCCCATTTCTCGGTCAAAATCTTCTCAAATTTTTTATGTGTTAGTATTTGAATGGAAGTCTTGGTATTGCAATCCGTAGTTGTTGAAAAATCGGGAAGAAACTCTGACCGAGAAATCACAGAAAGATTTTTGGTAGGGTAGCGAACAAAATTGTCGAATGAACGCGAGCTTGTTCGAGAAATCTAGTACGTCATCAATGTAAAATTGTATTTCTTGCATGAAAATTAAGCAAAACTGTAATGCAACGTAAAATTTTATTTCAAATTTGAAGTTTCAGTTATACTGCAGCATACCAAGCACCCTTCTTACTATTCAAAAAATTTTTTTTTCATTTTTTGGTGTCATCTGCATTTTAAAAGAGCGCGAAAAGTCAGTTGATGAGCTGTCATTTTAATTAAAAATTGTTATTCGAAAGTCAGCTGAAACGTTATTTTTAAATTAAAAATTCTTATCTGCAAGTCAGCAAAAGGTATAAAGTTGATCACAGTTCTAAGTACACCTGGATCAAAGAACTATTGTGAACGAAGGACGTATCTGTTAAACCAAATCACCAATAATATAGACTCTCGGACACCAGTACAAATTATCTCGACTGATGTTAAAATTTCTCAGAAGGTTATCACGAAACATGAAACCGTTCCCAAACGACTACCTTAAAACAGTTCAATAAATTTCAATTAACGATAGGAAGACCACGTCTCGGGAAATATCAGTGCCATGGAGCGGCCTCACAGCGCCGGAGGTTCAGAAGATCGCCGCCGTCTGACATTTAATCGCATAATCGAAGCGCCGTTTCTCCCAAATGCGAGTTCTTTTTGGCCAGGAAATTCAGGCCTTAAAATCAAGCAAATTGAATTTGAATCTGACTTCGCAAACGAATCGGGTTCTAGAACCAGCAACATTGCAATCAAATTTGACTCCTCAAGCGCCGTTGGCTTCAGAATAAATCAAATGGTGTCCGAGTTGACTGGAATTGGGGCCTGAAAACCGGGCGTTTCAATGGAAAGGTGTTTAAAATTGAGCGAGGAAGTGAATTCAATCAATTGGATATCAAAAATATCGTTATTCAAAAAGCAAGCATACAATGGCAAAAGAAATTAATCTGGAAATTACCACCAAAGTTGAGGAGGAGCAATAATAATTATTAGTAGTTAATTTAACCGTAATGGGGAACACTAACGCCAAAAATAAGAATCAAGTCACGTAAGGATCAAAGATAAGCAGAACGCATTATACAACAATTAACTTACAGATCAAATGATTTCATGCAAGTTTTTGTTGCGAACTTCGTATAGATTCAGTGCCTTTGTGTTTCTACTTATAAGAACTTGGTTTTTTAATAGGCTCTGGAGTGAAGAAATGGATCCAGTCGAGTAGAATGCTGTTTCTTTTGACAAATTGTTTGTCTAAAATGTTCTGTGATGTTTATATAGCTTCTGCTGAAATGCAATTTGAAGACCACTTTCACTGTAAAATAAATGAATAATTGTTCACTTTCTATTAGATTTACATCGCTTCCGTTTACTCCTGTTCTTCACTGAGTTTTTATTCTCTTCCATTGTGAAATCCCTAACGTGCGTTACGATGACTAGCCAACACTACTTTGCAGCATGAATTTCTTTAACACATTGCTTGCGACATGACCCGTCGTACTTAAGACCTTTCTGTCGCGATACGACTCATCAATGGGTCGTTTGAAAAATTTAACAATCTTTTAAAATTAATGGTATTTAATGAACCCAAGTAATGATTAGTATATATGAAATTGCTAACAACTCTTGATTTTCAATTTAACTTGTATATTAAACATCAGTTTAACCCTTCACAGTCAACGTGTTAAGGCCTTCTCAAAAGAGCTCACCCCCGTAGCCAAGTAGAACTCTTCTCAGTGTTTTCTTCTGAGCCGCGCAGACCTTTTGAGGCAGATCGTATGCCCCCAGGAATGCCGCTAAATGAAAAATGGCGCAAGAGGCAACATCCAATGATTCTGAGGTCAAAATCGCTGAGGAGGTTCTTGGCAGGAAATAATTGAGAACATTACAGAGCAGTCTGGCTTAACGACATCCTCAGAGGAGAGTCTCTCTCCGAGTGTATATCTGCCTCAGCTGCTCCTCCACAAAGCGGCTGCCGTTTTCTCACTTTTTGCGTCGGCTGCGCAGTTTCTTTCTTGCGCGAGACCCGGGATTCTAGAACTTGTCTCTTCACGGCATGAATTGTTTCTGGAAACTGGGAAAGGCACTCGTTGTAACAGCGTCCAAACTGAGCTTTACAGCTTGAGGAGTGTATCGAACATGCATCATACGCATTCATTTTGTACATAGTATGTCTCATTAGCGGTTCAAACTGTAGAGATGCACTTTTCGCAATTAATTATTTCTGTTTACGGGAAAATTTTCTGTGTGCCAAATATGACATTTATATATGACATTTATATTGATTGCTCGTAGCAAGTGAAGGCGCAGCGCGGCGTGCGGGGTGATTGACTTGAACGAGTGATGGGTGCAATTCTAAAACCTATTTGCTCGCTGATCTACTCATCTGCGTATTCATGAGGATAAAATCTCTTTTGTTTGAGCTTATTTAAAATTGTACATCATTCACGGAGAAATAGCATTCACAGTTGAAAAGCCTCCTCCCCTCAGAGGGATGCAAATATTGTATCTTTGGGACTTGGCGCTCCCATGGGGACAATGTGAGGGCCCGAGCTGAAAGTTAGGTAGACCTTCTTTTTGTTGAAATAATATGTTTTTGTTATGTTAATGACAACCTTTTTTCGGTTCACTGCTGTCCTGTTTTTCAGCACCTACTACTTTCTTCTTCAACTTTGGTCTTGTTTCATAATCTTCTTTCATAACTCACTGTTTCTATGCCTTTTCTGCGTAGATTCCGCGTTTCCTTACCTCCATACTAAATGGTGCCTTCCTCCTTCCTTTCTTTGGATCGCATTTGTTGCTGCGGGTAGGGAGGCTAAAACTAACGACTAATCTAATCTAATCTAATCTTGACAGACATTCTTTCTGGAACCCTAGGCCTCGGCCATGGGTTGCGCTAGTAAATCATGAGCTTTAATGAAATAACTTGTGAAGATTGAAGTTCTTTGGGCCATGTAAATTACTTTGTGGGAGAAATATTATCTATAACACAGTGTGCCATATATTAAGTATCCACACCGTGTTATAGCGAAAACGTTTTTTTCGTGGAAAAAAATATGGTTTTCATTTTCAAAATTCAAGTCCTTCGAGGGTGTGCTTGGCTTCCGCAGAAAATACATTCTTTTCGAATTAGACGAAAGCATCATCCATCCAACAGACCAAGACGTCATCGCAAAAATAGCTAATGTCGTAAGCAGCTAAAGTGGCGCTAAGCAAACTGACAATTTGTAAGTGCTTTGTCGTCGATTTTTTCCGTTAATATATCTTGAGTAATATTTTTCCCCCATAGAAGCTGGGAAAAGAAGCTGCGATGCAGAGAATAATAGAATTTCAAAGAGCGCCGCAAATAATTCTACAGAGAGAAATGGAAATACATAATCTACCAGTATTCATTATTATGAATACCGCTTGATAATAATAGCTTCAATAATAATTATCATGAAAACTTTGACTGCAATTGGTTCAATCAAAGTTCAATATTCAACTCAAATTTAAGTCAATTGTAATAAGCAATTTTGAAAATAAAAAACACTAACTGGATCGTGTCTTCATTTAGCTTTTATAATTTATAGAAATTGAGTTTGTAACTTCTGGTTGGTCAGCAGCAATATAAAAATCCCTCCGTGGCCACCGGTGGCGCACGTTGCGGTCAAAGTTATAAGGCTGTTGCGCTCAGCCACACAACATCACGGCTGCTGGTCTCGGCTAGGCAACGAAGAGAGCGACGTGAATTCCGGTCACAAAGTTCCGGCGTCTGCAAACTTGGCGAGGACATTTTAACTCTGCTATGAGGCCGGAGAAAGTGGCCAAGCTCCATTTTTTGGCACCCTACGACACAAATAAATGAATTTAATTACACCCGAGGAGGAAATTTTCGTCGCTTTTTATGGCCTTTTTGTCTCCCCCGTGCGTTGTGAAGAGACGAGCTGCATCCATGGCCGTATTGTACCGCAGCGGTTAAAATATTCTCAGAAATTTTTACGTGCCAAAAATGCATTATTCTTTTGCATTATTTGTTACAGTTTTTGTTCGCTCGGAGCCACTAAAAAACAGCGCAAAACGCAGTTTAGGTGAATTCATTTTTCACTTGTGTTTTGTGGAGCAAAAAATGCAATGAACGTTAAGCGCTTGCCCTCTGGAATGTAAATGAAACTTACAGTATTTTGAAATAAAAACGGGGATGAATAAGTTTTTTTAAGCTTTCCATTTTCTATAACAAACTAATACAAAACAGAAATGAAAATATTACTGGAATACCTTCCGAATTCAAGGCTTGTGTATGTTATGAAATGATAACTTCTGAATTCTTCAGAGCAATTTCCTATTGGCAACTTTGGTCGAATGGATGATACCTGTGCAGCTACTGCATGTTGAGCTGAATTGCGCTCATGAGATCAAATTAGAGATGATCAAATTCATGGTTGCTCGGGAATCCATCATTCATCTTGATTTGCGCCGTGACGCAGAACTTGGAGCCACCACAGATAGTTCTCGAATTAGTCGCTCTCGGATTTATCGTTCACTCAAGGAATCAAACCCGGCACAGCAATGGTCTCACGAAAGTCTAACTTGTCAACGCAGAACCTATGCAGAGAGATATTGTACGTGAATTTAGGAGCAGGGAAATTTTGCGTGAATTTTGGCCCAGGAGCATTGTTCGTTAATTTTGGCACAGGAATATTGTTCGTTAATTTTGATACAGAATATTGAACGTAAATTTTGGATCAGAAATATTGTTTGTGAACCTGAGCAGAGAAATATTGTATGTGAATAAACCATGAAGAAAATTTTCAAAAAGACGTAACTTGGCATATTTGAAGATACAAAAACTGCAGCAATGCGGATTTGCAAAAAGGAAAAACAATTGACTTGGGTGCAAGTTCTCTTAACTAGCTTACGGAGGGTATGCTTGCATTAGAGATCCTTGCACTGTTCAGGCCAAGGTAGGCTGACAAAATTACAGAGAGCTGGGGAGGAAGAAACGAGGGGAAATTCCAGACGTCAATGCAAAAATTATGAGCGTTAAAATTCTGTTATTTTGTGGCTAACGTTTCCGAGACATGAAAGTTCATTCTTATCTCTGTTCAATGAGACTTGAACGTTTTCACAAATTCTTCACGTGAACATATTTTGACTTTGGCAATTAAAGATATTGAAAAGTTTTTGAAAGAAGACGTTCCTTTCCAGCAGAACAGTGCATCCTTTTAATTGCGGAGTAGAAAGTAAAAATGGCGTCATAGTTGTTTCGAAATTTTTGGAGCAAAGAAACGTGGTCCCCACGATCGCCTGATCTTTATTTAACAGATTTTTTCACTCGGTTCATTCTCGAGTATAACGCCTGCGCATCTCTACAAATACAGGCTGACGTTCTAAAACGTTCCCTCAGAAAACAGGCGAGAATTTCGCAGCACTTGTTGTGCTCTGCGACAGACCTTTTCTGAGGCTTGATCTATTGATTCTAGCAATGGAGACATACTGAAAATAACTGGTCTTAAAATACAGCTCTTTCGTTCTTATTGTAAAATATAAATAGAAGTACTATTTTGAGACTCCAAGGGCAGGTTTTCGTACCATGTTATTCTGCACTTGCACTCAATTCAGTTTCATTCTTTCTGTGCAACAAAACTTTTACTTCTACTGAACAATTAAATTCGCGGAACCTATTTTCTGCCTTGTATCCAGCAACCATAGTGCCCTGTAACATATATTGCATGGGATGTGCGCTGCGCCAATTGCATTTTTTTATCTTATTCCACTGTCTCCTCAATTAATGACATTTAAAACGCTTATAATGACATCAGGTCCGACTCAATAATAATATTATATTGAAATTTGTGTTCCTTCAAAAAAACGAAGCCCATAAAATTGAGGAAGATTGCTAGTTAATCACATAAGTTGACGGAAACCAATTTATCGAGAATTTGTTTTCTTGCCATCAAAGGATCATTGAACTCAAAAGGGCTTTTTAAAGTGAAGTCCCGCTGGAATATTCAAGTGTGAGCGAATAATTGGAAAGCTGCTCCATGGTTCGGTAATTCAATGGAAACGAAATGCGGAATACATTCATAGATGTTTGATGAATATAAACTTGACTCGGTCGTGTTGCATTGCGAGTCTGGAACGCCCGAGGGTTACTTTGCGTTCTTGTGTGAGTGATATTAGACTCTGATAGGAATTGTTTTTGGAATAATTTCAAAAGGAGGAATAATTTAAAAAGGAGTTTCTCGTGAAGTGGGGTGCTACTGTCATATCTTCGGGAATAAACGCTAATTTCCATATCTATGGGAATTGTCATATCTATGGGAATTAGCGCTTTATATATACCGTAGATGTGGGAATTACCATATCTATGGGAAGCGCTAATTCCCCCAGAGATATGAAGTAGTTTCTGCTAAAGCGGGGTGTTTCTATCATATATATGGGAATTGACGCTCCCAGTGAGAAGGTGCGAGATGCTTAGATGAAGGTTATTTGGATGGGCCGTTTTGAAGGATGGAATAGAATATTTTTGCGGACAAAAGTATTGCAGTGACTACGTCCATGAATAAGTTGGTGTTAATGATGTGTAGAATTTGAAGTATAAATTGTTGGTAATTCAATGGGTAGTGATGGTAAATGATCAAAAAAGGCAGGTAGAGGATATTTTGAGACAACATTCTCCCTTTCTAGTATCTTCTATTAACATTTTATTGAACATACATGTTGTAATATAATATTATCGCAATGAAGCGTTTTGCTTGTAGATTTTACTTCAATTTCATAGCTATTAGATATTTTTTTACATAACTAGTGTAACTTTCCGCAAAAAACGACAACATTAGTACGCTTACAAATACCAGTTTTACAATTGATGTACTCACGTGAATTTTTTTGTCAAGCGTCGGTTTTTACATTCGCCGGCGCATGCAGCGTTGTACTTGCACGTTACACGATCGCATAACTGGCGCTCATGAACTTGAAACCAGGAAGTAGTGTTAGGAAAGTTAGGAGTTTGATCACCACGTATACATGAGTTTGCAAACCGATTAGTTGGGGCTTTGTCTCAGCAAAGTGCAACGCGCTCGCCGGTCGTAAATTACAAACAATTATTTCTGTGCCCTCTCTGTACAACTACGTTGTTGTCTAAGAAAGTCCTTAATATTTTGTCTTAATATTTTGTTGTCTAAGAAAGTCCTATCTTAAAGTCCTTAATATTTGATAGATTCGTTAATTCTTATTTGATGTTTCGGACATTACAGGTTGGGGGATTTTTTATTGTCGTGGTTTTGAAATAAGCGATTGGGTTGAAGATTCTTCCAATCTTTCTCTTCACTTAAACATTATTTATTTAGTGAAAATAATTCCCTTAAATTGCAGCAAAGGGCGTCCACAGCTCGAGGCAAGTCTAGAAGGTTTTTCTGGGACGGCCTACAGCTGCCTCGTCCTCGGCCTACAGCTGCCTCGCCGCTGAATTTCCGCTACAGCTTGAAATCTTTTTCTTTCCAAGTAGCGCTTTCTGCTGGGGAAAAGAAAAACCTTGAGGACCTCGCCTTCATTTTCTGCAGCGTCAAGCGCGTCTCTCTGGAAGATTGTTCGATTCAGCCGAAAAAATTGATGCAGTTCCCTAGTTTAATTTTGCTTCTGTGTAGAATTTGACAAAAACATGCGCTGCTTCAGGAGACGGAGCCACACAACACTGGTCAAGTCCCGTCAAGCCACCACTGGTCAAGTCCCGTCAAGCCTCCACTGGTCAAGTCACGCCAAGCCACCACTGGTCAAGCCCCGCCAAGCCACCACTGGTCAAGCCCCGCCAAGCCACCACTGGTCAAGCCCCGCCAAGCCACCACTGGTCAAGCCCCGCCAAGCCACCACTGGTCAAGCCCCGCCAAGCCACCACTGGTCAAGCCCCGCCAAGCCACCACTGGTCAAGCCCCGCCAAGCCACCGCTGGTCAAGTCACACCAAGCCACCACTGGTCAAGTCTCACCAAGCCACCACTGGTCAAGTCCCGTCAAGCCACCACTGGTCAAGTCTCGTCAACCCACCACTGGTCAAGTCCCGTCAAGCCACCACTGGTCAAGTCCCGTCAAGCCACCACTGGTCAAGTCCCGTCAAGCCACCACTGGTCAAGTCACGTCAAGCCACCACTGGTCAAGTCACGTCAAGCCACCACTGGTCAAGTCACGTCAAGCCACCACTGGTCAAGTCTCGTCAACCCACCACTGGTTAAGTCCCGTCAAGCCACCACTGGTCAATTCACGTCAAGCCACCACTGGTCAAGTCACGTCAAGCCACCACTGGTCAAGTCACGTCAAGCCACCACTGGTCAATTCACGTCTAGCCACCACTGGTCAAGTCACGTCAAGCCACCACTGGTCAAGTCCCGTCAAGCCACCACTGGTCAAGTCACTTCATATTAGAGAAAAAGAGAGGACGCGCGCTGGGCGTTAGGATAATTTTGGCAAGATGTTATTATAATTCTTCGAATCTTTATTTAATCAACTTTCCTCGATCATTAATACTCAAAAAAATGTTTAATACTTATTTTGTGAGGTGCTATCTTTAAAAAATGTTGTACACTTGTGAAGTGCAATTTTAAATAAGGCATCAACAATCATGAAGTGTTAGTTGAAGGTTTCCAAGTATTTATACGAGTGTGTAGCACAAAGTTTGCACATGTGTTGGGTTGCGTGAGTTGCACGATCTAAAATAGAAACTGAAATTGAACAATTTTTTTAATGGCGAATACTCTTCCAAAAATTGTTGCTAGTGGACTTCATCAATTACAAATATTACCTGAAAATTGTTCTAAAAATATATAATGGTTCAAGTAATATCTATTCACGAGCAATAATTTTTAAGCTATATATATATAATTATCGAAATAATATCTATCCGCTAGCAACAATTTTCAAGTAATATTTAAAATTTTTCTAACGTGAAAAATGCTAAATATTACTTACAAATTGTAGCTAGTACTTGGAAATTTCATCAAAGTGTTCACTATCCTGTAATACGAGAAGACGCTAACTGTGGTTGCACAATAGAACTAGAACTGAACGGTTTCTGTGCGAATTATTGCTGCTGGAACGCGGCTGCGGATCTCCATTGTTCTATGTCATGAGAAGCATTGCCTGCGTGGGCAGCGATGTATATTCCCCAAGGCCTGCTGAATGTTGACAAAGGTTTCCCAGCATGGATTAAAAAATTTCTTTTGGTCTCTCTAAATTTCAAAAGTTCGCTAGCGTTGCTTCAAAATTTTTTCGGCTTCAAATAATTTTAAAAGTTTCCTAGCGTTGCTTCAGATGTTTTTTGCCCTCATTAGGTTATAAAAAGTTTCCTGACGTTGATTCAAAATTTTTTTGGGGGCTCCACTAGATTTCAAAAAGTGTCCCAGTGTTGCTTCAGATGTTTTTATCAGCCTCTCATATTGAAGCACAAAAAGTTCTGCGAACAAAATAATGAAATAAATATATTTAAGTACGAGCTACACATATCAGACTGAATTGCGAGGGAGCTTTGAGGATTTCTGAAATTTTACCAAAAAATATTCAGAGGGGCATGAAAGAGCGCTGGAAAATATGAAACTACTTGTCACCTTCAAAAAATGGAACAAATAAATCAACTATATATAAGCATACAGCAACTGACTATTATTGAGCTCGGTTGGACTCAATTCAACTCAGTTCAAGAACATTAGTCAATATCATGAATCATCAGGAGTTAAGCCAAAATTTTCCATTTTTGTTTCTACTTCAATCACTCTATCATCGACGACTTCTAACGCATAAAATTGAACAACATCTTTGGCTGCAATTTTGTAGGTCATCAGCTACAGCTGATGCGGTTCGTGTTTGTGAGCAGCCTAGCTGGTCTACATGTGCAGTCTTCCTCAAAGGTTGCAGGTTCAATGTTTTAATCTACCACCCTCGTTTCCACCTCATCAACTCATTCTTTCAAAATACTTTTGTCCTATCCATTTTACTTTATTTTTATCCACTACCTTTGTCCATCCAGCTACCTTTGCTCTATCACCTTCTTGTGTTCTATCCAGGGTTGCGGAGTCGGAGTCGGAGTCGGGAGTCGGAGTCGCCGGAGTCGGATGTTTTAGGGTGGAGTCGGAGTCGGAGTCGGAGTCGGAGTCGCTTCTCTGAAGTGTGGTGGAGTCGGAGTCGGAGTCGGAGTCGCTACTCTGAAGTGTGATGGAGTCGGAGTCGGAGTCGGAGTCGCTTTTCCGAATGTTGTGGAGTCGGAGTCGGAGTCGTTCATTCGGATGTGGTAGAGTCGTGGTTGGAGTCGCTATTTTTCGGTGTCTTCGATTCTAATTTTTGCTAAAAATTATTTATAATTCTTTAAAACTAGAAGTAAGCCAAAACAAAGTTAGAATGCTTTGCTAAAAAATCTAAAAAATACGCAATGTTTTCGTTGATTGTTTTGTTCTAAGTTTGAAACAGCGTATTTATTCCTATCACCTAATACCGTCATCTTATCTAGTCATTGAGGGTTTGCACAGATATATATGAGAAACCTACGAATGCGAAATATAATTTTTGTACCCAGCATTAATGTATATTTTGTAGTTAAAAGCAGGAATTAGTAATTGAAAGCATCGCAAATTCATTCTGTATATTTCTGTTTTGTTCATTTTTCCTTCAATTAATACATAGGAACTGGAAAATAGTAGTAAATGTGTTGCAAGTTACTTGCAGAACATTTCAGCTGATGCAATACATTGTACTCACATAAAGAGTGGTAACTCTGTATGCTCAAAATGATGCATTGATTGATAATGATCATAAACATTTCTAGTCTTTTGGTTATGATTCATTGCCAATGAGTAGTCTTTGCCGAAACCTGAAGCTATGGTCTAGTGCACAAAGACTTCTAGTTTTCAAGTCATGTTATCAAAATTGATATGGCTTCCGTGTTTTTAAGTCAAGTTAACATGTATTAATAATAAAAATTTCTTCTCATTTCTCAAGTTATTCCTTGAATGTAATTTGGTTCTTTCAGAGTTATATTGTTTTTCACTATATCATCATCATGTTTAATTTTTATCTTCGTATCACTCCCCAGTTTCTAGGCTAGTATACGCTAAAATGCAGAATTTTATAATAATGTTGATACATTTTAAAAAACTGAAATAGTATTTGTTTGGTAGCATTATGTAATTAATTACTTCCTGTTAGGGAAGATTTGGAAATGTTGTAAGGTTATCTATATCGGCATTGAGACACGAAAAAAATAATAAAAATACGATGTAAACGAGCTGCACTAAAAATAATTACACACACCAGCAAAAACTTCACTTACAGTCAGACACACATTGTAACTGAAAGCAATGCACTATCTCAGCTGCAATGGTTTTTGCATTTATGCGATAGTACAAATTCTCTTGCTGGAAACGTTTCAAATTGCTCCAAAAAACACGAAATGAGAAGAACCTGGGACCCCCAAAGTGTCCAATACAAAGCAAAAAGTTAGACGAAAATAAGAGATAGTATCATAATACACGCAAAGAAGCTAGAAGTGACTTTTATTCGTAAAAAAAAACTTTCCGAAAACGTCAGGCCCCTGCAATGAAAGCAGAACAACTTTTGCTTATTATAGCCGAAATGTAACATAGTGTTGAGCAATAATATGACACTTTTTCTGCATTGTTACCCTGCATAGTGTAGATACAAAGAAGAAAAGGCAGTGTGCAAATCTTACCTACCTTATCTACACGTATATCATAATTTTGGGGATTTGAAGCATAGTCATTGAATTAACTACTATAATTTCACTGAATTAGTGCATACTTAGTAATAAAAAACTCTTGATGCATATCTATGCTTCTCAGTGTAGACAATGCCTACATTACCTACTCAGAAAACACTTGTCAGTAATATACAGGGTGTTTCAGATTCAGAATAAGAGGCAAAAAATTGCACACCAAGTACAAGATATCCAAATAAAAACTTTTTCTTCTATAAAATTTTCCGAAGAAAGAGACATTGAGATATTAGCAGTTTATTGTTTTAAAGGGTGAAATTTAATGAATAAACTACTCGCAATACTTATTTTGAATTTACGTTCATCGGGCGAAATGTGCAAGTTGCAAGACCTCCTAGATCTCCTGACATGACTCCACTCGATTTCAATTTTTGGGGACACGTGAAGAGCCTTGTTTATGCTACACCCATTGGGTCTGAGGAAGATCTTGTGGCCAGAATTGCAGTGGCTGCAGGTGAGATACCTTAATGCCAGACGTGTTTCCTAATATTCGGCAGCCGTTAAGACTAACATTCGAAAAGTGCATAGATGTAGGTGGAACACATTTTGAACAATTTTTGTAAAGTAAATTTAGAATCTATACCGCGAGTAATTGTGCCATTAAATTTAAACCTTAAAAACAATAAACACCTAATGCCTCCCAACCCCGATTTTTTAAGTGAAAATTTCATAGGACAAAAAGTGTTTATTGGCCATTTTCTTCTTGATGTGCAATTTTGTACCTCGTGTTCTGAAACACTCAGTATACATGATTGTGTACACGACTCGTCAAATGACGGGATTCGATATTGTCTGTATAGAAATCTTCCAGATGTGGACCATAAAGAAATATTTTCATCCTAATAGCACCCGCGATTAAAATATTGTAATACTTGTGCACTGGTGAAACTCGCATCACAGATACAGTAGTTAAGTATCTCTAAGAGCGTGAAAGGGAGACAGATCAACCAACAAAGACGAACAGCCAATTTTGTTTGTTCAATGAAATTTCCTGTTGAATATTGTCCGTATTTCTGATGGCGCCTTTGTGGAAGAAAAAGTTTTCTTCAGTTGGCCTCTCTTAGTTCACAGACAAGAATTTGAAACTGATGAAATTAGATCTTTTTGTTCGTTGTTTTTTGTTTTGCAGCTGCATATTTTTTTCCGGTTTTTGTGTTTAAATTTAACTTTCTATAAATAAGCATGTTTGTGCTTCTAGCAGACTGCATTAACCTTAAATAGCTTTAATTAACATTACTTGTGACGCTTTGGCGTTCACTCATTAAATTATCTTTGAGCTTGCTCTGCTTGGGCAGCATGTCGTCCTTTTAATAAAAGTGGGTCTGGTACCTCTAACTTATTTCTATTGCGTAAAAAGCAGTCTCTTTCTGCGAATTGAACTCCTCGACCCGGCTTTTGCAGCCTCTTGAGTAGGCACTTACTATTCAAGGTAATTAATTGTCAATTAATTGTTAAAATCTTAGTGCTATATGTAATCTTACAATAAGATACGATATTCACCTAGTCGGCGACCGGACATCTTAAAACTCTGTATCTCTCTACTCAGAACGCCTCTAAAATTTCCTACCGAAGTACCGTGCTGATGACCGGCCGCGTCCATTGGGTGTCTTCTATTTTTAGCGAGTATCGTTTTAAAAACTAACCTTACGTTAAAGAAGATTTTCGGTCTCCATTTTAAAGGAATTCAATAATAAAAATTTCACAGAGGACGCTCCTGTGCGTGCTGTTGGAATCCTCAAGATCCGCCTAACTTGGGTACGGTTTCTCTTTTTGCGCATCTCGGGAAACGACTTGCTGTTGTTCCCTTGAAGTTCTTCTGTATTTGAAATAAATGTTCGACCAATTGCTCTTAGGTTTTAAATCCTAAAACTTCATTGTACTAACATAGGAGAGATTACGCTCACGAAATAGCTAAACCTATTTATTAATTTGTTCAAAGGAGACACTTGACCATTTATTATATAAGAACAATCAATACTATACTGTGTGTCCCACAAAAATGTCCCGGACTTTTAAATTGATAATATCTCCGCTTAAATTAACATATTTTAATTGTCTTTTATTTACAATTTATTCAATTTTGTTTCCTTTTGAAATAATATAAGTTTTTGAAAATCAGTTGAATAAACTTCAAGATGATCGATTTACTGAAAGGGGTAGAAAAATTGTTCAAAGGGAAAGTTTTAAAAACAACACTGGTGTTCTTCTTCATTCCTCAACACCTACTGTTGAGAATAATTTCATAACGATGTATCGTACATACAACTAAGTATTTAAACCCTCTGAGAGGTTTCAAGTTTCAAGTGTTCTCAATAATAGTGTTTCAAGGACCGATAGAAAACGGTGGAATAATGGGTAAAACTCTTCGTTCAATGGTGGCTAGAAGTAATACTTGCCTTGAGAAAAATGGAGGGTATGTCGTTGGATACTAAAATTACTTTATTTATTTAAACGTTATATAAGGTAATGATTTGTTACTCTTAAAATTTTTGTGTGTTCAGTTTTTTGGAAACTACAAAATAAGGAAGAATATCAATATTGTTTTAAAACTTTTCATTTGAACAATTAATTTTTCTACTCCTTTCAGTAAATTGGACATTATAAAGTGGTTATTCAACCGATTTTCAATAACATAAATTATTCGAAAAGGAAACAAAATTTACTACATTGTGAACAAAGGCAATTCAAATATGTTAATTTAAAGCTGAGATATAATTAATTAAAAATCGGGGACATTTTTACAGGACACCCGATATAATAAAAAACCAGGTGTCCGTCAATGATAAGTATATGTTCTCGTGCGTAATTTCCCCTATCTCATTACAATGGGAATCTGCTTGCTTGGACAGTATCATAAATACATACATACATACATACATATACCGGGCTTATCCTCCCTATGGGAGGGTAGCCGATAGCAGGCCACAATCCCCACACTTAGTCACTAGGAGGCGAGAGAGGCAGCACTGGCCGCACCTGAACTGCCAGGATCAGCAGCAGCCCAGCACAACCACCTCCCACAGTCAGGCCCGACAGCCACAGCTGGTTTACCCCGACCGCTTCATTGAGTGCAGCCCCTCCCCCCGCACATGACAGGTCAACCCCATCACACGCGGGCAGCTTCCAGTAACGCGTCAAAAATAAAATTACCTCCTTATACACTGCCCCCACTCACTTCTGTCCGCAGCCATCCCTCTCGCCACGTCCACAGTCAGACCCCTCTCATACAAAGCACGTCTCACCCCATCCATCCAACTCATCCGTGGTCTACCTCGTGCTCGAAGACCACTCACTTCCGACATATATATCTTTTTCACCAGCCGCTCAGCATTCATTCTTTCTACATGCCCAAACCATCCAAGCACTCTTTCATCCACTCGCCTGCTCAACTTTTTGATAACACCCGTCTGCCCCCTAACCAACTCATTCCTGATCCTATCTCTTCTAGTTACTCCATACATGCTCCTCAAACACTTCATCTCAAACACATCCAACTTCCTCCTCTCAGCTGCTCTCAACCCCCAGGACTCTGCTCCATACAACAAAACTGGCACAATCAAACTTTCATACAGTCCCCTCTTAACATTCATACTCAAACTCTTGCATTCAAAAACTTTCCTCATTGCACCCAATGTCTTACAACCTTCACTCACTCGATGCTTCACTTCTACTTCCATACTATCCTTAACAGTCACATCCGACCCGAGGTACCTAAAATGCTCTACCTCCTCTAAAACTTCCCCATTCAACCTCACATCCAAAGTTCCAAACACTCCACCTCTTGAACATCTCATCACCTTACTTTTATTCACATTTACCCTCAATTTCCGCCTTTCGCACACTCTACCAAACTCTGTAACCAGTCTCCAAACTCAGTATCATAAATACCATCGAAATATGAAAAACCAGGCATCTGCTCACTTATGTTTATAAGTAAAAACCATTGCGTGAAAATCGAATCAACTGTCAAGAAAATGCGGCTCATCGCATTTAAATTTCAAAGGCATTTAAATGCTTAAAAGGTATGGCAAATTTTTTAAAAACCTCTTGCGAACAATAATTTAAATTACAATTCAGGTAGGTATTATGTTATACAATTTGCTTGGTTGTTGTGTGCGTTTGTGACGTTTTTAAATATGCTTAATGACCGTATCTGTGATACGAGTTTTACCAGTTACAAGTATGAGAATACTGTATTTTAATCGCGGGTACTTTTACAATGGATATATTTGTTTGCCATTTTTATCTTGAGATTTTTTTAAAACGATACCATTGGATCCCGTCATTTTTGACCAATCATGTACACTAGTATCTTGATTATTAACAATCTGTAGTCAATTTAAAAGTCGTTCGATAATAAAGAATATAATGAATATATGCACAGGTTTCAACACCTGCAACCGTTTACTACTAAGAATGACTGTCGTGTGTTTATTTATACGTTTTGTGTCACGCTGTTAAGAATAATTGATAGGAAAAAATTTGCACTGGCGGTCTTGGTTCCAGTTCACGGTCAATTAATACACTCATTTTCGTTGTGCAATAGCTCTATAATAAGTCACTTTCATCACAATTAGAGCGATCCATAGCCTTATATACTCAAGTTTGTATCGTGAATACCGAGTTCGGCGGGGTGTTACATATTACAATATGCTGTATTGTATATTACAATATACTGTATTGCAATGTACTGTATTGCATATTAAAATATACATACACAAGTTCGCAGTTGCTTTCAGTAATGCTGAATTTCTGTATCTTGGATACGACACGAATGGCTACAACCACTTCTCTTGCGGCTCAAAAATGCTGTGTTCTGAGTTTTTATTACTCTTATAAGAAAATTAAGTTACCTTTGGAAAAAGCTGAAAGCATGGAAACTCCACTCAAACGAAAATTTGTTGAAGAAAGGTATTGAATCTCGTCATTTTTTGACGGTGTGTGTACACTAGTTAAGAAATAAAATATTTATCTTATAAATTATGAATAGGTGAAGTTGGAGCCACAAAATTGTGAATAGGCGGAGTCGGTGTTGGAGTCGCCAAATTCTGGAGAAATGGAGTCGGAGTCGGAGTCGGAGTCGCCAAATTCTGAAAAGGTGGAGTCGGAGTCGGAGTCGGAGTCGACAAATTCTGAAAAGGTGGAGTCGGAGTCGGAGTCGGAGTCGGAGTCGCCAAATTCTGAAAAGGTGGAGTCGGAGTCGGAGTCGCCAAATTCTGGAAAGGTGGAGTCGGAGTCGGAGTCGGAGTCGCAAATTTATTCCACCGACTCCGCAACCCTGGTTCTATCTACTACTTTCTTTCTTCCAACTACTCGGAAATCCGTTTAAAATTCTTCAGTCGAGTACCAACTCTGTTTTCAGAAGTCCATTTGAAGTTTCAGAATTTTATCCGAATTTCCAGAAAGTATTTGAGTCCTAGTACGCTGCGTTTTGCTTTTGGATTCTTCAATGTTGTCATTTTTTTTCATGGGTAAATTTGTCTTTGTTCTATCATAGTTACTCCATTAACATCATTCCAATATCATTACTTCATCGTCGTTACTCTTTCATCCGAGTACTTATACCATCATCATTGTCATTATCGTTATTCAGTCATCCGAGTATATAACTATCCATTATCACTGTCGTCATCGTTGTTTCGCCATCGTCACGGTCATCCAAGAAGTTATCGATTACCATTATCGTCATCTTTGCTTCATCTCATCACTCATTCATCCGATCAACATCGGACGTTAATATTGGAGTTCACTGGACACCTCCATCTCCTCAGTGGTGCTGCCATTATCCAGCAGTGCCTCCATCTTCTCAGCGCTACTTCCAGCAGTACCTTCATCTCCTCAGTGGTGCTGCCATTATCCAGCAGTGCCTCCATCTTCTCAGCGCTACTTCCAGCAGTGCCTCCATCTCCTCAATGCTACTTCCAGCAGTGCCTTCATCTCCTCAGTGGTGCTGCCATTATCCAGCAGTGCCTCCATCTTCTCAGCGCTACTTCCAGCAGTGCCTCCATCTCCTCAATGCTACTTCCAGCAGTGCCTTCATCTCCTCAGTGGTGCTGCCATTATCCAGCAGTGCCTCCATCTTCTCAGCGCTACTTCCAGCAGTGCCTCCATCTCCTCAATGCTACTTCCAGCAGTACCTTCATCTCCTCAGTGGTGCTGCCATTATCCAGCAGTGCCTCCATCTTCTCTGCGCTACTTCCAGCAGTGCCTCCATCTCCTCAATGCTACTTCCAGCAGTGCCTTCATCTCCTCAGTGGTGCTGCCATTATCCAGCAGTGCCTCCATCTTCTCAGCGCTACTTCCAGCAGTGCCTCCATCTCCTCAATGCTACTTCCAGCAGTGCCTCCATCTCCTCAGCGCTACTTCCAGCAGTGCCTCCATCTCTTCAGCGCTACTTCTAGCAGTGCCTCCATCTCCTCAGTGCTACTTCCAGCAGTGCCTCCATCTCCTCAGTGGTGCTGCCATTATCCAGCAGTGCCTCCATCTCCTCAGTGGTGCTGCCATTATCCAGCAGTGCCTCCATCTCCTCAGTGGTGCTGCCATTATCCAGCAGTGCCTCCATCTCCTCAGTGGTGCTGCCATTATCCAGCAGTGCCTCCATCTCCTCAGTGGTGCTGCCATTATCCATCAGTGCCTCCATCTTCTCAGCGCTACTACCAGCAGTGCCTCCATCTCCTCAGTGGTGCTGCCATTATCCAGCAGTGCCTCCATCTCCTCAGTGGTGCTGCCATTATCCATCAGTGCCTCCATCTTCTCAGCGCTACTTCCAGCAGTGCCTCCATCTCCTCAGTGCTACTTCCAGCAGTGCCTCCATCTCCTCAGTGCTACTTCCAGCAGTGCCTCCATCTCCTCAGCGCTACTTCCAGCAGTGCCTCCATCTTTTCAGTGGTGCTGCCATTATCCAGCAGTGCCTCCATCTCCTCAGTGGTGCTGCCATTATCCATCAGTGCCTCCATCTTCTCAGCGCTACTACCAGCAGTGCCTCCATCTCCTCAGCGCTACTTCCAGCAGTGCCTCCATCTCCTCAGCGCTACTTCCAGCAGTGCCTCCATCTTTTCAGTGGTGCTGCCATTATCCAGCAGTGCCTCCATCTCCTCAGTGGTGCTGCCATTATCCATCAGTGCCTCCATCTTCTCAGCGCTACTACCAGCAGTGCCTCCATCTCCTCAGCGCTACTTCCAGCAGTGCCTCCATCTCCTCAGCGCTACTTCCAGCAGTGCCTCCATCTCCTCAGCGCTACTTCCAGCAGTGCCTCCATCTCCTCAGTGGTGCTGCCATTATCCAGCAGTGCCTCCATCTCCTCAGTGGTGCTGCCATTATCCAGCAGTGCCTCCATCTTCTCAGCGCTACTTCCAGCAGTGCCTCCATCTCCTCAATGCTACTTCCTGCAGTGCCTCCATCTCCTCAGCGCTACTTCCAGCAGTGCCTCCATCTCCTCAGCTCTACTTCCAGCAGTGTCTCCATTTCCTCAGCGCCACTTCCAGTAGTACTTCCATCTCCTCAGCGTTACTTCCAGCAGTGCCTCCACTCCTCAGTGCTACTTCCAAAAGAAAGAAAAGTCCCTTTAATAGTGCAGTTTCTATACTACAGATTCTTTCATAATAGAATAGTTGCTGTTGAACGCAGGTCCTATAAAACAAAAGATACAATAATTAAAAATTTTCTGGAGTACATTCTGGAATTTCATAATTTTCTGGAGTTTCTGGAGTACAAAATATTCATTATATAAAGACTATTTCCATCAGTCCAAACATTTATATAATTCAAAGTTTCTAGGAAACAAGTATTTTATAATACAATGTTTCCATAATTAAAGAAGTTTCCACAATTCAAAAGTTTCTATGCAGTTTCTATTATGGAGAAAGTCTCCTTACGGAGAAGTTTCTATTGTAGAAAAGTTCCTATTAAACAGAAGTTCATGCTGTACCGAAGCTTCCATTGTAGAGCAGCTTCCATTATACAAAAGTTCTCATTGTAGAGAGCGCCGGGATCCAGCACATCTCATCTGCCGGCTCAGTTCCCAGGCTCATTTCAAATGTACATTATGTGAAGCTGAATTCATTAAATTTCAGGGCTGACAAGATTACTTTAGTCCCAAGAGTAAAGTTGGAGCTTTGTTAGCTCGCGAACAGGACATGTATAAAACGGTCTCATCTATGGCTTAAATGAGGAGTTTTCTCCTAAGGAGATAATTGTGGTGCATGGGTGCAAATAAATTAAATGATAATGCGAACGCTCCCTCATTTCTGCATCGCTTCGCTCATTGAGCTCGGCGGAGGAGGTTGCTGACTTGAAATCGAGCTCAAGACAGGCCCTCTCCTTCAATGTCCGGAAATTGGAAGCTGAATGCCAGAAACCTTGCGTAGTTTTGCATGCCGGGAAAAGTCCTGGTCATATTTTTGTAATTTTCGATATCGCACTTCACTCACCGTTGGCTTTCGATGCACTTGAATGTTCGAAAATTGGCAAATGAATGCCAGAACCCTTGCGTAGTTTTGCATGTCGGGAAAAGTCCTGGTCGTCTTTTTGTAATTTTTGATATCGCATTTTGCTCACCATTGACCTTCGATGCACTTGAATGTGAGCGGATGAATGCCTAAACACAAGCTCAGTTATACAAACAGGTAAATAATTGTTTGCTGCTGTGATTTTTAATACCTTACTCTACTCCATGTGGAACATCAATGAAACCGCATAACTCGCAATATAGCAATCAAAAGAGGAAACGTTTTGACTCTCTTGGGAAGAGTTAAAAAATTTGTTTGACTTGCACTTCGTATTAGTCTCCTTGAGCCAGTGAGGCGATGGTTCACAACAGAGCGTCTCGAAGGTTCATGGACTACTTAGCTTGAAGCGCTCCAGGATTCTTGCTTCAAACTTCCTACTTACAAATTAAATTATGCACGGGCAGCTCCGTGACCTTCTAGAGTGAATACGCGAAAAATCTGACACGTTATTCTGTCAGCTGGAGACTGGTCGTCTCAAACTGCACATACAATACAAGGCAATTTTTGTGCTAAACTTTGAAAACTAAACGAAATTGCATTCATACTCAAGCATTTGTTTTGCCTATGTTTTCTTTGTTCGACGAATGTTCGTAGTTCCTGTAGACACTTTCACCGCGTTTCTGCGGTTGTTAACTGTTGGTTTGGTGAAGTTTTAAGTAGCAAAATTGGAAAATCGACTTTACTGCTTGAATACACTTTTATCCTTCCTAAGAAATATTGGAATACAATTGCAAGATAATATTTCACGTCGTGTGTTAAATTATTTTTATTTAAAAAGATTGCGAAATAGATCAAATGTGATTCATGAACACCGGTACGTGAATGAGCAATTTACCGAATGTTACACAAATGCGCCAACACGCGCGGAAAGTATTAACTGTCATGTGCCTCTTCACATGGGTCGCAGAGACCGTGCGATTGACTCGTTGGTAGGCTTGTGTACAGGGCGAGCAGACTCCAGCTTGCCTCTGGCATCAGTTCCGAAGTGTGGAGACTTCCAGCTCTCCTGGGGCTGCAATTCCAAAGGGTGCAGACGTCCAGCTTTCTTAGGGGCGTAACTCTAAAGGGTGCAGACTTCCAACTCTCATGACAGCACCTGCTCCAAAGGGTGCAGACGTCCAATTTCCATGCCGGCACCTGCTCCAAAGGGTGCAGACTTCCAACTCTCATGACAGCACCTGCTCCAAAGGGTGCAGACGTCCAATTTCCATGCCGGCACCTGCTCCAAAGGGTGCAGACTTCCAACTCCCATGCCGGCACCTGCTCCAAAGGGTGCAGACGTCCAATTCCCATGCCGGCACCTGCTCCAAAGGGTGCAGACTTCCAACTCCCATGCCGGCACCTGCTCCAAAGCGTGCAGACTTCCAACTCCCATGCCGGCACCTGCTCCAAAGGGTGCAGACGTCCAACTCCCATGCCAGTACCAGTTCTAAAGCATGCAGACTTCCAGTCCTCTTGCATGTACCAGATCCAAAATGTGCACATTTTCCGCTTTCCTGCGGGCCCTAGCACCAGAGGGAGCAGACATTCAGCTCTCTTGCGCGCACCAGCACCTAAGTGTGTAGGCTTCCAGCTTATTTGTTTACATTAACTCCAAAGTTCACAGACTTCCATCTTTTCTGTGTGAATCAGCTCATAAGTGTGCAATTTTTATGCTCATTGATGTACATTAGATGAAGGTGTGCTGACTGCTAACATTTTTGAGCACGTTACTGTAAAAGAATGTAGTATTCAAGACCATTGGGGCACATCGGTTCAAAAGGGCGGAGACTTCGAACTTTTCCCGTACATCAGCTCCAAAGTCTGTTACCAGACCCGGAAAATTTAAGCCGATCACTCTTACCGGAGAGAAAAGATTTGTTCGGGAAAAGTTTTTATGCGAACTATTTTTGTTCGAAAAACAGCCGAATATTCGAGCAGTGAGCGTTGCTTCGTCAATCTCTGCGTTCCTAATGACTGTAAAGTTATAATACTCGCTCAAAGACTTCAAAAGCTGTACAATTTTGTGCACTAGAATTATTCATCAATTTTTTATAACTGGGCCATTCTAAAAGTCTCCATTTGCCTTCAGTTTTGCCAAACGTTGAAGAGAGAAATATTATTAACATCGATTTTATAAAATCCTATTCTCGATCGTTGTAAAAAAAATTTGAAAATATTTGTTTTCTATTTTTTTAAATTTTATTCAACAAAGGCTTAACGAAGGTTCGTGTAAAGGGTATTAACTAGTAAGCTTTCTCTGTGTTTGAGCTTCTGCGCTTAAAAGCTTCGCATTTCGTGAGAATGTAATTGTGCGATTGATTAAGCATTTTAAGTTTAGCAATTTAACACGTTGGTCGCGATGTGAGCCACCGGTGGTACACGGAGTGATTGACCAGCAGTTGCCACCTCAATTTCCATACACGCAATCAAAACTAAATAAAGGCGCGATCCAGTTAATTTTTGCTATTTTCATATTTTCTAACTACAATTGACTTCAAATTTAAGCAGGATATTGAAATTCAGTGTAACCCACCGCAGTCAAAGTGTTATTAATGAACAATCATGTCTACGAAATAAAATCATCTTTGGTGTGCTTTCCAATGTCCTTATATCGCTTTCAAAGAACTTTAAGCTCTATTGATTAAAACTCGAGAAGCGATGAATTATGTTTAATTTTTTCTTTTTGTGTGGGGTGTCTCTTATATAATGATTCGATCAAATGTCATGGAAAAGTAGTCCCCGATAAGGCTTTTGAGTTGCGATTAAATGCTTTATGCAACACAAAGAATAATTTCGCTTTGTCATTGAATAAAAATATCATTGAATGTTTTTCGTCAAGTTTCAATAAAGTATTATTGGCCGTAATTCGTCAAGTTCCAATAAAAATATCATTAGCCGTGACTCAAGTTCCAGTGAAATAATTTCTGGGTATCTGAAACATGTAGCAACGCGTTTTATTTCCAGAGCTAGGATGAGAACACCGTAGAAATTCTGCAGATGCGGCATCAATCTGGCCTGGCCGTTGCGTTAAATGGATGGTTAAGATCGAAGTCTCAATTTGTCGATGCCTGCGACCGATACGAATCTCGGAGGCAATTCTGGTCGAAAATAAAATGCTGACATGACAGGTAATGTATCATACAATGCAATACGGGGTAAACTATGAACGTTTTGAAATGTAGATATTTACGTAACAATTTTCTTGATGAGCGTTGAAAAGCAATGATTCTTGCATCCACTTCTGAAATTTCTCCAGAATTTGCAGACATGTTTTCTCAAGGACTTTGGGTCCGACATTTATTGAGTTCTCTATTTTTCGTTAATATGTGAAGCTATTAAATGTGTTACATCAACTCGACATCACCAAAACACCACCACCCTCATACCATCCAGCCACTACCATCCTCAAACAACCCAGACACTACCCTCAAACTATGCAGCCACCACCATCCTCACACCACCCAGACACTACCCTCACACCATGCAGGCACCACCATCCTCACACCACCCAGACACTACTCTCACACCATGCAGGCACCACCATCCTCACACTACCCAGACACTACCCTCACACCATGCAGGCACCACCATCCTCACACCACCCAGACACTACCCTCATACCATGCAGGCACTACCATCCTCAAACAACCCAGACACTACCCTCAAACTATGCAGCCACCACCATCCTCACACCACCCAGACACTACCCTCACACCATGCAGGCACCACCATCCTCACACCACCCAGACACTACTCTCACACCATGCAGGCACCACCATCCTCACACCACCCAGACACTACTCTCACACCATGCAGGCACCACCATCCTCACACCACCCAGACACTACCCTCATACCATGCAGGCACTACCATCCTCAAACAACCCAGACACTACCCTCAAACTATGCAGCCACCACCATCCTCACACCACCCAGACACTACCCTCACACCATGCAGGCACCACCATCCTCACACCACCCAGACACTACTCTCACACCATGCAGGCACCACCATCCTCACACCACCCAGACACTACTCTCACACCATGCAGGCACCACCATCCTCACACCACCCAGACACTACTCTCACACCATGCAGGCACCACCATCCTCACACCACCCAGACACTACTCTCACACCATGCAGGCACCACCATCCTCACACCACCCAGACACTACTCTCACACCATGCAGGCACCACCATCCTCACACCACCCAGACACTACCCTCACACCATGCAGGCACCACCATCCTCACACCACCCAGACACTACTCTCACACCATGCAGGCACCACCATCCTCACACCACCCAGACACTACCCTCACATCATGCAGGCACCACCATCCTCACACCACCTAGACACTACCCTCACACCATGCAGCCACCACCATCCTCACACCACCTAGACACTACCCTCACACCATGCAGCCACCACCATCCTCCCACCACCCAGACACCACCCCCCTCACACCACCCAGACACTACCCTCATACCACCATCACACCACCCTCACACCACCCAGACACCACCCCCCTCACACCACCCTCACTCCACCCAGACACCACCCCCCTCACACCACCCTACATAAAGCACGTCGTCAGGTCCAGCATTTCAGCAACAAGACGCAGGCCGACCTCCGTGATGTAGCTTCCGTGTCCAGAAGTTGTCGCCGCTCCGCTCCTGTTTTGCGGCCGCTGTGTTGCATCGGGGTGCTGCTGTGCCAAGTTCTGGCGACTGAGATGGCGGTCCCATGGTACAAGTTTTGACAATTTTTCTCTATATGAGCGCTGAAATTACGAAAATAAAATTATGAGGGCTTAGATATACGAAACTTTTTTCCACAGGCGTTTGAATTTAGAAAGCTCATTTTTTATGAGCATTCAAGCGTTGAATACTTTTTTCTATGAGCGTTAAAATTTGGAAATTCTATTTTTTCCCATCAACGTTAGAATTTATTCATAGAATTCTCATCTATAACTCAATGAAATTGAAATTTAGAAAACCTTTTTCTATGAGCAGTATAATTTTAAGATAACTTTTTTATGAGTGTTACAATTTGAATTTTTTTTTCATTTTGTTTATGGGAGCTGTTATTAGAATTTCTACCGCACGCTGCCAATAATAATTTAACGGTCAGTCGTGCGCTAAGTTTGAGCCTTGGATATTATTTTAAGTATACCGTCACTTTCAAAGGCTTCTCACAGTACGGGGAATATTTAATTTCTCGTACTGTTCATTTAAATATACTTTTCTGCACGCTAAGCTTCCTGTGACCGTTTCACACATTGAATTTTTCAAAATGTTATTTTTTCAATGAAAAGAACTCTGATTCTTATTAGCGCGGGGTGTTTTCATAAAACGTTCAACTTTGAATCGTTAAAAACTTTTTTCGACAATATGGTTTTGTTTGAACGTCGATTAGATGAATGACAGTAATTTTATTTCTTTATTCTCTAACGTCTCCCTGATGACTTATAGTTTACAACGCATTCATTTTATTTTCAAGTATTTTTCCTTAACTTCAGTTTTGATTTTTTCTTCTCATTCACACTTATTGCGAAAAACTTTCACAGCTAAATTAGTCACTGTGGCTAGTCCTTCGGTGTGGCGAGCAAAAAAGGTTCAGAATGCTTTCCTAAGTATTCTATTTCTTGGAGTTGCTCGGTGATAGAATGAAATACTAAACTTGAAAAGCCATGGCGTGTAAAATGAGTCATCTTTTTATTCCAGACAAAACCAGGACTGTAATTTAAAACAAGCACTTAGCACCGACGGTGTGAATCCGAACGCGCACAGTTAACTTTTTGTAATTACTTCAAAAAGGAATGAAATAGGAAGAAGTCTATGTTTTTAGAATTGTGTTACCACGTGCTGCGCTGCTTGTATTCACCACGTACGGCACGGCTCTAGCGTTGTGTTTAGGAAAAATACTGACCAGATTCGGAAATATTAAATGGGATTGGGTAATGTATTGTACTCGAAAAGTGTATTGTAAAATGTGATATTGAAGCAGAATTGAATTATAGTTACTAATTATATTTATTATATTCAATATTTATTATATGTTGTATTTATTGTATTTTATAATATACTTTATATTTATAAACTATATCTTTCCTCGAGCTCTTGTGAAGAGTCCGTTAACGAATGATATTTGCACGACACAAGTTTATGACGAAGGAAAAACGCGTCACGCTAATGTTGAAGGGAGGAACTTCGTTCAAGAAAAATTGAGCAGGTGATCAATTGCCAAATTAGGACCTGAAATTGTCTTCGAGTTGAGCCAAACTTAACGTAACTTTGTGATGTTGCCTCTGACTTGCCTCTCAAATTTATGACGGGTTCTTACTGCTTCTAACTAGTTCTTTACCCCCAATTGGGCTCCTTGAAACTGGTTCTCCTACTTTTAGTCGGTTTACTTTTCTGGTTCTCTTACTTTCAGTTGGTTTACTTTTCTGATACTCTTATTTTCAGTTGATGGGATTTTTCTAACTGATTCTACTACTTTGCGCTGGTGTACTTTTTCCAACTCATCCACTGGCTTCTAGCAGGGATTCTACAACTGATCTCACGTCTATCTGATATTTCTTCTAGCTGGTGTTGTATCCAACTGGAACATATTTTTTTCCAACTTGTGTGCATCTAACTGGTATTATCTCGAACCGGTCTTGCATCTAACTGATATATCTTCCAGCCGGTCTTGCATCTAACTGATATATCTTCCAACCGGTCTTGCATCTAACTGATATATCTTCCAGCCGGTCATGCATCTAACTGATATATCTTCCAACCGGTCTTGCATCGAACTGATATATCTTCCAGCCGGTCATGCATCTAACTGATATATCTTCCAACCGGTCTTGCATCTAACTGATATATCTTCCAGCCGGTCTTGCATCTAACTGATATATCTTCCAGCCGGTCTTGCATCTAACTGATATATCTTCCAACCGGTCTTGCATCTAACTGATATATCTTCCAACCGGTCTTGCATCTAACTGATATATCTTCCAACCGGTCTTGCATCTAACTGATATATCTTCCAGCCGGTCTTGCATCTAACTGATATATCTTCCAACCGGTCTTGCATCTAACTGATATATCTTCCAACCGGTCTTGCATCTAACTGATATATCTTCCAACCGGTCTTGCATCTAACTGATATATCTTCCAACCGGTCTTGCATCTAACTGATATATCTTCCAGCCGGTCTTGCATCTAACTGATATATCTTCCAACCGGTCTTGCATCTAACTGATATATCTTCCAACCGGTCTTGCATCTAACTGATATATCTTCCAACCGGTCTTGCATCTAACTGATATATCTTCCAACCGGTCTCGCATCTAACTGATATTTCTTCCAACCGGTCTTGCATCTAACTGATATATCTTCCAGCCGGTCTTGCATCTAACTGATATATCTTCCAACCGGTCTTGCATCTAACTGATATATCTTCCAACCGGTCTTGCATCTAACTGATATATCTTCCAACCGGTCTTGCATCTAACTGATATATCTTTCAACCGGTCTTGCATCTAACTGATATATCTTCCAACCGGTCTTGCATCTAACTGATATATCTTTCAACCGGTCTTGCATCTAACTGATATATCTTCCAGCCGGTCATGCATCAAACTGATATTCCTTCCAACCGGTCATGCATCTAACTGATTTTCCTTCCAACCGGTCATGCATCAAACTGATATTCCTTCCAACTGGCGTCACGTCTAACTGACTCCCATCCCTCACACTGCCTCCAGCACGCAGCAGCCCTCGCGGCAGCGCCACCGGCGGCCAAAAAGCTGCGCAGGTCTCGTTTAATGCGAGACTGGACGCGCACTCGGACTAATAAATTGATTGAAATGCGCCCTCATAGCTAAATGAAATTCGAAGGCTAAAAATACGCTTTTGAGTGAGTCGATTTTTTGCTCTTCGGGTTTCTGTTGCAGTAGAGCGGAGCGATGGAAATGACTGAATGTGACGCTCGATCGGCGATATTTTTTCCCGATGTGTTCGGAAACTCCGCAGTACTGCGTGATGTGGCGTGTGATAGTTCTTCAGTTTATGTGCTGATGTTGCTCTTATTTCATGTTTCATTTGTACTGCATAAATGCGCGAAAAAGGATGTTTTGCATATTTCGCAAAGGATACAACTGAATATACGGCATAAATATGAGAAATAGCGAAAAAGGATGTTCAATTTGCTATTTTTTTCATCGCTGCATTTCTTGGACCGGCGTTCCCTGCTGCAATCGTTTGAAAATTTTCAATCAGCGTCACAACGGAATTAATTTGGTTACTCAACTCTTTCACACACAATATTTAAACATCATGAATGACATCTGATTCTGTCTGTGGGGACGAGCCAACTTGATGCAGGCTTAGACCACATCACTGGTCCGCCGCCTCCATAATTAAGTTATAATGCGCGCAGCAAAAGCGTTTGAGGGCTTTGCGTTTGAGACTTTGAACTGAAGCACCGAGTTCTAATTATGCTGTATTATGTCCTGAGTATGAAATTATGCTGTATTATGTCCTGGACATGAAATTATGCTGTATTATGTCCTGGACATGAAATTATGCCGTATTATGTCCTGGACATGAAATACGAACTGAAAAAACTCAACCTAGTCGTATTTTGCACAAGAATTGTTTACTGTGAGTCATTTGTTGAAATGTTCAATTGAAAAAAATATGACCGAGCCTGAGAATCAATTTTAATTTGAAGTTGAAAAAGAGTTCATAACTTGCACGAATAAAATATCATAAGGAGGGACCCCATTCCCCCATTTGGCTCTAGATTTGACGTGCTCCGATATTCCCATTGTCTGAAGCAGAATAACTTCTAAGTTCGGTGGCTTCCGCTTTCAAAACTATCCACGTCACGCATTGTCCTCTTTCAGGTTCACAGGGAGTCTGAACTGACGTTAATTTCTATGAATCTCCCATAATCGCCGAAAATCGCCGTAAATTCGACAGTTTGGGCGTTCGAAGAGTTCATTTCCCAAAGACCAGGTCACGGTGTCAGCTGTGAGCAGACACGTCGAGATGTCGTTTGACCAGCAGATTTATTTCTACTCGTTAGTCGTCTGTAGGGTTCGATTAATAAAAAATGTCGTGCTTTACGACCCATGAAAACATCGCTTAGAGTCGCTTGAGCTCGTAAGTCGCATTCCAGTGACATGAAGGCTTCCAAGATTAGGTCTTTTTGCCTCATCAGTGGTGGCGGTCGATATGATTGCGTTGTGAGGGCGGTCACGAGTTGAATTCTGGTCCCATATTTTGATCTCATTATGACCTTCTGTCTCGATCTGCGCTGTTCCGTGTCTCGTGTATTGTCACATCTAAAATGCTGAATTCTTTTGATTTAAAGTATGCTTGGAAACTGTCAAAGAAATCGTTATAGACCAAATGTCGATTCATGTATGGGTGCATTGCTGACAGCGCATCTAAAATGCTCATATGCTTTTGATTTAAAGTATGCAGGGAAACTTTCAGAGGAAACATTATGGACCAAATGTCGATTCGTGTAAGGTTTTATAACTGTTCGGAACTAAAGTGTATGTGGGGATGAAACAATTAATAACAGATGTAAGAAGTGTGGCTTGCAGATCAGCAGTTCCTGCCTTTTCCGTTAGACTCGCTACGCCTAGACTGATCACCAAGTACACGTTGTGATAGTGTAAGTATATGGCTGAATACTTTAATACGTTGACTGCGGTGGGTAAAATTGAAGTTCAGTATTCAACTCAAATTTAAATTCATGAGTTGTTAGAAATTCTATAAATACCCAACATTAAATGTGTCCATTGAATATCATTAATTTTAAAAGATTGTTAAACCTTTTTCAAACGACCCACCGCTCGGTCGTATCGTAGTTACGTACCTAAATATGCTCTTGATACGCCACTGCCCAGTGTCGCACTCCACACAACACTACCTACTCAGAGCTGGACTTTAAAACAATTTACTCAGTTGTAAAACGCATCATAATTTCTTCTAAGTGGATTTGGCTAAGCTATGAAATGTTGCGCATGGTTTTTGGAATATTTGCGGAATCTGTAAGACCCATGTTGTTGAGACATGGTTCAACTTTAAAGTCCTATTATTTTTCCTTCATTATATTCATTTTACATTGATGAATTACGCAATATTGAATCGTCAAATGTCAATAACATCAATAATAAACTTGCAAACTCGAATAGGAGTGTGACATAAAATGGTTCAAATAGTTGACGTAATTAAAGAGTTGCTATTTTCGGTGAAACATTTTGTCGCTTGGCGGTAAACAAAATTATCTTGAAAGGACCTCATTCAGATGTCTCAAACGTGCGCTCAATCTCAGTGAAGGGCCCCTCAGGAGGATACAGGTATTGTATCTATGGGAATTAGCGCTCCCAGGGGGACTATGTGAGGGCCTGAGCTAAAGGTAAGGTTAAGTAGGCTTCCTTTTGTTAAAATAGAATAGGTTTTTGTTCTGTTACGGACCATCTTTTTTCGGTTCACTGCTGTCCTGTTTTTCAGCACCTACTACTTTCTTCTTCAACTTTTTCTTGTTTCATGAACTTCTTTCTTAGCTTCCTGTTTCTGTGCACCTTGCGCATAGATTCCGCGTTCCCTCAACTCCTTACTAAATGGTGCCTTCCTCCTTCCTTTCTAAGAACATCTTTGTCGTGCAATTAAGGGAGGCTAAAACTTTCTTATGTAATAATAATAATAATCTCAGTGAAGGGTTTTTATAGCAGCCATGCAGTGTATCGTGTGTGCTCATGTTAGTTTACTTAAAAATGCTTGAGTTTCTCTAATACATCGCCTTTACCGCAAAACGTGAAAAATGCACACAGGTACATTTTAGCTATTTTATGCTATGTGAATATATCATAAAAAGAAAAGACTCGTTAATATTTAAGCTTCTTAGAAACTCCACCCGAACGCACACCATTGCACAAATTTTATAAAAAAATTTAACTTCCCAATTTTTTCCGATATTAACTTTACAGAACTTGAACTTTTTAGAAGAAAAAACATAAATTCTGAGGCATGAAATAAAAAGTCCTGAGGCCTGAAATAATGCTCAAAACAGCTCATGATGCAGACCGATGGTGCAGGCTGTGGTACAAGGTGTTGGTGCAGGCTGTGGTACAGGATGTTGGTGCAGGCTGTGGTACAGGATGTTGGTGCAGGCTGTGGTACAGGATGTTGGTGCAGGCTGTGGTACAGGATGTTGGTGCAGGCTGTGGTACAGGATATTAGTGCAGGCTGTGGTACAGGATATTGGTGCAGGCTGTTGTACAGGATGTTGGTGCAGGCTGTTGTACAGGATGTTGGTGCAGGCTGTTGTACAGGATGTTGGTGCAGGCTGTGGTACAGGATGTTGGTGCAGGCTGTGGTACAGGATGTTGGTGCAGCCTGTGGTACAGGATGTTGGTGCAGCCTGTGGTACAGAATGTTGGTGCAGCCTGTGGTACAGGATGTTGGTGCAGGCTGTGGTACAGGATGTTGGTGCAGCCTGTGGTACAGGATGTTGGTGCAGCCTGTGGTACAGGATGTTGGTGCAGCCTGTGGTACAGAATGTTGGTGCAGGCTGTGGTACAGTACATCAGTGCAGGGTGTAATACAGGCGTCGGTGTACACTCCAACGCAGGCCATCGATGCAGGCTGTATTACTGGGTTTAAGTGTCGGTTGCAATGCAGGCCATCAGTGTAGGCTGTAATGCAGGACATCGAGGCAGGCTGTAATGCAGGCCGTTCGACATCATTATTTGGCTGCAGCTGAAATGTAAACATTGCATTTAGGAAGCAAATCACAGGCCCACATTTCGCAGGTGACAGGCTGCTCTATTTGACGCAATTTTTCAGGTGTCGTGAGCGTCGAAACTGAAGGGAAAATTGCCAACATGGGCGTTAGTGCACCAGGCCCGGACGCTGCACATGGCAGTGGAGACGCTGCACGTGGCAGTGGAGACGCTGCACGGGGCAGTGGAGACGTTGCACGGGGCAGTGGAGACGCTGCACGTGGCAGTGGAGACGCTGCACGGGGCAGTGGAGACGTTGCACGGGGCAGTGGAGACGTTGCACGTGGCAGTGGAAACGCTGCACGGGGCAGTGGAGACGCTGCACGGGGCAGGCAGTGGAGACGCTGCACGTGGCAGTGGAGACGCTGCACGGGGCAGTAAAGACGCTGCACGGGGCAGTGAAGACGCTGCACGGGGCAGTGGAGACGCTGCACGTGGCAGTGGAGACGCTGCACGGGGAAGTGGAGACGCTGCATGGGGCAGGCAGTGGAGACGCTGCACGGGGCAGGCAGTGAAGACGCTGCACGGGGCAGGCAGTGGAGACGCTGCACGGGGCAGGCAGTGGAGACGCTGCACGGGGCAGGCAGTGGAGACGCTGCACGGGGCAGTGGAGACGCTGCACGGGGCAGGCAGTGGAGACGCTGCACGGGGCAGGCAGTGGAGACGCTGCACGTGGCAGTGGAGACGCTGCACTTGGCAGTGGAGACGCTGCACGTAGCAGTGGAGACGCTGCACTTGGCAGCGCATACGCTGCTCATGGCACTGGAGACGCTGCACGTGGCAGCGCATACGCTGCTCATGGCACTGGAGACGCTGCACGTGGCAGTGCAGACGCTGCTCATGGCAGTGGAGACGCTGCACGTGGCAGTGCAGACGCTGTACATGGCAGTTCTAATACCATGTATTCAGCACGGAAATTATTCAAGATAGTATGGATCCGACTCGCGAAGCTCAAGCATCAAAGAAAAAAGCTGACCGGTCTTTTTTCGGTGTCAGTGCCGTTTTAATTAACACCTCCCCTGCGTTTCCGCGGTTGTTAACGGTTGGTTTGGTTAGGTTGTATCAGAATTTGGAAATTGATTTTACTGCTCGAGCGTATTTTCATCCTTCCTGAGAAATGAGAGTAATACAATTGGACGTAACAATTCACCTCTTATGATAACAGTTATTTTATGAAGGTCGGTAAACAAAGGAAATATTAATTTATACCGGGACGTGCATGAACAATTACCCTGTTGGTGCACATGTGGCACAATAGGCGGGAACCCTGTCAAGGAGCAGCTTATCTTACATACGAACCTCGAATGTTTTGTGAAAAGTGAACGGCACCCAGAATATAAGCCTCCGAGCATTGTTCCCGACCCAGTTCTGGTCTGAGAGTAGCTCTGACCAAGTAGTCGCACCCGAGTTTCGGTGCTGCAAACTTTCTGGCCCGCGTTAATGCAAAGCTCAGCAAAATCTTTTAATTTTCCTCTCCAGCCTGAAGTATTTTTTTATGTTCCTTGGCAGGGCCATTAACGTTAAAAGCGAATTTTGAGTTAAAAATTGCCGTGCGAACGAGCATCGCGCCGCCGTAACTTGAACGCCGGACGGTCATAAGGTGAGATGTTGTAACGGGGGCGCTGTGGCCAAGATGCAGCTCCAAAAACATATTCGGGGGTCGAAAGTCAAGAAAAATGGAGCAGGTTACAGGATTTGTGTTCCAAAAACGTTCACATACGCAGAAAACCAAGAAATGTTGACTGTGGAGTTTCAAAAATGCTAGAGAATTAAGAAATGTTGACCAGGTTGGACGAGTGCAGTTTTAAATAGATTCACGTGCGTTAAAATTTAAAAATGCTAACTGGTTTTACATTGGAGTTCTAAATGAATTTACGTGCGTTAGAATTACAAAAATTCTAATCTGGTTGGGTGATTAGAGTTACAAATAGATTCACGTGCGTCAGAATTGAACAGCGCTGATCTGTTACGGTGACTGTAGTTCCGGGAGCTTTCATAGACAGGTGATGAAAACCTAGAAACGTAGAGCAGGTTGGTTGATCCCACATGAGTAGAGAAACACTGATGCTCTGTGACACGTCCTGGAAGTTTGAATTTATTATTTGACCACAACGTGGGCCACCGGTAACTACGGAGGGGATTTTCATAATGCTGCTGACCGACCAGTAGTCACAAACCCAATTTTCGTAGATACATAATTAACGCTAATAAAGGAATCATCCAGTTAATGTTTGCCATTTTCAAAATTGCACCACTACAATTGACTCTTAAATTGAGTTGAATATTGAACTGCAATTTAACCAATTGCAATGTGTTAAGGGCAGATCAACCACTGATAGGTCTAGAAAGGAACCCGTATTTGAGCTTACCCAAATTATCAGCAAACTGATCCTGGATCGTCATGAAACTACGTGCGAAAGAAGAAATGAATCTAGTGTAACTAAATGTATATATCAAATTTATTCATGTCAAGTGAATCATATAAATTTAATTAGCATGCTAATGATGCTAAAACGCAAGGTAATCAGACGATTAGAAAATGGTAAGTTGAACGAGAAAAAAAGTGACTGGATCCGCTTTAGTTTGTGAATCTTCAATTCAAATTGTGCTTACCACAGGCAGCACTGACAGGCAGCACTGACCACAGGCAGCACTGACAGGCAGCACTTACCACAGGCAGCACTGACAGGCAGCACTGACAGGCAGCACTGACAGGCAGCCCTTACCACAGGTAGCACTGACAGGCAGCACTGACAGGCAGCCCTTACCACAGGCAGAACTGACAGGCAACACTGACAGGCAGCCCTTACCACAGGCAGCACTGACAGGCAGCCCTTACCACAGGCAGAACTGACAGGCAGCCCTGACAGGCTGCCCTTACCACAGGCAGCACTGACAGGCAGCCCTTACCACAGGCAGCACTGACAGGCAGCCCTCACCACAGGCAGAACTGACAGGCAGCACTGACAGGCAGCCCTTACCACAGGCAGCACTGACAGGCAGCACTTACCACAGGCAGCACTGACAGGCAGCCCTTACCACAGGCAGCACTGACAGGCAGCACTTACCAGAGGCAGCACTGACAGGCAGCACTTACCACAGGCAGCACTGACAGGCAGCATTTACCACAGGCAGCACTGACAGGCAGCATTTACCACAGGCAGCACTCACCACAGGCAGCACAGACAGACAGCATTTACCACAGGCAGCACTCACCACAGGCAGCACAGACAGGCAGCATTTACCACAGGCAGCACTTACCTCAGGCAGCACTGACAACTGCCAGCAAACAAATACAGAATTTTGCAGATATTTTTCGCTAAGCTATGCAGGCTGCACGCAGCGACCTGTCTCTGTGATAGATTGCTAAGCTACGCAGGCTGCAGGTCTCTGCGAGAGATTGCTAAGCTACGCAAGCTGCAGGTCTCTGCGAGAGACTGCTAAGCTACGCAAGCTGCAGGTCTCTGCGAGAGACTGCTAAGCTACGCAGGCTGCAGGTCTCTGCGAGAGACTGCTAAGCTACGCAAGCTGCAGGTTTCTGCGAGAGACTGCTAAGCTACGCAAGCTGCAGGTCTCTGCGAGAGACTGCTAAGCTACGCAAGCTGCAGGTCTCTGCGAGAGACTGCTAAGCTACGCAAGCTGCAGGTCTCTGCGAGAGACTGCTAAGCTACGCAGGCTGCAGGTCTCTGCGAGAGACTGCTAAGCTACGCAGGCTGCAGGTCTCTGCGAGAGACTGCTAAGCTACGCAGGCTGCAGGTCTCTGCGAGAGACTGCTAAGCTACGCAGGCTGCAGGTCTCTGCGAGAGACTGCTAAGCTACGCAGGCTGCAGGTCTCTGCGAGAGACTGCTAAGCTACGCAGGCTGCAGGTCTCTGCGAGAGACTGCTAAGCTACGCAAGCTGCAGGTCTCTGCGAGAGACTGCTAAGCTACGCAGGCTGCAGGTCTCTGCGAGAGACTGCTAAGCTACGCAGGCTGCAGGTCTCTGCGAGAGACTGCTAAGCTACGCAGGCTGCAGGTCTCTGCGAGAGACTGCTAAGCTACGCAGGCTGCAGGTCTCTGCGAGAGACTGCTAAGCTACGCAGGCTGCAGGTCTCTGCGAGAGACTGCTAAGCTACGCAGGCTGCAGGTCTCTGCGAGAGACTGCTAAGCTACGCAGGCTGCAGGTCTCTGCGAGAGACTGCTAAGCTACGCAGGCTGCAGGTCTCTGCGAGAGACTGCTAAGCTACGCAGGCTGCAGGTCTCTGCGAGAGACTGCTAAGCTACGTAAGCTGCAGGTCTCTGCGAGAGACTGCTAAGCTACGCAAGCTGCAGGTCTCTGCGAGAGACTGCTAAGCTACACAGGCTGCAGGTCTCTGCGAGAGACTGCTAAGCTACGCAGGCTGCAGGTCTCTGCGAGAGATTGCTAAGCTACGCAGGCTGCAGGTCTCTGCGAGAGACTGCTAAGCTACGCAGGCTGCAGGTCTCTGCGAGAGACTGCTAAGCTACGCAGGCTGCAGGTCTCTGCGAGAGACTGCTGGCTAAGGGCTCACATTTAATCGCATTCATTACGATCAAACAATTTCGGTCGTTTGAAGTGGGATTTTGTGCGCGACTTTTCGCTTGCCTGCTTCAAAGTGACGAGCTGAATTTCTGAGCTCATTTAAAGCCTGCATGATCTACTGAGCAAACACGACGTCTGCATCGGCTCTGACTCTCTTCAAGGGTGGTAATTTGAGGGCAAATATTGGAAATGAGCTCAGCAGCGATATGTGGTGCGTGTGTGGTGCATCCTTCTCCTGGGTGGTGGAGATGGAGTAGGAACGTGGTGTAGTGGAGGATCTCGAACAGGGATGTGGTGTAGTGGAGGGGATGGAGCAGGGATGTGGTGTAGTGGAGGGGATGGAGCAGGGATGTGGTGTAGTGGAGGAGATGGAGCAGGGATGTGGTGTAGTGGAGGAGATGGAGCAGGGATGTGGTGTAGTAAGGGAAATGGTGCAGGGATGTAGTGTAATGGAGGAGATGGGGCAGAGATGTGGTGTAATGGAGGAGATGGAGTAAGAACTTGGTGTAGTGGAGGAGGTGGAGCGGAAACGGTGGAGATGGAAGAGGAGCGCGACGTTACACATTGAGTTCTCATTGTATTGCTTTCCACTGTGGAGTGCTTCGTCTAAAAAATTCCTTTGGTTTTCAGGTCACTACCTGGTGTTCTTACGTGCCAGAGATTCATGCGTCGCGAAGTTTATGAATGAATTCACTTTAATGATTTTTTCATCAATACATCATGTATGCTCGACGTGTTCGGATGCTCATACTTGACACTTTTTGATAAAGTTCATTACTGACTCTCTTTATGCCAGAAATATTCATTTAGCTTTCGATTGTGCCCGACGCAAACCGGCTTGTGTTCTTGCCCGCAATTTGATTGCATTCAGACTCATTTGTGCGGATTTCCACGTTTCATTAGGCCGCTCATAATTTGCTGAAGTATTTGGAATGTCGGAGGCGGTGAGAATGTGTAAGAATTCAGCGAGCTCAAGCGTTGATGCGTTGTTAATGCAAAAAAAGTTGAGTGTTATCATGTTTCAAAACCGATGTATTACGATGCGATTATAGTTTGCCCGAGAGATTTGCCGAGCGGCTCGAGTGCGTGGGACGGGAGGATGAAATGCATGCCGTTTGTGAGCAAATTTACCGACTTTAAATTTGTTTGGTGACGCATTGAGGTGCCTGTAAATCGCTTCAGAGACAGGCGTGGGCGTTGAAGCTTGAAGTTTTTGCTTCTTCGTCATCTTGGACTTAGGAAAAAGTTAATTTGCAACTAAATAAGCAATACCGATACGTTCAGCGGAGGTAACATAAGATATACAGCACGCTGTTTCTGAATGGCTTCCGGCCTTTTTTGTGCTAGGGACCATGAAAGCTGAACGCGATTTCGAGTTACTGTTGACTTAATTCTTGACATAGCTCAGCGCTCAGCAGAAATGCTACTCACTTTCGCATCCAATACTCAACAGTAAAGCCACTGGAGAAATATGAGCACGACTCGTCGATGCATTCCCCCACAAATAACGGACGATATTACGTTCTTCATGAGGTTTCTTCTGTTGATTATTTGAACAGATATTGCATCAGGAGTATGTTAAAATAGTAGCCGGACTCGAATTCTCTTTCTCTATTTATTGAGCTCAATATTTATACTTAATTTATCGATGCAACCCAGCCAATACCTGTCAAGCCCAGCCGAGGTACACAGTGAGCACTTATTGACCTACAAAACGCACACCAAATAGCAGTCGTGGTTACCCTTCACAAAAAGAATGAGCAGTGACACTGCGTGGAATATGTGCGTTATTTTTTATTTACTCGAAATTCAACTCATTCAGACGAGAGTTACTGTTTTGCAAACAAGAAAAGGCAGAATAACAAAACGAAATTAAATGAAAATTCAATTAAATAATGAAACGAAAGGATAAATAAATTCGTGCTATCGAGAGTCAAAAATTCACACTAAGAATATTGGGGAGCGTCTATGATTATTTATTCACCGACCAGACCATGCAATATTGATTCAAATTTACTATAGTGAGAGGCTGAATGATGTCTCTTACTTTAGAGCTTACGATAGTGAGGGGCTGAATGATGTCTCTTACTTTAGAGCTTACGATAGTGAGGGACTGAATGATGTCTCTTACTTTAGAGCTTACGATAGTGAGAGGCTGAATGATGTCTCTTACTTTAGAGCTTACGATAGTGAGGGACTGAATGATGTCTCTTACTTTAGAGCTTACGATAGTGAGAGGCTGAATGATGTCTCTTACTTTAGAGCTTACGATAGTGAGGGGCTGAATGATGTCTCTTACTTTAGAGCTTACGATAGTGAGGGACTGAATGATGTCTCTTACTTTAGAGCTTACGATAGTGAGAGGCTGAATGATGTCTCTTACTTTAGAGCTTACGATAGTGAGAGGCTGAATGATGTCTCTTACTTTAGAGCTTACGATAGTGAGGGGCTGAATGATGTCTCTTACTTTAGAGCTTACGATAGTGAGGGGCTGAATGATGTCTCTTACTTTAGAGCTTACGATAGTGAGGGACTGAATGACATCTCTTACTTTAGAGCTTACGATAGTGTGGGACTGAATGATATCTCTTACTTTAGAGCTTACGATAGTGTGGGACTGAATGATATCTCTTACTTTAGAGCTTACGATAGTGTGGGACTGAATGATATCTCTTACTTTAGAGCTTACGAAAGTGAGAGGCTGAATGATGTCTCTTACTTTAGAGCTTACGATAGTGAGAGGCTGAATGATGTCTCTTACTTTAGAGCTTACGATAGTGAGGGGCTGAATGATGTCTCTTACTTTAGAGCTTACGATAGTGAGAGGCTGAATGATGTCTCTTACTTTAGAGCTTACGATAGTGAGGGGCTGAATGATGTCTCTTACTTTAGAGCTTACGATAGTGAGGGGGCTGAATGATGTCTCTTACTTTAGAGCTTACGATAGTGTGGGACTGAATGATATCTCTTACTTTAGAGCTTACGATAGTGTGGGACTGAATGATATCTCTTACTTTAGAGCTTACGATAGTGTGGGACTGAATGATATCTCTTACTTTAGAGCTTACGATAGTGAGGGGCTGAATGATGTCTCTTACTTTAGAGCTTACGATAGTGAGAGGCTGAATGATGTCTCTTACTTTAGAGCTTACGATAGTGAGGGGCTGAATGATGTCTCTTACTTTAGAGCTTACGATAGTGAGGGAGCTGAATGATGTCTCTTACTTTAGAGCTTACGATAGTGAGGGGCTGAATGATGTCTCTTACTTTAGAGCTTACGATAGTGAGGGGCTGAATGATGTCTCTTACTTTAGAGCTTACGATAGTGAGGGGCTGAATGATGTCTCTTACTTTAGAGCTTACGATAGTGAGGGGCTGAATGATGTCTCTTACTTTAGAGCTTACGATAGTGAGGGCTGAATGATGTCTCTTACTTTAGAGCTTACGATAGTGAGGGGCTGAATGATGTCTCTTACTTTAGAGCTTACGATAGTGAGGGGCTGAATGATGTCTCTTACTTTAGAGCTTACGATAGTGAGGGGGCTGAATGATGTCTCTTACTTTAGAGCTTACGATAGTGAGGGGCTGAATGATGTCTCTTACTTTAGAGCTTACGATAGTGAGGGGGCTGAATGATGTCTCTTACTTTAGAGCTTACGATAGTGAGGGGCTGAATGATGTCTCTTACTTTAGAGCTTACGATAGTGAGGGGCTGAATGATGTCTCTTACTTTAGCTTCCTAGTGTTGGCCTACTCGATGGAGTTGACTCAACGAGGCTGAAATTTTCATTCTAAGTCACGCTCGTTACACACTCTCTCGATCCATTTGCATTTTTAATGCAATCCTTGCATTTCAGTGAAGTGGAGTGAGTCGGGCAGTAAAAGTAAGCCTTGCATTCGAGAGCAGCGAGATCAAAACAGTGTCGGCCAGGTTGACACTAGAATGTTAGGACTTTTTACACTGTCGGATTATTGACCTCCGTTTCCTATGAGTGTAACTTACGTTCTGCTCATATTTTGTTTGAAAATGGGAGTTTACATCGGACCTCACTTTTGTCATTGACAGACCAAATGCAGGATTTTCCGAGATTTTACTTTGTAAGAGCTGTACAGCCGGGAGCTGAAGTTCTATGGCTACGTAGCGCCAAGATCTGTATTAAAGCCAAGATCTGTATTGAGAATGCGCTATGTCTCTTAGATTAGTTTTTGCGAACGACTTCAATGCGTTGTAAACATTCTAGTTTAAAATGAAAACTGTTAACATGTATGAATGTTTCTTGGACTCGTGCAAGTAATATCACAGTTCCAGGATGAACGTCCTTTCACGTCTAGGGGTTATTACTCATGAAAATGGTTTGGCCATGATATTGGTCATGGTATTGGTCATAGTATTGGTCATAGTATTGGTCATAGTATTGGTCATAGTATTGGTCATAGTATTGGTCATGGTATTGGTCATAGTATTGGTCATAGTATTGGTCATAGTATTGGTCATAGTATTGGTCATGGTATTGGTCATAGTATTGGTCATAGTATTGGTCATAGTATTGGTCATAGTATTGGTCATAGTATTGGTCATAGTATTGGTCATAGTATTGGTCATAGTATTGGTCATAGTATTGGTCATAGTATTGGTCATAGTATTGGTCATAGTATTAGTCATAGTATTAATCATGAAATTGGTCATGATAGTGGACAAGATTTTAATCATGGAACTTGTAATAACATTCTTCATAAAAATCATAAAACTACCAAAATGCTGGCTTAGAACTCATTTTGAAACTGATCGCTATACCTGCCATGAAACTGGTAATTTAACTGGTAAGATACATATCATGTCCTGAGTCACAATGCTGCTCATCATGAATCTGGTCCTAAATATATTCATATCCACTATATATATTGAGTATGTATTTCAAACTCAAAATATATATATACTCAATATTTAATTGAGTATATACTATTTTTATTTAATTTAAAACTGAGTGTTGAGTATTCTATTTGAGTAAAGTAATTGAATTGAATTTCTAATTGAACATTCTATTTATTAATGGATACTCAATATTTAATTGAGTATATACTTAATTTAATCAATATATATGCAATATATATATATATACGCTCAATATATTAATCTTTATTCGCGAGAGAATCGTAGTAAAATCATGAGTTTCATGTTAAATAAAAAGTTTTCGTTTTGTTAAAAAATTGTTTGCCTCAATCACTACCAAAGAAATTGGTTTAGAATCGACTGTAACATCCTTTGAATAAATGTTGTTTACGTTGCTACTGGAATAGTATTGTCTTTCAATTTCCATGTCCTCAATAAAAAATTGCAATGTTTTTCAATTTGTGAATTTTTATTACGCTGAAGTACATCACAATAAGATCAATGAACGATCAAATTATTCTCCTATAATTCAGACTGGTTCTGTAAACAACATGGAGACATCAGTTTAATGAATTCTAGATCCGCTTACCAGCGCTGCAATTACAATGAAAGAATTGAAGCCGAGATCAAAGACTGCAAAGCTCGTCATATTGAAGGCGGCTTCCAGGTTCACTTCAGCTTGAGTTCTTGTCTTTATACTCCACTTCTTAACCGATTTTACTTCAGTACAAAGTTATGCGTAGAATGTTGAGTGGTGTAATTTTGGGTTCTTTTTCCTGCATTTTATTTGGTAATTGATTTTCCTTCAGTGGAAAGATAGAAATGAAGTTTTAAGTTGTATAATTTTAGGTTTTTATTTACATGTTCCATTTTCTTATTGATTTTCCTTCAGTGGAAAAGCAGAAATGAAGTATTGAGTTGTTTAATTTTGGGTTCTTGTTTGCTTATTGCATTTTCCAATTGATTTTCCTTCAGTAGAAACTGAGACACAAATTATCGGAAGAGGGCATCCTCTGTTCCCAAATATATAAATTTTTGAATTAGATCAACAATTGAGCGGAGCAATCACGTTCAAATGAAAAGACATCATTCGAGATTTTTTCCGCCATTTCTTCTACTATTGTATAAAAATATCAGAATGAATTTCAATCCTCAAAAAAAAAAAACTTAAAATAGATATTCTCAGTTAACGTGTAGCGTACCAGTTTGTAAGAGATAGATACGCGCACGGAGCAAATTTTACATTTGCTTCGCTTTGCAGCTGTGAAGTTCATCAGCCACACATGCGTTCCACGTGAATCATTGAAGGCTTGCATTGTCTTTGCTTTCTTTTCTGCACTCGAAAAACGGTGACAGCGCTGGCTTTCCCCAGCCGACTGTAGCTGTCACTAACTTCATAGTACTCGAAAAACGTGAAAGTGTTTGTTTTCACCTTCTAACTTAAAAGCTCACTTGAAACTGTGCTCCCTTCAGGAGAATACAACTTTTGTATCCATGGGAATTAGCGCTCCCAGCGGGAAAATTTGAGGTCCTGGGCTGAGAGTTAGATAGGCCTTCTTTTTGCTGAATTAAAACTTTTTTGTTTTGGTAAGGACCATCTTTTTTTTTGGTTTACTTGTGCCCTGTTTATCAACACCTACTAATTTCTTCATCAACTTTTACCTTGTTTCTTAATCTTACTTCTCAACTTACTGTTTCTATGCGCGGGGGTCCTGTGCGGGAACACACCTTGTACATAGATTCCGTGTTCCCTTAACTCGATACCAAATGGTGCCTTGATTCTTCCTCTCTTTGAACATCTTTGTTGTGGAAAGGGAGCGTAAAACTAACTTATAATCGATCAATTACTGAAGCTTTGCTCCAAGAATGTTAGAGGCTCGCACTGAGTTATGCAGAAATTGACGGTCAATCCCAACGAGAAGAGTTACAGATTGCGGCACGCTGTGTTTAGCTCCACTTTGTCTTCCGATCATGATTGTTTTTGTAGTTGCTATGACTCGAGCCTCACTTTTGTGTGCTGTGATACACATGAGTGAGAGAGCTCTACAGAATGTTCATTTTTCGATGTTACCAGAAGTTCATTTAAATAATATCCGATTTTAAGGCAGCATGACTTGCTTATTCAAGACAACCGGCAAAGTCGATCGAATTGTACCGAAACGATGCTTCTTTTTTTTTCTTGAGAGCCTGCCTCAGTGGACCACAAAATTGACCATACCGTTGAGCTTCGTGAGGGCATTGCATGCCTGAATTGCCTGTGCGAGTAGCAGCACTCCGACCCGGAAGACTGGTTCTTGATCTTCAGAAAACAAACTGGTCTCGCATGGCAATAGCTTCTTATGCCGGATTAGAGTTCTATGTCTCTGATTTTTTTCTGAACCAGATGTGTCTTGTTCCTATGAATAACCCAAATCACTCTTTTAGTGCAGTAGGTGTTTTTAGCTACTGTACACTACGAATATTTTACTCATACGAGCATCCTACTAGTTCTCCAGTCATTTCAGTTGTCTTACCACTATATATATATTGTATATATATATATATAAATAGATATATTCTTTTGCAATTATTCTCCCTTTTGTCCAGCTCAACTCGACACTAATGCTTCGGAGTGGCGAGCAGAATTTCTCAGATCATATGAAGCCTGATCTGCCGAGCAGACAGAGCTTTTTACACCAGCTTTTGACTCTTTTCTGAGGTGAAAATTAAGCAAATATTACAAATGAGGTTCCCGGTCGCTTTGTGGCGCATGTGCGGTGACCGCTGGAGTGGAGTGGGCGGCTTAGAGTGTGACATTGTGAGATCTGATGCTCCGTTAGTGAGAACTTGCCCACATCTTATATGTACTGCGTAGTGGTCTGTAAATGTAGCAGTTATTTATACTGCGTAGTGGTCTGTAGATGTAGCAGTTCTTTATACTGCGTAGTGGTCTGTAGATGTAGCAGTTCTTTATACTGCGTAGTGGTCTGTAGATGTAGCAGTTCTTTATACTGCGTAGTGGTCTGTAGATGTAGCAGTTCTTTATACTGCGAAGTGGTCTGTAAATGTAGCAGTTCTTTATACAGCGTAGTGGTCTGTAGATGTAGCAGTTCTTTATACTGCGTAGGGGTCTGTAGATGTAGCAGTTCTTTATACTGCGTAGTGGTCTGTAGATGTAGCAGTTCTTTATACTGCGTAGTGGTCTGTAGATGTAGCAGTTCTTTATACTGCGAAGTGGTCTGTAAATGTAGCAGTTCTTTATACAGCGTAGTGGTCTGTAGATGTAGCAGTTCTTTATACTGCGTAGGGGTCTGTAGATGTAGCAGTTCTTTATACTGCGTAGTGGTCTGTAGATGTAGTAGTTCTTTATACTGCGTAGTGGTCTGTAGATGAAGCAGTTCTTTATACTGCGTAGTGGTCTGTAGATGTAGCAGTTCTTTATACTGCGTAGTGGTCTGTAGATGTAGCAGTTCTTTATACTGCGTAGTGGTCTGTAGACGTAGCAGTTCTTTATACTGCGTAGTGGTCTGTAGATGTAGCTGTTCTTTATACTGCATAGTGGTCTGTAGATGTAGCAGTTCTCTATACTGCGTAGTGGTCTGTAGATGTAGTTGTTCTTTATACTGCGTAGTGGTCTGTAGATGTAGCAGTTCTCTATACTGCGTAGTGGTCTGTAGATGTAGCTGTTCTCTTTATTGCGTTGTTCTTTATTGACGAAGCAGTTCTTTATACTGCGGATTTGTAGGTGCTTATACGGTACAGCTTTTGTAGATGCAGCAGTTCAATATATGTACTACGTAGTTGTAGTTATTTATCCGGCGTACTTGTTCGTTGGTGAAGCAGTTTTTTATGCAGCGGAGTTGTAGTTCTTTGTATTGCAGAATTCATGTGTAGTTGTAAGTCATTCATTCATAATTATATACTCGTCAGTCATTCTTTTTGTTCTTTATGTTACGCAGTTGTATAGTTCAGTACTTCTACTGCTTTGGAATTCATCCGATTGACTAGCCTTCTTCGTAAGTCCATTCAAAACTCGATAAATTTCAGTTATTATTGGAAGATTCTGATCGCCCTGCGTCGGATAAATTGACAAAGTTAGTTTCAGGTGCGTTTGGAATATGAGCTGCAGCTCCGTCAGATGAATAATGGATGTGATGTTGAACTTTGAGCGTTGGTGCCCTGAGTTGCTCTTATGGCACTTCTTTGCTGGCCGTGCAAATGACTGCCAGCTTCAGGAGTACGCGGGTGAGAAGAGCCAAAATACAGATCTCGCATCATTCTCAGCGCTTGAATTACGCAAATTTGACGAAATATTTTCAAATGATTTTAGTTTCCGGTACGCAGAGGGAAATTATGCGTGCATGAAAATTAAAATCGAAGAATAATTTTGATTGACCAAACAATATTAAAGTTGCATTAACAGTTTTGGTGATTCTTTCGTCAAAAAGACGACATTTATGTCGTCTTTTAATTTGTCGTCATTTAATTTATGACGGCGTCAAATTTCTAATTTGAGCAACAGATTTTAGCTTCACTGTGATAACGAACTCAATTTCGTAATAGCTGATCTTCTGGTACTCTTAAGAATGGGTGTATAAAATGGGAACATGGGCCCCTGGAGTGGGTACCCGGAGTGGGTACCTGGAGAGGGTACCTGGAGTGGGTACCTGGAGTGGGTACCTGGAGTGGGCACCTGGAGTGGGCACCTGGAGTGGGCACCTGGAGTAGGCACCTGGAGTGGGCACCTGGAGTGGGCACCTGGAGTGGGCACCTGGAGTGGGCACCTGGAGTGGGCACCTGGAGTGGGCACCTGGAGGGGGCACCTGGAGGGGGCACCTGGAGTGGGCACCTGGAGTGGGCACCTGGAGTGGGCACCTGGAGTGGGCACCTGTAGTGGGCACCTGTAGTGGGCACCTAGAGTAGGCACCTAGAGTAGGCACCTGGAGTGGGCACCTGGTGTAGGCACCTGGATTTAATAGCTGAATTAATGACCATTTGGAGTGGTGACCACAAAGCCGATCGCTTCATTAGTTTTCAGACAAAATGATTGAGTGTCGGGCTCGACTGCACACTAGATTTTCCTCTAAGCTGCACCATCAAAATTTCCGTGGCAGGTTCACTCGATACGATTAAGGGGTCATGTTCACTTTACATTATTTTAGTGCTTATGGTCATCTACCATGATTAATGGTCATGTTTATCTGCCATGATTAATGGTCATGTTCATCAACCATCACTAATAATCATGTTTATCAGCCATGATTAGTGGTCATGTTTATTGGCTATGTATTAGTATCAGAGCTCATTAACCATATTTTATGAATCTTGTTCTTCGGTCAATTTTATTCAGATGGCTGTTGTTGGGATTCAACATGAGAGTTATTAAACTATTCCTCTCATGCTTACTACTTTATACTTCACTGGTACTCTAAGGCCTCTCCATGCTATTACTGGATTTATCTATTGAATGCTTCATGAGTACTCCAATTAAGGCCTCACCATGCTATTTTTCGATTTATCTCTTCACTATTTTATACTTCACAAGTACTCTAGAGGGTCACCATGCTTTAACTCACTTCATGTTCACTATTTTATGCATCACAGGTATTCTAAGGCCTCTTCCCAATAGCTATTATGTTAGCTTTCTCCGTTGGTCATGTTTTACACACCACAACTACTGCTCAGCTTCACTACAAAAGTTTTACCAAGACAAGTTTTTCATTATTTGCTCTGCTTTCCTTCTCATCACCGTTCTCTTTTTAGATTTAAATTAACTCAATTACCGCTAGTTGAACAATGAGACATTTACAATTAGGTGGCACGACACGCAATCAATATTTTCGCAACTTTCTGAATTTCCTGACGATATTCCGACACAGTAGCGAATGCGCTTCGCTTTACATTAAGGAGAATTCATTTTTGATGAGCCATGTGCGTGTGACTTGATTGAAAGCTTGACAAGAAATACGGTCGTTAGTTCTTTTACTTTACGGTTCTCGTTGTCTACAGCAGCAAGTTTGTGGCGAGTCGCAAACTGAGAATTTCTAGAATGCTTTGGGAAAATTTGCCGATCTCTTTCGAGAGTGGCTTCTTCTTACCGAGCTTTGTGTTGCGACGACTCGGACGCTAGACCTGAGACTCGAAGTAACGAGAAGGCAACTCCGCCTAAACAATGCGGACAATAGCGTACAAAATGCAAGTAGGGCGTGCACGATGGGATAATGGCGTGTAAAATGAAAGAAATGGCTGGGGTTTGACAGCAATGGTTTTTACTGCATAAGCCCACAATGATATACACGATACCAACGATGGTATGTTTGCGCTGCAGCATTTTTGTACTGGCTGCAACAACGACTTGCAAACCCCGATTACAACGTCGTGGTTTCGTAAATGTGTACCATGCAACACTGATGTGTAATCTGTAACAGTGATGTACTAGTGACATTTATGACGCACGCGTTGCAAAAATGGGGTACTGGTTGTAACAGGCGAGTTTTACTTGTTACAATAATGTACTGTAATGATAGTGTTAGGATCTAAAAATGGTGTGCTGATTGGAGCAATGGTGTGCTGATTGGAGCAATGGTGTGCTGATTGGAGCAATGGTGTGCTGATTGGAGCAATGGTGTGCTGGTTGGAGCAATGGTGTGCTGGGTGTAACAATCGTGTACTGGTTGTAAAAATCGTGTACTGGTTGTAACAATCGTGTACTGGTTGTAACAATCGTGTACTGGTTGTAACAATCGTGTACTGGTTGTAACAATCGTGTACTGGTTGTAACAATCGTGTACTGGTTGTAACAATCGTGTAGTGGTGGAAGCAATGACGTAATAGTTGTTATCAACGTGATGCTCTGGTTGTAACAATAATATACTGGTTGCAAACAGGCTTCGTCTTTGGAGATAAATATTTTGTCCTATTGATTATCTTCGCACCTCAACCGAAAACTTTGCAAATCCTCGAAAAATCCCCGATCATTTTACGTTAGAGGAATTAATTTAGTTTCCGTGAGCGTATGCTGAATTACAACTACATCAATGTGTAATACGTTACAATGTTGAACCTCAAACTTTAGTTTGTGTGTTTAGTTTGTGCGTTACGCTTGTTGTCGTATTAAATACTGTTACTTTTATGGTCACGCAAAATATGAAAATCAGTTTGAAATATGAACATTAAATGAGTGTAAGTGTTGGGTTAACATCATATATATTAACATAAGAGAAGCTGATCCACGAACACGAAACCGGAAAAATTTTGGTTGCAGGAAAGTAACTGTTACGCAAGGAAAGGTCACTTTCCTCGGTCTTTTTGGATCAAAATTCTTCCCGCTAAGTTGGTATCATGAAAGGGAAGTGCATTTCATGCGAAGCAAAAATGAACCTTTGTATGACTTTTATACGACACGGCAACCTGCATTCACTCTCCTGGCTACGACAGATTTCTACACAATATTTCCTAGAAAATTGAACTCTCAAAACCTGTTCTAAAATTCATTTCAGTCGAGCTGAGGAAACAAATAAACCCAGATTCTGATCCAACAGACGCTGCAAAATAAAGTTGTCAAGACTGTGAATACTTTCTTTTCCTGCGCTAAATTTTCAACACAAACCTGGTGGAACAGCGAAAAAAAAGGAGAAAGTCTCGGGCAAAAGTTGATCAAAGGCAATCCTGTGAATGGCAACATTGCGGCCGGAGGAGCCATTCTAGGGCAGTGGCCGGCAAGAAACATGGCTGGGCCATGAGAGGAAGTGCTGCAGTCGCTATCCTATCTCCGTAAAAGGAATTAAATATCCAAGGTAAAGGATTATACACTTCAGGTAAAGAAAATTAACAATCCAAAGTAATGGAATTGAATGTGCAAGGTAATGGGATTATATGTTTACGGTAAAGAAAATTAAATATCCAAGGTAAAGGCATTATATGTCTAGGGTAAAGAAAATTAAATACCCAAGGCAGAGGAAATCATACATTTGAGATAAAAGAATTAAATATCCTGCACCCAAGAACCACGAAGTCCAGGAAGAGCGTTTAATTTAGATCCGAGGCCACCGGACGTTCAAAAATTCCAATAGAAGCCAATTTTCGGGTGCCGTCATTGTTCGAAATTGTGCGCTCTGAAACGGGTGACTTTTCTGCAATTCATTTAGTTCACAATTACGCATCGGGCTCGAGCTGCAGGCGCCATGGAAAAGAGGTCACAAAAAGAAGTGCGTTCCCGCAACAGCGCTTTGTTGCGGTCGCATGGCGCTATTCTGCGCCCAGAAATTACTTGCAGTAATTCCCCAACTTCTCAGCCTCCATAGCCGCGCCATCTTTTCTCGCACGTGAGTTTAGGGGAGCGGAACAGGATAATTTTCAAAATTGGGTTTGATATTATCATTACGGGGAAATTTCCGACGTAAAAGCGTAGTAAATACAAAGATTCGTTTGAATTAAAAAGCGTGCTTGTGCACCATGGGATTTTAAGTCATGGGAATAGGTTAATGGGAAAGAATTAGTAGTTTGCTGCGTTTGTGTATTTTTAGGCTACTTTGTTTTGGTGCTAGGGACGTAAGTGCTGAATGAGGTGTGCACTGTCACGAAATGAGGGCGAGGCTGGTGCCTCATCCACATTCGTAGTGAGGAATCGAAACCTCATAGTAAAAGAGGAAATGAAAAACACAGAGCGGAAAACACAGAAAGAGGAAATGGTAGAACAGTTGGGAAAAATAGAGAAAGTAACTACTGATCTGCTCACCCACACCAATACCTCAGTTCAACATGGGAAATGAAACACTCAGTTAATGGTACATTATTGATTACTTTATTTCGAGTTAGCTAATGAACACGTGATTGGCATGAGAAATTTGAGACACACAATATTAGCGAAAGTTACTGGCGCGCGCACCTTGTAACGCCAACACCACACACTAGCAAGAAACATATCCTACACAATCCTAGGCAATCGCAGCGCGCACGGAAGAGAGAAGCACAGTCACCTATGGCTTATTATCCATGATTTCCCTTAATCGTTCCGAACGAAGCGTTTCAAAGGCATAACCCCGAGCTCTTCTTAAATTTCAGAGAGCCTGAACCTTTCCTAAGCTCTGCTGCTTGCATGACTTCCCTCTCAGTGTGACTGGTAGGCAGTAGGCTCTGGCACTTCAGCTTGGTGAGCGCCATATGGTCAGGTTGCTCTGCAACCCGGAGTTGCCTAGCCCACATCGTTGAAAACTCCAAGCCGCTCCGCACTCAAACACCCGACCCCTCCTGGGAACAAGGATAATATTAAGTGCCTAGTTTCGCTTAAGTCTTTATTCCCTGTGATACACCTATTTCAAATTGAATGAACTAAATTTACTCCCCTTTAATCTCAAAAACAATCATAAAATATTCATTTTCCCTCTGAGAATAATTGGATTATTTCACCCCGCTTTACAAAATAAATCACAAAGCACTCTGTTTCGGGATAAGTTACATGAAAACCATCAAGCCTGCACTTCAATAATGAAAAAAACACGAACATATTTGATTTCCCTTTAAGAAATAATGTAATAATTCCTTCATTCCCCACATTAAGGTGAAACTCTAAACACGAGAACAATTCGAGAATAATCTAAAATGAAAACCCAAAGAACCAATTTCAATGTTAAGAATAAAAATCACTGCACCCCACCTAGACAAAACCTTCAATTGCAATAAAAATTGTCAACCATTTCTACTTGAATCACTCCACTCTTTTTATGAACACAAATTTAATAAGCTGCATGAGAATCTTCAAAGAACAAAGAACAATATCTCACCTCCCCCTCGAAGAACTCGTATCCCTACATCTTGTCTCGCACCAGGCCACAGCAAAAAAGATCGGTTACCCTACTCCTTCCTTTATACATACCTTCCCTCGAACAAAGAATGCGCTCCTTGGGCTTTGCTACACCCGCGAAAACTGAAAGTGACGTAGCGTTTTGCGATTGGCTAACCCTCAAGCGTCACCTCCCTATACTGACGTGTCCCTTACCTCACAATATTGCTACGCATATATCTCTAAAATAAACCCAGAAACCCCTGATTTCTTACTCATATGAAATTAAATTTTTAACCCACTGTTTTCTGTGCTATGTATTCAAGTTTCCCTCGTCTTATTCTGTATGCAATTTAGCGCACTAGCTTTTCAATCCAGCCTCTACCCCCTATACGTACTCCTCCTTGCTCCTGATGTACGTATGTACGTCACACCTTCCTATGCCTCTCGGTATGTTGCGCTGCGTCGACTCTGGAGCCGGTTGCTTGCCTATCCTCTCTACGTATCTATGTCGTAACATACGTATTTATGTCGTAACAGCACTGGGATAGTAGAGCACTTTGTTGTGCAAGCTGACCATTGCATCACATTTGTATTGGGTACATTTGTGATAAAGAAGGCCTCTTAAAACAATAACTTAACATATTGCTTGCGATATGACCCACCGGTGGGTCGTGCTTAACACTTTGACTGCGACGTGCGCCACCGGTAGTACATGAAGGTAATTTTCATGATGCTGCTGACCGATCAGTTGTCGCAAATTCAATTTTCATAACTACTTAATCAAAGCTAAATGAAAGCACGATCCAGTTAATGTTTAGTATTTTCAAAATAGTTTACTTCAATTGACTTTAAATTTGAGTTTGGTGTTGAACCTAATATTTAGTAGTCGCAGTCTAATTGTTAATTTTTTCTTACTGTGAAACGACCCATCAATGGGTCATTCGAAGAATTTTAACTATCTTCTTTAAATTAATGGTATTCAATGGGCCCGGTAAGTGTTTAGCATTCATAAATTTGCTAATCACTTTTGAGTTGACAAATGTGAGTTGAATATTGAACTTCAGCTTATACCCATCGCGGCCAATGGGCCAAGTTTTTGAGTTTCAAATTTCGGGTTCGATTCCTGCCACCAAAAGCTACACCTTTCTGTGGTAGAAGAGAATGTTGATCGAAAGCTACCAACCAATTTACTTTCAGTGAACGGGCACTTACAACAGCAGAAGCGGGTGAGCCCACATCATTTGCACGAAGTCTGTGCCACATTAGCAAAGTCTTCATATCTCAAACGCAGCAGCTCCCATGAATGAAGAACATTTAAGCCTCAAATTCAGGTCTACATTTATATTCATGAATAGGATTGAAAAATACGAGCACATGTGAAGGCCCGAGTGTAAATATATGCGGCCGCCGCGCCGAGGTTCCTTATTTTGTTGTGATCGACAGGGCAAATTGGTGATCAGTGACGGATCCACGAGCGGCCCCGTAAATCCAACTCCAATTCTTGGATCACAACCAATTCAAAACTGATTTTGAGAGGCAGGTCTCGTGGAAATTCATGTTGGTTAAGTAGGGCCTGGGAGTTATTTTCGGCACTCTACAGTTTCAATGAGTTTAAGGTCTTTTTTATTTCATGCCGGTGAAGTGATCTAAAAAAAAGAAATTTTTCATTTAATTTGACGGCAGCTTAAGTTCTTATCATCTGACGCGGGAATGTTGTTTCAATTTTGTTAAGACTTTGGATTTTTTTGAGCCTTTGGGACTTCTTTCTTGCGTGCCACCCTACTTGCTTTTTTCAGTTTTCACGACATTTTTGCTCGCACTTTTTTATTTCTATATCCTCATTTTTCAAAGTTCATTATTTTTTTACCGGATTGTATCCTGTGTGAGAATAAAACTCGAGCAAATATTAACCATTTTCTAAAGTCCACATCAAATTGTGTCTTCTATTCGCTCTCGAGAGATTGCGTTTCATATGGCTAGTGTTTTGAACTCATACTATTTTTTTCAGCTAACGCAGAACTCGACACTTCGCAATGGCAACACAAAATGCTCACTTGTCTCAGCTGTGGTGCAGCAATAGCACCTGTCTAGAAATTACATTTAAATTTGTTCATTAGAAATAAATAATAAATTTTACGGACTTGAACGAATTGATCGCATAGCTGTTTCGTATTCAATGCACGTAAGAGTCCCTTCGATTCGTTAAACTATTTGGTTGGTTGCAGGATTACGGTGTGAATAATTTTCGGGCAAGATCCTTTGCTCACAGCATTGCAATGCATCGCAATGCATTATCAAGAAAATTTCAGAGTTTAAAAAAAGACAGACGCAACAAATTTTGAAATGGAAAAAAACAATTATTCTCAAGCACTTTTTTGAAATCTTGAAAAATTATTAAAGAACTTTCGTAATTCTTGAATTCCTCATTACATTTTTACAAGTGTATTGGAATAATTTCGCGCGGACTGTTCGTCCATTTGAACTCTCACTGTTGTCGAAGTGTCGTGAATGAAGTACTGTTGCGCTGCCCGCAGAGGCGCGCAATGATAGAGGAATTTGACATCGAAAACGTGACTTAAAATACAAGAAATGATCAAATACGAGCAAAATAATAATGTTATTCAGATACGAACATAACCAAGATAGCGTCAAATGAAATTGCAGCCAAATGCGTATAAAACAGATCAATGGTCTATACTATTGAGTCTCACAGGATTTGATATCCTATGAAAATCCCCTTGGTTAAGGGATCCTCTAACTTTATCTATGAATGACGTGGTCCGGATTATCGCTGCTGGTTCTCCTCAACTTGAGTGGGTGCTGCGTAGTTGGATGCTGAGTGAGGCATCATGATTTGATGAATATAATTACCGAGGTATTCAGCTCCATTACTCAAAGTATCCTTGATTTTTCTTAACTGTGTTAGCAACTAGTAAAGCTGTTGAGCTTTCTCAAAATGCATGTCTCATTTTATCTTCTTGAATTTTTCAAGCAGCGCGTTCCTAGTGGACACAGTTTAAAAGTTTAGTCTCGGGAGATGATAAAACATGGTGGCCTAGCAGGCGACTGCGCATTGAGGTCGGTTTGACAAAATCATCTAGCGGGTAGAATGATGAGTAAGTCGACCTGGCTAAATCGTCTAGCGGGCGGTCACACGTGAAAGTCTATTTAGATGGCTAAACAGCTTTATCCTTTGGAAGTCTGACTAGCTGGGCTAGCTGTCATTGTCACTTGAAAGTTTGCCTAATTGAATTAGCTGTCGGTCTCACTTAGAAATCTGACTAAGTGGTTGCTACACACTGCACGGAGATGTGGTGTGCATATAGTGCATATATAAGGCCCTTAGAACCATTTGGTACCAAGCGCCAAATATATCTAGCGAAAATGAGTTATGCATATTGCTGTCGTCCCTAAATTTTCCTTTGTCTGGATGGGTCGTAGGTACAGGTAGATAGCTAAAAAAAATGCTCGAATACCTCTTAGTTACTGAGATACGATAGTTTAAAAGTCGCCGAACTTTGATTCTGATTTCCGACGTTTTTGAAAAGTGGCGCTTGGTACCGTATGATTCTAAGGGCCAGTTTGCACGATTATCGAGTGCGCGAGTGAGCAGTAAAGAGAGGTGCAAGCCCCGCCCACTTTCTTTTGCTTCAGGCTCATTTACTGCTGAATAACAATGCAAACCATGCTCGTTTTCATGGCGGTGGCCAGAGCTTGTCAGTATCATTACAGCCACACTATCTTTGAGCTAGTAAATGCTCTTGATGAGAAAATACGTGGGCGGGGCTTGCGCCTCTCTTCACTGCTCACGCGCGCACTCACTGATCGTGTAAACAGGCCTTAGGGGCCACATATGTAACTTGAGGCCTGGCGTGTCGGTCTCCATAGCATCGCTATGCTGCATGATGCCTGGTGTTCCTGAGCAGCGTTTCGATCTAACGTCGCACCAATTAACACTGAGAGCTTCTGCCCCTCTACTGGATGGCTTTTATTGGGACGATTTGATGAATATTGGAAGGACTTGATGCTTGTAGCAATGCCTTGATGGTTGAAACAGTGCCTTGTTGGTTGAAACAGTGCCTTGATGGTTAAAGCAGTGCCTTGATAGTTGCAGCAGTGCCTTGATGGTTGCAGTACTGCCTTGATGGTTGCAGCAGGGCCTTGATGGTTGCAGCAGTGCCTTGATGGTTGCAGCAGTGCCTTGATGATTGCAGTGGACTTGACTTTAGGTCAGCCAATTAACTTTTCATACGTACAGTGTTTATTGCTATAACAATTTGCGTGATAACTAAACTATTCATGAGTACGGAAATATATTTTATTTTTTTGAGGGAAATGAGGAGTGGAGAGGGGTTAGGGGATGGTGGCGTTTTGGGAAAGTGTTTTTGGGAAAAATTATTTCCGAAAGTTATTTCTGGGTTACTTTTTTTCGACTGGCTGCATACAAAAGTTGTTCAAAATTATAGCATCCCTGATTTCACCGTTGTGATATCCTACGTAATCCTCTGCTTTCAGTTCTGGAAAATATAACATGTACTTAAATATACGAAAGTTCTGTGCATATAGTTGCGTAAAACTTGCAGTTCTATCTAACCCTGCCCTTGTAATTAGTACTGTTGACTTACAGTTTGCGTAAAGCTACGAAACATTTTGCTCAAGTAAGTCTTAAGGGCATGCAGCTTGCATAGAACTTATCGCTGTATGTAGTTCTGCACTTGCAGTTCTACAGAATTTTTATCTTTCTCACTGAACTTAAAGTCCTACGCAGTTCTACACCTCTTACCGCTTAGTTGTTTTCCTTCCACATTTCATCATATTTATTTTCATCTCGAAACCGACATTCTGTCGCGCAAATGTTTCTCTATCATGTAAGTTTCTCTCATCTCTACCTTGAATGATGAATCAATTTGAATCAGGTAAATCCTTTTTATTCGTTCGGATTATGGTACATTTCACCAGATGCTAACTGAGTACGACTCGGCTTCATTGTTTGGCTATTTTCTGCTAATGAATTCGAATATTTAATTCTACATTTTTAAGCCCCAATGCACAGAGCAGGTCTAAGCAATTTACACTTTTGTAGAGCACGTCTCTCAAGTGGGAGTTAATTTTTTCGGCTTCAATGCAGATAACCGCTTTGAACGCATACCCTGACAGAATTTTACAAAGTATTTTTTACAATTGAACAAAAGTGGCAGTGCATTAGCTATGTAAGCAAGAAGACAACGTACGAGTAGAGGAATACCGGAAACGCTCAACAGGTGGCCGGTGGTGAAGCAATCTTTTTTAGGGAAGGAAAGAGGGAAGAAAGGAAAGAAGGACTGAGTTTTGTGACTAAATAATACTTTGGTGCATTGAATCTCCGGTGTTCAATAAAATGCATCTTAGTTCAACGATCGTTTCATTGGGCTGTGTTAACACGAAAGGATATTTAATACCCAATGACAATGCGGACTATGCTCGTTTTCATGGCGCTGGCCAGAGCTTGCCAGTATCATTACAGACGCGCTGTCATTGAGTAAGTAAATGCGCCTGAAGCGAGAACAAGTGGGCGGGACTTACGCCTCTCTTCATTGCTCACGTGCGCGCTGCTCAATGATAGTGTAAACAGGCCTTTAAGGTCCGTGAAACTAGGTGTTGCAGTATCTCAGTTACTTTGCATTAATTCCCCTCGTTGCTCGTTACCACATCTTCCAATTATGAACAAAAACGCAGCATAATTAATTCTCCTCTCTTTCAATATCACGAGAATTTTGTTATTTTCTTAGTGGTTGTTTTCTTTCGGTAAAGGCCTGTTTACACGATCGTTGAGTGCGCGCGTGAGCAGTGAAGAGATGTGCAAGCCCCGCCCACTTGCTCTCGCTTCAGGCGTATTCAATTGCTCAATGACAGTGCGGAGTATGCTCATCTTTATGGTGATGGCCAGAACCATGAAGACGAGCATTGAGCAAGTAAATGCGCATGAACCGAGAGCAAGTGGGCGGGTCTTGCGCCTTTCTTCACTACTAACGCGAGCAATCAATGATCATGTAAACACAGCCTAATAATTTCACTGATGCTGTGGGAATATAGCGGTAAGAAAACACATTCTTTGCGTGGGATTAGTCCATTAAATTTCAATTTAAAATGTGCGCTCATAGCCGCCAGTGCGAGTGGCAGCGAGCTTGATAGGTTTCAGTCAATCTCGAGGCTCAAAGTGAACAAAAATCCCTATAGCGTGCTTTGGAATGGCTGAAGAGTGCGCTTGGATGTTGGCTTGGTTGCCATCAATGAGCACTAGTGTGGGCTTGGTTGCCATCAATGAGCACTAGTGTGGGCTTGGTTGCTATCAATGAGCACTATTGTGAGCTTGGTTGCCATCAATGAGCGCTAGTGTGGGCTTGGTTGCCATCAATGAGCACTAGTGTGGGCTTGGTTGCCATCAATGAGCACTAGTGTGGGCTTGATTGCCATCAATGAGCACTAGTGTTGGCTTGGTTGCCATTTATGTGCACTAGTTTCGGCTTGGTTGCCATTTATGTGCACTAGTCTTGGCTTGGTTGCCATCAATGTACACTCGTGTGGGCTTGACTGCCATCAATGTACACTGGTGTTGGCTTGGTTGCCATTTATGTGCACTAGTCTTGGCTTGGTTGCTATCAATGTACGCGAGTGTTGACTTGGTTGCCATCAATGTACACTGGTATTGGCCAAGTTGTCATAAATGTACACGAGTGTTGGCTTGGATGCCACGAATGTACAATAGTGATGGCCTGGGTGCCAGAAATGTTAGCAAGGTTTCGGCTTGGATGTCATTAACGTGTATAAAATTTAGATTGAATGTCTTTAGTGAATACAAATTTTAGATTGGATATCATTATGTATAAAAGGTTTGGCTTGAAAGCTATGAATGAATATAAATGATAAGCTTGATAGGAATGAAATTCTCAGGGGAAATACTCAAATAAATACTCAGGTGAATAGCTAAAATCTTTTCAATTTTTTAAGCTGGCAAGTTTCCCTTTAGAAATGAATGGGCATCGTTGATTAACACGTTGACTCCGAAGGGGGACAAATGTGTATCACTAGTTAAATTGTTCATATACGCACCGATGTATATGTATAACATTTCAAATTATTTCACGATCTCTTTTGAAGGAATTTTATCATACGATGACTTTATTATCGAGCACTTATATTTTGTACACTTCTTACAAAGGATGGGAACTTATTCAAGCAGGTAAGTCGATTTTACCAATCTGTATTTTTAAACCTAACCAAATCAACTTTACGACGCGCGCAATCGTAGTCTGTTAAAGAGATTGGGGTAATTACATACGTATATTTCTACGAAGAGACTCAGCTGCTATCGTAAATGTTCCCTACGAATAAAAAGAGCATTTTTTTCCAACACGTAACACTTACCAGCTACCTAGGAAATATCTTTTACAGAAAAAAATTACATTCGATTATCTTGATCGTCATTTACTAACGTTGGACACACTTTGTCCATTGCCCAATGTATGGAGAAGCTTACAATTCACAATTTACTTTTCCTGTCTTAGTTAGAGAGTTAACTCAGTTGCATTCGGTCAACATTTCACCGTTTATGGACTGAATTTATTTCCACTAGTTCCTCCTCCGTACATTCCTCAGAGACTTGCTGTTATTGGCTGAAAAGAGATTAAATTATCTACTATTCTTGCTGTAATCACGCAATTCCCGGAGAGGTTACAATTTACTTCTCCAGTCTTAGAGGGTTAACTCGTACTTTTCCAGTCTCAGAGAGTTAACTGAGTTTCATTCATTATACATTTCACCGTTTGTGGGCAGAATTTCTTTTCTCCAGCTGCTCCTTCGCATATTTCTTAGATACTTGCCGTTATTGGCTGGCAGGAGATTAAATCGTCCACTACTGGAGCTGCAACTCCCGGTCTCCCGCCTCAGAACCTTCGTCAGGTCTCCCGGGTAGTGCAGGCTTTTATGTCGTCCCGTAGAGGACGGCCATATTGCTCGGTAATGAGCTTTGCCCTTGTAAATATGGTCCCTAATTTCACTACAGAAGTTCAGCGAGCTCTAAGTGGAGGCTTTTGGTTCAAGAATTACATAGAAAGGAGTCCTTGAGGGCTCTTCTTGAGGCCGTTAGAGGCTGCGCAGCCTCAGCCACCGCTGGGGCGCTTCTGGGCTGCCATCTCACGCGGAAACGGGAGGACGAGCCATGAGCCACTGTTGCGGTGACTAGCCTAACATCAGCCACTGTTGCAGTGACTAGCCTAACTTCAGCCACCGTTGCGGTGACTAGCCTAACTTCAGCCACCGTTGAGATCGACTAGCTTTACATTTAACCACCATGCTGTGACTAGCCTAACACCTAACATCAGGCACCACTCTAGCGACTAGCTGAACATCAGCCACCGCTGGAGCGATTAGCCTATAAGCCACCGTTGAGGTCGATCAGCTAAACATCAGCGACCGTTATGACAACTAGCCTTGAATAAGCCACCGTATTGTCACTGGCCTAATACCGATGTACCTTATACCTAATACTTCTGTAGTGACTAGCTTAACACCTAATATCAGGCCCCGTAGTAACAACTAGCCTAATCTAGGGAAATAAGTAACATCCATTAGTTGCCTAACCTCACGCTATAGTACTAGCTCGAGGTAGATCTCATGCTATAGTGTGGTAGACCTCATGCTATAGCAGCAACGAGTAGCCTACACCAAGAGAACGACTAAGCATACGGCCGTTTATTAGACTGACGCTACCTCTGCAAACGAGGCATAAGACTAAACCAATCAGAACTGGCTGGTTGGGTGTGAGCTTTGGCTGGTGTGAGCTTTGGCTGGTGTGAGCTTTGGCTGGTGTAAGCTTTGGCTGGTGTGAGCTTTGGCTGGTGTGAGCTTTGGCTGGTGTGAGCTTTGGCTGGTGTGGGCTTTGGCTGGTGTGAGCTTTGGCTGGTGTGAGCTTTGGCTGGTGTGGGCTTTGGCTGGTGTGAGCTTTGGCTGGTCCGATTCTACGAACTGGACTACACGATGAACAGTATTCTAGGACTCTGACTCAAGGATTCCTGATTAAAATGTTACCAATCATTGGTGCATTCCAAGTATTTCAGTGGGTAAAATGCCAGACTAACTCAAAACTTGGATTCAAGACTATATTAATCCTAGATTGATTAAATTAATGAAATCTAAGTTCCAAGCTTTTTTGTACCTAGGTTTTAAGGTTTTCTTAAACTTTAACTAAAGAAAATCTCACAACTCGAATCCAATACATTCTTCATACCATTGTTCATATCTCCACAGCACAGTAGACTCCATATGTTCCTTAAGCTGGAAGTCAAGATTCTCCTGAAAATTACACTCTAAAACCTTAAACTATAGAATTTAAACATTTCTATGAATGTTTCACTGAATATTTCACTGGATTTCACTGAATATTTCAATGAATTTCACTTACTATTTCACTGGATTTTACTGATTATTTCACTGGATTTCACTGAATATTTCAATGAATTTCACTTACTATTTCACTGGATTTTACTGAATATATCACTGGTTATTTATATTTTTCACGTTGGTTACAAATTAGTTAATTTAGTTTGTTTGTTAACAACAAGAGTATTCAGGGCATGTTCATAGCTAATGTGGAAAGCATCAACAGTGTTTGTGCCATAAATTAAATTGGCCTTGCGAACATATACAATTTTTTATTATATTTTCTGATTATTAATTTTAGAGACATCAATCTTAAAACGTTAACACGGGGATGTTAGATTGAGTTTCTATACTCAAACTCAAACTCAAATTAAAGCCAATTTTAGTGATGAATTTTGAGAGTAAACATTAAATGGATCACGCCTTTATTTAGCTTTAATTAAATATTTATAACAATCTAGTTTGTGACGGCCTGGTCACGCCGCAGTCAGTGTTATTGGCTACCATTCCTCACGGTGAGTGATTTGAATCAATGAACATATACCAAAGCGTGAGGATTATAGTGTCTTAAAATTTAGACAATTTTACGTCACGAATTTCTCCTATAATAGTTGTTTACATTCTGCTAAACTAATGAACTAATATTTCTGCTGCAATAGTTGCTGACACTTGAAGAGCCGATTTTGGACATTTGAATAAGCATGACTTGAAGCATGAATAACACCCTTTGACTATAGCTATTGATTACTGCTTTGAAATCTCATTGATGCAAAGAACACTTCCATCATCTGGAGGTAACAGCTAAAATAAGAGCTTTAATATTGCATTCAGCACTCATTCCAAAGACATCGGTAGCTCTTAGTGAGAATATTCAGGAACTGAACTGAACTATTTCTATATCATTTGGATGCAAGTGATCAAACATGCCACTTGTCGTTCTTCACGACGCTCCAGTATATCTAATGCAAGTCTTTTCATGAGTCATAAATCAAAATAAATATTCTAATCTTCATAAAATAGCGTCTTCCAATGGCTTTGATACGAGACATTCTGGTCTCCTTTGAGTCGAGGCTTCGCAATAACCTCAATGCATTGCAGAATCTTCGATACAAGATATTCCAGCAACCTTGATTTATCAGCTAAGCTCGAAAGCATGCAAATGTTATGCTAATTCTCCGTAGAGTTTAGAGGATCGGCAACGCCAGCGCCATCTTAGTGACGACTGACTGCACAAACACTGGACTGCGTACTCCCATGTCTTAATTATCGCTATGACTGGGGAGGACTCTTCAATGAATACGTCTTGTGTACGCTGTCATACATCGATTTGTACCGCGATGTACAGAGCAGTGCGTGAAATGGCCTTGCGCTTCTGTTGTGTTCAGTTGTTTGAAGCACATCTAGTGTTTTGTCTCGTGTCATATTTGGAGTACGGGACTGCACTTAGAACTCTGTTTCCGTTCACAAGTGTAGCTATGCATTTGTTTTAAATAAATTTTGAGTTTGTCTCTATTCGTAGGCGATCAGAAGATACATTTTATTAATGAAAGGAGTTTCTACTCAACGAGTCGTCTCTAAGATTGATTACGCGTCTATTGTGACGGATGCTCACAAGTTTCAAGTATAAACCAATGAAACACTGGTAAAGTGATCGAAACTGATATTTGAATCAAGTATTGTTTTAAAACAGACGTTCTGTAATGTACAGATAGATATTCCACCATATAAGTTGAGCGGATTGAAAACTGCAGCTAGAACATTGAGATCATGGAATTTCACAAGATTACATTTTCCGTAATGGCCGACTGACAGGAGATGGATGACTGAGAAGCAGCAGCCAGAGCACGACGACTGGTGCGGAAACTCCTTTGTGGATAGTTCTTCATCGCAAACACGTAGCGCTCTTGTGCTATAGCCTGCACAATCAGACGCACAATATTAGTGACAGATGACGTAAGAAAAAGTCATTTATCGTCATTGTTGAAAAAGAGTGTTTTCAATCTTTATTAACGAAAATCAAAAATCAATTGAGTAAATACTTCGATGATGAGAGGACAGAGAATATTTTGCACATTTTTATACGATTGTTCTCTGATATATAAATGCGCAATTAAATCTTCATTACCAATTATTATGGCACTTAAATTTTGGTTAATTTTTTTGAAATTCTTCTATGCGATTTAACCCTTGAATTGAGTAAATAATTGATTTTGGGGGATAGCACAACATGTAGATTCGAAAATCGTATCTTCAGCATTATTAGCAGTGTACAACCACCCCAGAAGCCAACTCCAAGTTTGTGTTGAGTATTTGTACAGTACAAGCAGCATGGTATCAAATACAAGCACAAATCGTTTTGTGTGGATTACGTCAATCAAGGGTCCATCATCTAAGCTATTCGCGAGATTACTGCAATGAGCAGTGCTGCCCAAAACATTAGTTAGCGTCGATGACCGGAAAGAACGAATGATAAATGATTTGCAAAGGCTTTTCGAGAATTGCTTTGGTGCCGATTGCTGGACGTAATGACGCATGGGCCACCTAATGAGGAAAAGCAAACTCGTCCATTTTAAATTCAAGTTACATCTTTGCACTTTTTTTAGGAATATCTTCACGGGCTTGCCTTCTTCTATGGTGTGTATCCCATTGAAAGAGTTGCATTTCTCCAAGGTGGGTATCGTATTGAAAAGGTTTTCTTTCTTATGAAGTAGGCTTCTCATTCAAAGAATTTACTTTCTGTTCGAGAGAGTTAGCCTTCTTCCAAGATAGGTATCGCATTGGAAGAGTTTCCCTTTTTCCAAATCGCATTGAAAAAATTTGTCTGATCCAAAGTAGGTATCGCATTGAAAGAGATCACTTTCTTCCGAGATGGGCATCGCTTTGAAAGATTTTTCCTTCCTCGAAGAAGAGTATTACAAACAATTGCTCTAGAGTGAGTTTTGGAGAGCCTGAAGTAAATTCTTGAAGACGTCACCTCTAGCAACGCCCGGGGTCGCTCGACGGCTCCTAAATTTCAGCTTAGTTAATAAGTTTCATGAATGGTTGATGCTATTCCGTTTCAAGCGTCAGGAATATTATGAACTTTCTAAGCTTATGGAAAGTTTGCGTTATTGACGAAAGTTTGTATTGGGAACGGAAGGAACTCTATATTTGATGCGTTGAGAGCGTGAGGGCGGAATTGCTGGGCTATGTGTGAATAAAAGTGAAGTTTTCTTTACAATCTGGTCCAGCTTATACCAAATTCTTCAAACCAGCTCCAGTTTTCTTAGAGGTTTGCAAAAATTCAACACAACGTTACCAATGTCGTTCACATTATTCCATAAAATGAGTAAAAGGAGCTTCATTACTTGCTGCGTTGTTGAAATTATAAAAGTTCATTTTCTTTTCGAATGAATTCCGTAGAGAATTCGACTTATTTTAGCAAATAACCTGCATGAATGTATAAACTAAAGCAATATTGCGCAAAATATTTCTCACTCAAGACTTGAGAGAAAGTTTTTAAATAAGCCCTTAAGTTTATTTCACAGCAGGCGCCCCACATCCGCGCTCATTTTTGAAATTTACAGCCGTGAAGTTTTAGAGTTTTCTGAACTGCTGAAGCCACTGCGCCTCTTTTATATTCCGCGAGGCCTTGCCGGCGCATTTGTTTTGCTACAGAGAATAATTTGATGTAAATCGCCAACATTAACTTTGAATTACGGAGTGAAATATTCGTTTCTAGATGTTATAACACGTTGACTGCTTGTTGACCCACCGGGGATCACTGAGGGGATTTCCAGTGACCCACGGGTGGTCACAAACTAATTTTTGACATATACTTGATGAAAATTGAATAACCAAGACTTTTCAATCAATCTTTCATTTATTTCAGCATTAAATATTTAAATCGAGTTCAATTTGCCCTGAATATTGAAATTCTTTTCAGTTTAAAATGTTAGCGATTTTAAAATAACCTTCTGTCAGTTTGTCCCCATATTCAGGTGGTTTGCTCGATAGCACATGTGGCGCGTAGCTGCAATTGAAGCTCTCACCGAAAGTTCACTCAACAGCTCCTGCGAACAGCAGACAAACTTACCAATCAATTAGGCCGCTTGGAAGTTGCCAATGAGGGAGCCTCGAGCCTCTCAGTGGGCTGTAATTGGTTAGGAGCATCAAAGTCGCATATCGCTGACATTGACCACGTCCTGATGCTCCGCAGGCTGTCTTTGTAGACGGCGGCTCTGGACTTCCTATTCAAGGGACGCTGGAGCTGTCAGGTCCAGCCAACTTAGCTGGCTTTTAGTGCCCTCCTCGGTTGCCAGATGCTTTTAGTGCGCTCCTTGGTTGCCAGGTGCTTTCAGTGGCCTCTACAGTTGCCAGATGCTTTTAGTGCGTTCCTTGGTTGCCAGATGCTTTGAGTGGCCTTTACATACGGTTGCCAGATGCTTTTAGTGCTCTCCTCGGTTGCCAGATGCTTTTAGTGCTCTCCTCGGTTGCCAGATGCTTTGAGTGGCCTTCACGTACGGTTGCCAGATGCTTTGAGTGGCCTTCACGTACGGTTGCCAGATGCTCTAGTGTCCTCCAAGTACGGTTGCCAGATGCTCTAGTGCTCTCCAAGTACGGTTGCCAGATGCTCGCTCTTCACAATTTCCAGATGCTCGCCCTTCAAGGCTGCCAGATGCTCAACCTCCGCGATTGCCAGATGCTCTAGCACCCACCAAGTACGGTTGCCATGTGCTCTGATTCCCCTCATATATTATAAATTTCAAGTATTAGCCTAATAATAAAGCTCATAGCGTAGCCGAATCGAGCGAAGGCTGATCAGCTGGCTGATCAGCAAATGCTGGTTGATCAGCAAATACGATGCGAGCTGCACAAGACCTGCGACAACGAAAGTGTGGCAAATTTGGTCAAAACTGACAGGGCTCCAAAGAAAGTAGCGCTTGGGGCTGTAGAGTGATATCCTTCTAACGACACACTGTATTTACAAAACTAATAAGAGCTTCTTCAATTTCAGATTTTGAAAGAGTTTTGTAGTTCGTGAAATACGTGTTCTTGTTGAAAACTGCTTGTAAAATGCCAGTTTGCGAATAAGATCATTACAAGCACTATCTTCTTTCCATCGTAGCTTTTGTTTGAGTAACGCAATTTGCATTCCGATTTCGCGTTTGGTACCAGCATATGATAAATATTGTAAGCGCACATTCGTGCGCACTTTTAATAATCTGCGCTATTTTTTGAATCTGCCAAATTTTGCTATGCTGTTTCACTGTCGAGGGTATTAAAAATCCCGGCCCTGGTGTCTAATAATCTGCGAGGGGCTAAAAAATCTTGCTGACCCTGGGTTCTTCGGTAGCAGCGACGTCTGGTACTGGAGCCTGGAGTCAAAATCGAGCAAGGACGAGCTAGAGAACTCGTGCAATGTACGAGTAAAATAACACAATGAAAAAATTTACCAACATCGTTCGATTTGCGATGTAAGATTACGTGGGTTGTTGGAACATCCGACGTACGATATTTAGCGTAAAGAAACGAGTTGAAATATCTTAGGGGGAAAATTTCAAAATCAATAACAATGGTAAGAATATGGATCAGATTTTTTTGGTATTGTGCTGGTAGAAGGAGGGCTTCAGGGTACCTGACGTCAGTAATTACAGCCTGTGTCTCATCTCAGTGAATGTAGCACGACTCATTCGGCAGACCTCGTGACGCTCATGTATTTTTAAGATGTAGAACATTTCTGGCGTTGGTGAAAGGTTATTTTAACACAGTCTCTCTCATTAATTTGGGCAGACGGGGGCTAAATTAACAGAGAGTCACAGCTAAGTTTTGTGTTAGTATTACGGTTCGTGAATGAAATATTTTCCTCCACTGACGTGGAAAAATATCAAGTGCCTACACTATGCATTGAGACGAATTAAAAAATTCGTTACACCTGAGTTATAAACTACAGAGTTTAGTACCAACAGACCGAGACGCAAAGATTGCCTGTAAGCTAGAAATAATACCAATATAACAAAGATTCCCGACTTGATAACGACCACCCAGGACTCCGAGATTGGTCCGTGTGGCAAAATTACAGCGAATCTCAGAAAATCCGCACAGCTCCTAGACCGTCGTATTGGCTTTGCCAGGTCAAAATCTGCGGCCGCTTAAAGATATGCCAGGAGGCTGAAAAACTTTTCTGACTGTCGTGCAGCGGCCGTGTTTTAGAGTACGAGGTGCTTCGAGATTAACGCCGTTCGTTCGTGTAATCTAAAGAATAACATCTTTCGTTGTTATGATCTAAAAACAACACTTTTCGCAGTGGTACTCTAAGGAACAACATCTTTCGCTATAGGGATCTAAAAAACAACAACTTTCGCAGAGGTATTCTGAAGATTAACGCCTTTCGCCGGGGTAATCTCAAAACTAACACCGCTCACCAGAGGGATCTCAAGATCAACTCCATTCGCGAGAATGTCAAGAGCGCAATCTCGCGGGCGAGTGGCGACCGCAACTTGGAACCTTGACAAGATTTCGCGATGGACCTGCCAAGGTTAATGGAGAGAAGTGCACTAACTGGGACCAGGTTAATGGTGAGAAGTGCGCTAACAGGGACCAGAGAGAAACTGGGACCACAGAGTAACTGGGACCTGAAACTAACAGGAATCATGTGCTAACTGGGATTTGCTGCTAACCAATATAGCAGCTCTAACGTGGACCAGACTTCACGTCATTTCTTGGTCACATCGCAATACAGCGAGTCACTAGGTGTTTGGTGGTTGCCCTCACAGTGGCGTTATGGTATTTCTTATATTTGTGTGCCTGAGGGTAAAATGAACGTTCTAGCAATGGCTTGTTTGGACCATTCCATTGCAGGTTCGTAACAAGTTATAGACGCTCGAGTTTCAAAGAAGCTTAATGGAAAACTTCCTAGTCGTTCAGGAAAAAGCCTAAAGCGCAAACGTTTTTTTTAGCGAGACAGAACTCCTGAAAAAGTCACCTTGGCCTTAGATTTTGAATGGGAACAGTAAACTAGCCAAAAAATGTCCCGTAGCCGTGCGCGGAAGGCACTTTCTTTTCGTTGGAACTCGTCCTGGGATTATTTTGTCTAATCTTTCCTAACAAGCTTTTCAAGCTGCAGTCTTCTAGTCTTTGATTCTGTAGAGAAATTTGGAGCGTCCTGCAACATGTGAAGGTTAACGGCCATGTCTTAAAAATGAAATAAATCTAAAATGAATTAGAGACGAAAAACACGTTGAGCATTTTAAATCTCAATTGAATCATGCAGTTATAAAAAAGATGCACTATATTGAGGGCATTTTCAGAATGAGTTGTTGTCTCGAAGGATTAAATTTTCGCAAGGAATACTGCATGTTAGTTTAGAGGCGGAAACCTCAGATGATTAATTACAGATTACACACGCCTTAAACTGCCGAATTTGCTTGGTGTAACGATATTTAGTGCGTCAATTGATACTTCTTTACTAGATCATTAATTATTGGTGCTATTGCTTTTTAATAATCATTCATCTTCAAATGGGTGGTCCTGTTCAACAGCTACAAAACTTTCAACCTTATTTTTAATTTCAGCAGGTTAATATTTCCGAAACAATATACAATTTTAACAATTTGGTTACTTCATATCTCTGCATACCAACAGTAGGAAGATAGATTAGAATAGATTAAACATTAGCTTAAGCCTCCTTAACCGCAACAAAGGTGTTTCAAAGAGAGGAAGGAGGAAGGTACCAATTAGTTTGGAGTTAAGGGAACGCTGTATCAATGCGCAAGGTGCATAGAAGCCGTGAGTTGATGAGGAAGTTCATGAAACAAGATAATGGTTGAAGAAGAAAGTAGTTGGTTCTTAAAAATAGGACAGCAGTGAACCCGAAAAATATGGTTTGTTACAAAACAAAAAACCTATTCTACATCAAGAAAAGAAAGGCCCTCCTACCTGTTAGCTCGGAACCTCACATATTTCCCCTGGGAGCACTAATTCCCATAGATACAGTAACCATATCTCCTGAGGGGACAATGGGATATCGAAGGTAATACAGTTGAATCATTTCAAAGTGTAATAAATTATTTTCTAATGAGTTTTTTTCACACAATCAGTTTTGGTTAATGTGGTTTCATGGAACTGACGATCGAGATGGATTTTACAGTGATTTCAAATTCAGAATTCTCAAACCGCTCATCACTTCGCGTGTTTTTATACTCGCCGTAATTGAACAATAATTGACGCGCGTGAGCCATGATTGCTAATCTCCATATTATAGAATTAATTGCTTCCCGTGAATTGATTTCTGGCATTGAAAAATTATCAAAGCAATCACGTGCAGTTGTGGGGCTTCCTTCTAGATTTGTTTTCGCGTCTCTTAGCTCATTATTTCCTATTGTGTTCTTGCGAACACAAAAAGCTCTTTACTCGGAACTCTATTGTAGTTTTTGTGAGGAGAAAAAGAGCAGTACAGGGGTATAGGTTTCAATATTGATAGATGAAAGATGAACCTTCAATACAGCTCAATAAGTATTTTAGTTTCCCGTACGGCGTTGAAAACTTTGATTGTCGTTTTGATTTGTGTAGTTGTTTGCGTCTTGTATAAAAGTGGGATGATGTAGAAAGAAATAGAAGAAGTAGAAAGAAATATTATAATAATTACTAGATCATTAATTATTGATATTAATATAATAAAGCAATAAATAATAATTTAGACGTACTCACAGGTTATTTCGAAGAACGAATGCTCAACGCCGGTACAATGCTAATATTGTTACAAGAACTTTTGGTTGATGAACCAACGACGTCTCCTTAGAATGATAGTGCGACGTTTGCGTAGAATAGAATGACAGTTGATGTTATCTTCATGTTGAGGATATGTGGTATTTTCTGCCTTTGAATTGACGTAGAATCGGTTATGAAAATTAATAAATTGTTGCAAAGTTTATTTTTGGAATATCATACCTGAGATACAACGTGTTTGTGGAATTCTATTGGACTTGGTTGTTGCCGGGATAAAATGGCACACCTTGGTTTACCAGGCACTGGATCTTTTTAGGATGGGCCTAGTTAGTGAATGAAAAGATCATGTCTGTTCATCAACTACGAGCAACAATTGACTTCGCACTGGTTTACAGAATTCACTATTTACACTCAATATAACACCAACCCAACCCTATGTTTAATTAAATTTTTTGAAGTCCGATTAACTTTGGTTCTAAACGAGAAATTTATGTCAGATATGAATTGAATGATATAAAATTTGAATTTAGTAAAATTTGAAATACATATTTTTTGCTAGCGAACTCGATTAACGACCATGCGAAAATGCAACTGAAAAATAGCCCAATTCAAGATAAATACAATTGTTCTATGCTCTTAGTCATACATAGTTCAAAACATGATGGGTGAAATTTAGGTTGATGTTGGATGAAATGTATATAAAATGTTGGAATGTTGGGTGAAATATATATAAATGAATTACGAAAATGTTGGTTGAAATTGGTAATTCTGACAGCTCACTTACAACAAGATGTTGAAATCCTCACTTTGAAATCCCGATGTTGAAATCCCCACTTTGAAATCCCGATGTTCAAATCCCCACTTTGAAATCCCGAAGTTCAAATCCCCACTTTGAAATCCCGATGTTGAAATCCCCACTTTGAAATCCAGATGTTGAAATCCTCATCTGTGGCATCTTGTCTTAATATCATGTGTGTAGAGCTCTATTGTGGAGCAACGCTTAAATTGCAAATGTACGAGTCTCTAAAATACTTTTTCCGTTTTGTATTCATAGACAATGAACAACACCTTGGTTTCTTCTCCATAGTGAGAAATGGCGTAAACTTGCCGTATCAAGCTACTTCAAATCAAAAGTTTAGGTCATCATTATGCGTAATGATTCGGATTAAGTGAGGGTATGCTTTCTTTATATTCTAATTCAAAAATAATGAAACATGAGACCAAAGCAAAACAGTGAAAACGCAGTCACCATCCCAATTTTATGCGATACGCCCAGACAATAAACTACCCATATTAAATAAAAACAAAGACAAATTAAATACTAAGACTAAAATTAAATACTACGACAATAAACTAACCATATTGAATAAAAACTCAGACAAATTAAATGCTACGACAATAAACTAAACATATTAAATTAAACTCAGACAAATTAAATACTAAGACAATAAACTAACCAATATTCACTAAACTTTTCTTAACATGGGGGAATTAAGGGAAACGTTTCAGGCTTAAAGAAGCAAACGCTTATTTCTGAGCTTATCTCCCCCAAAGAAGGTGTTTAGCAGCGTCTCGAGCCTCGTCGTCCACTTTGAGGCAGAGAATTTCATTCAGCGAGCAGGAGCCGGAGCGCCGCGCTGGGGAGACTGACAGGTAATCCCGCGTCCAGATTTAATAAGCATTAGTAGGATTAGTTTCAGTTCACGTAGGCTGTGATGAGGCCTTCATGAGGCGTTTATCTTGCAGGATTTCTTGAAAAGAAGGAACGTCAAGTTGTTTTAGTTACCGCAGTCAGTGTGAGAGACTTTCTACAGCGGCGTGTGAGTTGGTGACCAGTACGATTTCAGCGAGTGACAGACTTCCTACAATGATATGAGTTGGAGACCAGCACGATTTCAGTGAGTGACAGACTTCCTACAATGATATGAATTAGTGACTAGCACGATTTCAGCGAGGGATAGAGGGCGGAGGGAAGCAATTAAACTGATCGGTAACAGCGGCAGCAAACTGAATTTTTACATACATTTGCTGAAGGTAAAGTGAAGGCACGTTCCTATTGATATTTTATTCGCTTTTATTTTGAGTATTGACACGGAGTTTAAATTAGGTTGAACAGTGAACTCGAAGTTAAACCATTGCGGTTAACGAGTAAGGCGAAAGTCTTTTCTACAATACTTTAGCCTGCTCAGCGACGTTAACTCTGCATTAGCAACTCATAAATTCAAGTAATTCTATGAATCTGGGGAAAGAATTTCACTGTTATTGCAGTCAAGTTATTGTAAAGGTATTTTAAAGGCCGGTTGTCGTAAAGGCATTTTAAAGTCAAGTTATTGTAAAGGTATTTTAAAGGCAGGTTGTTGTGAAGGGATATTTGTGCAACGCAATGGACAGATGCTAGAAGCATATTTCCGAGCAAACGTGCAAGCGCAACTGCAGAAACAAAAGTTACAGTTGTCGCCAGAAACATCGCTGACGTCAGCGACATCTCGCGAATGCTACCGCAAGTGATGCAAGAGAAAGGGAGGCATGAGGCACCTCACAGCAAACCAAGTCAACACTAATCTTTTGATAAGGCTTTGCGAGGTAACTTTCTGCGGCAATCTGGCGTTAGAGCGTTGTTTGTTCTGCAGGTATTGCTTGCAGCAGCAGCACTCGACCACAGCTAGCGAGATCCGAGCGCGTTGCGATCCCAGGAGCGTTCAAAGGCAACGACCCAGTCGTCAAATTAGCCGGATTTTGCTTCTACTGTGGAGTGATTTCGAAAGGCCCGTAATTGTCGCCAAATTTACGTAATTAATGAAGTTTGACTACGGAGTGCCGCGTAGTGCACGACTGGGTCTGTGGGGGAGTGAGGGTAGATGGGAGATTGAAGTAGATGGAAAGGAGAGGGTAGATGGGAAAGTGAGGATAGATGGGAACGTGAGAGATGAAAAACTGCATGAGGTTTGGTGTGATAGTGAGGGTAGATAGGAAAGTGAGGGTAAGTGGAAAAGTGAGTATCGGTGGAAGAGTGAGGGTCGGTGTGCGGTCTATTTTCAAAATTGAAATTTCACACTAGGTTGGTGGATATTAGACTAGAATAGATGTTAGTGGGAATTAATGAATTGTTGGGAATAGAGACATAAGCTAAGAATAATTTTTTTAAGGCATTCACGTCGATATTTCTGTCAACGTATAAATTAAAACCTTATATGTTAAATTCTTCGTCTATAATTTTAAGTTATCGAATCAGAAATACTAGAATTCATTTTGCATAAACTCTCGAATGGCACGATGGTTCAAATGACACGAAACGAACATGAATGGTTTGGTCCAATTATACACTTTTATTCTGGCATTACGGTGGAAATAAAATTCCGGATTAAAAACATATAATATTATTCTCTCTAAAAAACTTTTCCCACCACAACCGTTCCCACTCCAGTTATTCCCACCTCCACCATTCCCACCTCCATCACTCCCACCCACACCATTCCCACTCCAGCTATTCCCACCACAACCATTCCCACATCGACCATTCCCACCCCACCATTCCCACTTCCATCATTCCCACTTCAACCATACCCACCCCAACCATTCCCACCCCAAACATTCCCACCTCCACCATTCCCACCCCAACCATTCCCACCTCCACCATTCCCAGCTCCACCATTCCCACCTCCACCATTCCCACCTCCACCACTCCCACCCCAACCTATCCCACCCCAACCATACCCACCCAACCATACCTACCCCAACCATTCCCACCCCAACCATTCCCACCCCAACCATTCCCACCTCCACCATTCCCACCCCAACCATTTCCACCTCCCCCATTTTCACACCAGCTACTCCTCTCAACAACTGGTGTCACTTTCAGCGCTGCACTCAGAGGACATTGCTAACACAGCCACGGCGGCCAAGCACCGCCTTCAATTTTGCGTTTTGAAGACACAAGATAAAGATCCGAGGCTCTCGGACAAACAAATCGGAGGCCAATATCATATGTGGCGCCCGGCTCACGGCGCGCCGGTTGTGCACAAACATGAACAGAGCAGCCGCAATATTATTGTGTTGATGGAACGAGAAGAGGTTTTATTCCAATGAAGTGGATTCACGTATCATAGATTGATTTTCCCAAATGGATAGGACGCAATGGAGGGTGTTTCGGGTAAATCCAGCACCTAATTCAAACACATGTGTTAGATACCGGGTTTTTGTCTTTCGCTCGCAGGAAGAAAGGCTAGTTCGTAATGTGTGCTCGAACTCTCAACTTTCACTTGAGAGGCAAGCGCACTAACCGCTAGACCGAGGTGGAGTCGAAATTGGTAGTAACATGGTATAGGTCAAGTTCAATGCTTAATTGCCAAAAATTTTTAGCTCAACGGTGTCCTAATAATACATATCATAGTTCGTATTATATGGGGAAACATAGAAATGTGTTCTGAATGGACACTTTTCGATGAACTTTATTAATTACAGCTTTTGTCATTCAAATTCCAATTACCTCACAAAGAACAAAATATTTTCCTCGTCCAGGAAAGTGTCATTTGTGGCCAAAAATAATTGGATTGACAAATTTCAAGCTAAAGCTCTCTAGTTGGGGCTTTTTAATACAACATTTGATCGAACTTTAGCTGTAGCCAGAGAGAAAGGCAATTCGGCAGTCCTGACCACAGGCACTAGACCGGACGCATTTCATTACACCCTGGTATTCGTCTCGCTCCTTCCAGGACCAATCCTGCATCAGTGTTAGCAAAATATTTCAGTTGAAGCTACCTCGTGCATTTCTTGCTCTGTGCAGCTCATAAACTGCCTTGCTTCTACATGTTTACGTAAAAATTAGCACTGGGTTGTTCATCTGTTAAGAATTCCATAATTCTATGAGTATTTATGAGTAAATGAGTCAATCTACGTTGTGAAATTTGAGAAGTATTACATTTTCTTCCTAAATTTCAGATGATGAGCAAAATTAGTCCATAATATTTTGACCCTCGTTGCTCTTGCTCTAAAATGTAAGCTTTCGATATCATGCTTCCGTCACTCAGTTCCAGGACACAATGGCGAGTTAGCGCAAGATAGCTTTTAGGTAAATTAGCCTCTCAAAACTCGCTCCGACTCCCATCCGGGAGATTAAAACAACGAGGTTTGTGAATGGATTGCACGGTCTAAAAGCTTCACTTCCAAGAATTTCGCGTTAAATTTTGGTGATGAAAACAGTCGAGAGGTTCGCCATCCGCCAAACTCCAGTCAGGCCTCACTGACACCGTCGCTGCGCTTCGGCTGGGAGGGTTTTTCTTTTCAGTCAAAATTCTCAAGTTTCAGCTCTTTTTAAAATATATTTGACTAAAAAGAACATCCAACATGGATGCAGGGTTGCCTGACGCTTGATAAAGTACACGGCCAAACTATAAGTCGGAATTATTAGTGGGTGAAAATGAAGTGGGTAGCTTTTCTAATGTGGAAATATTGTAACTGGAAAACAAACTTGAGTCCAGGAAAAAACATTAATTTGCGGATGCTGAGTACTATGGTGTCGCTTGCTGCAGCACGTTGTTATTTTGAGCTTTTATTTTGTTTATTTTGTTTATTCTGAGCTATTTTAAGTGATCGCAAAGTGACTCCAGTGTTCAAATCCAGAGAGAAGAAAAACCTCCAGCATAATTTACTTTCAAATAACGCTGACCACCTCCGCATCGATAGTGTGTACTTTCGTTGAAGCAGAAACAAATGGTATTTTGAGGTCAATAAAGAAGGAATGTAACATTTCAGAGAGGGACTCTAATAACCTATGTGTAAATTTTTGATCAACTTTTATGGTATTAATATCCTGTGTTGGAACATCAGTGATTTCCAAAGATTCAGAATATTGCTGAGACTGAAGTGCCGCTGTTTTTCTGGCTAGCCTCAGCGGTGCATTTCTATCAGGAGGTTGCGAGTTTACTTCTTCATCCTGCGTTGGTTAACCCAGCGCTTTTCACCGGTAAGCGGCTGCAAAAGGGATTGAGTTTGAGTTCTCAACCCGCAACTCAAACTGAGATTTGGAATGAGTGTCCCATATGCTATTTCCTAATATTCTCTAAGAGCACTCAAGTGCAATTTTATTCCGTTTTCTAAAAACGTCAAAAGAAACTTGGCAATCAAATTCAAAATAAATTATGCGAGAAACTCAACACGAGCAGAAGACGTCAAGTTGTTCATATTTTTTCCATTGATACCCGTGATAAAGGCAGACCACCACTGGTACTTGATCGAATTTGTCGATAGCAAACAACAGTAGCGGCAGCGGTGTGTGTGCGCTCGTGTGTGAACCACAAACACGAAAGCCACCCTTAATATAGGGGAGTCACACAGCCATCACTCAATGTACACATGAATTACCAATAAAGTCATCCAATTCTCATCCCTGAAAGCAGCCAATAATCAGCCAATAGAGGAAGCCGATGCTGCCAGCCAATAGAAGGAGCCTCTGGCCAGCCTGACTGTTCCGCTGAGCCTCATCTGGGAAGGAAGCATAAAAATATATCTATTGGCCGTTACTGGGCATCGGCTTGATGGTGTGTTGGGTGTTAGAGGGCATGGGGGGGGGGGGGGGGGGAGAGCTGCTGCGAGGCCTTCCATGTGATGAGATGGAGGAGTGTTCGACTTGGGATGTGAAGAGGGTCTCTGCGAGGGACCGACGCGGTGCGATGGATGCGATGTCAGATTTTTTTTGTTTCTCAGTGCACCCTAATAAATTTCGCTGTGGATTTGTTGAATTTTTGGAAACTTTGTGGAAATGCACGGCTTCAGCCTTTGGGTTAAATTGTGATCTTGTCTCGTTCAATGCAAGAAATACCTCTCTCGATGATATCGTTCCGGGCTACTCAGCACAGACACTTTAGAACTGAAGAAAGGGGCCGCAGTGACACGTAAGCGTATATTTGAGGCACATTGGAAATTATGTAAGAAAAGTTTATTTTAATTCGAAAGAGCTCAGAAGATAACACACCGAAACACTGGTTGGTCGTGAGTACGTTGCATTCCAAACAGAAAAGAGCTTAAAAAGTTTTTGCTTGTACGTAGCACTTCAAAATACATTAAAGAGTTAAGATATTTCTTCTCGTTCGGGGGTAACACTTCAAAACTGAAAGAGCTAACTTTTCCTCACACGTTGCTCATCAAAACGGGACAGAACTTTGAATATTCTCCTCGTATGTTGGACTGCAAAACAGAATGGCTGAGAAATTTTTTGTGATACGTTTGTTGTCTTGCAAAACAAATAGCAGCTTAGAAATTTCTCCTAGTACTGCACATCTAAACAAAACAAGCCCAATAATTTCTTGTATTACGTTTGTTGCGCTGTAAAAAAATAACAGTTTATAAATTTCTCCTAGTCCGTTGTACTTCAAAACAAAAAAAGGCATAGAAATTTCTCCACTGAGTCGTGAGGACTACACAACCTGCGGAGCAGCAGCAGCAGCAGCGGCGGCCTCAATGTAAACTTCGCAAATTAATTCTTCAGACGAGAAAACTTGCAGGGGCCATCATGGCACTGAGCAGGCGGCACAAAAAGGCAAAGCTGGCCTGCGCACGCCGCCTTGCGGAGGTTGATCACAACTTTCGCCCCCCGCATCAATCCTCTTCATGAGGCAGCCCTCCTATAATTCTCTCGTTGACAGCCGTAGAATTTTTCTCTCGAGACTCTGTACTTTGAGGACACGAATGTTTTTTCTTCAGAACTGTTTAGCGGGCTTCTAAGTTAAGGCGCTCGGAACTTAGGGAGGATCAAAACTTGGTACTTTGTGCAATATACTCTGCAGAAATGTGCGCAATACAGTAATCTATGTACGGTATACTGCCCGTGAAAGTACCTGCGTAGGTTCTGCTGTTATTTTAAAGAGTTAAGGAACAGTTTTGGCGCGTCGTGGCTGCTGTTATTTGTTTGTTTCTTATTTGGTATCGTTCGCTACTGCATTCATTTGGAAGTTTTTATCGCGTTAAAATTTCATTGAACAATAAAATTTCAACGCGATGAAAATTTTCAAATGAATGCAGTAACGAATGATATCAAATAAGATATAAATAAAAACAGCAGTCTTAGGTAGCCATAAGAAAATTAATCAGATATTTGTCTCTATTATATTGACATACAAGCGCATTCTACTAGTATGCTTAACTAATTCTAAGCTAAAAACCTGAATAATTCGAAGTGATTATATTGTTGTCTGTTAGTTACTTGGCACATATATTCTTAGGTTGTAATTGCAACAATGTAAATGCTTGTGGTAAATACATCATTCATATATTTTAAAATATTCAAAATTAAATGTAATGTTTTACCTCGAAATTTATTTCTCTGCAGATTTGTTTCCATCGAAGTCTCGTAGCTTATCTGGCCTTCGAAAATATAATGTAACGTGCTGAATGTCCGTTAGTTTTTGTTTTTCATTAATAATCCTTCAAAGCTTTCGAAAAGATACTTTAATTAACGGATAAGAAACCATGCTGTATTTACAGGGACAGCATAGATCTAAGGCTTAGAGAATTAAAGAAGGTTCTGTTCTTCGAAAAGGAGTTGGTTCAATGAAAATTCTCCATAATAGATGGGAAATGTCAGGATATTTTGCAGTTTTCAATGCAACGAACTTTCTTTATGATCGGTACGAAAAAAATACTCAATTATGAACGTCAACCATTAACAGATTTTAGCAGGATTAATTATGTGTTTTGTCTTTTGCCACTATTATTGCCTCATCAATTATAATTGATGATACAGTAACCATTTGGAAAAGAAAATGTCGGGATAAAAATACCAATAGAAGTTATTACTCCATAAACTTTCAATGCCAAATTTCCGAGCCTAAGCCTTGGCAAATCTCGGTTGGCTGTATTGCAGTTCGACGTCCACCACCTCAGCTTCAGAACCGTTGGTCACAGGCGCACATCAGCTCTGTTACACCTACGCATGTCTGCCAGGCGCTCCTTTCGCAGGTCAAAGAAGATCCTGGCTAGCAAAATGCAGATTTTTGCAAACCTGCTTGATGTTCCCTTGGTTCCCCATCTACGCCGAAAAATTCCCCTAAGGGCAATGTTTAACGCAAGAAAAATCGAACACTTTAGTAGCGTTTTTTCGTGGCAAATGTCAGCCACACCAGCCATCAAACCTGACGCCTTGCATGCATCAAGGGAATGGTGCCGGTGTTGTCATTCGCAGGGCCCAGAAAATGAACTCGGTGGCCAGTTTTTATGAATATTAATTGTGCAGCTAGAGAAAGCAGTTGATGAAAGGTCAATGGACTCGATAAAGAGTGCGTAATTTTAATGATTAGCGGTGAGAATAGAGGGTCGAACTTCAGCGCGAAAGCTGCGGATCCTAAAGATATCAAGTCATATAAGGTAACTACGTAAGGTATTCATTAAAAGTGTTGATTTCTTTATAAATTGTTAAAATTGTTATTTTTTGTCTTTCTCGTTTTTTACCTTTAGTAATTACCGATCCCTAGATGAATGCATTTAATTATTTATCACTGAAAAGTTGGCCTATTTCCCAAATTTTCAAGTGATCTTAAACTTTTGGTCAGGAGTGTATACTGTATGACCAGTAGTTTGTTGAACAATCTTCAACATCAGTTTGGGATCGTTATTATAGAATAAGCACTTTTTGCTTGCTCAATAACCGTGTGATCGTAAATGCATCGTTACGAGTTACGACTTAAAACTTGAAATGCACTTGAGACAAATTCAGACTTAGAGAATGGCAGGGAGATGAAGCGCGGAAGTTAAGAACACTTTTTTTGTAAAGTTCATACCGACTAACATAAAGTGTCAAGTCATGGAAAGTAGCTACATCTTTGAAGTTCATAAAACTGATATAAACAGTTTTTGCTCAACTTACCCTGAGTACGAATCAGATACATCGGCGTCAATTTCAGGTTCTATATAAGAAAATTATATTTTGGTTCTCTCACTTGAAAGCCTCTATGGGGACAACGTCATTGAAACTCACTGTCTTGATTAAGGAGGACATGCAAATTTATAAAGACAGGTTAATAAAATAAAAATTAAAGTAAGGGTTAGTAATAATATCGGAGGTAGAACTGTGAATTGCGATGCCACTTGAGTGTAGAATGATCATCAATATATTAACAATCGCAGTTCTATGTTTTTCGAAGATTGTTCAGGCGTCAATTAAGTACTGCATGGAATTCAACCATAAAATCAGCTCTTTTATATATATATATATAGTGCGTTACGCGCAAATTCAAACCATTTTTGCATGCATATCAAATTGAGGTAGAAGATATCGGAAGCATTATGGCTCTTTAAGGCCGCCCAATTTTCTTCCAGCCAAGTGCCAATAATCCGAAAGTTGCGCCGCACCCAACAATCCAAATTATTTCTCAAGGGGCCTAAAATATCTCGAAGAGATTGGATTGCGGCGCAAATTCAGGCAATTTTGTTTGTTGCTTCTTTCCCACGAGCTTGGTGTCGGGTGACGGGTTTTGATGATTTTTTCAATTTTTTTGATGCTTAAGATATTGTTCAGATAGTTTTCTTAATCTCAGAACAGTCATACGTGCAATTTTTGTTCCAACTCATGAGAGAGCCAAGCTTTGAAGAATTTTTCAACAGAAAATATATATATAGAAAAAAATATCACGAGACGATGCACGAATTTGAGGAAAAATTTCTCACTGGTAAGTAGAAAAAAACATGACTCCACGGAAAATGACTGCAAACGATCTACCAACTCGCTCATCTGTTTATTTCAAGTACATTTTAATCGTCTTTTAACGCCATCATTACCTTTTATTTTCTGACAAAAATTTACAACGTTATTCTGTTATTTGAGCGTGGAGTTATTTTTGTTTGGTATCCATATACGTACGTGTATTTATACATTCGTGTACGTATATACATACATATATATATATTTATGCATTATTATTATTATTATATTTTTATGCATTTGTGTACGTTTATATATTTATGTATATAGGTACATGGGCTTTTTATCACTTCGTGAAGGGAAATGGCATGAAGGTTCAATTTACTTATTCCATAATGAAGCTGACCCATGTGCACCGGTGGCCACGAATTCTATTTTTGAAAATACTTAACCAAAATCAAATGAAGGAACGATGTATATGAAGTTTACTTATATCAGCTTTTGATACTAAAATTGACATCAATTGGAGTTGAATATTGAGCATCAGATGGACTCGCTATAGTAAACGTCTTAAGGCATTCCATCTTATAAAAATGGACACAAAATATTTTGTTTCGTAGTGAATTTGAAATACATTCAGTTTCAAAATTCTCTGTCCAGTGGAAGTTTCTTCCTTTTCTGAAATCCTGAAGCTAGTGCAATTCTCATACTTGCGGTAGTGTTAACGGTAACATGAATAAAAAATTCAAGTTTTTGATGATAAAATTCAAGATTTTTATAATGTGTTAAAGTTAAGATAAAGATAAATCATGTATTTGATGCAGGGGTACCCAATCTTTTTTTGCCCGAACAGTAAAGAAATTTCATCGGAACCTCGCACCCCCTGAAATGAAAATGCCAACGTAAAAACAATGTCCTATTATTTACCTGGAATTTTCTCGCAATCCCTGGAATATCGTCGCTCATCCCCATGGGGTACGAGCACCCCAGGCTGGGAAGAGGTATTAGAGGTATAAATTTATTAGAGGTATTATATATATATAGAGGTTTGAAAGCTAAGGTATACCATTTACACTACCATCATTTAATTCCATTGGATTTAATTTCATTGGAAATTTTACCACTTTTGCCCTGACGCGTTTAGTGACCACTCACTGAGGTGTAAAGTGGCATTTTCAAATTTTTAGCATCGGAGTCATTACTTGTCAAATTTTCCAGAACGATTGCATGGTTTCGTTCCACCATTCACGAGTTATGAGACACCAATGAAAGCTTCCAGTTGTTTGATTTCAGGCGTGGGTGAGCTTTTGTTTGAGAATATCGGTTCCAAAATTGAAGTTTATCACAATTATTATTTCGTACGAAAATGCTTTGGTGCACAAATGCCGCAATGCTGGATTTAATTTTGTGTGAAATTTGATCATCATTACGAAATTGAGTTTATTTTTGGACCTATATAAAAAACGGTGTCGCCTCAGAAAACAAGGTAGCACGAACTTAAGTACTGTTCATTTAAATGGACTTGAAATACTGTTCATTCTCACGCATTTAGAATTTTTTAGGCACGGGACCCGAAAAAATCTGTTCATTATATCAAAACTTACTAAAGACTTTTTTGGGTCACGTATAAAAAAGCATCTTGTACCATTTATTCCCACGAACTTTGAACACTTTTCAGTTAAGTGAACTTGAAGAACTGCTAAAATGTAGCTCATTCAAGCGTACGGTAAGTTCTGTCTATTTTACTCGAGAAATTCGAAGGAAATACCGTATTGAGAAGACATCAAAGCCAGCGCGGGCGGCCTGCTGGCCCAGTACTGCGGACGCTGTCTTTAAGGCCATCTTAAAGACGTCCACCGGGAGAGCCGGCCGGTGGGCTCAGGCTGCAGCTTGCTTGAATTTGTCATATGTTATTAAATTTATTTTACTATGGGCACCGATCTTCATCGAATGTGTAATTAAATATATATTAAAATGGATAGCGCTCTTCATCAAATATCTAATTAAATATATATATATATATTAATTTGGGTCCCGATCTCTAGCAAATATCTAATTAAATATATGTTAATATGGGTACCGCTCTTTATCAAACATCTAATTAAATATAAATTGAAATGGGTACCTCTCATTATCAAATATCTAATTAAATATATATATTATTATCGGTCCCGATCTTTAACAAATATCTAATTAAATATATGTTAATTTGGGTACCGCTCTTTATTAAATATATAATTGAATGTATATTAATTTGGGTACCGCTGTTTATCAAAAATCGAATTAAATTTACATTAATTTGCGTACTTTTCATCCTCGAGTGAGGAGTCATATTATGCGAACGTCAACTTGCACGTTAAAAATATTTGAGTTTCAATTCTGCACTTATCGAATATTATTTAAATGAATGACTATTTATTAGCTTACTGTTGGTCTTCGAGTTATGAGTCATATTAAGTAACCCTCAACTTGTATAATAAAAATAAGTCTTCGTATGTTTAGTTATTCTTAACTTGGCTCAAACATCGTGGTACTTGAATAATATTATTGGGACTAATTTTTGTCGGTTCCCGTTGCTGTTCTGTTCGCGTATGAGTTTAGAATCCATGGTATACTTTAAGACTTCTAGTCTTTCATTCTAGAAGTTTGTCAAGGAATTTTTCACAAAATTTTGAATTTTGCTAGCAAATTAGATGCTGTATCATCTATTGCCACATTCAACCTTTCTATGTTTATTTTTATGTTTATGTTCAACCTTTCTATGTTTATTAATAAGACGGCTGAGTGGCATCTGATATCCCTAACATAGCAGAGCGCTCTACTGCTTATCTTATAGATTATCTGCATCATTTGGAAATCAAAAAGTGACGTCGAGTTTTTAGATTCACGCAGATCTTGCGCGTTAACGAGCAGTTGAAGCGGAGCTCATTAGGAGATCTTTATTGTACGCTAACGAGGCACATTTTCAGCCATTTCAGCCGCACTGCGTATCAGCCAGATAGCCAAGTAGTCAATAGCAGTAACCTTAAGCTTAGGATTAACCGTCCATGGAAAAGGAATATCTTCGCAATGTTGCCTTGAATGGTAATCGATCATCGAAGTTTTGGAGAATTGGAGCTCCAATCGTTCAAATTTTTCGTGCTGCTGCGGTGACCCTAGTTACCTGACTTAGACTCGGCAACATATTTTTGTTAGAGCTATTTGTGCTTTCAATGTATAGATGAACAAGCGCTATTTTTCAATCCTTCATTTTTACTTATATTTCGTGAAAGTGGCCGCCGGAATACCGTAAAATTGACCTCATGCTCGAGTATCTTTATTTCGTATTCGCTGGTATCGTGATTTCGTCTCTCCGTCTCATCAAGGCGTTTTCGTTTCACTGCGCTAGCTAGAGTAACGGCCGGTGCCAGCCGAAACACTACATTTCTGTGCCGTGGTCACGCCATTTTAACTAAAAAATGACAGAGTTTTTCTGTGATTTTTTGACGGAACAAAAAAAGAAGTTGACCCTTACGTAAGTGATGGCAATCCAATTAAAAATTAAAAGTTTTCTCTAGAATATTTTAGTGTTTTCTTCAGCAATGCCAGGTGTGTCACAGGCAGAGTTAACCCAACCAGTGCCTCCTATAGGAGATGTAGGAGGTATTAGCCCAACCAATGCCTCCTATAGAAGATGTAGGAGGTATTAGCCCAACCAATGCCTCCTATAGGGGATGTAGGAGGTATTAGCCCAACCAATGCCTCATGTAGGAGGTATTAGCCCAACCAATGCCTTCCAATAGGAGATGTAGAAGGTATTAGCCCAACCAATGCCTCTTATAGGAGATTTAGAAGGTATTAGCCCAACCAATGCCTTCCTATAGGAGATGTAGGAGGTATTAGCCCAACCAATGCCTTCCTATAGGAGATGTAGGAGGTATTAGCCCAACCAATGCCTTCCTATAGGAGATTTAGAAGGTATTAGCCCAACCAATGCCTTCCTATAGGAGATGTAGAAGGTATTAGCCCAACCAATGCCTTCCTATAGGAGATGTAGAAGGTATTAGCCCAACCAATGCCTTCCTATAGGAGATGTAGGAGGTATTAGCCCAACCAATGCCTCATGTAGGAGGTATTAGCCCAACAAATGCCTCATGTAGGAGGTATTAGCCCAACCAATGCCTTCCTATAGGAGATGTAGGAGGTATTAGCCCAACCAATGCCTTCCTATAGGAGATGTAGAAGGTATTAGCCCAACCAATGCCTCTTATAGGAGATTTAGAAGGTATTAGCCCAACCAATGCCTTCCTAGAGGAGATGTAGAAGGTATTAGCCCAACCAATGCCTTCCTATAGGAGATGTAGAAGGTATTAGCCCAACCAATGCCTTCTATAGGAGATGTAGGAGGCGTTGGCCCAACCAATGATTCCTATAGGAGATGTAGAAGGTATTAGCCCAACCAATGCCTTCCTATAGGAGATGTAGAAGGTATTAGCCCAACCAATGCCTTCTATAGGAGATGTAGAAGGTATTAGCCCAACCAATGCCTTCTATAGGAGATGTAGGAGGCGTTGGCCCAACCAATGATTCCTATAGGAGATGTAGAAGGTATTAGCCCAACCAATGCCTTCCTATAGGAGATGTAGAAGGTATTAGCCCAACCAATGCCTTCCTATAGGAGATGTAGAAGGTATTAGCCAAACCAATGCCTTCCTATAGGAGATGTAGAAGGTATTAGCCCAACCAATGCCTTCCGATAGGAGATGTAGAAGGTATTAGCCCAACCAATGCCTTCCTATAGGAGATGTAGAAGGTATTAGCCCAACCAATGCCTTCCTATAGGAGATGTAGAAGGTATTAGCCCAACCAATGCCTTCTATAGGAGATGTAGGAGGCGTTGGCCCAACCAATGATTCCTATAGGAGATGTAGGAGGCGTTGGCCCTGCCAATTTTAATGCTTCCTATAAGAGATATAAGAAGCATCGGTCCAAAACGCAGTGGCCATCCTATCCGAGGTTCATAAATCTCCCTCAGCCAGTCCATGCTCTGCACTCTAATTTGCTGCCGTCCTATTTTTAGCTCGAGAATAAAGTCTCCCGAAAGGTAACACTACTCATCGTCTCTCAGGGACCCATTTAAAGAAGAATTTACGGCCTTTCGAGCTGAAATCTGCGGTAATATGCGGTGAGATGTTAACGGGCATGAGACCTCTCACAGTCAACTGATTTGTGGCTGATATTTTGTTGTCTAGTTTCCGTCGAACGCGTAGAATTTCCTAGAGACAGAATTTGGATCTAAAATTCGATGCTTTTTTCTTAATATTTTCGAGAGGTGAAATTCGGATAAGTGATTCCTTTGGACTTCCCAAGTACGTTGGCACGAGTTTGCTTCAACTTCCATTACCCCGGCGAAATTACTGCACAGAAGTAAATCATTTCTACATAACATTGCTTCGGTGTTTCATTTATTGCGGACTCAAAGAGAGCTGATGAGTTTAAGATTCTGGCGCAAGCGACGACCATAAGCCAAGACGCATTCGAGTTACTTGAAGAATACGCGCAAACGCAGAACGATTTTCAAAAAATAATCGTAAAGCCTCATAGTTGTGTCCCGAACTTGCTTTGTAGGACATTTATTCTTCATAAAACGCTTATGTCGTAAATATCGTATAACGAGGTAATTTAATCAACTTCAATTAATCAAAGCCTCACGTTAAATTTTCTTCAATTTTTCATTAGTTGTAGACGTGGTTTCTCAATTTCAACGGGGTTTTCTAGGTGTACGATGTGAATGCAAGTTCTTTTCACAGTGCATGGTGAAGAATTAGAAAAAAAATATTCCAAGAGTTTTTAAATATTAAAAAACCATTCCATTGCATTTTGGTTTGTTTACAATACAGAAAAACACAAAAAAAGATATTAGCGTTTAGCATCCAATTCTGCAGCTATTCTGAAAACCAAAAAAAAAAAACCTTTAAGAACGTAAATCTGGAATCATTCTAATAACGAGCGCATAACTGGCAATATTCTGTCTCAGGTATTGATATCGAAATCAAATCCTTAATACTTGGGGCTCCACATCAGAGCTGGCCTTTCACTGCAATTGTTTTGCGAAGATCCTTCGCTGGAATGCAGGCAATTTACGCATTTGTTGCAGAAATTTCAGGTCGTATTGGTGTGGGGGCGCTTCTATTAGAGCACCAATGGTTCGGCTGGACCGCTGTTCACGTCCTGTAATAGCAAATATAACTATCGTATCGTGGTTTGCCCTTGGGAATTTGCATCCACATTCCATGGAAAACACTGGGGAATTTCTAAATTGTCCCACTACTGAGTTTTTATTTTGGTTCTAAGTCGTCAGGTAAACTGTGTGTGACTTGGCGTGTGAGATTTGAAAAATACGTGTTTTTCGTTTATCGAATTGACATATCGTAGACAACTCAGCCTAATTATTGAGCACTTCGAGCTTCTGAGCTTTAAGTGTTTTTCATTCTTCACAAAATTTTCTCACGGATAGAGCTACCCATGTTTTTGCGTACGGAAGCTTTCTTTCTTAAACAGCCGTCCGTAGACGAGGTTGCGCATTGCTGCTATATAATGAACCGCTATCTGTTTATGTGGTGTATCTGGGGTGTGTGTGTATGTTGTGTTTGTACATGTGTTGTATCTAGAGCGTATCTGAACATATTGTATATGGGGTGTGTGTGTGTGTATGGTATGTTTGTATATGTGTTGCATCTAGGGCGTATCTGTACACATTGTATCTGGACTGTGTGTATGGTATGTTTGTACATGCGTTGTATATAGAGCGTATCTGTACACATTGTATCTGGAGTGTGTGGTATGTTTGTACATGTGTTGTATCTAGGGTGTATTTGTTCATGTGGTGTATCTGGGGTGTGTATATGGTATGCTTGTACATGTGTTGCATCTGAGGTGTATTTGATACGCGCAAGTTCTTCTCCTGTACGCTGGCAGGCATGCTAGAGCATCAGTACTTACAACTTGCATGGGAAACAAATCAACCACTTGCGGAGCCAGCAACTTCGAGACGCTCACCTCACATTTCGCCGTAAGCCTCCGAACAAGTTTTGCGTCTGCTTAGAGGGCGTTTCGTGCGTCCTTCTTAATTACTGGGTAATTATTCCCAACGAATGGAGGTCTTCTAGGAAGCTTTGTGATACAGTTCCAGTACGTCCTCTAACACTGACTGATGATTGGGGCGTTTGGGTGTGGTGCTTTCTATTTATGTACCCGGGGCTCTTTCGTCCATACCCCTAGTGTAGTTCAAAGTTATCATCTTCCGTAAAAGTCGTCTAGTCGATTTTCTGTAGCGACCACCAAGGGATCAAATTATGTATTGTGGCATAAGAGACCTAGCTGCGTCGTCTTCTTGCATGACTGCTAGCAGCACCAAAAAATTTCCTAACCCAGAATCGTCGTATAATTGTTATGATATGTTGTGTAACTGTGATGCCTCCCGTACAAATTGTGTGGTGTCAGTGTCCAACCATTAGTAAACTTATGGAGCTAAATTTTCGAGGGTTCAAGTAATGATGGGATAGATAGTCACCAACTACGCGATAGACTGCTGGCACTCACGTGGTTGATCGTCAACATTCATGCGACAGACTGCCACCATCTACGCAGTAGACTGCTACCATCAACGCAGTAGACTGCCACCATCTACGCAGTAGACTGCTACCATCAACGCAGTACACTGCCCCCATCTACGTAGTGGACTGCCACCATCTACGCAGTAGACTGCCACCATCTACGCAGTAGACCGTCGCTATCTACTCAGTAGACCGTCGCTATCTACTCAGTAGACCGTCGCTATTTACTCAGTAGACCGTCGCTTGCTACGCAGTTGACCGTCACTATCTTCGCAGTAGACCGTCGCTATCTAATCAGTAGACCGTCGCTATCTACTCAGTAGACCGTCGCTATTTACTCAGTAGACCGTCGCTTGCTACGCAGTTGACCGTCACTATCTTCGCAGTAGGCCGTCACCAACTGCACGATAGACCGTCACCAATTACGCGATAGACCATCACCAACCACGTGATAGACCACCACCATTCGCGCGATAGACTGTCGCCACTCACGCGATGGATCGTCAAAATTCCTACGATAAACAGTCGCCATTCACGCGACAGCCCTTGCCTCTGTAAAATCTATTTCTTCTTTAATTACAAAAACATGTTCCCGAAAGGTATGCTCTCGTCCATTGCGTCCAAATTTTGCCGTTTTCTGTGTCTGAGTACATCGAGTTCTCCAAGAAAGCTCTATGTACTGTAGGGAGCCTCCGTCTAAATTTTCATTTGGCGTCTCTTTTGCAATCTGCAGGGCATTCGTGTGTAGAGAAATGAGACATTCCATTTTGTTTACACCATTTCCAGATAAATGTAATTACCTCTAGTCCAACAGATCTCCTTGTTTTCGAATTTCTGTTTATAGTCAATGGAAAAACGACTTCTAGTGAGACTAGAAAGTATTTCCCGTTTACAATTGTGTAGCCAGAATTATAGTAGATTTGATCATTTTAACAAATTGTCATATTTGGATTCATGTAAATACCATATTCGGTGTAGAGGGTAGTGTTGAGGGCGATGTGGACTTCATCTGTCAACCGTAGTGACATGCGGGCATCAAGAATTGGATTGCTGTCTCTCTTCACTGCTTCGGCCTGCTCATCGAGAGACGTTGTGTGTGGAGTGTGTCCGAATTGTGTATGGTGTGTATTAACATGTGTTGTATCTGTGGTGTATTTGATGTACTGCTGTACCTGTGTTGCATGTGGTGTGTGTCTGTACGTGGTTGTACATGTGTTGTATCTGATGTATGGTGTGCCTATACGTGTATGATATAGGAGGGATCTGATGCATGGTGTAAATACCCTTCTAATGTACATTGGTTTGTTAATTAAATGATATGGCGTGTGGTGGCAGGTTTAACGCCCATTGAAGAGTTGAGGCGACAGTTATTTCTAATGTTCGTAGGCAATAGTGAAAGATGAAATGTGAAAAATAATGAATGATTAGGTATGAGGGGGAAGGAAATAGTGAAAGATGAAGCGTTAACAAAATAGTGAAGCTAAAAGAATGAAAAGTGCCTTGAAGAAATAAGAGCGACGAATGCAGTCAGAGTAAAAAGTTAAAGAAGGCTGCAATGTTGGAGTAGAATTACTGGGAACGAGTACACATATAGTAAAAGAGTTCATTGCAATAGGATTAGTTGTTTTGCGTTTCCTCTGCATTTACTCTGAAAATGATCGCAATAACTTTTTCCAAATTATAAAAATAAGATTGCGTTTTTGACCTAAAGGATACGGAAGGATACGAGTGCCAAGCTTGTGGCTGGATGAACACGAGAATTAGGCTTCTGTGAGAAGGCTAGAGCTAAGTCTAAGGCTAAGCGACGTTTGATGAGGCACATCATCCGACAAGAATCCTCTTTCACAGGAAACAATGAATTCGTAGAACCAATAGCCCCAGTTCAGCATTTTGTGATAATGGCAATAAGCGCGGTGATCTAGTAAAAATGTTTCTTTATTCTATCTTAAACTATATTCAGAACAAATAAAGGTTGTTTTTCACACTCGTTCTGATAGAAAAGTTGATTGACGGGTCAGATTTTTGTTAACTTTGATCCTAGATTCGAAAAGTGTTCGTATTTGGGCTTTACTATTTATCTGCATTGCAATCATCATCAAAAGGATGCAAAATAAACATGGTGTACTATTTGAAAGAAGTGAATTAGTCGCCAGAATTTCGTTGTTCCCGTTCATTTCATCCTATATTGAAGTTGTTTTAGAAAGTTCGTAGAAAGTCACTTAACCCTTTCGGTACGACAATTCAAATGGTTTAGGGAAAAATATCCAGGGGAAAAATTTTCCTTACCCATAATTGTCAGTGAAATTGTCCTAGTGTGGGTGCTTTTAGCTTAAGCAAGTTTCTACTTCTACATGTTAATATAAAATTTTTTTGAATCTTCAGTGCTCTAAAAAGTAATTGGCGATAGAAATTTTCGACGGTGATGATAAAGTTATTGAATTTACAAAGAAATTAGTCGCAAGTTTTCGCCCGAATTTATCAAAAATAAACGAAGTTCAGAAAAAACTTGGTCAAGTTGAACAGAAAGGTTATTGAATATGTTGCATGGACCCTGCTGCGCAAACTTAAAGGTAGCCAATGGTATTGTACGCGTGTAGGCTTCTGAAATGTGTAAAAGCTAGTTTCATGAATGCTTGGAATTTCCCTAATTTTGTTATTTACTCCAAAATATTCCCTCACTAGTTAAATTACTTTAAAATTAGGTTAGATTCCCTAAACTAGAAAAACTAGCCATCTTGGCGCTGGAGTAGCCGTCAGTACCGAAAGGGCTAAAAACGGACACACGTCTTACCTGCGTCTAAATTTGACCAAATTCACTCAAAAATTCACATCTCGAATTTTTTGGTTGTTTTTAACTGAACATCATTATTTTAAAGTTATGATCTAACTTACAATCAAATACGCATTTGTATATTGTATATATGTGTATAGAAGATGCTCGAGTTGTACGACACCAAATAACGAGGAGCTCAAATTGCATAGATAAAAACGAGTCCTAGTTACTTTACAAATGCGATTCTGGATTCAAGTTTTGAATAACAGTAACTGGAATTTATTCTTACCATCGTAAGTTGAGATGTTAACTCAAGGAACAACTGTACTTTCAATGATACTTCTTCTTTGTCATTCAAGTATCATAAAGACGTCGGTTTCATAAAAGTTCGGAGGAAAGAAAACACTGTCGTTTTGAATCTTTGTGCGATTTTACGCGTCTAACATTTGTTAGCGAGAGAAATTAATATTTAAAAAGACCATTAGATGCACCCAAAATTCTTCGCCATTTTATGATTTGTTTGTTTTGGCCGCCAAGAGCAAATTTGAGTCTGATTAGCGTTTTTGCACATCTCGGGGTGCTATGGATAGAATAATGTTATCGTGAGATGAAGCGTTTCGTATCAGTAGTTCTTATCATACACTGCATGCAATCTTTATTAGTTCTTACAGGTAAATTTTTCAGTAAAATAACTTTAGTAAAGTATTCCTGAACCATATCTAATGCATAGAGTCTAAATCATCATTATTCTGAGCAAAATTTTATTCTTCATGAACTCAACTCTAGTTGACCGAACTCTTAAAGGGCTTTCATTAAACCAATTTTACTCTATTTCGATCAATGCGCAGAAGAAGCCCCGAAAATATTCCATAAATCCGATGACTGTTTTCACGCATTACCAAGCAAAAAACACTCACAAAACAATAGGAATTTAGCCCTGGACACATTCGTCTTCGCCTCTCGCCTGAACGCCCTGCAGTCCGGTCTGTAATGGTCCGTGATGGCTCTGGCAGCAGCGCATCTCCCCCAAATCTCTTTAGAAATTTCCAGTTTATTTTTCACGGCAAATTTCGGCGGTAATGATCGCTTTTTGCTCTATACGCTCGGTTAAAGTTACATTGTTCTCATTTGCGGTTATCTCGCACAATTTCCGGCGCTTTTGCGCCTGCGCGAAAACTTTCCTATTTATTGAGTAAATAATTTGGCCAGCAGAGAGCCGCTCCTCGACCACCAGTCATTGCCCCTTCAAGATTAATTAAACATAGGATAATGAGTTTTTAGGAGCCTCTGTCCTGCCTCAAATTCTTCCGAATTTTTACCCCACGAAGAAAGCACTCAGGCTCTTCGAGAGAAAGTCTCCATTGTGCAATAATTCCTCATTTACGAGAATCCCGCTGAACTCGGAAGGCTTTTGAGTTCATATTTTTGCACCTCCTGGAAACGAAACAAAACGCCCCTGGCAGTCTTCTGGAAAGGTGTTCCATTTCCGAGTATTTGTCTAAGGAAGTTTCTTTAAAATTTCTTGGAGCTTTGACTTGATGAGAAATTAAGGTGCATTCGCACACAAAAACTCCATCTTATTAACCCATTCAGTAATGAACCTTGAGTAGACGCGTGAGGCGAAGGCTTAAAAATTCCATTCCACTCCTCTACATGAAAAAGAAAAATCCTCAAGAGCTATGTTGCCGACAAGTTCAGCTGAGTAAAATAACCAGTACGTGCGGTGCAATACAATAATGCGGACAAGAAAAGCTTTCTTTACTAACATCCCTCAGGGGAATACAGCTATTGAATTATTAAGAACTAGCTCTGCCATGGGAAAGATGTATGGTTCCAAAGTGAATTTGAGTAGTTTTTCTTGTTGTTAAAATGGATTTATTTTTTTTGTTGGTTACTGGCTATTTTTTTCGATTCACTAAAGTTTTATTAGCGCCTACAGTTTTCTTTTTTAACTCTCATATCGTTCCATAAAAAACTTTTCAGTTATGAATGGGAAGATGTTAGGTCCTAAGCTGACGGTTAGATAAGCCTTCCTTTTGCTGAAATAAAATAGGTTTTTGTTCATTCCGAGCGATTTTTCCGGTTAACTGCTCTCCATTCTTCAGCATCTCGGACTATCCAACTTTCACTTTGTTTCCTAAGCTTCTTTCTTGACTAACTTTTTCTATGTGCTGACTGTTACCATGTGTAAGGGGTTATTGTGTAAGAAGACACCTTATGCATAGATTTCCCCTTTTCCTAAACTCCATTCTAGATCGTACTCTCTTTGGAACACCTTTGTTGTGATTAGGGAGGCATAACTAATTTATCTATCAAATCCTCCAATTTCGCTGTTTCCATGAGCAGGGTGTGGAGACAAACTTTATGCATAAATTCTCCGTTCCCTTCGTTCAATAATAAATGGTGTCTTCCTCTTTCCCCTCTAAATTACTGTAATTAGAGCTTCCTCATGAGTTATGAGAGCATTTGTGTTTCTTAACCATCTGCCTCTTTTCGGAATTCAAGTTCAACAAGCAAATGAAATAAATAAAAAGAATACAAAATAGAGATATATAACTTAGAAAGTATGCATTTTATTGAACTGTGCATCCACCTATCCGTATTTTTTTCATTTCGCTAGTCCGTATCTTATTGGGATGGTACTGGTCAGATGTAGCATATCTGTCGACCGTGTGCTGCGGCTATGGAGACGACGTCAGTTATAAATCCCTGTTTAGAGGGGCGATTTAAGGATATCTTCTGCCTAGAGAGGGTATATCAGGATATCCTCTGTTTAAAAAGAGGATATCTTCTGTTTAATAATGTCTTCTGTTCAATAATTTACTGAAATTATTGAACAAATGCCTACTCAAATGAGTCTGCTGGTTTTAGGAACAGACGTAATTTGTTGTCTAACCACGCAAGCTGTTAACGGAGATTTGATTCGCCTTGCAGCTAAATCGTGGGAAAAGTGAGCGAGAAGAGCGTTCAGGGTGACAAATGAGTGAGTGGAGAGTTCAGGGTGACAAATGAGTGAGTGGAGAGTTCAGGGTGACAAATGAGTGAGTGGAGAGTTCAGGGTGACAAATGAGTGAGTGGAGAGTTCAGGGTGACAAATGAGTGAGTGGAGAGTTCAGGGTGACAAATGAGTGAGTGGAGAGTTCAGGGTGACAAATGAGTGAGTGGAGAGTTCAGGGTGACAAATGAGTGAGTGGAGAGTTCAGGGTGACAAATGAGTGAGTGGAGAGTTCAGGGTGACAAATGAGTGAGTGGAGAGTTCAGGGTGACAAATGAGTGAGTGGAGAGTTCAGGGTGACAAATGAGTGAGTGGAGAGTTCAGGGTGACAAATGAGTGAGTGGAGAGTTCAGGGTGACAAATGAGTGAGTGGAGAGTTCAGCCTGAGAAATGAGTGAGTGGAGAGTTCAGGGTGACAAATGAGTGAGTGGAGAGTTTAGGATGACAAATGAGTGAGTGGAGAGTTCAGGGTGACATATGAGTGAGTGGAGGGTTCAGGGTGACAAATGAGTGAGTGGAGAGTTCAGGGTGACAAATGAGTGAGTGGAGAGTTCACGGTGACAAATGAGTGAGTGGAGAGTTCAGGGTGACAAATGAGTGAGTGGAGTGTTCAGGGTGACATATGAGTGAGTGGAGGGTTCAGGGTGACAAATGAGTGAGTGGAGAGTTCAGGGTGACATATGAGTGAGTGGAGGGTTCAGGGTGACAAATGAGTGAGTGGAGAGTTCAGGGTGACAAATGAGTGAGTGGAGAGTTCAGGGTGACAAATGAGTGAGTGGAGAGTTCAGGGTGACAAATGAGTGAGTGGAGAGTTCAGGGTGACAAATGAGTGAGTGGAGAGTTCACGGTGACAAATGAGTGAGTGGAGAGTTCAGGGTGACAAATGAGTGAGTGGAGAGTTCAGGGTGACAAATGAGTGAGTGGAGAGTTCAGGGTGACATATGAGTGAGTGGAGGGTTCAGGGTGACAAATGAGTGAGTGGAGAGTTTAGGATGACAAATGAGTGAGTGGAGAGTTTAGGATGACAAATGAGTGAGTGAAGAGTTCAGGGTGACAAATGAGTGAGTGGAGAGTTCAGGGTGACAAATGAGTGAGTGGAGAGTTCAGGGTGACAAATGAGTGAGTGGAGAGTTCAGGGTGACAAATGAGTGAGTGGAGAGTTCAGCCTGAGAAATGAGTAAAATTCTACTCTCTTAAGTCGGAAAGTTCAAAACTCCAATTAAATTTTCTGAATTGGTTCATGTTCAGCTGGCATGTACTTCAATTTTATTACTGGCCATAATTTACCAGCAGGAGTGAAGAGTGAAAAGAACATTCCTTTCATTTACCGGGGATTGTGTTGCACAATTTTGGTTTATGGATCTCTTAAGAAGTTAAATGTTTTATTAAAACAAAATTAATGTCATGTCCTTCGCGCATTACGATTTTATGAACTTTGTAATTTCGTCACCTACTTCAGAGTGAGCTGACATTAAGCTCATAAAATTATGATTCATATTGTGAGGCACTGGTTCTGGAGGAAGGCAAATTATGCATGCTATAACTTTGAAATGAATTAGAAAATTCAATGCCAAAATTGAGTGAAAATCCTCCCCGACTTTTACGTCCCAGAGAGAGAAAGGCTCAAATATTTCTATCGCATCTGCATCGCACTGACTTACTTGCCGCATTTCAAATCTTAAACTCTTAAATTTAAACGGTGAAATTTTAACCAAAACAATACGAGAAAGACTCGTTCTTTTCTCAAGTCTTTTGCAAGGCAATATTAGAAATTCTGCATCGCACTGACTTACCTATGCCATTTTAAATCTTAAACTCTTAAATTTAAACGGTGAAATTTTACCAAAACAGTACGAGAAAGACTCGTTCTTTTCTCAAGTCTTTCGCAAGGCAATATTAAAAATCTTCGGAATCGCAAAAACCCGCTCGACGAAGTCACAAATGATTTCCAGTACTTCGTTGGTGGTGCCCACTCAGAGCTCCCTATAGGAGACTCTCCAGCTTCAATGAGAATAGAAAATGAAATCTCTTATGAATTGCGGCTTACACGGTCGCCTTGAAAATCTACGCGTAATTACGCCTTTGATGTTGGCAGCGGCATTAGCAGTCAAAGCCAGAGTAGTTGAAGGCCTTAGTTCGCTCTATCCTCAGTAGCTAATGAAACTGACCCGTACAGCTGTGAGTTGCTGCTCTTCAGTAGCTAATGAAGCTGACCCGTACAGCTGTGAGTTGCTGCTCTTCAGTAGCTAATGAAGCTGACCCGTACAGCTCTGAGTTGCTGCTCTTCAGTAGCTAATGAAACTGACCCGTACAGCTCTGAGTTGCTGCTCCTCAGTAGCTAATTGAACTGACCCGTACAGCTGTGAGTTGCTGCGCTTCAGTAGCTAATTGAACTGACCCGTACAGCTGTGAGTCGCTGCTCCTCAGTAGCTAATTGAACTGACCCGTACAGCTGTGAGTTGCTGCTCCTCAGTAGCTAATTGAACTGACCCGTACAGCTGTGAGTCGCTGCTCCTCAGTAGCTAATTGAACTGACCCGTACAGCTGTGAGTTGCTGCTCCTCAGTAGCTAATTGAACTGACCCATACAGCAGTGAGTCGCTGCTCCTCAGTAGCTAATTGAACTGACCCGTACAGCTGTGAGTTGCTGCTCCTCAGTAGCTAATTGAACTGACCCGTACAGCTAACTGTTAGATATTAAGTTTATTCTTACCTGTTGTATGTATTAACGCACATGGAGTCGGAAATGAATCTTTCGAAGTTTTCAAATCTCTCAACTTTTTCTATGTTAATAATTGTCAGGAAACATAAAGATTGTTGTTATGATAAGTAAGAGACAATTATTTGTCTTTGCTATTTTATTTTTTGGCTGAAAGCTGAGTATTGCTACAACCAAGTGTACTTCGTAGCCACTACGAAAGTGCAGAATTTCGTCGAGCAGTACCTAACTCAGATAGAAAACGCCCCTTTAAAAATTCAGAATATAATTAACAATTCAATGCAACGATTAAATTTCAAAGTGGGCTTCGGTAGCTTCAACGTTGCCTTTAAATTTTTAATGAGGAAGTTTCTAGGAAAGAACTCTGTCTTCTTTCTGAATTCTGAAGAAGGAATGAGAATTGCTAGTGAAGAGCTGTTGCATTCGGTTGGATGAGGATAAAAAGCGATGTCCTGTTCTCATAAAGTCCATGCAGCAAGTCCATCAAATTGCTGCCTGGGTTTTGAGGCGGACTGCGTTCTTTATAAAGAATTTTAAAATTCTTTTTGCACCACTTCCGGGTCACATTAGAGTTATGAGATGGTACCCTGTCTTGTGAGACCAGATATTGACCCCCGAAAGTTTCTGTTTGCTGAGGCAGCTTCTTTTTCCCAAGCATCGAGAGAGAGAAACTTTGTTGTTCATCTTAACGTTCTCGTCAACGAAGATCTTCGAAGCTTTTCAGTTATTTGATGCCATTGAAACCCACACCAGAACACAAACTCGCTTTTAGCCCAAAGAGTTTAACTCTTTACTGCTCAGGAATTGACGGGGAAGAACCTGTGAGAATTTTTTCATTACAATGATTCATATAATTTTTGATCCCATCAAATTGAAATATTTTGAGCGTCCACAAAAATGAGAATTACTCTGGGATAAAATTGTTGTGGTTGGTAACTAACGAAATATTCTTTTTCATCTTGGAATTTTCAAAATGCTCTTAAATCCTATCGCAAAGGGGAAAAATGTAAACTTCTTTTTGATACACGTTGCTTCCCGGCCAAGGCGACCAGAAATGTTAGTGTTCCGTTTCAGGTTTTCAAATTTGTAATAAGAGATCAAAATTGAAGAAAAACGACGTCGAATTCCGTGAGTGGTGGTGGAATATATCTCGAGCGTCTGAAAATACTTTTAGAATCTTTTTCTCTTACAATTGGCAGCGGAAAAATTTATCTTAGCACATTTCGCGACTTATTTAGTTTTTATCTACCGAGCCAGTGGTCTACTTGGAATTACCTCTGAAGAAGTTATGTTGTCTGTAAGATATCGCTTTAATAATTGAAAACTTTTTTGCACATTCTGACTCGCTTTACTTATGAAAAAAAAGTGCCGTTTGATTACATTTGTGTCAGTCATTTTAAGAACGCAATTTGATCCCGTGTTTCTTCGCTCTTCACTGCCAAATAAATGCGAGCGTCAAGCTATCTTGTAGCCGTGACAACGCAGCAAAAAAACACGAGCGCCTTGAGTGAAACTTTGTGCTAAATTCCAAGTCAATTGGTTCCTTTTGAGGCTATTGAAACTCAATAAATGCCCTGCATGAATTTAATAAGCTTGAAATGAAGCATTTCTCAGGATAGAATTGATTGTGAGAATTGTGCAAAAAGGAACGTCAATTCAGCCAAACAGTGTAAACACACGGCGTATAAAAATGCACTTATATTAAAATAAAGAAAGCTTGAATGTAAAGTCCGAGGGCAAAAGTGTTTACTATAACTTTTCTGCGGCGGATGGACAACAATTAACTTGGCAGTCATTTGTATCTCCTTTGCTCGCCGTGGCACAGTGGTTAAGGGATCGGCCTTGTATGTTGGAGACGATGGTTCGTATCCCGGCGCTGGGGCGGCGATTTTCCCCGTTGGGTATAAGGGAAAGCTCAAGCACAATACCCCACTCAACCCAGGTGTCGGAAATGGGTACCGGCTTTACGGGGGAACCGTCATGGTGTCCTATATATAGGGTTAGTTATAAGACATTTGAAAAACCAATGCTCAAGATCATATGTATCAGGCTTGATTGGAAATAAAGCATCCCAAAGATGCCGATGGTTGTTTTGTTTATGGGCGATGCTGAAGAGTTGGAATACGGTGCGAGGGTACAGAAGCAAAGATTTTAATTAAAATTAAAGTTGTTTATGCCTCACCTGTCATATATTTAGGAATGTAATGCCTTGTTCCTGGGACGCCGGAAAATAATTACGAGTGACATAAGTTTCTCCATTGAATGTTGTTGCGGGTTCTTAACTGACGTTTTGACATTCGTTGCTGTCGACCCATCACTAACTTTAGACTCTCAAGACTAACTAGGTATTTTATTTCTAAGAAACCCCTGTTCTGCTAAATTTAAAATTAAAAACACATTTTACTTCAGAGTCTTCGCACACGTATATCAATCTCGATGCTTATTAAACACAAATATTAATTTGTCCTCCTGGTATGGCTCATATGAGTAAAATCTTGCACACTTAATAGGCATTAAAATTCTTCTAGAACTTCAGCTGAATAAAAATTGAATGCTGTATCCCCAGAGAATTTTTTGCTATTTTGACATTCTGAAACTAAACCTTGTCAAAATTACCCGTCAACTTTTCTTCGCATTCACCCACAATTGCGTGCACTGCATTCAGTTCCTATGCTTTGTTTCCTATCACCAAAAAGGCCCCTCCCGCTGCTCGGTCTAAACCGCGTTCAGCATCGAAGTCAACGCTCAAAATAGGCAATTGTCCGTCCAGGTCAGCGGCAGGAATGCGTGCAGTGGTGCACTTCTGCGCCGGTTTTGTCCTGGGCTCCGGTGTGACGGTCTGGCAATTAGTGCAGTCGATGGCAGGTGGGCTGTGCGGCGGCAGCTGGGGGTTCGCGTTGAGCAACTTTGCATTGAACATTTACATTGAGCATTTGCATTGTGCATTTGCATTGCGCATTTGCATTGAGCATTTGTATTGAGCATTTGCATTGAGCATTTGCATTGTGCATTTGCATTGTGCATTTGCATTGAGCATTTGTATTGAGCATTTGCATTGAGCATTTGCATTGAGCATTTGCATTGAGCATTTGCATTGAGCATTTGCATTGAGCATTTGCATTGTGCATTTGCATTGAGCATTTGTATTGAGCATTTGCATTGAGCATTTGCATTGTGCATTTGCATTGCGCATTTGCATTGAGCATTTGTATTGAGCATTTGCATTGAGCATTTGCATTGTGCATTTGCATTGAGCATTTGCATTGTGCATTTGCATTGTGCATTTGCATTGCGCATTTGCATGGTGCATTTGCATGGTGCATTTGCATAGTGCTTTTGCATTGTGCATTTGCATTGAGCATTTGCATTGAGCATTTGCATTGAGCATTTGCATTGAGCATTTGCACTGAGCATTTGCATTGAGCATTTGCATTGAGCATTTGCATTGAGCATTTGCATAGTGCATTTGCATAGTGCATTTGCATAGTGCATTTGAAATGGTTTGCATTGAGCAACTTTGCATTGCACATTCGCATTGGTTTGCATTGAGCAACTTTGCATTGAACATTTGCATTGGTTTGCATTGAGCAACTTTGCATTGCACATTCGCATTGGTTTGCATTGAGCAACTTTGCATTGCACATTCGCATTGGTTTGCATTGAGCAACTTTGCATTGCACATTCGCATTGGTTTGCATTGAGCAACTTTGCATTGCACATTCGCATTGGTTTGCATTGAGCAACTTTGCATTGCATATTCGCATTGGTTTGCATTGAGCAACTTTGCATTGCATATTCGCATTGGTTTGCATTGAACAACTTTGCACATTCGCATTGGTTTGCATTGAGCAACTTTGCATTGAACATTCGCATTGGTTTGCATTGAGCAACTTTGCATTGCACATTCGCATTGGTTTGCATTGAGCAACTTTGCATTGCACATTCGCATTGGTTTGCATTGAGCAACTTTGCATTGCACATTCGCATTGGTTTGCATTGAGCAACTTTGCATTGAACATTCGCATTGGTTTGCATTGAGCAAATTTGCATTGCACATTCGCATTGGTTTGCATTGAGCAACTTTGCATTGCACATTCGCATTGGTTTGCATTGAGCAACTTTGCATTGCATATTCGCATTGGTTTGCATTGAGCAACTTTGCATTGCATATTCGCATTGGTTTGCATTGAACAACTTTGCACATTTGCATTGGTTTGCATTGAGCAACTTTGCATTGCACATTCGCATTGGTTTGCATTGAGCAACTTTGCATTGCATATTCGCATTGGTTTGCATTGAGCAACTTTGCACATTTGCATTGGTTTGCATTGAATTACTTGAACACTTTGACAAACTGCGACGCGAGCCATACCTGGTCACTGAGTTAGTTTTCATTATGCTGTTGACCAACAAGTAATCACAAACTCAATTAAAAAAAATTCTTAATCAAAACTAAATGAAAACACGATACAGTTAGTGTCTGGCATTTTCAACATAGCGTACTACAACTTTTAAATCTTATTTGAATATTAAACTTCAGTTTTAGCTCAGGCAGTTAAATGCAGAGTTATTTTATCACATCATCTTAGAGCTTATGTTGCTGGAGGCTTTATCGGTGTTGTTCAAGCCTTTGCAAATGACACTCGTTGTTGGTTTGCTTACAGAACATACTCTGATACAGAATACATTCAAGTAGGATACACACTTACACATGCACAAGCACTCTTCGAACGCAGAAAGAAGAACATACACGCGTAAAGTGAAACATGTAGTGAATACAAGCGAGCAATAGAACATGTTGAATATGCTTGTTTAGAATATAAACTCGCATGAAACATACGCGCACAAACCATTGACAAAAGCACACATTGAACCTATACACATTCAACATACATTCTTAGAACGTCCGCACATTTCACGCACAGGCATGCACTGTTCGAACACTCATAAAATGAACCCTCGTAGAGCACTTGCACATTAACCTAAAATACATAAAATGTACACAAATAGAACATACTCACTTAGAACATGCGCGAATTGAAAACGCAACAGTAAATCTAAAAAATGAGATTCCATAACCAAGAAGCTAAATACGACATGCTATTAGAGGCCTCACCGCTATCGCGGCACAAGAAACTGAGTGAAGAGCCTGTGCAGACTTCCCTTATCACTGAAGCCTTTTATGTCACACGTGTCTGATAGCATTAATGGTTCCGAATGCTGACCATACGGTGCACATTCCAAGTCCCATCAAGGACTGTAGTATCTTTGGGAATAAGAGTTAGGTAGGCCTTCTTTTTGTTAAAACAAATTTTGTTTTGTTTTGTTGAGGACCATCTTTTTTCGGTTCACTGCTGTCCCGTTTTTCAGCACCTCTAAATTTCTTCCACAACTTATACCTTGTTCCGTACCCTTCCTTCTTATCTTTCTGTTTCTATGTGCAAGGAATCCTTCGTGGGAACATCTTTTGTGCGTAGATTCCACGTTCCCTAACTCCATATAAATGGTGCCTTCATCCTTCTTCTCTTTGAACATCTTTGTTTTGGTAAAAGGAGGCTAAAAAATGTATAATCAATCAATCCATGGAAATTGGCGTTTCCTGGGGAAAATGTTGTATCTGTAGCTGCAGGTTGGGTAGGCCTTCCTTTAGATGAAATGGAACAAGTGTTTTTTGTTTAGTTACGTACCCTTTTTTAAAAGGACTATAGTGCTGTTTTTCAGTACCTATTATTTTCTTCTAAAACTTTCACCTTGTTTTAGAACCTTTTTCCCATTTAGCTGCTTCTATGCACAGGAAATGTTGTGTGGGAACACACCTTATGAATAGATTTCTTGTTCCCTAGCTCCATGCTAAATGATGATTCCTTCTTTCCACTTTTTGGAACACCTTTGTTGTGATTAGAGAGGCTTAAACTGATTAATCTAATCTACCTAGGACACAAGCATTCAAGTGGAAAGCTTTATACTCAAAGTTTAGCCACGATTGGGTAGTGAATTTCAGGGTAATTTAAATTTCAGGGATTACGAATTCAGTCAGAGAGAATAGGAAACTTCGTATAAACACACAAATATAAGCCTGAGTGGTGAGCCTCGTATACACGTGTCGCGCCTCACGACCGAAATGTCCCTTAGTGTAAACGGCCCTTTACTCGTCACACAACCTGCACGAGCTGCATTAAGTACTCACGAGTAACTTTGATGGCTAAGGAATTATTGTGAGTGTTCGTGGCAGTTTTTGATCTGTGGAACACCTCAACTCCAATAGGCAATTTGGCGCGTATTCTATGCTCGTAATCTGCATTCATTCTCAGGTGCGCTTCTGTCATCCGGAACATCGTGCCTTCATTCTTTCCTATTACGGCTGCCAATCTTGTCGCTATAAATTACGGATTCCTCGAGCTGAAATCCTGATAAATTTACTGGGATTTTAGTTCACTCGCTTTCATCAAACTGAAAGACATCTTTCAGCAAATTGCAAATTGCTTTCATGTAACTGGTTCTTTTGAAATCAATTCTGAGGCTGCATTTACTTCGCGAGCTGCTGCCAAATGAGATTTTTTGGCTAATATCGTTGCTATTCGAGTTGAGTGGCATCCCGATGTTCATTAATGACATTTTGTTCCAGTGAGCTCCAAAATACTTCAACGTGCCCTCGATATGGGAATTGAAACGTTTTTTCTTTAGCATTTTGGAAAGCATGTTTCTTCTGTTGAATATGCCACTTGCACGCTGAGCACTGAGACACTGCAGGCAACTGTCAGCTGTAGGTTCTCAGGCAACTTAGGCAAGTGTCAGTAACTGTTGTTGGTCCTGAGTCAATTCAGGCAAGTGTCAGCTGCACGTTCTCAGGCAACTCAGGCAAGTGTCAGCTGTAGGTTCTCAGGCAAGTGTCAGCTGTGAGTTCTCAGGCAACTCAGGCAAGTGTCAGTAACTGTTGTTGGTCCTGAGTCAATTCATGCAAGTTTCAGGAGTAGGTTCTCAGGCAACTCAGGCAAGTGTCGGCTGTAGGTTCTCATTCAACTCAGGCAAGTGTCAGCTGTAGGTTCTCAAGCAACTCAGGCAAGTGTCAGCTGTAGGTTCTCAGGCAACTCAGGCAAGTGTCAGCTGTAGGTTCTCAAGCAACTCAGGCAACTTAGGCAACTTATAGCTGTAGGTTCAGAGGCAATTCAGGCAAGTACCAGCCGCAGGTTCTCAGGTAACTCAAGCAACTGATAGCTGCAGGTGCTGAGGCAATTCAGGCAAGCGTCAGCTGTAAACGCTGAGGCCATTTCGACGAGTGTCAGCTGTAGGTTTTGAGGGAACTCTGGCAAGTGTCAGCTGTAGGTTTTGAGGGAACTCTGGCGAATGTCAGCAGAAGGTTTTTCACTTCAGTCAAGAGTCTGCTAGTGTAGGATTGTCAATTTAGGCAAATGTAAGTTATAAATCATAGTTTACATTTTTTTCGAAATGTTTTTATTTTCTCAACAGGCTCAGCAATGATTTAAGAACATATTTTGTTTGACGCACCATTAAAGAAAACAACAATTTAAAGCATATTGGTAATTTGTGCAATATGGGAGAGGCAGAAGCACCTATGACTTGTTATGACTGTGTGTGGGAACGCACCTTGTGCATAGATTCCTTGTTTCTTTAAGTTCATACTGAATGGTGCTTTCATATCTAAGGCTCCTTTTGTTGTGATTAGAAACGCATAACTAATTTAACAAATCAAATCTTTCAGTCTTACTGTTTTTATGCCCAGGGTTGTCGTAAAATGAAAATGACACCATTTTAACGACGTGACAGGACACTGGACACTGGAGCAGTCGTTAGCGGTCCTAATTATAATTACTACCTTTATTCTCAACTATATTGAATATTATTCTCTGGATACTTGAAGTTTCGATAATATTATTCAATAAGATAGCTAGTGTGATGTTTATCATGGCAAAAATTATTTATTTTATGTTATATTAGTTCTGTGCTTTATCATTTTTTAGTAATTCGAATTCGCAATGTTTTCACCAATCAATAGGACTTCGTTTTCTTCTCATAGGCTAGGAATACAAGAACCGACTTATTTATTCACTCAAGATTCATTACTCTATCAAGAACGCAGTTTTCAGCCACAACGCAAGATGTAGGGTACAATAAATTTCTAACCACAAGAGAACGAAATTTTATTTGACGCCGAATTTTATTTGACACCGATGTTGTTCAGTCCGCGAATTCTTTTTGGCAAGCTCGCAGTTTTATGAATCCGTTTTCAGTCCGATGCGAAGTTTTGTCGTCCACATTTCATGGGGTAATTTTAATTCAACTTCCCCATCAACCCCGATTTCCTCTTAGCCTTTTGCAGCGCATGCCACATATTTACCAAGCCGAGCCTCAAGGGCTTCTCTGCTGGCTTTCTAATTGCGGCGGCCTGTAGCAGCCGCAACTTTTACACTTCAAGATCACTCCAAGTCCTGGAGTGAGCAAGGAAATCTTCGTCCTAACTACTTCTTTGCGAAAAACGTCCAATTCTGGAGTTCGGAGAATGAAAATTCTTGTCGTGATTTCATTCGAGCTCGTTTCATTGTGCGGACAAAAGAATGAAGGCTGTGGGCCTGGAAAATCGCTGCCTTTCGCTTCGTCATGAGGGTGTCGTAGTTTTGGCGTTTCTATTTTACGATATTACGGCCATTGTGACGACTGAAATGATTATCATTCCTCCATAATACAAGTATGATAGGCCATGTAATTAGCCCACATTGAGTTTGAAAACCAAATTTTGTAACTTGAATGAATATAAACTTTTACGGTACGTTTGCGCGGTGTTAACTATGATACACAATACTACGGCTGTAGCACAAACTTCCGAATTAAAAATTCTTCTTCTTTTCATCCATGAAAGCCCTCTTTCAAAATTAACTACGGGAATAGAGAGTAAAACTACTCAATACGTGAGTTCGAGCGTATTAATTTCCAATTGGCTCTGGCCAGCTCCAGAGATGCACATCAGGGCATCTCATTCGACCACCCTCAATGACTCACTCGGTCGAGCGGCCCTCGTTGCACAAATCGCACAAAATTAGGAGCGTAAGCTTAGTTTCATTTTATGAGCTTCAGCTAATTAGCTGCACGCTAATGAGTGAACCGTCACAAGCTATCGAGGGCTGTACGCACAAGCAAATGATGGCCTCATTCACTTTAGTATCTTAATTAGCGAGGCCACTTCTGCTTTTATTGTCGCAATGAAGTGGAAACTGCAGCGCCTGCTTCAATCAAGCGAGAGAAGCGAGCCCTTAATTTTTTGTTAAATGTTACGAGCTCACGTGCATTATTTAAATACTTTGGATATTAAGTAAACGAGCAACTGAAAACTCGATGGCTTGTGCGCTTGTTGCTGGTTTAATGGCGAAAAATTGGTATATTAAATGTACTAGTAATGCGCTGAGTTCATTTCGGGTGCAGGAAAAATCACAGATGTCAATTCGGGAGGAGTTTCACATTTACGTCTCCACTGCATTATTAATTTTCATTACTTTTATTACAATTATTATCATCATTATTATTAATATTATTATTATTATATACGACGTTTCACGACCGGAAACCCTACAGAGCCCTTAGTTTATTTATGTACGAGCTTTCCATCGGTGTATTCGATATCACCCAGCTCATCATTTCTATATACAGGGTGGAAATCATTTCTGCTATCGCCTGTCCCCACTGCAAGGCAGAACCTCATGTCATCTGCTTGTCACGTCTGCCTCCAAGATCCTGCAACTTTTTTGCCTCATTCTTTTAAACGTTTGCGTTGAACAGAGTTCAGTGACTCCCCACTGATTAAAATAGCCGGCCGTTCTAATCAAGACGGTCCCGACGCAAAGTCTGGGAAAATAGAAGCAAAAGTTTGCGAAAAGAAACGGGCTATATCTTTTCCTTTCCCGTTAGAGCAGATCTTTTCGGCGAATTTTTTCGCTGTATTGGTGTTATTACTCTGGCAACTCAAACTGCGCTCACCTAAGCAGTATTTCTGCCATGGCCAAGCGACACGGACATGCATTCGTTGTCTTCAAGAGAGGTTTAACGGTGCTGCTGTAGCGTGAGGTCTACCGCCAAATATCGCTTACCCAGGTACAGTTTGAGATGTACAAATTGTTTATCGATAAATTAAATGTATGAAAATAAGTAATGTCCATTAGCAACCTAACTTAATTAACCTAAATTAACCTCCCTCTATAGTACTTACAGGTAGATCTCATGCTATAGTGTGTTAGACCTGACGCTTTAGTACTAGCTTGAGGTAGACCTGACGCTTTAGTACTAGCTTGTGGTAGACCTGACGCTATAGTACTATCTAGAGTTAGACCTGCTATAGTGTTGTAGATCTCACTCTATAGTACTAGCTAGAGGTAAACCTCAGGCTGTAGTGCGGTAGACCTCACGCTAAAGTACTTAGAAGTAGATCTCACGCTCCAGTGCGGTAGACCTGACGCTATGGTACTAGCTAGAGGTAAACCTCACGCACTAGCAGCACCGGTAGGTCTATCGTTGCTGTGAAGTTACCCGTGCCTGATCAGATTAAGCCATCCAGACTCCAAGCCTGGGGCTTTGTGAAGCTTCCAATTTGCACACAAAGACTGAATTTCCTGCACAACAGCGAAGCCCAATTTTGTCTTGGCTTAATTAAAGGGAAAACACGGAGAACTTGTAAGTTATCACTTAATCATGCGCTCTTGCAACCTTTTTTCCGGAATTAAAGAGCTAGTGCTAGCAAATTAGTCGGTCTCGGAGAATGGATTCAAATATTTCCGAGTTGAACTGAAGGTAATTTTGCATTTGCATGCCCTCTTTCGGCTGGAGTTTACCCCCACAAAATTGAGAAAACTGCCTGTGTTAATTACGGCTTCAATCTTGCACCCTAATTTCCATTTGCCTTTCATTTATCCAGCTTCGCACACACGAGGGAGACGCACGCAGCGATGCAGTCATTTTAAATACGACTTCTGGTGATTCTTTTTCTCCTCAGCTTTTGTAGTTTCCATTAAGCTATTGATAATTCTCCTCATTTTTGTTGTGGAGTTGGTTATTATACTTTTGTGTTTTTAATTCGTTCGAAGCTAAAGACATGACGAAAAAATGCGGCAATCAAATTTTGAAGTTGATTGACGCTTTCAGCGACGCAAAATTTTTAATATCCGGGGTATTTTGGTAACTTTGGGTTACATTTCATTGTAGATGTTCTGTTTATGATGTAATTATGGCATTACAATACTCGCGATACAGCGTATAGTATTATGCTGGGTTACATTTTATTTAAGGTTCAGTCACTCTGTAATGACGGCATTACAATACTCGCGATACAGTGAACAGTATTGTGCTGCATTAAATTTTATTTAAGGTTCTGTCATGCTGTAATGACGGCATTACAATACTCGCGATACAGTGTACAGTATTGTGCTGCATTACATTTTATTTAAGATTTTGTCATGCAGTAGTGACGGCACTACAATACTAGCCTGCACAGTATTGTGCTGCATTACATTTTATTTGAATTTCTGTCATGCTGTAATTACGGCATTCCAATACTCGCGATACAGCGTACATCGCTGAAAAATATCATCGCAAATCAAGATTTATTTTCAACCTTTCCACAGAAGGACGGGAATATCTCTTAATTGGAAACCCCCTGCTTTTAACATTGGCGTTTTAAAGCGGTAAACAAAACAGATTTCATTTGCAAGCTTCCTGTGTTCCCGAAAACGCAATTTATTCATTTTTTGAGGATAATAGAAATGATTTCTATACCACTTGTTTTTACCGCCTCAACGGTTAAATGGAAATAAATGAAAGACACGCCTTTTCATGATGGACTTGATAGACTTTGATTAACACTTTGACTGCGACCTGAGCCGCAGGTGGTCACTGAGGGAATTTTCATAAATCTAGCTGGCCGATCACTAGACACAAACTCAATTTCCAGAAATACTCATTCAAAATTGAACATAGGCATGAATTCGTTTAATGTTTGTTATTTTCAATATTGATTACTGAAGTTAGCTTCTACCTCGCTTGAATATTGAACTTGAGTTTAACCCGCCGCAGTCAAAGTATTGAATTTCCACCGAATATTTTATAGTTACTTCGTGTGAACAGCAGAATATCCTATAATATTCTGAAATAGTTACTTCTATGAACAGCAGAATATCCTATAATATTTTAAAATAGTTACTTCGTGTGAACAGCAGAATATCCTATAATATTTTAAAATAGTTACTTCGTGTGAACAGCAGAATATCCTATAATATTTTAAAATAGCTACTTCGTGTGAACAGCAGAATATCCTATAATATTTTAAAATAGCTACTTCGTGTGAACAGCAGAATATTCTATAATATTCTAAATTAGTTACTTCGTGTGAACAGCAGAATATTCTATAATATTCTAAAATAGTTACTTAGAGTGAACAGCAGAATATTCTATAATATTCTAAAATAGTTACTTCGTGTGAACAGCAGAATATTCTATAATATTCTAAAATAGTTACTTAGAGTGAACAGCAGAATATTCTATAATATTCTAAAATAGTTACTTAGGGTGAACAGCAGAATATTCTATAATATTCTAAAATAGTTACTTAGAGTGAACAGCAGAATATTCTATAATATTCTAAAATAGTTACTTAGAGTGAACAGCAGAATATTCTATAATATTCTAAAATAGTTACTTAGAGTGAACAGCAGAATATCCTATAATATTCTAAAATTTGCAGAATATTGTAGAGCGAAGTCTGCTGTAAAAATCATTTCTCTTATTTCTAAAAGCTCACATGATAGGCTTTCATCAGTAGCTTTATTGCGGTGGTAACTATTTTTTCGAATTAATTTGGTGAACGTGAATATAGTATATTCTAAAACAAGGCGACTTCATCATTCATGAACCTAAGCCGTAGAAAATTAGTCCTACTACTTCCAACTATTAGTACTTTGAATGAAGTGTAGCATTTGTTAAGTAACTAGAGCAAATTTTTTCCGTTGGAGATCGTGTGAGATGATGAGGAAAGCCATGAACATGTAACGAGTACTGCTCCTGGAGAATGATGTCAGGTCCCAAACAGAAAGTGAGGAGGGCCTAATTTTGTTGAGACATGAATAGGATTTTGTTTTGATACGGCGATCTTTTTTCGTTTTCCTGCCGTCCAGTATTTCAGCTCCTATTATTATTTTCCTCTACTTATATCCTGTTTTATAAACCTCCGTTTTTGCTCACGGTGTTTACGCGCAGGGGATCTTGTGTGAGAACACACCTTGTGAATAGATTCTTCGTTCTCTTTAATTCTGTACTAACTACTGCCTTCATCCTTCATTTTGAAACACCTTTATTGTGTTGAGGGAGGAATAAATTAACTTATTATCCAATCTAATACTTTACAAGCACTAACTCCAGCATCAGAATAGCATTCACCCAGTCACAAATACGGTCGTAATCCTAAACATGATTCTAAATAATCATCCTAAGCTTCGTCATAGCCATAAACACCGTCTTAATCATAAACATCGTCATTATCCTAAACATAGTCCTAAATATAATCATAATCCTAAACATGGTCCTAAATAATCGTCCTAAACGTCGTCATTATCATAAACATCGTCTTAATCATAAACATCGTCATTATCCTAAACATAGTCCTAAATATAGTCATAATCCTAAACAGGGTTCTAAAAACCAGTTCTCTTTTCAACAGTCCTAATAGTGATAATTCTAAATATGGTCTTAGCAATTATGGTGCGGAACACGTGAGCAATGCGAGCACATTTAATTCGTTTTGCTGCACTTGAAAATACGCGCTAACTAGGCCCCGATTTTTGGTCCCCGTGTGAGTGACTGCAGCAACCAAGCCAGGCCGGCGGTCGATGGCAGGATTAGTGTGAATGTCCGAAGGTTTTCAGGATTTTTTGTTGGCGGTGCGTTGATTGACGGAATCAGCTTTATTTTTTCTTGAACAAAGTTAGACCGCCGTGGAAAGGTAGTGCTGGGGGGAGGGGAGGTGTGGGGAGTAGGGGGAGGAATACCTAGGAAAAAAGCCTGATATGAAGCCTTTTTTTAACCGATGGCAGCACCTCCTGTGTCGGCTTTGGAAGTGAAGGCTTACACAAGAGTGCGGTAAACTGTAACAATGTATCCTTCCTAGTAAATCAAGGCCTCCCCAGCAATGCAGTACTGCCCCAGTAAACTAAAGCCTGCCCAGCAATAAAATGCACACCCAGTAAATTAAATGCCCAGTAAATTGGAAACTGTCCAGGAATACGTGGTATACCTAGTAAATTAATGTCTGTCTAGCATTACAGGGCATTCACGATCAACTAATTCCTGCCCAGATATACAGGATATGTCCAGTAAATTAAAGGCTGCACAGCAGTAGAATACATGTACAGTAAATTAAAGGAAATCCAGGAATTTAGGGAATGTCATGTCCAGTTAATCTAAGGCTGCCCAGAAAAACGTGACATGCCCAGTAAATTAAAGGCTGCCCAGAAATAGGTGGCATGCCCAGTAAACTAATGCCGGCCCAGCAAATCAGCGGCCGCCCAGTAATCAGCGCTCGTTGCAAAAGTGTCGAGCATTTGATGGCACAAATTTGAGTTAATGAAGTTGCCGGAAATTTGGCATCAAATCAACATTTGTGGCGCTGGGATGAGCGGAGCTGCGGTTGCGGCCCCAATTGACGAGACTTTGATATTTGGCATGCAAAAAGCATCCGCAAATTTGAAGTAAATTTTACGCATTTTCACGGGCATGGTTCAGGAACTTTGCGTGCGTATTTCCGTTTATTCTTGCTGCTATTTTTTTCCCCCGCATTTTCTCACGTATTTTATTTTTTTTCCTTTCGGCGCCAGCGAAATGATGCCAATAATATATTTGGTTTTGCATTCCGAAATCCGAATATGAAGGCGTATTGGGGTTTGTATGGTTTTTGTACAGCGAAAAGATTATATATGTTTCTGTTTATTCGATGACATCAACTCATTATTAAGAATCTTCGGCCAGTTTTAAAAGCATCGTCGCTGTGAATGCTTATAAAGTGCTATATAAATTAAATGAGGTAATATGGGTAATTACGTAGGGTGATTAGGTAGAGTAATCCGGGCAGTTAGGTAGGATAATTAAGTAGGGTAACTGGTAATCTGGGTAATTGAGTGGGCTTATCAAGTAGGGTATTAAGTAGAATAATTAAGTAAGGTAATATGGGTAATTAAGTGGGGTTATTAAGTAGAGTAATTGAAAAGATAATTTAGTAGGGTAATTTAGTAGGATGATTTAGAAGGGTAATTTAGTTGGGTAATTAAGGAGGGTAATCTGGCTGCCATAAAATTCATGCAAGCAACTTCTCGTCTCACCACACCCCGCTCAATTAAGCAACTCGTTAAGCATTCCCCTTTATTCATAGATGCACACACAGACAACACAAAACTATTCCACTCACACCCCACCGCCACCCACATCACTCACACCAACACTCACACAACTCACACGACCGGCACTCACACTACCCACATCACCACGCACACCATCCTCACCCTAACTCATACCAATCACACCACCCACACCACCATTCACGCCACCCACACCACCATTCACACCACCCACACCACCATCTACACCACCCACACCACAGTCCCTCGATGCGCCTAACAACTTGGAGCAAAAATACACTCGTGTACTCAGCTGTCCTGCCTCTGAACTTCTCTACAGTGAATTAGCTGAGGCTCTGCTTAATTTACTGTTTCTGTGACAGTTGGACGATGCTTTGTTAACTCTTTAAAACCACAGAGGACTATACGGTGCTCTTTCGAAAATAGCCTCAATGTATTGTATTTCTTTTAAATTTGTGCCCTGATGAGGTTTTTGAAGTTCTTTGCCGAGTCGTAGTTGCTTCCTCATTCTTGTATCGGTGACCACATGATGTCAGTGGTATTTTTGTGATGGTGGTTGAGATAACGGTAGTTTGAGGATAAAAGTTCTGACTGCATAGGGTTGAACATGACTGAGAGCAGAAGTCTTGTGATCTACAAAAATGTACACTCGCACGTTCACTCAGTATATTATGCATTAACAGTTTCATTGAAGTTTTATAATTATTTTAAAATACGACAACATACAGAAGTTTAATGAGAGCTGCGCTTTCTGTGTTCGGCAACGTACGAATGTAGTTTTGAGTTTAGTTCAAACGAAAAGTTAAAGGAAATTTTATACTTCCACTCGCAGATGAACCATTTAACAGGTTATGCGTATTCATATTGAACCGAGTTGATTAGTCACGACCCAATATTGAATAGTAAAGCTTCTCACGTACATAAAAATTGATGCTGCTACTTCCTTTATTAAAATCCTACAAATTTTTATGTAAAAAAACCATTAAACTGCGTTGCGTAAATGCAATAAACAACAAAAATAAATGCTGTTAACTTATTGAGCATTAAAAAACGTTTTATCAGAATGATGATTGATATCGCCTGCGGGAGACGAGTTATCCACTGCGGTTAATCCAATAGAACGAACTGGAGCGCATCGATGTAGCGTTGCTGCAACGGATTATTTTTGAAATATTATTTGTGGCAGAAATTCTATCAGACTAAGTCATGCACAAGTGAGCGGTGTGCATGCAGTGTGCCGCGTATGTGAAGATGCAAAATGTGTCGTACATATGTATCAGAGCCGTATATTTGTGTGCAATCGTCCTATAATAATAACAACAATGCAAATACATACTGTAACGATAAAGTATATTATCAAAATATAGTAATAACAATAATACGTACAATAGTATATAATGGTAAAGTAGATTTCCCAATTAAAGTTAGAATATAGATGATATGTAAATTTTGACGCCTCGGTAAGTCGACTTAAGTCATATTTCCTGTCTCAAACGGAAATGGTGCAGGATTCTATTGAGATACCAGAATCTTTTATTATGCCCCGGTGGAAAAGCGACCTCAAACAATAATAATCTTTTATTATGGCGGCGTCACAGATCCGACAGAGTTGGAGAAGAGATCATAAAGAAGAGTTTTTATAAAAATGCTTCGCGTCTAATTTCATAATGGGCTGTTAATGTTTGAATAAATTAGAAAACTAACTTGGATAAAACGATCAATAAAGGCGTGCAACAACACAACAATGATAAAAAGCGTGAGCAATATAAACTTGAAATTTAAAATACATATGTTGACTTTTTTCTGAAAATGAGCACTTAATTATCCCTCGAATGTTTTTTGTTTTTTGTAGAGATTTCCGTAGAATTTTCTTCCTCAGCATTGTTCTATTTGTGTTGGTTTTTTATATTTTGCAAATTATAGTGTTTTTTAATGGTCTACTCATTTTACTTCTATCAGTTATATATTAGGAGACTCAAAGAGAAGATGAGCTGAGTCTCTAAACGACTGTATCAAATATTTCAAGTTCATAGTTCTGTTATAGTGGCATAAATTAGTGTGTTCAAAATATCTGTATTCATTTGTTCTAAATATACTCAGTAAAAAGGTGCTCTAAACCTTGAATTAAGTACGTACTATTGTTGCTTTATCACCGATTGAATGATTTTCTGGTTTATTTTGAGGATTTGAATTGATCGCAAAGCTGAATTCTAGGCGGGCCCGAGCTGATGGTTGAGTAGGCCTTCTTTTTGTTGAAATAAATTTTTTTTTGTTATGTCATGGATCACCTTTATTTGGCTCACTGCTGTCCTGTTTTTCAGCACCTAATACATTCTTATTCAACTTTTATCTTGTTCCATTAACTTCTTTCTCTACTTACTGTTTCTTTGATCCTTCGGCAAAGATTCTCCATTCCCTTATTTCCATACTAAATAGTGCCGTCCTCCTTCCTCTCTTCGATACGTTTTTTTTTTTTTGTAGCGGTTAGGGAGGCTTAAACTAACTTATAATCTATAATTTATTCTGCCGGCTGTTTAGAAATGTATGTAGCATGGATTAATTGTCTACAAAACATCTGTATTAACTGTAGTGTTGCTCTCTCTCCTTCGTTTACAACCATTTGTTAACTCTGTTCTTTGCCAGTACACAAGCTTCAGAGTTGCATTCTATTTTCGCATGAACCCAAAAAGCATTTCAGAAATATTACTAGCTATTATGATAGCGTACGATCTCTATAAAATTGATAAGCTCATTTTTGCATCAGTGAATTCCTTGGATGTTAAACCACCTCAAGTATCAATATTGTTCAGGCAAAGTTACACCTTTAACTGCTTTTTCCAATGATTTTCAAAACAATTTACCATATAGGACTGTTTTATTCTCTGTAAACAATTCACTATATTTGACAGTCACTATATTCCCTATATTTGACAGTGATGCTGTAAAAAATTCATTTTGGGCTCAACAAAAAGATACCTTTGACCTGTCCACAATGTTATTGTCCCCTTCACTTGCAGCAACACCGCGTTCATAACAACGAAGTTCGACGTGCAAGTCTAATTCAGTTTTATGTAATGGATGCAATGAAATAATAGCATCAACTCCGTATTCCCTCTGCCGCACTTGCATCAGATGCTAGAGCAAAGCTTTTTTGTTACTGGACCCATCAAATGTTTTACAGGAGTCGCCGCTGTCAAACTTTTAAGGCAGGATTTTTTAAAAATAAATATTTAGGGACTTATTCCACTTTATCAAAGACGAGGCAATTCCAGCGCGGATGGACATCCACATGTAAATTGTGCAATTCTAGTTTGGTGGGGTCTGCGTGTGGCGTGACAAACCACACGCAGACCACGCCACACGCAGACCACGCCACACGCAGACCACGCCACTCACAGACCACGCCATACGCAGACCACGCCACACGCAGACCACGCCACACGCAGACCACGCCACACGCAGACCACGCCACACGCAGACCAAGCCACACGCAGACCACGCCACACGCAGACCACGCCACACGCAGACCACGCCACACGCAGACCACGCCACACGCAGACCACGCAGTGCATAAAATTTGAGGACGTTTATTCAAGTCATATGGAAAAAATTAGAGATCCTTAAATATTTATTCGTACGTCTGGCTACGGGTCACATGCATGATGATGTTGTCGATGATGGCATCATTTACGAGTTCGGAAATAATTGAAGAATGCAATAATTCACGTGGTCCTAGTGATGCAGCGAGACACAAACCAGACTTAATAAAACTATGTTGTCGTTGCGGTGCAGCTGGCCACGAAAGTTTTGCTGTCGACTTGGTAGAGCTGTCTGTTTTGGTTTTAGATATAGCCCTCATATGTGAGGGTCTTAAGAACGTAATTTCAGTGTTTTTGCTGGGAAAAACAACACGAAGAGATGTTAGGTCTGTAAGTGATTTTTTGCCGTCAGCTGTGCTGCTGCGCTGACGTGAATTGTGCGAAATCCTGCCGTGAACCCCTTTCGCTACGCCCGTACATCACGCCCTTCTACCGCCTCCAATCGACCACTATTGGGGGGTCAAAGGCTTCATCGCGTGACTTGAGTGGAACGACCATCGAAGATCGCTGCGATTATCGGATTTTACGACGCAAACTAAGAAGTGATCAGCGTGACTGATCACCGAGCAGGTCGGCATGAACTGAAGAAGTTCGAGAGTGTCACATGGTGTATTACTATTCGGTCGGTCTAGGTTAAATCTCAGTTAATGATATGAAAGAGAACCAATGAGTGGAAAAGTTCGAGAGTGTCACATGGTGTATTACTATTCGGTCGGTCTAGGTTAAATCTCAGTTAATGATATGAAAGAGAACCAATGAGTGGAAAAGTTCGAGAGTGTCACATGGTGTATTACTAGTCGGCCGGTCTAGGGGAAATCTCAGTTAATGATATGAAAGAGAACCAAAGAGAGGATATTTTAATCGCTAACGCTTCGAAATTTCATAATGGTTTTGAAATTAATACGATGTTTGGCATCTAATGTAGTTTTCATGGAGAAATTTGCGTATTTTTTACTTCAAAATTTGCTGTAACTGATCGCAACCTACCTGATGTTTTTGCGATGCTAAGGGAAAGATTAGTAAAAATTATACAGGAAAATTTACCGACACTTGACTACAATATCTTGAATGATCTTTCTTGACCTTTCTGTAAAAATATAAATATCCGCACGTTATTGATGACTTCCTCAACTCGGCTAATGTAAATAAAAATTGTTTTCGCATTAAACAAAATTTTAAGATGCTTCAGTTTGAAATTGATAAGAAAGAGAATTAAGGACGCAGTTAAATTTACTTCTCGAGTTTTCCAAATGTAAATTTTTTGAACGTCCTATGGAAGGAATTTTGAATTAGCGAGCGCTTACTTTTCTGCGATACAGTGTTTTGAATATCAGTCTGCAAATGATCTGTCTGCAATATCTCGATTGTACAATAATATTCTCAGGAACTCCAACGTTGCATAAACGCGAGAGAGAAGCCTTATTTTTCTCTTAAAACTTTCTATGAGCTTTCATTCGATTTAAGCTCTTTGTTAGTTTCTCATAAATATAAAATTATTAAATGTCAAATAGAATGTTAACTGGATCAACCCCAGTTGCATGTAATTCAATTACGTTACAATCCTTATTGTCACTTTTCGGTCAGAGAAACAGAGCTGGAAGCCTTGCATTACGGACCCGTAATTGCGAATCTTAATTCAATGTTTGATGTTCGCGCACAAGAACTGCTTGGTTTGTTCCAATCTTCTACGTATTTCAATTATGGTCTCATTCTATGTGTAAAGCGATTCTCTTTTCGTTTCAGACTCCATTGCGAGTCTCACTAGTTGGATTAAAATGTTACTTTCTGGTTGTCAGCGCACCGAGGATCTTCTATATGAACATAAAGTTTTAAAATCCCTTCTAAGCGTTAAGTGAAGATCTTCTAGGATTGAAATTTACGACCAAAGACCCTTTGATGGCATTTGGAGAGAATTTACCCATTGTTCTGCTCGGATGGAATCTTTTCGAGGTAGAAGATGTGCTTCAAATTTAATTGAACTTGAAGTTTTCCTTAGAAGATAGCGCGGAGTTCATAGCTACGGCATCGGATGCAGTTATATCTTTGAAAGATAAGTAAATTTTATTCGTGGATTTAAAATTTTCATTGAGTTACAGTACAAACTAGCACTCAAACATACTTGCTTCTCGAATTTTTCAGAGTTAAATGCTACATGAGTGATTTCAATTAGAATTTTGCTACAAGTCTGATGAATTAAGCCACGATCAATTCACGTTTTTATTTTACGCACAATAACTCAATCTTCATTTTTACACCGCTACAGTTGAAAAACAAACAATGCAGAGTTCCAACATTCAATGGGGAAACTTCGAACAAAACTGCAGCTTTTAATTGGAATCAAAATTACTCGTAAAAGTTAAACCTGTCTTGAAATTCTAGCTCTAGCCAGAAGACGTTCTCTGTATCTTTTTCTGCGTCGGTGATCCTTAGTTGGCAACCGCTCCTCTGAAGCTGCCGTCGTTGTTTCGTCCTCTGAGCGCGGAAGATTCCCTCCCAAACTCGAGTTTTCTTTGAAACCTTATCGTAAATGAGGGAGATTTGGGCTCGGTGGGCTGTTCCGTGAAACGAAAGAAAATGCGGGAGCTTTTCGGTCGGAAGTGTCAGTAAACAGGGAAAAATAGCGGCTGGTTCTGCTATAAGCGCTTCGCCGTCCTTTCTTCCCACCGTACGAGATGTTCTTGCGCGCGGGTCTTGAAAATGCTTCAAAATGATGGATGCCTTTTCTTGAAAGCTATTCTACAACTACTTGCTAGGAGAAGTTAATTAATTAGGCGTTAATCAAATGAATTTCTAAATCTCAAATTTTGTATTACAAGCGTATGGAATTGCAAAATGCCAGTAAAGCCTTTGAGCGATGAGATGGATGTCAAGCACCTAGAGGTCTTACTATTGACCTCTCTGCGTGATGGTCGACTGAAAATTCTTTGAAGTTGCATCTGCTTGATACTAATAAGAATGAGATTCTATAGAATTTTCAGATGTTAATCAAAAAATCTTTTTCTATTGTAAAACTAATTAATGTGACCTCCTTTGAAGCTCATTATAACTCAGGAAACAGTAAAGAAGGAACAGTTTTTTGAATGATTCTCGGAGTTCAATGTATTTTCGATGAGAAGACTTCATGCAGAAAAGATCCTGAAGTTTGAAATTAGTTGAATGTCTCCAAAGATTTTGAAGGAAAGACGTTATTTATTCAGCCGATAATTAATTTGCCAATTGCTTCGTAAGAGATATTGTTTCCGCGCTCTCGGCGTTTTGTGGGTTTGGACTTACCTGAGGTTTTTATAAAAATTTCTCTAAGCCTCAGTGGAAGTAATTTCTGTTTTACGAGTTTAAATTATAATATAATGTTCAAGCTTTTAAATGTTCTTACGTTGTACTGAAAATATAATGAAGCGAATCTGCGAGTTCGTTTGCACAGTTATGAACAAATCTAGGCTTTTCATTTCAAATAATTTTTGGTAATGAATAATTCCGTGAAGCTGCTGCTGATTCATATTGAAACGCAAGCGGTAATGCGCGATATTTTACCAGCGCTGTGAAAATTTTCAGCAAGTGAATTCTATTTCCCTCAAATTTTGCTAAAAACATTTCATAAAAATGGTATTGTTGTCTTCTTGGGAACGAAAGTTAAAGTAGATGATATGTCGAGAAGCACTGAGGCTTTTTAAAATCATTTACTTCATCTAAGTTAAAGCTAATGAGTGAGAAAGCTTTATGATTCGCTGATGCCACCGTAAAAGTTTTGGTGTTGACCACCAACCAAAAAAAAAAGCCGCAAAGCTTAGTAACTGTAAGAAAAGCAACCTACGAGTATAAGGCAAGAAATGGTGAACAATTCTAAAATTATAGATATATTGTAACAATTTCTATTCAACTTTGGAATGAACGTGTTAACTTAGTCACTAGGCTTTTCCTTATTATCCCCGTAGACTAGCTTTTAGAAATCCCGATGTCTTATTGATTTCCCTTCAGACTTGAAAAATGTAGCTTGGGGCAACAGGCTGCATTTTTAGGCTGCAGGCATTTACAACTTCTCCTATATACTATTGTTCATAATTATGCTATTAAATTTAATCAGAAAATCTCATCGATCAATATTCATTCTCCATCCAAGGCTTTATCCCACTAATACTCTAAAACTTGATCATGTTTACGTTCTGGCTAGACATTGATCTTGTTTGTTCTTCAACATTTAAATTTAATTATCCATGTACCAAATAATTTTTAAGCATTGATCCTAAACGATTGGGCCTTTTAGGTGTTATTAATGACACCCTAAATAACGGATAGATTTAAAGAAACAGAGTAGTTTTGCAAGTCTGAGAAATATTCGTTTTATTTTGATAACTTTTGGAGTACATTGTTCTTCATTTTCCCCCTGAGTGCAGACAAGAATCGGCGCGATTACGCCAGCTGTTCATTACGTTGCAGCCGAGATCTGGTCCAATTCGCTGGATTTATACCTCGATGGATGCCTTGAGTTGATGTTTTCCCTTGGAAACACCTAAAAGAAAGAGTTTACTGTGAAAAGTCCACAAATCTACACCAACTCAATGCATCCATCGAGGTATAAATCCAGGGAATTGGACCAGATCTCACCAGCGTCGTAATGAACAGCTTGCGTAATCGCGCTGATTCCCGTTTGCGCTCAGGGGGGGTTGGCACGTGTATAATAATGTGTTTAAAATATAATAAAATAAAAGCAGCCCTTCTCAGGATTTTATGAGTGATATATTTTTTATCTATCCGATATTGCGGGAGTTCTTAAAGGTTCTTTTAGGACCCACATTTAAAAATCCCCTGTGTATCTTAATTGCATCATCCCGAACAAGCATTGTGATACCTGTCCTTTAGAGCTTGATCACACATATCCTATATCCTTGATCATACGTGCTTGCCATCATTAATCACATGTGTTTTTTAAAGTTTGATCATACCTGTCTTTCAAAGTACTATCACGCGCCTAATCTCTGTAGATTTTGATTATATCCTAAAGCTTGAACAAATATGTTCTATAAATCTTAAACTCACTTGAGCTGGAAATCTTAATTCTCATCCTTCAAAACTCCATAACGTCTTCTGAGTTCCTTGGCATCGCTCTCATCTTGATTACACTTGTAATCGATATCTTAGTTCTCATCCTTCAAAACTCGATAACGTCTTCTGAGTTCCTTGGCAGAGCTCTCATCTTGATCACACTTGTACTCGAAACCTTAATTCTCATCCTCCAAAACCCGATAAAGCCTTCTGAGTTACTTTGCGGCGGCCGCAAGGGCTCCCTCACGAAGTCTGTCGGCCTGACCCACAAAGGTCCAAATGATGACCCACGCGTCCGGACCTGACGGATATCGATCGCTGGCCCTCAAAGCAAGCAATTTATCTTCATGGCTTAAAGAAGGAGCGGTGAACGACTTACACGACGGAAAGTCTTATGCATGGACACGGGACTCGCGTCTTGAAGACGACACTAATGAGTGGCACCGAGGGACTCTCCCCTCTGCAGGACGTGACACACTGTATAGACGGGGTTTTAAACTCTCATGCATCCTCGTGAGATGGGTTCTGTTTGAATAAATATATATCACTGAATATTGTATTATATTATATTTTACGGCGTTTTAAGCTCTGATATATCCTCATAGAATGGGTTCAGTTTGAATAATTATATTTTACTGGATATTGTATTATATTACAATATTTTAAAGTGTTTTACTGAATCTATGAATGCGCGGTGTTTTAAGCTCTTATGTATCCTCGTAAGATGTGTAACTTTGGAATAATTATATTTTGGTGCAGCATGTAGGTTCCATTGAAATAATCTCAATCTGTTATCCACCCCATGGGGAATTGCTTCTACGGCGTAAAGGTTATGACGAGGAGCATCGTGATATGAAAGTTAGGCTTTCAATAGCTTATTTACCTGATGAGGTAAATTTATGAGGTCTTGAGCTGGTGCCGACATTCGCACTTGCGGATGATATTGACGTACTGTGCAGAAGAAGTGCATTGATCATATGTACATTGCTCATACATACAGAGAGCTTTTTTCAACTTTCTAAGCCAGATATTATGGTCTAATTACGAAGTCTTTGACGAACCAATTGAAATAGTGCTAAAAATGTTCATTCCTACCCAAACTTATTGAAAGCACGTTATTACCCATGCGTGACAAACTTTTTTTGTTTCTGACTCTGGGAAAATTTCATACCAATATTTTTTGGTTGGAAATTGAAGAAAATGTCATTTGGTGCAGCAACTTCCCCGAGCTAGGTACTAGGTATGCTCTCGTTGATTTGTATTTACGAAAAAATAGTTTCAAATTTCCTACAGGTTTAATAATTAGTTTTAGGTTGTGAATCCCTTGCCTCCACCCAGTATTCTTTCAACACTGTCAATGGCTACCTGAGAAGCCAAAGCTTAGGTGTCAATGTTATGGTGACTGTCCTCTAAGAGGTTTTCCATCAGTATTTACAGTACTTATGAGTTTTTCCGAACTTAAAATATCATAATATGTTATTTTTATCAAAGAGAATTCATTTCCATGACTTTCAATCAATCTTTTGTTAAACTCCAGACATGACAATTATAATAATTATGAATATAGAGGGAATAAGAATTCAGGTGCTCCAACGTTTATGATCTCTGTACACCTAAATGCAGCATGAAGATACGCCTACTTGTAGGATCTAGGTGCACCTACTCTTAGAATCTACATGCGCCTACTCGTAGGATCTAGATGCGCCTACTCGTTGTAGGATCTAGATGCGCCTACTCGTAGAATCTACATGCGCCTACTCGTAGGATCTAGATGCGCCTACTCGTTGTAGGATCTAGATGCGCCTACTCGTAGAATCTACATGCGCCTACTCGTAGGATCTAGATGCGCCTACTCGTTGTAGGATCTAGATGCGCCTACTCGTACTAGGATCTAGGTGTACCTACTCGTAGAATCTAGAAGCTGCTCGTAGGATCTAGATGCGCCAACAAGAAGTATCTAGGCACGAAGCATTATGGAGAGAGAAGAAGAAGGCCATTCATTTCTCGTAGTGTTGAGGTTATTCGGACTTGCAGATGGTTGTGTGACAACCTCGCCATAATATATTTCGCGAACATCTATGTTTTTTCATTAAAACTTACGGTACATTTATTCAACCAAGTCTTTGTTTTCATCCAATCAAAGCATTAACGTCATCCAACCTCAGCAGCAACGTCATCCAGCCTCAGCAACAACGTCACCCAACCTCAGCAACAACGTCATCCAACCTCAACAGCAACGTCATCCAACCTCAACAGCAACGTCATCCAACCTCAACAGCAACGTCATTCAACCTCAACAGTAACGTCATCCAACCTCAACAGCAACGTCATCCAACCTCAACAGCAACGTCATCCAACCTCAACAGCAACGTCATTCAACCTCAACAGTAACGTCATCCAACCTCAACAGTAACGTCATCCAACCTCAACAGCAACGTCATCCAACCTCAACAGCAACGTCATCCAACCTCAACAGCAACGTCATTCAACCTCAACAGTAACGTCATCCAACCTCAACAGCAACGTCATCCAACCTCAACAGCAACGTCATCCAACCTCAACAGCAACGTCATTCAACCTCAACAGTAACGTCATCCAACCTCAACAGCAACGTCATCCAACCTCAACAGAACCGGCATCCAACCTCAACAGCAACGGCATCCAACCTCAGCAACAACCCCCTACACGACTCTTTCTCACCCATGCGCTACCTGTTCATAATATCATGCGTTAAGCGGCCCATAGACGATCAATTTAATTGTCAATATCATTGTCAATAATGAATATCGACAATTATATTGATCGTCTGTGAGCTTGATTGATGACCGTCAAATAATTGACTTAGCGGGCAACAACAAATCTCATCAATATATTGAGTCAATGATATTGACAATTAAATTGATCGTCTATGGGCCGCTTTACTTCATCGAAAGCCTTCATTTAATATTCAGACCACCTTGACCCTTGCTGTACGCCATGCCATGCTGGCCTCACAACTCCTGTCCAAATTTATCTCGCGCAGCGGAAGCAGTCGTACGCCAGGCCCTGAGAGAGGCCACCGTACGTCCCACTTGACACCTTGCTTGCCCTGTGATGAAACCTTAACTTGTGCGGATAAGAATTAGCGCCGGTTACTGATTATTTAAATCAAGAATCGTATCGGTAGAGCAACTGGGAGCAGTTTCTATTCATTTAACACGCTGCTTGCGATACAACCCATTTGTGGGTTGTTTTGAAAATTATTAACAACCTTTTAAAATTAATGGTGTTTTGCATACACCGTTAATGTTTGGTATTTATAAACTTTTTAACATCTTGTGTTTTTAAATTTGAGTTGATAATTGAACTTCAGTTCAACCCATCGCAGTCAACGTCCTAAGTTATCAGGCGATCCCGATTTGAAGACTTCACTGCAACTCAAGTAGATTGTAAGTGCGCTTGGTATTTATATTTATTTTAAGAACTTTTGTCTTTGAATTTGAATTGAATGAGCTCCAAGGAATTTGAAGGAATTAGCTTCAGTTCAACCCATCGTGCTAAGTTATCAGGACCTGAAGACATCACTGTACCTAGAATGTACTGTAAGTGTGCCGTCACAATTTCAGTATTGGGCAATTTGACATTAAAATCGAGGCATTTGAGAGCCAGTTGCGTACGTAATTAGGAGCACCCAGAGCAGGCTGCATCACCGGGTCTGCCTCCCTCGGAAGACCATGGAGTTCAAGCTTGTTTCTTGAATTTTTCATGCATTAACTTCTATTTAAGATGCGCTACAAGTTTCCACCAATGACTTATTTGGAGAGCGTTTACGTTACCTGAATTGCATGTTACAGAAAAATTTTCGGCGGGGTTTAAATTAAGTTGAGAAGGTGTGTGAAATGTTATCAGTGACAACATATTTCTTCCCACACCAGGAATGTATTCGCCATACAAAAGAATTGAATGCGATGCAGAACACGTTTCGGTAATTAAATTGCTGCCGGTACCATGCTGGCGTTTCGGTCAATGTGATTTTGATTTTTTTGTGGCCTTTGGATTTCTGTCGAGAATTTGTTAAGTAAACGACATTGAAATTTTATGAAAACTTTCAGGCCAACGGAGTACCTTTTATAATGGTCGCATAACTGCAGAGAAAGTTAAGTTTAAAGCTTGAAAATGTAATAAGATCACAGTGAAGTGAGGTATAGAAATAAAGTTGTCAGTTTATCAAGAAGATGGTCTGAATCAGACATGACACAATGCTCTAAGTTTGAAAAATGTTACCATTTGAATTTATGATAGCGTTTTAATTAAAAGCTATCTTTTAGTTTCAGTTTATGATTTGCGTAAGTTAACCAAAGCACAAAACGTTTAGCATTCAACTCGAAAATGTGCTATGGAGAAATACAAAGCCCAAGGAGTGTAAGTATGGCAGTTGGTGAGCAATACACTGTAACCACTAAGCCATTTTACTTTCTTCAAATAATAAAACAGGGTTGCAGTTCTTTCTGTTAATTTGATACATGCTCAACACAATATTTGAGCAGCAAAAGACAACACTGAATTTTATTACACATGCAAAACTTGAGAGGAAATAACAGGTTTTGGCCGAGCTCCCTGCAGCTCCGAGACAAGTAAAATGCATGCTGACCTTCGGGGGTACATCAGCTTGCGAGCGGAGACGAATAATTCCATAACACTGGAGGATAAACTTCCAGAACCAATATCTCCACTCTGCCAAAGAACAACATTCTGGGAAAGGAAAATGCCCCTTAGACAAAATATGAAGTTCCTCGCACGTCATTGGCAGCTCCAGTATTTTATCGGACTATTCCTTGGAGAAAACTTGGTGACCAAACGGAAGTTTCCAGAAAAACCTCGGCATGACTTCTTCATTCTTCTTGCTGGCAAGAGGAAAAAATCCCAGATAGATGTTTTTATTCATCGATGAGCTTCAAAAGTTGCGGGACTAAAAACAGGCGCGCAAACACCAAAGTTTGGACTCGTCCAGTGGAAAAATGAACTTGAGAGGTGCTTGTCATTCGAAGTCTTCCTGGCAAAGCCGCCACCACAAAATTCACGCCATGAACAATGTCTGGAAATTCTTACCTCCACCGTGAAGATTTAGCTCGAAGTTGCGGCGTGCGGGTGCGCGCTTCTGTCCCCTCAAGACCCGGACAAAAATGCGCAACATTCTGGTCAACTTGCGAACTTCCCAATTTGTGGCTGTGTTATTGCATTCTTTTGCGTAGTTTTGCGGAGTAGCTACATTTCAATGTCTGGGATAATTGTACGAAAGAGATTCACGCAAATGGAACATAATAAAAATGAACGAAGTCGTATGTACATTATAAATGTGCATGTTAAGTGTAAGTGTTTCGTAAAAATATCAACTTGTGAGCACCCAGTTATAATGGACTCACTCCAAAATAAAAAGGAGTAAAATAACCTAATATTTTATTTCTATCGATGTATCAAACTCGAGTTTATCCCATAAGAGTCTCTCCTTTCCAGATGACCCGCACAGGAAATTGAAGTACAACTTTTTTCCCTAATAATAGTTTGCTTATTAATTCCTACACAATATACTGCTCATCTTCCGTGAGGTATTGTGCGGTTCCTCGCGATCTATAAGAAGAGGGAATGGAAGAGAATTTTCTGCGAGCGCCGGACGTGCTCGGCTGCACAATGAAGCGCTCTCATCGCAGAACACATTTAATCAAGACTTACTGCAGCCGTGGCACGGGAGGCAAGAGCTAGTCAGTTTATTGGAGCCATTCTGCGCTCAGGAGCTAGGCTGTCTGAACTAGGCAGTGCATCAAGGAGGAGGTACTAGAGGACTAGGCTGTCAGAACTAGGCAGTGCATCAAGGAGGAGGAACTAGAGGACTAGGCTGTCAGAACTAGGCAGTGCATCAAGGAGGAGGAGCTATAGGACTAGGCTTTCAGAACTAGGCAGTGTATCAAGAAGGAGGAGGAGCAAGGGGACTAGGTTGTCAGAACTAGGCAGTGTATCAAGAAGGAGATGGAGCAAGGGAACTAGGCGGTCAGAACTAGGCAGTGAACTAAGGAGGAAGAGCTAGGAGACTAGGCCGTCAAAGTAGGCAGTGTATCAAGAAGGCGAAGGAGCTAGAGAACTGGACCATCAGAACTAGGCAGTGCATCAGAAGCCTGGCAATAGGAGGAGCTAGGCTGCATATCAAAGTGGAGGCAATGGGCTCGAAGCGTTGGTTCGTGACCACACGTCGTCTATCAAAGCAACCTACCCACCTAATGTCTCGCACAACTCTCGTGCGAGAAACCGCTTCTTTGACGCAGAAATATCTTCCAATTTATTCCTACGGTCCTGAGCTTCGATGCTGCTAATTTGTTGTCTTGTTCTCTGAGGCATGGAGATGAAAGAATTTTAGGGGTTTCTGTATTCACGAAGCTTCTTGCTTCGTTTTTTTAGATTGTGGACCTTCTTTATTCAGTTATTTCAAAGGTTTTTGAGGGACAATTCATATATGTTTTCACCGGCATCTACGCGGATAGTTTTGGAACTGTTTGGGTTCATAAGCATCGAATTGTGATCCAGTCCACTGCACTAAACTTCTCTTTCGTCATTCACAGTATGTAGACATAGTCTGTCAACCAACTATGAATAATATGTTTCTATTTCATTTGAAAGAATTAAATAGTTGAAATAATTAAAAAACATTTTTTGCCATTAGGAATTAATATCATTCCATAAGCTCCCTTTACTTCTAATTATACGCTCATGTCTTCGCCGAAAGCTGTATACTCCTTCACGCATCACTGAAATATTTTGTGTCTGAAATTGTATGTTTAAAATCGTTTATGTCTGAAATTGCTTACGTCCGAAGTTGTTTGTGTTTCAATTTGTCTATGTCTGAAATCGTTTATGTCTGAAACTGTTTGTGTCTGTAATTATTAACGTTTTAAATTCTTAACATCTTGAAGAATATCCTCCCAGTCATTTTGTAGATGCTGAGAGTTACGTAAGCCTTGCTTTTGTTGAAATAGATTAGGTTGTGTTTTGTTACGGATTCCTTTTTTCGGTTCACTGTAGTCCTGTTTTTCAGCAGCTGTTACTTTCTTCTTGAACGTTTCTTTTGTTTCATAAGCTTCCTTCTAAACTTGCTGTTTCTATGCGCTGAGGATCTTATGTGGGAATGCATTTTGTGCGCTAACTGCTCGTTCTCTTATCTTCATACTAAATGGTGCCATCATCCCTCCTCGCTTTGGAGCACCTTCGTTGTAATTAGAAAGGCTTAAATTAATTGATAATCTAATCTAATTTAATCTCAGCCCAGGTTCCTGACCCCACAACTCTGCAAGCAGAAAAAATGCATTGGGTTGAGATCAGACGACATGGGGAACCACATTTCCAAGCTCCAAACTCAGCAAAATTGTCCTTCACCAGTATTCCACATTTAGAACCCTTGCCTGAATGAGAAAGTAATTTTAACGTCATTGTTTATGCTGAAAGTCATTCGAAAATCTTTGTTTCGTACCTTATTTAAGAGTTGTGGCAGATTTCTCTTCCCAAAATTATGAATCGATTCCTCTAACGTGCGTAGGTTGTGGACTATGACTTATAAGTTTGATAATATCGTTCAGTAGACGTGTGCTATACGCGCATCACTGCGTCATAGATCAAACAATGTTGATGGCATACATCAAGTAGCATTGAGTGTTAGATATGGATCCTTAAATCAAGCTGTATTTCAGGTTCAAGTGTAGCTGTGTATGAAGGCCTGCGCACGTGGAATGTCTTGAATAGGCCACCAGAGTCAATACAGGCCGGCGTGGTGGCTCTTGTACAGACCTGCTGTTGCGACTTGCACTTCAATTAAAGTGTGTTTGCGCAATGAACACCCCAGCGAGTTGGCTCGCTTAATTTTTCTCTCACTCAGCATCGCTCCATGAAGCACGGTAAACACTAACATTACCTGACTTACGGCGTCACTTTCTCGGGTTTGCTTCGTCGAGCCGCATTTTATGGAGAAGATTTTGAGGAGTTGCTCGCTTAAATCTTTTGATTCAGTCGCTGAATGCTGGCTTTAGAAATGCTCTCTCAGGAGTCGAATATTAGCAGGCCTCACTCATGGAGCACTGATGATTGCTTACCATTTTCAGACAGAATGGCTTATCAATGTACTGTATAGAAGCTATATTTCGTTCATTTTTGTTTAAAACACAACTCAATAAGATGATTATTTTCAAGGCTACGTCTTCACATTTGAGCTACAGCTTAATTATCATGTGAACAGGAAGAAAAATGAGATTAGCCCGCTTATCTCCTCATTACGTCTCGAAAAGATCTAAAAGCTCTTAGGACATTTGTTTACGTCAAACATTGATCAGTACCATTTATTTTAAATTCTTCAGTAGATTTTCCATATCTTAAAATATTCGTATTCAGTCGACTTTTCACTTACCCTACCATTTTGAAAAGAAAATAAGTGGCCCCACCGAGCAGTGGTCCCAAATTGGCATTCCAATCTTTAAAATTTAAAGTCTCTGTTACTTCTAAACTTTTTTTTTTTTTTGCATACACCTCCGTAGAGTAAATCATGCTTATTTAACCTGCAGGAACCACACTTTGAAGTTTCTTCAACAAATCCTGAAGCTCCCTGTATTGTTATGTCGCTTTGTTTCCCCTCAGGGGGATACAACTGTTGTATCTATGGGAATTAGAGCTCCCAGGGGGATTATGTGAGGGCCCGAGCTAAAGGTTTGGAAGGCTATATTTTTGTTTAAAAGAATAGGTTTTTTGTTTTGTTGCGGACCATCTTTTTTCGGTTCACTGCTGTCCTGTTTTTTCAGCACCTACTACTTTCTTCTTCAACTTTGATACTGTTTCATGAACTTCTTTGTCATCTTACTATTTCTATGCCCTCTCTGCATAGATTCCACATTCTTTAACTCCATACTAAATGGTGCCTTTTTCCTTCCTCTCTTTGGATCGCCTTTGTTGCGGATAGGGAGGCTTAAACTAACTAAGAATATAATCTAATCAATGTCGTTTCGTTTCAATTTATTCGCAAAATTCGAGAGAACAAAACTCATTAAAGCAGCACTTGTGTATTTTAAATACATACTGTTGAATTCTATGACGATTATGGAAGGTTTGAGCGTATGTGAAGTTGCTGTGAAGCAAAATGAAATTCTATCTGGGTTCTCCTTTTTTTGGCTCACACGATTTTTGCATGTAATTTACACATTTTGTCGTTGAATTTGTGTGTAAACACTCTTGTTTTTATGAAATAATTATACGCTATAACTTCGTGTGAAATTTTATGTTCGGATATAGTTATTAATTTTAGTTCATATTTAGTTCACCGTTGAGGGGAAGGCATGCGAGTTCATTGAAGTCCAGATGAAAGAACCATGATGTTTGAAGTCAAAGATTTCCAATCATTTCTTTTGCGGTACTTGATAACTAATTAAGAGTCTCGTAAAATGCGTTGAGTAACCAGCGCAGCTTGCAGGAACAGGCAAGCAATTTCAAGCATAATCATAGCTCTGTTAAATTAATCTTTGAAGAATGGAATCATCTTTACTTGGAACTCTTTAACAGCAAGCTTAGGCAATACCCAGTTTTACCCCAGTTTTTTCAGTACTTCCCATGTTTAATTTGAAATCCCCAACTGCAATCTCGTGCAATATCAAGCTTTACCCTAGTTTTTTCTTCCAGTAATCGTGTTGTATTTTTCTGGTTTTAACGGTCTGTAGGCTCATTTTTTTGTTTTTGAAATGAGTTCATTTGTAGGTGCTAGGGGCTTAAAATTGCGATTAAAAGCATTATTTATTCATGAATCTGAGAGTTTCAACTTTTTTCTTGTTGGCTCCGTTTTGAAATTACGTATTAATTTGGTTATTAAACACTATGAAAAGTTGCAATAACCGTATCGACCTTATATAATATAATAGAAAGTTTACACTGCTCTCTTTTCAACTGACAAATATATAATGCAAATGACAAATGACAAATAATAAATAACAAATAATGTGGTACAGAGCCGAAATTGAAATTCTATTTAGCAATACTCGCTGCCACATGAGCTGAATTTGTGAATTTGAAAGACAATATGTAATTTATGTTGTGAATAATAATTGTGAAGGAACTAACACCGTGGACTTATATTTAGCACGGGATAGTTCAATAATATTTAAATATATCGATAACTTCACACACATTTCAGACATACCTGAGAATTAGTTCTGATCTTCATCAAAAGAACGTTCCCTCTGCTGTGAAAACTGACTCTGCTGTGCTTTGAATTTCGGGAAATTCCATTTTCACCGGCAATATAATCATTTTTGGTATGTATATGCAAACGTGAAGATTGCACAAGCAAAATGTAAACTTTAAAATTGTCAACCAAATGACGCCACTATAATGACTCAGTGTCAGTTGCATTTGCTGAGAAACTGGGCCAGAGATTCAATGAGGTAACGATGAGTTTGACAACTTTTGCGACCAAGATGGCTTTTTTATGACCCCCACTGCTTGCTTCTGTACAGGGGAAAGGTTTTTAATAGAAAAGATCGCTAAAAAATTGTTCAAACCATTCACGTTACTGTAGCAGCGACGGTAGCGTCGTACTTGCAAGTTCTCCAAAGTCGACAAAGTTTCGCCATGCACAGTTTTTTCCAGGCCAAAATAGTGCAGGGATGCCAGATGCTGAGAGTTCAGGTTTTCTTTGAAAAAACTCTGAGTTGTAAAAACTTGAGAATTTTGACGTGAGAGAAGCAGTAGTGAGGTTGTATTGAAGAACTTACGCTGTAAGCTGCGTTGCTACGATGACGTAAATTGTTTGGAAATTTGGTCCTTAACATCGTACACAACGCAAAACTTAGACACCAGATGGTATGAATATTTTGGTGTATTTCACAACAATAACTTTACTAGCGCATAAATAAACTATAATCGTCATAAAATTCAATAATATGCATTTAAATACATGAGAAATACTAGCATCTTTAGTTATGATTCGCTAGTGTAGTTGAATTGTTTAAGTTATTTATATTCCGTAGTTTTGATTTTTTGTAACCCTATACTTCTTCACTAACAAGTGTATATTTTCAGATGACTCCATGCAGGGTTTGCAATTCGCTGTCAATAGCGCATCTGCTTCTATTGTCTAAGCTGTTCCTTTTCTTTGCATGCTGTCCTATTTTGCGTCATGGAAACAAGAAGCTTTGGCAAATGTACTTACTATACTTTGAAAATAGTGCAAAGACAACACTGGGCTGAAAAATAATTTAACTTCGTACTGTCCATGTGGACTTGAAAAAAATACGTTATTCTTAACTGTTTTGATACGGTTGAATATCGCTTAATCTGTATTTTGGTTCTTTTTATGAAGTTCGTCGCCAAATAGCGGTTCTTTCCTTACTGTGATGTCAGTGAAAACCTGACGCCAACGTCAGCCTAAGTTTCTAACTTATTCAAGAGCTTTCAAACAAACTTACTGGTTACCGTTTCTAAATATTATTGAAGTGAAGCTAAACGAGGCTTCATTCGAATATACATGAGGATGTTTTTTACGGAAAATAACTTAATTGGACAGAGTGGAATCGTAATATTAGTTCAAAATGTAATGCAGTATTCTAGGCAGAATAATGAATAACATGTAATTCTGAAAGCATTCAACACAATCAGGAAAAAAAGAGTATATCAAATTCTCATTCACACAGGACACTGCAAATGAAAAGCGCTTATGAATATTCATTTATACAAATTAAATTCAATATAATTAGATGGAGTGGCCTTTTCACTAAAGAGAAAATGCTGAGCTCGTCGTTCGTGCGACTTCTACTCTCCGCAAGTAATTTTTAATGTTTCGTTGTACGCGATTTCAAGCAATTATTGCTCTTTGTTAATGGCGAGTGGGATATTCTTTCAAATATTAAACCTAGAGTTTTTATAAGCAGAATTGAAAAATATCGTACGCCCTAATGTGGATCGCCATCGCAGTGTTTATTTGTGATTAAAAAATGTAAATTTCATATCAAGAGGAAATGTTTGATCGCAGTTAATGGTAAATAAATTTTTAAAGTGTTTTAACGCATCCTGGTAATTGTTTAAGCTCAAGCTTTTTCTGCACAACGGGGATGCAACGAAAAAGTTTAAGTTCAAGGGGCATGGCATGGAAAATCTCGCAATTGATTTTTTTATGTTACGAGAAAAATGAATATCATGGTAAATAATTGTCTAACCAAGATGTAGAAGCACATTCATTTCGATATATTTTTCGACCAAGTATAGCTAGCACAAGGAATTAAGGTACAAGTTAGTTGAAGGATATTAAAACTGAGTTTTATTGCGTCGTACAATACACCCAAATAGTGTCTTATCATATCGAAAAGAAGAATATCTGAACACAAGCGTGAGCAAACTGAAGCTCCTTTCAAAGAATCACGACAATGATTAGTCACCTCAGTCGTCATGAATGGATCACTATTTTCAAATTTCCGAGCAGTGAAATACGCTCAACTCAATAAATCAGCTGAGAACGTATGCGCAGTGGACGATTGCAGTGGACTATTAAAATGAGCTCAACTAGATAAATAAGCTGAAGTATGCGCAGTTGATGATTAAAATACGCTCAACTCCATAAATCAACTGAGAATGTGCGCGCAGTGGACGATTGCAGCAGACGATTAAAAGACGCTCAAATCATTAAATCAACTGAAAACAGTTGCCGGAGAACGAACTTCAGAGGCAGAAGAAGAAGTCTTTTACCACTGTGCTCGGTTGAGTCGATCAGCTGCACACCTCGTCAGCATCTCCCTGCTGCTTCACAACCTGCGAGTACCCTCTGCTCTGTAACTTCATTACCTCTTGAACTTTTCATCGAACTTCCCGCGCCAACGAAACCCGAATTCTGAAGCTAACTCTATTCATGAATTTTTTGAGCGAATTTCGAGCCAAAGCTTAAACTCGCGCACACATTGAAATGTTCCGTGAAAATGTAGCCACCTTGCCCAAGTTGGATGACCAAAGACCATGTAGGAGAAAAGTTGGAGCTCCAGAGCGGAAAATTGTCTCGGCATTTTAGCTCAGCATGAACTGTATGTGTGGAGGTAAATTCGCAGGAAACTTTCGCTTTACATTTACACGAAAGTGATTTTTGTGATCTGTGTTGTACGGGCTCCTGTAAGGACACGCAGTTGAATCTTCGAGCTCATAGGTTTAACAGGTTATTATTTCTTGTGAGTTTAATGATAATTATTGGAACGGTTGTTTGAAGCCATTTATATAAAATTTGAGTCACTATCGATGTGAATTTTCTTTACTGGATAAATTAAGGAGACTTGTGAAAATTAATACCTTTATTTTTATCGCTTTGTTTCCAATTCTTCCCACCACATCGATCAACTTCGCCGTGAAAAATTTGTGAACTGTATTTTCATCTCTGAGCTTTCGATTTCTTCCACAACATCGTAGATCCTCGCCATGAAAATTCTAAAATCCCTATGCCGTTGCCAATTAACTCATCGTGGGACTATACCTACACTTCATCCACTCCGTATAAACACAGGCAGAATCATCGGTCACGGTGATTTCATTTTGTGGTCAGTAAGATTTCATCATACCGAGTCACTATTTATTCCACCACCTTCTAAATGCACTGTTACTCAAACTACTACAGCAATACAAGGAAATAAAAGAAATTAAAACAGCTAATTCTCAAGAACTTGACGGAAAATGTGTGACATTACGGATTTTAAACTTCGAAACTTAGAAGTGCTCGAACTTAGCACATGGGAATACCACATAAATGAACGCTTATTACTACGAAAGTGGTTAAATTACCTCAGAGAAAAACCTAAGCCAGTATAAATGTACTCTCTTTGTTTGCTATAAGATAGACAGTACCTTTTTCCTGATATTGCATTTTTATTAAGTGCTTGGATATGTCAACAGGTAGTGGTTATTCTCAAGCTGTGAACTCCGCTATTAGTTTCTAACCATGGCGTCTTAGTGCGGCCATCGATGGGATTGTACATTAATGAATCGAGTAGCTTCTCTTCCGGCTTAATAAGCATCATAATGTCATCGTCAACGTTTTTCCCGATGACAGAAGACCACGGTTAAGCTTTTGTAATCATAAATCTAAAACATGACATCGAATACAGCACTGTTTATGACTACAATTTGCTGCTTCATCAATGGCGCTTTTAACTGCCAACCTATGCAGCGAATTAACGTTTCCTCGTGTCAGTTTACCTGGCGTGAGTGCGGTTTGTCAGATTGACAGTGTCCTCGTGGCGCCAAATTGTTTGCTTTGCTGTACACAAACGAGCGGTAAAGCAAAAACATTCATGCCTGAGGGGAGGGAAGTGAGGGCTCACGACCCAAGCAGACCCTCTGAATCAACATGCTCCCCTCAGTCGGTAGCGCTTTCCACTCCTCCATCGACGCCCGGGCAAAGATACTACCTAAACCCAGATAAGAAATGTATCGACGAATATTTGCATATTTTCTTGAATGCCTGTCCTGTTTCATGATTCTCGTGCAGTTTATCATCGGGAGAAAGTTGCAACCTCGACGAAGAACTACAGTGAGAGGGACCCGTACTGTTGTGTGCTTGAGATCTGTTGCTAGACATTCGTGAGCTGTGTTGTTTAGTTTTGGTGATGACAATGGAAGGTGAAGCAATTGCACGCGGCTTCAAGAAGGTGAAGTGTCTAGTGGGGCTTATGGAAGTTGATTCGTTTGTGGGAGTTTGGGTTGGGTGATGTATTTCGAAGGGTTTTAGGAGGAGTGGAATGGTTGGAGGGGTTTGTTCAAGGAAGGTGAAGTGCACGGAGGGGCTTAGCGAGGGTGGAGATTTCAGAAAAGTCCTTGGAGGGTAAAGTTTTGAAGGGGTTTGTAGCGGGTAAAGTGCTTTGAGCGGCTTGTGGAATGTAACGTGAATGGTTCATGGAGGGTGAAATTTAAAGGTTTGTGAAGAGTGAAGTGTTAAGAGAGGTTTGTGGGTGGTGACGTATTTTGAAGTTCTTCACGGACAGGGTCGGGGTTTGGAGGACCGCAAGAAGGGATCTCCAAAAAAATGCTGAAGAATACCTAAAAGTATGATAGAATATAATACACTTTTAAGCCTGTGCGAAATAAATATGGAAGTTTGAAAATCGAAAAACGGCTTATTTTTAAGGGCTTCATTAGGAGATAATTGCATTATACGTATCTTCATACCTAACTTGACGTATAGAAAAAAATGAAATCATAATTCAGCTTTGAAAAATTGAACATCAAGGTTTCGATCTTAGGTTGGTCGTTCTTATTCATATTTATTTGTGTCTAACATTGTTTTCAGTCGCAAAGTTTTTTCACGCTTTAAAAAAGTTGACATTGAGAAACACAAAATTAGTCAGCCGCGTTTAGCAATTTCTGAGCTAAAATATTTTACTCGAATTTTGCATCAGTGAGTTGAAAAAAATGAGTTATTAATTAAAATATCTCAACAAAACATTCAATTACGAATAATTTGTTCACATTCAGCTGTAAATAGGCTAAAATATGCGTTCTATTGTAGGATAACTTATGACTATTTGTACATTATTTTTTATCCCCCTTTTTGTAAAATATTTAGCATTGTACCGCACGTTTCATAACGGTGTTTATGATTTGATTTTATACTTTATATCATAATATAACTTAGCTTCTTTAATTACATATTCTTCGAACTCTCACCAATTTTGATCGAGCTTCGTGCTTGATATAATTTGGTATGCACGAAGAACTCCTAAAAGAACAACAGTTTTTGCATCATTAGAGCCATTTATTCTTAATCAGTTCTGCTTCCAAAACCTGCTTCATAAGAACAAAGTAAGTTTTCTAATTACAAACTCTGTTCTGAACATGTGAAGCGATTAAAATTTAATCGGGTACAATTTTTCTTGAAGAACAAACAACAAAGAACAGAGTGCGCTGTTTGTTCGAGTCGTCGCTGTTTTATCAACACGTAAAAGTTTCTCTTTCTAAATAAGTTACAGCATTTTAGTTTAGTGTAATTTCCCGCTGCGATGTTTATTGCGCTCTCTTTCGAGGAATTTAAATATCAGAAACAAAAGTTCTCTTCCCTGCAACAAAATGAAAAAACTTTGCGCATAAGTTGTGCCTGAAGATAAGACCTGCAGTTCGGGCTCCGGCAGCTCTCACACGACGAGATTCCGACGCAGCTTCCTCCAATTTTGTTTATTCAAATTAAGTGCTTTACAAAAAACTACGAGCATTCATTTCCAAGTTCAATGGGACATTTGGGGTGACGCCAAACTGGGTTTGATAAACGCTGGTAATTAAGCCTTGATGCCACGATCTTATCCATGTAGCGCTAGCAAAACTCTGTAGTCGATCCCTTATCCAAGTTCCTTATCCCTGTACTAAATTCTTAATCCTTATTGTAAACTCCTTACTCAAGTCCCTCATCCTTATACTAGATCCTTATCAAAGTCTTTCATCCTTATACTTGATCTTTTACCTGAGTCCCTTAACATTAAACCAGATCCCATACAAAGGAACCTTATCTGTGTGCCAAATCCCTTATACCACGTGTTTTCATAATAGATCCTTTATTCAAGTCCCTCATCCTCATACTATTATCTTTATTCAAGTCCCTCATCCTCATACTATATTCTTTATTCAAGTCCCTCATTCTCATACTATATTCTTTATTCAAGTCCCTCATCCTCATACTATATCCTTTATCAAAGTCCCTCATTCTCATACTATATCCTTTATCAAAGTCCCTCGTCCTCTTATTAGATCCTTTGTCCAAGTCCCTCATCCTCTTATTAGATCCCTTATCTAAGTCACTTATCCTCATACCACATCCTTTATCCAAGTCCCTCATCCTCATATTAGATCCCTTATCTAAGTCCCTTATCCTCATACTATATCCTTTATCCAAGTCCCTCACCCTCGTATTAGATCCCTTATCTAAGTCCCTTATCCTCATACTATATCCTTTATCCAAGTCCCTCATCCTCGTATAAGATCCCTTATCTAAGTCCCGTATCCTCATACTATATCCTTTATCCAAGTCCCTCATCCTCGTATTAGATCCCTTATCCAAGTACCTTATCTTCATACTAGAACCCTTATCCAATTAGTTACTGTCGTGAAGGTGATGGCTTTCACCGCATCGTGGTTCATTGAACTGAAACATATTAGCTAAAGCGCAAGCTGTTTTATGTTCAATGTGAAGTCTATTCAAGGACCGTAAGTCTTTGAAGTCATTCATTTTTTCGTAGCAGAATCATTTCATGAGCACGAGACTGATATATGCGTGAAACTCCTGCTCGTCAGCTCGCTGACAAACGCCACAAACGTTTTAAAATCAACTTGAGGTGCGACCATCAAAAGGAATTACATAACTATGAGCCGAGTGAGGCCATTTAAATCATTCAATTCGAAAACTCCGCCGACCGATATAAAGTTTTCGTCAAAGTTGTAGAAGCTCCGAAGAAGTTGCAGAACGCAAGTGTGTGCTCAATTTTTATATGACTTTCGATTAAATGCACGTCTCTATTTCGGGTTTTAAATTCGCAATGTGGATGGATGCTCATTTGGACTAATTATGTTGTGATTTAAATTAATTTGTTTAAATATTGTTACCCATGGAAAAATTCTGGAGTAGGTTTAGAGAACATATGAGTTGTTCAATTGAATTCCATCTTGGCGCAAACTTACCAGTTTGAGACCGCTTCTCTAGGAGGAACGTATTAAATTGTGTTCCATTCTCTAATGTTTGATCACAGTGGTACTATGAGGCAACAAACAAAAAATAGATTCCTAATGTTCAGTTTGACGTCGATATCATTACGAGAACCCGACTTTCATGTGTCTTTCTACACACATTTAAGTATTACCATATTTTCTGTGTAATTAAGCAAGGCAATAGATGACATAAAATAATTTACTAGGCACACCAATCTGGTTTCGAATGAAATCATCGTCAGGGAATGCCATCTACCACCTGTAATCTAGGGTTACTTGGTCACCCAACAAAATGGATGATATGAAACTATTGAATTCGTTCTCGTCAGTCTTACTCAGGCTGGTCATGACGAAACAGAAGATGAACAAAATCCATACATCGTAAGCGTCATACTGACTACATTTCAGTGCTTGGCAAATGATCAATGAAAACTTTCTACCTGCCGGGGCAAAAGTGTGAGAAATTCATTTCAGATGCAGATTTCTGCATGGAGAGATTTTCGCATGAATTTGGTACAAAATTCTTTGTGACTCCACTATGCCTGTTTCGTATTATTTTATCGTCTGAAAGTCAAAATTGGAGATCTAATTGTTCTTGAGGACTTATAAAAATATTTTAGTAGTTTTGTAAGGCCTGTTTTTACTTGAATACAGTGCGGTTATTGTCATTTCTTACTGTGATTAGGAGTTTGAAACAATTAAAAAATATATTTTCAGGTTCATTGAAAAGTGTTTCCGTGTGATTTTCGATGCTTATTACAGAAAAACAAAAAGGCCATCTTCTCGCTAAAAACTATATTCCACAACTTTTATAGACAACATTACAACGTGTCTAGGCTGGTCTAAAACCAAAGTTTCAGGTGCGCACCTCGTTCTCGAATGATTAGGCGAAGGAAAAATTACAACGAAAAGCTTTTGAGATTTACGAGCACTTGGTTAGATGAAGTAATTTCCTCCCCCGCGACGTGATGGCCTGCGCTCTGCTCAACTTTGCCTCCTTCTCACCCGGAGAAAACTCAGGCAGAGTAATTTCTAACGTGAATAATAGTCATGTTTATGATGGTCGCTTTGCTGCGGCAGAAATAGTTCTGTTAGTAATATTCGTGAATTATAGCGTGTTTTTCATAGTCGGTTTACTGCGTCAGAAATAGTACTGTGAATAGTTTTTTGATAGTCGGTTTACTGCGTCAGAAATAGTACTGTGAATAGTTTTTTGATTGTCGGTTTACTGCGTCAGAAATAGCACTGTGAATAATTTTTTGATAGTCGGTTTACTACGTCAGAAATAGTACCGTGAATAATTTTTTGATATTCGGTTTACTGCGTCAGAAATAGAACCGTGAATAATTTTTTGATATTCGGTTTACTGCGTCAGAAATAGAACCGTGAATAATTTTTTGATATTCGGTTTACTGCGTCAGAAATAGAACCGTGAATGATAAACGATAATACTAGGGTGTAATTTGTATTCGAATATTCATTTTACTTCGTTAAAAATAGCTCTGTGAATGTTAGACGCAAATAATAATTCTGTCTCAAATAGTCATATTACACACAGCAAAATGTGAAAATTAATAGTTAATAAACGCGTACAAAAGATTCATTTCGATGAGTGATTTTATTGCGTGCGAAGTAGTTCTGTGAATAGCGATAGAAGTTATTTTGAATAATAGATCTTTTTCTAATAGCTATTTTAAGGCATGGCATTTTATAATAGATCTTTTTGTGCAGCATTGTAGTGTAGATGTTTCTTATAGCCATTTTATTCCATAACATGTTATGATAAATCTGTTTCTAATAGCTATTTTACTTTGCAGCATTTTAGTGTAGATGTTTTCATGGCTAGTTCACTGCTTAACATTTTTGTGTCCTTCCACCTCTCGGTCTCATATTTAGTGCCTCTAACGCAACTCTCGATAATTTTGTTTTCCTTTACAGTCATGCGTTTTGTTGTTTTTCTTCTTCTACTAATTGTGATTGAAAAACCTGAGTGCACGTCCAGATCTGCTTTAAAAACGAAATTACGACATGCTGAAAATTTGATACTCTTTGGAGAGCCCCAAAAATAATAATAAACTAAAATACGCTAAAATTTCATACAGTATTAAAACACGATTGAGGCTTTTGAAATGTCACTTGGCCCTTTTTACTTATTGAAGCTTGCTACCATGGCCCATATTATAATTTCTTATATTTCTGCTCGAAATAGCTTTGACTTTTTCTAGCTGTCGTTTGTCATCTTAAAAGGAATCAAGAGCGTCATGTACGGCATGAAAGCATTTTTTAAAACGAGTATTCAAACAATTTAAACAATTTATTTACCACAAACGATACATAAGTAGATTTTTTTCGAGCCCTGAGGATTTGGATCATTTGGAGCAACATTAAAACTGTATTCCGATGGATGGCCATTCTTTTGCCAATGAAACGAAAAACAGGCACAAGGTTCGCCATTATCGTCTTTCTGCAGCGTTGTTATTGGTCAGGTCCTGAACTCTCTGCTGGTGAGCGGAGGAAGAAGAAAACCATTAGTGGCTCCGATGGGGTATCCAATTTTCTTTTATGGAAATGAGAAGCAGGTTTTCAGCAGCCGACGGGGTGTGAATGTTATTCATTCATCACTTCGTACCTTCTCATCACTTCCTACCTTAATTCTCGTCGCTTTCAACCTTTTCGAAGTTTTAATTTGTTCAACTTGCTGTGAAAATGAGATGCGATGTCGCGTTTAACATGACCGCCGTACATTCATCGTACAAGCATCAAATTTGTCTGCGACTTAATTAACTCACGCTCATAACGAGAGCTGCAATAAACTTTTGCATAGGTACAGTTTCCATTTCGCTTGAAAGAGTTCGCGATGTTAACATATCTGAGCTGAAGAAACTTCGATTTTTGTGATACAAATTTCTGGGAGAACTGAGCTACACTTTGAAATATCGAATCACATTTTTCGTAGGCCGCACGGCTCGCCTGTACAAATATTCAGAGAAACTGCGGGCGGTCACCGCCAGAGGGACCTCGCAATTTGTTACGCATGGCAGTGCATCGACGGGATTGGCTGTGATATTAGTATGCTCAGTGTTCTGAGTTTAGGAGCATGCAATATCTGTTTCGATATTTCAGTCTTGTTCAAGTGTAATAAGGGTATCTCGTATGCAGAAAACCCACGCGCGTTCTCTATGGACGATGTCCGTCTGAGCGATATTGGAGCTTCGGATCTGCCTGCGCCGCTCACATCTCTCTGACGCTGCGTGTTGACCTCTAATATGTATAGGACGGTGAAATGTTTCAGAATCTTCTCGCCAGAACGGTCTTTCACCGCGGCAGCATCTGTGTTTTAGACGAAAATCTTGGCTAGAACATGAATAATTAAGCAGCAGGCTTCGAGTGGGAAGCGAGTCGATGATCGGTCATTTTTTGGTTAATGTTGTGCGTGTGTAATTTTATGATTTTGGTTTTATTCACAAAAGACAGTTCCTCGTCATTTCATCGTTCTATTCAAAGTTTATATCTATGCTTTTTTGTGAAATACAATTCTTCTGCGAGCATTAGTCGGTTACACGAGTAAAATTCTATGTGCAAAAAAATATTACCATAATTTGATGGCTTGTTGATTTTTATTCCCGAAGAAGTTACCTTGATGTATCTGAAAAATTTCAGACAAGATCAACTCCAGGATAAAATAGCCAAAAACGACATCTTGAGCTGCTTCGTATTTTCTCGTAAAATATAATTCTATTGAACTATGTACATGAAAACAATTCAAAAAGCTAAATGGATATTTTACTTTAACTTACAGTAGTTATGTTGAGGCTTTTTTTGGAGTTAAACAAATGAACGTTTATATGTTTATGAACTTATTGTTGTAAGTACCGCATGATCCCAGTACCATGCTCACTGCAGTACAGGCAGCTAAACTTGTTTATTGAGGTGAAGAAACGTTTCCGATCAGTTTTTGAAAGGCAATGCAGATCATATGTTGATAATTCTTCTGCTTGTAGGTGGGGTAGTCTCACACGATGAACGTGAGGCACATTCGCCGGTAATTCACAATATTTCTTGTCAATTTGCGAGTAATTTTTTGTCGCAGATTTTAGTGGGAATTCGAATCACTCGTCTCCATAACGTGGACATTTTGGCGAGGTGGATTTCATGTTTAATTGAAGCCCCTCGTCGCCATTTTGAAGAAAGTTTGTCATTTTGCGATTAATTTTGAGGTCATATTCTGAAGGTAATTCAAGCCACTCGCTTGATGCCATTTTATGGGTTATTTTGATTAACAGATTTTGAGAGTAATTCAAGCCATTGCTTACCGTTATGCAGATAATAGTCGGTAATTTTGATTTTTTGCAAGTAATTTTGTGTCGCAGATTTTACTTTTAATTCTTGCCCCTCGTTACCATTTAACACTACCGAACATATACGCTAAAATTCATTCAAGTATTGTGAACTACAAGCCTAGTGCCCGTCTTATCTGGCCACGCTGAAATCGGGTCATAATCGATATAGGTTTTCATTTTTTAAATATGATGAAATGAACCTCTTGACTTCCACTCGTTTCCTTTGGTTGCTAAACATGTTTATTGGGATGAAAAATTTTTCACATTCAGCCATTAAAATGCTGTGCGAATCATATACTGATAATTTTTTTTTTATAACGCACTGCAGCTCTTTGACTAGCCACAAGCTCATAGGCAAATACGCTCGACTTGTCCAAAGTACGAGTATAATTACTCAATCGAGGGAAAAATTCCTATTCCTTCCCCAAAATACCGCCAGATTACAGCGCACTGATTATTTTAAAACTCAAATGCATACATACCTTCGACTTGTCTATGTGTCATTTCAAAATAGAACGCAAATAAATTTGTCAACTATCCCGTCGGCAAAATACCCAGAGGTCACCGTGCGGTGATTGGTACTGGGGTATAAGACCTTAGTTAATGTCGTCTCACACAATGAACTTCCTTTACAATGTTGGCAAATACAATGAACTTCCTTAAACAAATTCCTAGCTAGCACGCAAGGTTTTTGCTCCGTAGGATAAAGCGCAAGGGAAATGCTTTAATTTCCGAAGTTAAATTTTAAACTTCATTATGATGCCGAGTAGCTTTCTGATTATTTTACGAGCTGATGGCGAGTGAGGGTAGCATCTAATTACTTTACACATCAAAGTGGAAAGTTTTGGTGATCGTGTTAGGCGCAGGCACATGTCGGGTTCGTCATTAAAGGAATATACACTTGTGTCCTACGTGGGTACGACTCGTAATTTGCACCTGGAGACGACTTCAAAGAAATCATTCCTAATTATAATTGTGATGATGAATTAGCTGGTGGGAAATCGAGAATGCTGGCAGTGCTGATGCGTTCGACAGCAGATGTTGTGTTTTTGGCTTCGTTTAATCAGCTCGTAATTGAAAATGAGTTCCCTCGAAAGCTTTTCCAATGCCAGGAAATGTGAACAAACTGATTAGATTACTGGCAATAAATTGGAACTGGAATTGCCATTAGTTTTAAATTGATGTTAAAAGGTTCAGAGGAGTGAGGAAAAAGGTTATCATATTGCAGACATATGAAATGTTTACTCTGATAGTTTTTCAATTTTAAGAATACGTTTTTCAAATAGAACCTAAGCACTTTTGCGTCTTCATTAAAGTGAAACAGTGAAGACGATATCGATAAGATAATATCTTATTAGTTACGTTCAGTTCTCAACATATTGAAGCACATGATAATGATGGTAAAAGTTATTATGTACCGCTTAAGAGATACTATGTATCACTAGAGAGCTATCATGTACCACTGAGGAGATATCATGTTTCACTGAGGAGATATCATGTACCACTGAGAAGATATCATGGATCACTAAAGAAATATCATGTATCACTAAAGAGATATCATGTATCACTAAAGAGATATCATGTATCACAAAAGAGATATCATGTATCACTAAAGAGATATCATGTATCACTAAAGAGATAGCATGTACTTCATTTCGATTAATTCATCATTGCTTCCTATCTTACAAAGCTATAAAATTTCCCTAATTATTGTACAAAAAAAAGTTTCTGGAAAATGCATTCGTTCCGTCATTTTCATTTAAAAAATTTGGAATCTTGTTTCTGTAATCGAAAGCATTCCTCATTGCACATTATAACTTTTATAAACATTTTTAGTGCCAATAATAATTATTGAGTTAATGCATTTAGAATATTTCCGAAAAATTCATATAGTGTATTATTTCATTGCTAAAAATGAACAACGGTTCATAGCGAAGGAGAGAAATGCTTCAATGAGTGCGGGTGTCCCATGTATTTATTCTCTGATCATTTCACAGTCACGAAGTCCACCAGTGCGAATTTTTGGGTCCATTAATGCGTGGACATGCTAGTATGACGAATGTGAACACCTTGACAAACAAAAATTATGGTACATGTTATTGGAACAACTATGAAATCAACATCCGCACTTTGTAGGAGCTGGTACTGTACAACACGCACTGTGTAGGAGCTGGTACTGTACTACACGCACTGTGTAGGAGCTGGGACTGTACAACACGCACTGTGTATGAGCTGGGACTGTACAACATATACCGTACACCAGATGTATTTTTAAAGCAAATCCTCCTATTGACAAGTGATCAGTACATTATTTGTGAATAGAAGCCGACTGTGAAACAGTTATCGGAAGGACAGAATTTATAATTTTCTTCTATCTATAGTTTCGTTTCCGACTTTTGGGACCTCATTTTTAATCCATTCCCGTCATCGTAGCGGTACATATCACAGCGTAAGTTCTTCTAAATAGACTTTAGAAACTTTCCTGCTAAGACGACGTAAATTCACAAATCCGCACTCAAGCACGGCATCACATGCGCATACATACCTGACGTAGCTAATCAAGACATCCAGTACACATAACTACAGTGAAATTATTGATATGATTGATATTGAATATGATTGAAATTTCTATAATTGATATGGAAATTATTTATGTTCACTATTAATATATCATATTTTCTGCTTCTGAAAACTCATTTGCCGCTAAAGTTTTTTTTATACGCTAGCATCTCGATCCAGGATACTATAACCTCATTTTAGCCGACCAGCAGTAATATATTCTATCGAAATCCACTCCGCGGAGTGGATGGATGATATTTATGTTAAATTGAAATCTTTTGAGCAGATCAATGTAATTATTACAGTCGTCACGAAAATATTAGAAAGCGAAAACCACAAAGTTAAGACTCAAAGTATGACGAAAACGAAACTCGAGATTTAAATTTCAGCCTGTGGAACAATTTGTCATTGCAGAGAATCATATCACTAACTATGAGTTTTTGGTTTTTATAAAATAATGTCTTGGAAACACATTTTCCAAAATTTAGTGAGTGGCGGCAAGAGGACACTGCATGTCACGAGCTCTAACATTCGAGGCGCAGTTTTAACCTCCACGAAAGTTTTCAGTTCCAATAATTGTAGCTTTTCTCGCCCGCTCAGCTCTCTGACCCAATCCTGCTATAACAAACACATTGACCAAAAAACGAATGCGAGGGAAAGGATTCTCGGCTGAGTTTTGTGACCTTCCAGGACACATTGTACTCACAAGCCTGCGTGAAAAGTGGGTCTCCGAGCTCGTAGGTCGCTGCTTCTCCAGCACCTTTCAACTCTTTGGCTATTCATTAATCTTGTTTTGTTAGCCGGCTTAGTGATTAGACTTATTCTGTTAGCCGGCTTATGATTAGCCTTGTTCTATTAGCCGGTTTATTGATTAGCCTTGTTCTGTTAGCCGGTTTATTGGTTAGCCTTTTTCTGTTAGCCGGCTTATTGATTAGCCTTATTCTGTTAGCCGGCTTATTCATTAGCCTTATTCTGTTAGCCGGCTTTCTCATTACCTTTATTATTTCATACTCCTTGCCTTAACTTCGTAGCTCTACTCTCAGCTATTTTTTTACATTTATTCCCGCCTTAACTTTAATTTTACTCGCCAGTTTTTTTTCATTCTTCTTCTCTAGCATTTTTTCTGAAGGCACTCTACATTTGAGTGAGAGCTCTGATATACTATATGACTGATATTTGAAACGTACTAAATGATTGAATCTGTTCTATAGATCCTAACTAATTGAACGATCTGATTTGCAAACTATTTTATTCAACCTTCTGACACGCACTGTGGATCGGAAGCTCTGACACGTACAATTCGATTAAAGCATTGATATGCACTTTTTAATTCACAGCTCTGATATCAGGTATTAAACTTAAAGATAAGAATATAGCTCGATATTTTAAAGAACAATTTTTCTATGACCGAATGTTCAAGTGAAAATGGCGAACGTCAGTCTAGATTTCTATGCAGTTCCAACATTCAAACTACGTTAGCAGCTTAGCAGCTGTGCTACGGGACTAATGACCAGGCGAGGCACTCTACCTCACCCGGTGACCAGAGGAAAATGGTTCGTAGATTGAGAGGGGCTTATGAAACGAAACTCACGGCGCTTAGCTACCGCACTGAAAATAAATTGATTACAAAACCGGTTTTTTCTGGGTTAACTTATTAAATCGACTTGCGAAAGCGAGTCATCTATTTCTCATCAGTCAGTGCATAGTACAGTTATCTGTATCATGGGCCGATGCGTCTTTCATTAACTTAGGTGCCGAACGTGACAGATTAACAATGAGTCAGTATGACGTCACATAAATGTTCCACTACTGCTTACAAGAATTAAATGACCATATCTGGAAGTTTGAAAAGGAGCGAATATCACTATAAATCTATATAGGCTAATATTCCTGCCCCAAGTTACAGACACAGCCTTTTCTCTACGATTTTTTTATTTGAAACAAGAATATCGGATCCAACTTTTACAATCGTCTGAACACACGTTCAAGCGATTACACACAGATACACGAAGCTGATACACCCAGATATGCCAAGATTTTCCTGAATATCTGTTTGACACACACAGACGTGTCAAAATTTCTGTGAATGCGGTTCATGCTTTGAAGGAAGTAGACTTGATTCGCTTAAAGCAGCCGTCTTATACACGCAAATTCTGATTTGTTTTCATAAATTGTCGGCTCACGTTCCAGTCTTACTTTTTCACCGCCTGCATGCATGTTTTTCGCCACCCAAATAATTAAATCACTTGGGCGGCGAAAACGATGCATGCACCTGCGAAAAAGTTAGACTGGGGTGTTGTGTCCATGACCTGAGTTTCGTGCATTGTATCAGGAGTAGGAATAGCATCAGAAACAGAATGAATGCAGTGTCAGAAATATTAGAAAGACGTTAATAATTTCTTAGATAAAAATTAAATAATTTTCATTGAGGTAATCTAAAGAAATTCAAAATTCGAAATTGTCGTATGAAATGGTCGTAAGCAACTTTTCTTTTATTCTCCTGGAGTTAATATTTTTTATTCAAATATTGTGAACTCAAAAACATTCTTTCGCTCAATTTATTTTGCGAAGTGTTAACTTTGTATTTCATTATGAAGAATAAAGATTCTCCTATTTCTGCGAGCAAAATTTATTTAATTAGTTAGATGTAGTGAGCTTTTTACATTCGGATTATATTCAGCGAATTATCTGCCGATATTTGCGCTACAGTCAGAGAAGTTCATCGGAAATTTTATTTCACTAAGACGTAAAATATCACAAAGAACCCAAGAAGAAAAATACTCATAAACCTAAATTCCAGACAAAAGCGGTGTACGTTCTTGGTTGAGAATAGAACCCGATGTACTATTTGTTTCTTGGAATTAAATAAATTACGTGCAATAACTCAGCGTTCGTTTTGTTCGGCAGTGCAGCAAGATTTACAGAATTATTTGGAATAGGAAAATCAGAGAATTTCGTCAATATTGCGTTTCTTCCACAGGCTTACCTCGTGACCCAGAACGGCTGTGTACCACACTAAGTTCAAAAAGAGAAAATACTGCGCAGTCCTGACTCGTGGTAACACCTCTTTTTTCTGTATTTAGAATTTCAGCTAGCGATTTTATTTTCTGTTTTAATGGTATTTCAACTCTTACCATAACGAGCAGTGAAAGTGCCAGTTGATTGAGCAGATGAGTTTCGCCGATAATGTCTTTAATCCACCGTCTCTGTTTTCTAAAATTACTTGAGGAGCTACTTGCTCCGAAAAATGCTTCGTGCCACTGAGGGTATAGAACCCGGCTCTTCTGTCGAAGCTTTACCATTGCGTCACAGTGAGGACGAATGTAACAAGGGTCATCTTTAAGAAGCTAGAATCTCGAATGCTAGAGGCTACCAAAGTCTGAGGCAACTCTGAGAAACAAGCGAGTCTCTCAGTAAACATTTCCAGACAATGCTTCTAGCAGCTGGGATTATCAGGCGGAAAAAGAGCAAATTTACTCGTGAAAAACTGGTGTGTCTCCTCACGGAATGAACAAGAAGTTTTGAGCTACATTGAAAGATGTTATTCAGAAGGGCAAGACAGTTCTGAGCTAAGTTAATCGCCAAATCCGGCTCAGTGTCGGCTGCAAAATCGACGAAAACTGACCTATGGAATGCGACTGTCGGATTTGTGGGTTTTGAGGTACAGGAAGCGCCGAGACCGCCATGAAAACTGCGGTCATCAATTTCACTCGAGGAGATGGAAGTCCGGCGACGTGGAATGGTTTGTTGCCCACCAGATGATGCCTGACATAAGGAATTTCACACATAGTACAAACATGAAATATGTTCGTAGCAAAAAGAGGGCTTAAAAAACGTACGGCAATCAAAAAGTTATCATGAATTCACTGAAAATCTATTAATTTTTTCGGGTGAGTACTGATAATCGTCCATTTATAAACTTTGCTTTCAAATTTGGCTTTCCACAGCCGAATAACAAAAATGTCCAAAGTGGCGTAAAAGGAAGCATGAGGCGATAAAGCCTCTGGCAATTTATTAAATAATCTGACTGAATCGTTGAGAAGGAGTAAAGCAAATGCCGCATTGGAATTGATAGAGGTTATGATTTTAAACAAAAATGCCGTAAGCTACAACATCATATGCCTTTTATCTCTCGTGGAAAACTGCTGGAAGCTTTTCTGAATTGAACAAAGGTCCGGATTATTTTCATTGAAAATTAATCCTATCTTTCGAAAAACCTCGTATAAAAATGAACCACGAATATTCGTACCCCAGATGAAAACACGCTCATACAGGGTACTTTATATAATCGAGTATTTCATAGTTAGAAGTATCCGATTACATTTATGCATTTGGGCTCCTCAAAGTTTTCATTTGCTAGTATTTTGTGTATTTGAACCAGAGAAAGGTTGTTGGCAGTCGCATCTTACAGCCTACCTGAGGTTTTGAGTCTTGAAGACGTTGCTCCTCACACGCCAAACAGTCCAGTATTCGCCAAAAACGTTCCGCTAAGTGTGCAGGCGAATCATATCAAGTAATCATTCCATTGGCAATGGTCTTACGACAAATTCGCCAATAGCATTACGTTATCTAAGTATGCAAGCGAATCATATCGAGTAGTAATCGTTTCATTGAAATGGTCTAACAACTTTTTTGTTTTAGTTCTTCTGCTTTTCACCCTCTTAGAAATCAATTGGACTAAATCCAACTATATATCTATCAGGCCAAACGCTGGGATTAGTTAATCAAATAATCCGGAAGCCAAAGCCGAACAGAGGTTGTTTTGAACATTGTAAATTGTAGAGCATTATCGATAAAATTCTATTTAAATTGTGTGAAGAAATCAGGGACAACGACAAATGCCAATATTGAGTGTTGTATTACACGCAAAGGTAGTTGCGCTTCCATCAAGTCATGGTGGTCTCTACAGAAAATTATCTCTTGTTTATTATTATCTCTTAATATTATCTTATTTTCGGTAATTTTATTCTACTCTTACCGCGTCATTAAACCACTCCGGTCACCATGGATTTGAAGACAAGCATAGACTAGGGAATTTAGGATAGACCACGTTATTCATCTATGACTGCATGATGCAGCTTAAACTTATTCCTGGAATATATAATTTTGAGGACAAAAAAAAGACCTGGGTCAGTGTAGACATTTTTTATATGAAATCGATTCTGACATAGCATAAATTCGTTCTTCAGTGTTCTGAAAAGTCTGCCCCTATAGCTTTTGTAACTTCGAAAACAGCCAGAACATCTTTTGTAGTTTCTGCTGTGGAGTATCAGTCATTGTGCGCCGTTGGTACTTGACCGACACACATAAAGGCGGTCTGCAGAGTAAACAAAGTACAGTAATGGAACAAAATATTGCATAAGAGTTGGGCGCGGGGGACTCCATCGTATTTCCATCATCAAATAATATTTCATAGTTGTTCACTCGACCGAATGTTTAATTAAGGCTTAACAAACTGAATAGCTCTCGCATCTCGTGTATCTGCGCTGCGAAGGGAACGTCTACTTAGAACGAACGCGTTGCCTTCTAGAGCACTGGAAGAAAGAAAGCTTGGATAACCGGATGAAATATACGTTCTGAGTGACCTTCATAATGCATTCAAGATAGCAGTCACTAATGTACAGCGACCAGATCATCTTGTGCAATCCCATAAAATGGAAGTGACCTACTAATCTGGCTGGTACGATTGAAATTATTTCGAAATTGATGTTAAGGAAAAATTTTAATTTAACTCTAAACGTCATTTCATGAAATACCTTATCATAAAACGATAGCATTGCAATGAAATTTCTTACTGTGTTTTCTTGCTGTAATTCATTACATGACATGAGAGTTCAGTTTCCCTCGTTATTTTACAATTTATTTTCTCTTAGTGCCTTAAAATATATGTTTTCCGTTATCTCTCAAAAGCATGAGGCTAAATTAAAGCTGCAGTCTCGATGCATTTCAATTATGATTTTTTTTTCAGGTTAATTAATTTTTCTTTCATTTCATTCTCGTAATGGACGCTCAAAAAATATCATTAGCATACGAATGATGAAAGTTGGATTATGAACCAATTATGTTTCACTTACTTTCCAGGTATACATAATATAGTTTCAATATCAATTCCACCTTCTGGGTTTATTTATATTTTCTCCCTTTAAAGATATTGCACGTTTATTTGAAGTATCGTAATGCACTGAAGTTTTGATGTTTGTAGTTTATCTTTTGCTCGGACTTCGAACCACCAACCGTAGAAGCGGAATATATTTTGTCAGACCTTCATTGCTGCAGTTTTAATGACTGCGGTGACAATAGAAATATGGTATAATTTCAATTCTGCAAATTCTTTAAATAGAATGACAATGATTGAAGAATGATTTTCGAACTATATGGTGCCTTAATGGTCACTCGCAGGTCTACTATTTGATGATAGGGTGTGATTTGTTATCCTATTATATGATTTGGTATACTATTGTGTTATTTGTTATGCTATTGTATGATTTGTTGTAATACTGTGTGATTTGTTACCCTATTGTATGATTTGTTGTACTACTGTGTGGTTTGTTATCCTATTGTATGATTTATTATACAACTGTGTGATTTGTTCGACTATTTTATGATAAAGGGGGATTTGCTCCAGCTGGTATTCGGCAGGTAGCACAAATTAAATTGAAGTATTGCAAAAAGACCGCTTTCTCGCTTACTGGGACACAGCAGCGTTCAAAACTGGAGCCAGCAACTGCCATGTCAACGGAGAAGAATCTGGCTGCGAGAGGCTTCACGCTTTTCTTAAGTTTTCCAAATTTGCATGCTGGAGCCTGACGAGCCATCCCTTCAGTTTTTTGAAATTTCTGAAGGCTACTTTTCGTTTTCTGAGTGATACAGGAGCCTAGGAACCTGGTTGCAGCGAAGCATCCTGTGGGTGGTCACCAAAAAATCTGACTTTCGGCGAGAAAATTGTGTGCAAACCAGCAACCATGACTACATGATAGGAAATAGAAATAAGCTCATAGTACCTTATTACTTTTGAGTGAGGTCTCATACAAGCATTCTTTTAGCTTGTGTCAAATTCTAGACTTCCTTGCTTATTGATTTTTTACCATCTTTATTATGTGGGCCTTCAAAAGTAGCCTTATTTTAAGTAATTTATATGATTTTATGGTAAATGAGAACACTCTGTTCATAGTGGAAAAAACAACTAGTAAAATATTTCGTTGGTTTGAACAGTCTTTTTTAGTTACGAAGGCAATCTCGTAGCTCAGCCGAGCTCGTAACGCTTTTATTTTCTGATCCAACAGAAATTACAGAGAAGTGAATTTTTCATGGCATCATTTACGAGGAAAAAGTATCTGCACATTTCTTAAAAATTGACAGAGCCAAGTCAGCTTTATTGTACCGGAAATCAACGATGCATTAGAGTTAGCTTGATTTAGAATTTTTAATTTATCACATCAGCTTAAAATATTCAACCACTTCTGGGATATCACATTTTTTTTGAGTAAACATTTAGATATAGAAGCCCTAGGTTACGTGGGTATGAAAAAGAACTTAATGAGCCAAGCTGAAATAACTAAGTTCAGGTTTGCGTAAAAACTACAAGATTGAGTTCGAAAGGCGTGTATCAACGGAGGATAATTTCGTTTGCTGAAGTGTTCGGTCGATCTCAGTCACAGTTTAGTTGCTTCAAAAATAACGATTGAATTTCTAAAAAAGATCAAACTGAATGAGAATGTGAGCCAGGGAATATTGTGGGATAGGGAGAGTAAATATGTTCGTCAGGTTGGAAAGTCGGCTTCGCATTCAGTTTTCTATAATAAATTCTTCCTGATTATTTTAATTTCAACTAGAAGCTGAAAATTCGTGAGACTGTATGTGAACTATATTACTGATGATAGGAAATGGTCAGTAGCGCTAAATACTTTCTGTCGTAACTTCAACAACATTATCTCAGCACATACCGAGAACACGTAAGTTTACGTTTAACACTTTCCCCTCGTTTCCGCAGCTATTAACTGTTGGTTCGTTTAGGTTGTGAGTAGCAGAATAGGGAAATCGATTTTCCAGCTTGAACAAAGTAAATTTCTTCCTGATGAATATGAAAAAAAAACGGCACGAAAACACTTCACACCGCATGAAAACAATTATTTTTACAAAAAATGTTGCGAAACAGAAAATGTCGTGCATTTATACCGGCACGTAAATGAACAATATACGTGTTGGTACACATGTGGCCCAATATGCGGGGAACGTGTTAAAAAGCGTAGCTACACAGGATGTGAGCGAGCTTCCTTTGAGGAAAGGGTGTGCGTAAGACAGAGTAATACTACAACTGAGAGCGGAAAAAAAATTGAGACGACAAGTCCATTAGGAAGAGTCATATTCCATAACGAAGCTGATGAAACATTGGACGGAATGTTCTAAATTTTTGAGCTTCGGAAAGAAAGAATATCTGCTAAAATACGGAGGTGAAGCGTAGTGAAGGAACAGCTTATTGAATGCAGAGGAAATAACTACGTGGTAATTAAACGAATGCAATGCTCTACTTTAACTTTACTGCTGAGTAAACCGTGGTTTGCAATGCTTATCACATAATCTGTAGTAATTTACAGAAACTTGTAAATAAATAAACTGAAATTCGCAATGCTCGTCACATAATCTGTAGTAATTTACGGAAACTTGTAAATAAATAAACCGAAATTCGCAATCATTGTCACATAATCTATGGCAATTTACTGGAATTTGTAGTAAATAAATAAACTGAGATTTGCATTGCTTGTCACATAATCTATGGAAATTTACTGGAATTTGTAGTAAATAAATAAACTGAGATTTGCATTGCTTGTCACATAATCTATGAAAATTTACTGGAATTTGTTGTAAACAAATAAACTGAGATTTGCATTGCTTGTCACATAATCTACGGCAATTTAGTGATGCTTGTTGTAAATAATTCTAATTTAAGCAGCCAATTTGTTCAGCCTGAGCGAGGGGCTGCTCATAACTTCTCGCTCGCGTAATTAAGGGCGTTAGACAGCAAGGAGGCATAACTAGCACGTGCAAGCGTGTTCACCGTGACTAACACAATCAAGCCTAGTATCTTTGTGTTAGGAGTAGTTCATCTAGTCTTATGTATATGTGGTTGTATGATACGAGTTTCGTTCGTTCAAAATATGTGATTATAAGATATTAACAGACGTTGGTTTGTTTGTTCTAATGAAATATAGCATTTTTTTACTGTTTATATGATTTGGCTTGTGTTCCTACCTCATTCTCACAAACGAAAAGCGGTTTGTTTGGTATGAAGAAATGCTGCAACTCTTGTTTTGATACAGTTCTTAAGAGTGAGAAATTTAACTTTAAACTTCGGATTTATTGATGCAAAGCAAATTTCTTGAATTCAGTAATTCAGGAATGCAAGCAATGCTGCTCAAATTTTCAGCTAAGTAATGAAGAATTTCTTGTTATTAGCCTTCACGAAAGTAAGTTGGTAAAATAAATAAAGTTAGATTGGTTTCGATGCTTGGTGTTCAGAAATACTGATATTCTGTAAATAATAATGAAAAAGTTTCCGTATACAATCTCTTGGGAGTAATTTTAAAAATATAGGAATCAGAAAACGACATTACTCATGATTCGAAGTCTTTTTTCTGTCTCGAATTATTGGGTGGTTAAGGAATACAAGTACTTAAGCATTGCATTGATACAGGTATAATAAATAAAGTTTTTAAAAGAGAGAGTTTACGAATGCTGAGCAGAAATTCAAGGAATTTGCATAGGAGTAAAATAAGAAAAGAAAAAGAGATATTAAGTCCATTAGGGTTAATATTAAGAGTTAAAAACTACACGTTTAAAATCTACTTTCATCTTCAGTTGAAAGGCCCAAGGCGTGGCGCTAAAAAATCAGGTTACTTCAGTATCATACAAATTTACCATGATTTATTTCTAAATAAAAGTAATATTACGGTTTCGGACAAAACTACCTAGAAACAAATTTGCTCAAAACAATTAAAATTTCATTACTTCAGTATCACACAATTTAACTATGATTTATTCCTAACTATAACAAACGCAATTATTACAGACCAAAATATCAAGAAACAAATTTGTTCGAAACAGTTTTAAGGAGCTATAAATTTCAATCCAATCTCTAAATTTATAAAACGAAGTCCAGGAATTTTGCCGGGCAAAACGCATCGTTGCATCAACTGATGCGTCTCATGTTCTTCGCCTGAAGCCCGTCTGGCACGGGAAGGCGGAAGGCTAACAAGAAATGTGGCAGAAAGAAGGGTGCCTTTAAAGACTTCAACCGGAGCGCCTAGGCCGCTTCTTGGGCAAAAAGTCCAAATTAGGCCTTCAAATTTAAGCCTCTCGTTGCTGGGCGGAAGGCAAAAAAGAAGAGATTCAGATGACCCCACATCAGCGGCAAACTGTTTTACAGAAGTGCTCCGGCTGCGAAGTGCTCTTGCCATCTGGTGGGCCGTTTGGTTCTTGCAGCAAAATGTGATGGAGCAGGATGTTGCTCCAAGTCATGTCAAGGCTCTTGCAGCATGTTGAGATAGAGCAGGATATTGCTCCAAGTCATGTCAAAGCTCTTGCAGCATGTTGTGATAGATCAGGATATTGATCCAAGTCATGTCAAAGCTCTTGCAGCATGTTAGGATAGAGCTGGGTATTGCTCCAAGTTGTCAAGGTTCTTGCAGCATGTTGGATAGAGTAGAGTATTGCTCCAAGTCATGTCAAGGCTCTTGCAGCATGTTGGGATAGAGCAGAATATTGCTCCAAGTCATGTCAAGGCTCCTAGTTATTTACTCGGGCTTTTGGTTCTTGCAGAAAGTTGTGACAAAGCAGGATGTTGACTAAAGTTATGTCGAAATTTTTAAGATAGCGTAACATTTTCATTGTGGTTCATAGCTTCCAAAAAAACACCGTGTCACAACTTAGAGCAATATTTTATGAAACACCACGTTCAAAAGATTTGTCCTCGACACAGCTAGGAGTATTATTTATGCCTATGACTAACTAAAAGCTTTAACCTAAAATCAATTGAAGCAATATCCTATTCAAATAAGTTTCTAAAACCATAACTTTCACAAGAATCTTAGCACAACTTGTAACTAAATCCTCTCCTGACACAACTTTCATAAGGACAAAAGAAACAACTAACTGCACGAACCTTGACAGAACTTGGAACAATATTCTGCTTAATCGCAACTCTTTACGAGAATCAAAGAGCCCGAGAACACAACTTACTGCAAGATTTCTGACACAACTTAAAATGCATACTAGTGTTCCAACTTGTGTCGCAGTTCATAGTTCAAATCAAAGTTTTCAAGGGAAAAAGTGCTCCAAGATGAATCATATTTACATATATATGTCAATATAAATGTATATCTATCATCATATCTCATTTGTAAGGTTGGAAACCTTTTACCGTTAATTATCACGCTGTTTAGTATAATCAAACAATACTGATCTGGTTATTTATATCACACAGCTCAGTATTGAGGCTGAGAGTCAGGAGTGTGTATGTATGCTACGCATGTGCGAAGAGCATGGCTATCAAGCAAAAACCCATTGTTATGAAATAAAACGTTTCTGAGTTGAAAATTAATGCAGTACCTTGACTTCTTTCCAACGAACCTTGGCATTCAATGAAGCTAGCAATTTCCAAAATGGAGAATTGCCATTTATATTTAAATATTACTTTCAGTCTTTGCAGTTCATTCACTCCATACTAACGAGATGTTGACACAAGGAATGAAATGGCAATTAGTTCGTCTCTCTGCAGGATACAGAACACAGTGAATTAGAAATTGCAAAGCTTCTAATTATCACAGAATATTTCTCATGAAAAGTTTGAGAAGTACAAATTAGTTGTTGACATAGTCTCAACTTTTAAAAAATGAAGAAAAGAAAAAGGCATGAGGCATTGCAATAAAATCGCGCTAAAATCAGAATTTCACTGACCGCGGTCTTGAAAAATTATTTAAGTCCCTCTTAGAGACCCTGATGCCAAGGTAGAGCGTCATGCTTGTGGTGCAGAGAGACACGTGTTAAAAGTAATAGGTGGTGCAGAGAGACGCGTGTTAAAATTTGCAGGTGGTGCAGAGAGACACGTGTTAAAAGTTATAGGTGGTGCAGAGAGACACGTGTTAAATGTTGTAGGTGGTGCAGAGAGACACGTGTTAAAAGTTATAGGGGGTGCAGAGAGACGCGTGTTAAAATTTGCAGGTGGTGCAGAGACACGTGTTGAAAGTTGTAGGTGGTGCAGTGAGACACGTGTTAAAAGTTATAGGTGGTGCGGAGAGAGACATGCGTTACAAGTTATAGGAAGTGCAGAGAGACACGTGTTAAAAGTTATGGGAGTTGCAGAGAGACACGTGTTAAAAGTTATGGGAGTTGCAGAGAGACACGTGTTAAAAGTTGTAGGTGGTGCAGAGAGAGACATGCGTTATAAGCCATAAGTAATGAGGGGAGGTCAGTTCATGTCTTCAAGTCTGAGAAAATTGTTTGATCCTTGCATAGTTGCTTAGTGATACTCAATAAATAAACCAACTATTTTGTGAGAAAGGTGACCGTCTGTCTTTTTTCCGAAGTTGAAACGTGGCTGTCGATACAACAAGTTCATATCCGCAGGATTAACAGGAATGAAGAAAGTTGAATGGAAAAATTTTCAAGTTTCTTTTCCTACTTCCGAAGTTATGACTGAAAACAATAAAGACCACTTTATGCAGGTATGTCATGAGCAATTGTCTTGTTTTGGGACAATTGCAGAGCAAGTAGGTGGATTCGATGATAAAAACTTTTATCTCCAGTCTCTGTAATCTTCTGAGCAATTTTTCACTACTAACTGTCAATTTACCATCGAGTTGAGGCTATTTGATTGAATTTTGGTAATCAAATGAACTTTCGTAGGAGTGTTGGTTAGTCTACGGATATTACACCTGAGATTTAAGTATCTGAACAACCTGAAATCAACTGAATAGTCTACGGATATTACACCTGAAATTTAAGTACCTAACCGTGCTCGAAATCCATTGAATAGTCTACGGATATTACACCCGAGATTTAAGTATCTAATTATGTTCGAAATCTGTTGAATAGTCTACGGATTTTTCGTCAGAGATTTTTTAAGTACCTATGAATAAAGAAGCTCGTTGTATAATCTACAGATATCACTCCAAATATTTATATAAGAAATTTTCAGTCACCCCTGTATCGCTGGATTTCGAGGAGACCAACGATTTCCTGACTGGCTACCGTACAGATAACACTATATTATAAGTCTTTGTGCAAAAAATATACATATATGTGCTACGATATTCATACACCTGGTAACTTTGTATGCTAATTTCATTTGCATAGTATCTGAGACCATAAAGCGCAGTCTCAGTCAAAGGAACACAGTAATCTGTTTACGGGTATCAAACAGAATCCAGTTGACGTTCCCTTTGTATAAATGAACTCATGCATTTAGACGAGTAATAACATTCGGTTAAATGCGCTTCCACATCTACCCTCTCCCATCAAAGGAATTCGGTTGTTCGCAACATGCTAGTACGTAAAAATTACCCATTAATATTCAGACAGAGCTATTAATTTCTTGTTTTTTCACTGAAAATGTCACGCCTAGAGTAAAACGCCGTAAAAATTCCCCTCTGGCTTGTAAGTATGATAATAGTTATTATTTTCATAGAAATAGATTGAAATTTCAAAGTGCTTCTACGCGCAACAAATTAATGAATTCCAAACCAGTTTTTCATTCAGTTAGCAAAAAAGTAATTGCAATGAATAAACGATGAATGAAATTAAATTCATAATTATTTAGGTTAGACGCCAGCATAATGCAGTTCTGGGATCCAATAAATAATCAACGCATCTCTAAAGAGAATAGAAAATAGCAAACAACTAAGTTGAATATTGCTAGGCAATGAAAGCTGATTGCGAAACTCTCGAGCTGACTGTCTTAGAACGAGTTAAGAGGCGCTGTGTCTGACGGACTTCATATGTCTGGCAGTTTTGCAGGTGTCGAGTTCCCTTCAAATGATAAAAAAAACCGTAACAAGTCGGTTACCATGAAAATATTTGAGCTTTCAAATACGCCAAATGGCTAATTTTATATCAAATTACATAGAGTGCGTATTAGCTAACACGCTTTCAAAGCAGCTCTGACAAAATAAGAGACAACATAGATGAACCAGTCATCTTTCAAGAGCTGGAGCATGATCCTGGTAAATATGTAAATTGAATGTCTTAGAGGTAACTGTCTCTGAAGAACCACATCTGGGAGAACTGCTGCTGGGTGAAATGCTCAACTTCAATGCGGGAAATCTTTAAGTGTGAAGCTCAAGTTCGTTATTAGAAGACTAAGAGATTCTCTGTTCAACTCTACCCACTAACTCAATGTTTTGAAATCTTTCTCACGGGCTAAAAAACAAAGCGCAGTGGCAGTTTTTCTCGAGTGACTGCTCACTCTGTAGCAGTTCCCCAGAAACCATTATTGAAGTGGTAACTGTTCCAGTGGCCATTTATGGAGTGGTAACTGCTCCAGTAGAAATTTTCAAAGTGACAATTGTTCCAGCAGCCCTTTCCATCGGGATAATTGTCAGTGTCTCTGTTCTTTGCGTTTAGAATTATTGGTTATCTTGGACGGTATATAACTAACGTTAATTGCATATGGTTAATTGCAATGCATATGGTTTTCATGCAGCTGTTGATTGTAAGCGATTGCCTACTCAAAAATATAATGCATAGATGTCACTTTATTAGAGCTTGTATACAAACACAACGTCCCATATTCAAAATAAATTGTGGATACTATCCGCAATCACACTGTTTATTGGCTTGAAAATAAAACTATTTGTGTTATCAGTGTATTCTAGTCCACAGGCTTTGATTCTGGTACTATTTAGGATGTTCTCTACAACTTATCCGTTAGAAAATATGTGTATAAAGATGCCTCCAAAATTGCTATATTAAATATGAGCATCACCATTGCTACATTTGCTCGAATTGTACCTCTGAAAACAATTTATCCTCTTCTATTTTGCTTTTGCAAAAGTTCAGTCCAGTTCAGTCTTCAGTTTCAGTCCAAAGTACTCGCAGTGCTTCGTCTCCTTTGAAGTAAAAACCATGACACTCTCAGCCAACTCCTTGCATGAACAAAAAAGTGCGCATATCATTCGAAAAATAAAAATTTTCTAGACGACTCGGAATAGCTCAGACTATGAATCCATTGGAAATAACTTGCGTAGCTTCACTTTTTTTTTTACTTTTAGTTTCAGATGCGGTTTCCTCGTTTGCTTTTAGTGCTACTTCATGTCAAGGCTTGGAATACTGGAATTAATTTAAGGCTCAGAAAAAAGGCTTTGATGGAAGTGCAGTCGCTGCTTTGTCGGTCAATGTGCGTAAAATTCAATTGTGTTGCGTAAATGATTTGATCTATGAATTACTTAGATTGTCACATTTATTGAATTGAATTCACTGACGAGCAGAACTGGAGCTTTGCTTCAACATTTCCTAGCGTTCTAGTAAGAAAAAGTGTCTACTCTGAACGTATTTTTGATTCCAGAAATTCTGCTTCTGCTGTTTTTTTCGTCGACAATGTCGACAAAAATTTTTTGTTGCGTGAAGGAAACAACATTTCTTTCATGGAGTGAGTCGTTCCTGAGAAAATGAAAGTATTTGGAATGACCAGAAATTCACTGTAGGAGCTGCGTGTAATATTCAAGTAAGCCTTCCTCTTTTCTGGATGAGCTGATTAAAATTTGAAGCAAATAAGAAAGCCGCTGTCATAACGAAGCGTAATTTCCAATAATGTAGTTTTATTCATCTACCAAAAACAGAGTTTCAGCATTTAGCCACCGCATCTATTAATGAAATATTGGCGCGCTGTATATTTGTAAATAACATTCTTTTCTACGACAAACTAAGTCAAATATGAAGCACAAATCAAGTCCCTTTCCCCATGAAGCATTATATTTAATTATGTAGGTTTAATCACCTGCCGAAAGCAGAGCTTCAGTGTTCAGTCGATGTGTTTAATAATGAAAAACTGAGGCGAAATAATCGACGCTTACTTACCACAAAGTTCATCCGTGGCCGTTCTTTTGAGCGTCTCGCTACCACGGGAGTCTAGTCCGGCATCAGTGGCGACTACGGTGTCACATAACACGGTTGAGTTTAATATAAAAAATTCCTGCTTCTATGGAAAATTGTTTTGTTAATTTATAATCCCTCGAAACACACGATTCTGAAATATCCTGCTAGTGTCAGTGAATTTCAAATTATTTATTCGGCAATTTAATTTTGGAGTGCTTTTGTCATGAGTTATTTTAGCAGCCATAATTTACATTCATGTGCCCTATCTTCATTCACGCCTGACCTTTTCACACAGTTTCCTCACAAATCCACTCTTGGCTCATGCCGTACATTTATCAGTAATGCATAAATTCCATCATTGTTTTTGTCTTCAAATATAGTATTTGAAGTTAAAAAAAGCAAGAGCTATCAGGTATGAGACAAGTAATGCATAAAAGCCTTAGAGGCAGAATTCCCAGCTGGTTTTATGCCGTTTGAAATTCTTGCTGCATTTATGGTAGAAAAATTTGATTCATAGGATTAAGCATCGTCTACACAACAGTAAAATCGCTCACACAACACTTGAAGTGTTCTTGTTAACTATAGAATTATCTTCTTTGCAACAAATTTTCAACAGAGTCGCTCAATCTTTCAACACAAAAGTTCAAAATAGATGGTAGCTTACGAAATATTTGATGGTGGTTTGATCTATTATGAAAATTCATATTATTCCACTTTACCACTTGCTAACTTGTAATGATAAGACTTGAAGTATTTTGCAATGAGACTCCGGTGTTAGACAGAAAGTGAATAGGTTGTTAGACAATTCGGGTACGGACAAAATAACATCTCACTATGGAGTAAAACCGAACAGAAATGCGAGACAAATACGAACCACCGCATTTTTATAGCAGACCTTTTCACCTGAACAGAAAAGGCATCACAGGATCTAAAAAGGGTGCCAACAAACTTTTCCTGAACTCAGAACTCCCAGGAAAGAAAAAAGTAACGAACCGGCGCATGCATTACAGAGGTGAGAAATGAGACGCATCTAAGAAAGCCATTTGCTCCACTCAAGAGGTGACTGAATGAAAAAAACCTCGAGAAAAACAACCAGGAACACGGAAAAATCTTCGAAAGGCAGCAGGTGTTTTTGTCGATCAGGGATCACAGTCAAGTCATTTCTTTCGCGCAGGCTCCACTCAGGCTTGTTTGCTTCTCACGTCTGATCGCCAGATTCTGCTGGCTCAGTATCCGTGATACGGAGGTGCTCAGCGGCATTTGTTCAGGTCTTTTTTTTCTTCGCTCGCATCTGGTCGCTTACTCTGCACGTAACCTTTTCCGAGTAGCTGCTGCACTTACAGAATCATGTTGATTGAAGTTGTGAAAATTTTGGCCGTGAACAAAAGATGCTGTTAACAATTCTTTAGTTCATGTAGTTCACTACATTTAAGATTCATGAGTTAATTTCTTTCTCTAAGAAACTTGCACTCATTCCGAGCTTCTATCTCAGAATTGCATTTCAAACTACTGTAGAAGTACGCGGAAGGCTTCTGAAATTCTATGTTAAAATGCTGCCTGTGTTTAATCCATGCGAGCTTGCGTCGTACAGTCCGATTGCTACGCTTTCAGCTTCAAGTTGTATTAAAATTCCGGTTAAGCGTCGTTAGCCAATCAATTAACGCGTCCACCGCGTTTCCCCAATTATAAACGGTTGGTTTGGTTAGGTTGTAAGTAGCAGAATTGGACAATAAACTTTACTTCTGGAATATATCTTTATTTTATTAAAGGATCGCGAAACAGATGAAATGTCATTCATCAAATGTCATTAGAGTATGCCACTAACCCTGACTCACATCCGTTTACGTTCAAGGAAAAAATTCTTTGGCCTTACAGTGACCATAGGTCCAGTACGTATAAAAAGAACCATGTATTAGAGCAACCTTTCACTGCTAAACTTAATATGCCGGTACGTGAATGATCACGTTACCAAGAGGTGAACGTGTGGCCCAATGCGCGGGGAACATGTCAACGTTACCAAGTAAGCTGAGGTTCAATTAAACAGCAAATTATGGTTATATCAGGATAGTTTGGACAAACTAGGTTAGGCTGGAATAGGTTAGGCTAAGATAGCTCAGTTAGGATAGATTAGGATTAATTCGGGTAGGTTGGGATAGGTTAGTAATGGTTAGGTTAGAATTGGTTAGGCTATGATAGTGTTAGGTTAGGATTGGTTAGGCTAGGATAGTGTTAGGTTAGGATTAGTTAGGCTAGGATAGTGTTAGGTTAGGATTGGTCAGGCTAGGATAGAGTTAGGTTAAGATAAGAAAAGTTAAAATGGGTTCGCTAAAGTTAAATTTAGCTACGACGTTCAGGTTTGTTAGTTCAAGGTAGTTTAAAAATTACTTCAGATCAGTTCACGTTAAGCGGCCCATAGACGATCAATTTTATTGTCAATATAATTAACAACGATGAATATTGACAATTATATTGATCGTCTATCGGCTTGATTGACGACCGTCAAATAATTGACATAGCGGGCAAAAAAAATTTCATCAATATATTGAGTCAATGATATTGACAATTAAATTGATCGTCTATGGGCCGCTTTAGGTTAGGCTACGTTATGAGAGCGAGGTTAGCTAGAAATGTTCTAAACGTTAGATTAGGTTTGGACGTAATAGGTTGGGAAAAGATGGGTTGGGGTATGTTCGGCTACAGAGGTGAAAAAAATCGTAGTGGATATGTTTAGGTCTAGCTAGCTTTACGACATTGTTGAGTAGAATTTCCACTGGTCCTACTTACAACGTAGTGGTACACTAAAATCTGAATACCAAATTACTGTAATTACCAGTTCATATCCGTGTTGGAACATATCAATTGAAAACATATTTTCGTGGTAAATTGAAGTTTGTTAAGAAGCGAACATTCCTGGGTCGTCATATATGACGTCACCTGTGCCGTCATATATGACTTCACTTGTGCCGTCATATATTGCTTCACCTGTGCCGTCATATATGACTTCACCTGTGCCGTCATATATGACTTCACCTGTGCCGTCATATATGACTTCACTTGTGCCGTCATATATGACTTCCTTTATACCGTCATATATGAGAACGCGAATTTCAATAAAGAGCCACTTTCATTATCTCATTCCACGAGTCCCTTGGGTTGTCCCACTTTGATTTCAATTATTATATCCTGCTTTATTTTCCACAATTTTTTATCTTAATTCCTTCATTTAGCCTTCCATGCTTCATCTTTTTGGTCAATTTTATTTCACAGGAATTACTGCTTGTGACACTTCTTGATCTCCTTCCAATCTTTCGCATTGAATTTAGTTGTAATCCTCCCTCTGCACAACACTCATTAGAACAGTGTTGATCTGTTATTTTGTTCTGTTAGCCAGCCGTTGAGAATACGTAAGAAGTGGCCTTCTGTTTTGATGCTCGACGCTATTTTGCAGCACGCGCAAAGGCCTTTATCTCGCTCGTAATGTCATCAGTTTTATATACTAACCAACCTGCTGATAGCTATGCTGCTTGATCCCAAGTTCGTGAACCTTTAACCTTCGGACTTAAACCTTTAACCTTCGGACTTGAACCTCTAACCTTCGAACTTCAACTTTTAAGCTTGGACTTCTAAGTTTCATAGCTCTAACTCACAAATCTTTGACTTGCAAACCTATATCCTACTAACCTCTAATCTGTTAACCTCTTACCTGCTAACCTTTTACCTTCTAACCTTCCAGCCTGGTAACTTGCCAACTTGTTAACCTGCTAACCTGCCAGCCTGTTAACCTGCTAACCTCTAGCCTACTAACCTCTAGCCTGCTAACCTCTAGCCTGCTAACCTCTAGCCTGCTAACCTCTAGCCTGCTAACCTCTAGCCTGCTAACCTTTAGCCTGCTAACCTCTAGCCTGCTAACCTCTAGCCTGCTAACCTCTAGCCTGCTAACCTCTAGCCTGCTAACCTCTAGCCTGCTAACCTCTAGCCTGCTAACCTCTAGCCTGCTAACCTCTAGCCAGCTAACCTCTAGCCTGCTAACCTCTAGCCTGCTAACCTCTAGCCTGCTAACCTCTAGCCTGCTAACCTCTAACCTGCTAACCTCTAGCCTGCTAACCTCTAGCCTGCTAACCTCTAGCCTGCTAACCTCTAGCCTGCTAACCTCTAGCCTGCTAACCTCTAGCCAGCTAACTTGCTCATCACGCTTCCCCCGTTCGCAGTCCTGCTCGAACTGTCTGCTCACAAGAAATTGAGGGCGAGAGAGCGGCTTCAAAAGTTCTTTGAAATTTTCAGACGTCTAAAAATTATTTGATCGAGCTCATAAAATTTGGCGAGGAGGCTTTTCCGTGGCTCAGATCCGTTGACACAAAGGAAAACAACAAATATCTGCTAAAAAATCTTTTCATGAGTTTTGCGCTGCGAGGAAAAATAAGTAAAAAATACAAAGTTGGTGAATTCGAGCGGGTGGAAGGGGTTTGGTCTGAATAAAGTATTTAATTGTTAGGATGATGAAATATTTTTAAGATAGAATCTTCGAAATAACCTGGTAACGAAAGAAACTTAGCTTTCTCAAAAAGCGTACTCTATTTTCATGGAGCTGTTTTAGCATAAAAAACTCTTGCGCATTCGAAAGATCCTCGTGATGGAAGAAACTTGCCTTGCGTAAAAGGCTTCCTCCACTTTCATGGAGGTGTTTTAGTATGAAAAACTCTTGCGTATTCGTTATTATGTGGCTTGTGTATTTCCATCGGAAGTTTTCTTCACACATTCTGTTACCTTTCTTCACGTCCAAACAAGAATTCACCATTTCGCTTGTGGGAAGAGAATGCATCATTGTGTCTCGAACTATTGAAACGGAAAATTCCGCAAGCTTTTGAGGAATACACTTCTAAGCTAGACAATATTTATGCAGTTGTGGGGAAATCTGACACACCTCTTCTAGGAACGCATTAGGTCACCTAGTTAAAGCCTAAACGCTTTACTTAAGTAGTTATGAAAATTGAATTTGCGAATATTGGTCGGTCAGCAGCATTATGAAAACTACCTCCGTGTACCACCGGTGGCACACGTCGCAATCAAAGTGTTAAGTTCAACATTGAACTTAATATTTAGTAGTCACATTCAAAGTGTTAAAGAAGACTCGTACCTTCCAGCGTCTGGGGTGCCCATAGTATTGCTATCGAACGTGTGATATTAAGCAATAGTAAATACCTTTAGAATGGTTGGTTCAGTACGTCATCACTCTTTCAATGGAACCATCATTCTATGAATCTATCATTCAAATACTTTTAGCTATTCTACATCGTGTATAAATTTGGTTCATTGATTGATTTAGAGGTTTCAATGGAATATTTTGTATTTTGAGAAATTGTCCTCACATTTTTATATGGTAGACATTCATATTTCAGCGAGCGAAGTTCTCATATCTTTAGTTGTGTGCGTGCACCTTTGCATTAGGTTGTATTAGAGCCCACACGCTGCATGTACCGGTATCTAGATTAATTTTTTATAATTCACACAGAAGTTCTGCATATATTTTTGTATTTAATTAAATGCGTGAATTCCAGTATCCCTTAAAATCTATTTTGTTAATTCATAGCCACCTGCACACAAATAAAAAATAAAAATTTCTCGCCTCAGATTCACGACCTTCAGAGACAAACAGGACACACAGAACGTTGCAGTAATTTTTATCACACGGTGCAACTATTCTTCTCGTGAGAGTTGGGATCCATCCGGGAAAGGATTTTCTTTGCTCACTGTCTATGTCCCGTTCGATAAGTTTTCCGATAGTGCCCGCACCGTAATCACTGTGTCTATGAATAAAAAAACGGGCTCTCGGCGTCAAAGCTCTAACCAATGCCTTCAGAGCGCCTCTGTGAGTCTCGTGCATGCGAGTAAGAATCGTCGATAACAACTCGTGATGTTACTGTTTTTATTCAACGCACAAAAATAGCGAGACTTCGGAGTCCTGGAGCATTTCCAGGTCCAGATATTTCGAGCCCATTTATTGGAAAACTGAAAGCTCAGATAAAATATCATGATTAAGTTTGACATTTTGACCTTGACGTGAGCCATATTTGGTCACTGAGTGAGTTTTCACTGTGGTTCTGACTAACTAGTAGTCACACAATCAATTTATAAAAATACTTAATCAAAACTGAATGAATAATTGATCCAGTTAATGTTTGGTATTTTCAACAATGCTTATTTCAACGGACATTAAATTTGAATTGAATATTACACTTCAGTTTTACACACCGCAATCAAAGTGTTAAAACGCCTAAAAAATGTAAATACGGGACATGCTTCACATTTTTCACAACGTCATAGCCGTAAAAATTTCATTTGCATAGTCGCTTGTCATGATTGTTAGCATCAATTGCCATTTTTGAGATTATTTTTTATCGGGAGTGCTCCAAAAATCATTTGAGATCTTACAGATGATATTTTAAAATTTAAATGCCACTTACTACAGTAATTGCTGATGCTTTTTAATGCCCCACCGAAGGCTGTATGTTGACTAACTCCATGACCAGATGTGCTGCACTTTTTACAAATTTCTACGTTCAGGAACGAACTTCTATATTTGAGTTCCATTCCTACATTCGTCAAAAAAACTCCTTCATTTTCTCCCTCTCTTTCCCTCTTTTTCAAACTTGAACACTTATCGACAAGAACTCCCTCCTTTCGTGTGTAGAACTTAACCACTTAAATTTTTTTATCTGAATGTGAACACTAATCTGGAGGCTTTTTCTACGCGGCCTCTTGTCAACGAAGACAAGAGCTGTGAGTGTGGACACTCGTGTCGTGATGGCGCAGTCATTGATCTCGGAAGCGAGGATAATGAGGGGTCCAGAGGGTGTTCTGAGCTTCAAAAAATGTTCATTTGGCCCCATGCCAGCGCGGCTTGAGCGCTCAGAAGTGAACTGCAGCTTCTGTCTGGAGGTCCTTGTGACTGCCTTACAAGACGCTCAACACGACCCTCTTGTTTTTATCTTCTTGCTCGGTTTGGTGTTGTTCGTGCGGGAAATTTGGGGCTTCTGCCCTGCTTATTCGACGTGGTTTCTTTTGCCAACTCAGCCCCTTAAGTTTTGATAGTTGTATATTTACGGACAGTACCGAACGATCAAAATCTGATCGTTTTCATCGTTCTATCAATGTATGCTTGCACATAGTATCAAACTTTCAAAACGATCAAGTATTGGTCGTTTTATATGGTACGTAAGTATATATTGATATATAAGCTTCTACACAGTTGGTGCAGGTACTTCTGTCTATTTAGAACTCATTTTCACAGAAAGAATATTGTTTCAAGCATAGTTTACTTTCGAACTCTTGCCTGGTGAGAGGAATGCAAGAAAGATACAGTTTTTAATTTAATTTTGAGTCATGAATTCTTGATTAAATTCGCTATTTCATTAATGGATTTAGTTACCCTACTCAAAATTTTTCTCATAGATTTTAATTTGAAAGTAAAAGTAGCTTAATTCATGGATATCACTAAATGTGATATTCTAAACAGTTGTGCGTTTGAAAGTCTACTTATTAAGTGATTTAGGAATCAAATTTGATTGTTTGAACTTTTATTTGTCTTTCTACCCTGTGGTGCCCACACCACAGTGTCAAAAGATGAGCTACTGGTAAATTAGCAGTAAACGTCCGGACTTCGGAAGAAGAAACAGCGGAACCTAAGCTTTCGAAACTTAGGTAGTTGTAGCTTAAAATGAAGTTTCAAATAGTTTTGGCAACTTTTTTGAAAAATTAAATGAATGACAAAAATCTGTCAGAAAAGGTGCCATTGGCGCTTGAGCACTCAGAACCGAAGTCATCAGCTACAAAGTTTTCTGAAAATAAGTTGTAGGAGTACTTTTAGTGAAGTGAAGGACTGGGAACTTGAAGTTGGTAATAAATATCGCCGCACTGCGACTGGAATTACGTTCACTGACACTGGAGCTATTTTGATATGATTTTATTTACTTTACAGCTGTAGAGGGTCGTATTCAAATCTACCAGTAGTGTAGAGTCCTCAGTCAAATCTACTAGCTTCAAAATAGGACTCAATTAAATTGATCATTTGCAGAACTGACCTCAGTCAGATCTGTCACTCGTGAAGTGGCTTCAGTCTAATCAAACAGCTTTGGAGCTACCCTTTGTCATATCTACCTCTGTGAAATAATCCTAGACACATTTATTAGAAGTGTAAATGGCGTCCTTCAAATTTATGACTGCTGCATGGTGTCAGTCAGAACGACCAGTTGTGTAATGGGCCTCAGTAGAATCCACAATTTTCAGGCCAGGTCCCGGGTCTACTGTACACCAGCCCCGAAGTCTGCCTTAGTCAACCTCCTGATGAACCTCCAGCGACCCGTTTTTGTTTTACATTGGGGCAAAAATATTTTCATGGTCTTACATCTGCTGGTGCCTGATGAAAAAGAGTTTACTGCTGCGAAAGTACTGCGGAGTGAAAAGCACTATCTTCATTTTTCTGCGTGGGTGCCCACTGCAGTCGCTAACAAAGAAGCAGATCCTTCATTTGCTCAGAACATCATTTCTTTCTTTTCTTTGTGAGGATACTTGGCGGTTTAAAAACGATTTCGATCGCAAAGAGCTTGCTTTATGGTGTTAAAAGTGTGCCAAAATAGTAAAAAAATTAAGAGAAAAGTGTTTAATTTCGAAGAGAGGCTCTTCTCAAGCGCTTTAGGGATGGACTTTCAGACTTCAAAGGATGTGACTTACTATGTAAGTTTATAATAAAGGCTTGAAAATTAGAGCGGTTTTCAGTGCGTAGTTTTTTAATTGAGTTTGGTTTTTAGTCAAAAAGCGTTTAAATGATTTTTTTTCTGTATAGGCTACTGGAAATATATACGGCGGGCATTATTTTTCAATCTCTGTAAGAGCAGGCTAACAAGCACTACCAATTACGGACAAGGCGCACACTTGAACATTTTCAAGAAAAAGCTCGATTACGTAATAAATTACGCGGCTTTTCCGGAGAAGTAGCCAATTTCTTTGCGTTGTATCATAAGGCAGTTGGCTTTTCTGGAGTCCTCTGCGATTCACGAGACTCTAAGTTTTGCCGTCGACTTCCTATCGTTTTCTGCCAACTCAGTAAAAATCGGCGAAGAATCAACGATGTGGAAACGTTGCAATCAACTACCTCGGCCCGCGCAAAAAATCGTCGATGGACTGCTTCTCTGCAGCGAAAGATCGCTCTGAAGCCCTAAATTACGTATTGATGATGTATGCTTGTGACTTCTAAGCCTCTCAGAGACCTTTTAGGCTTTATCGAAGAGCAGTTTTTTGGGTGAAATAAACATTAAATTCGACGCATGAGGAGGGAAGATGCCATTTCTATTTTATTGGCGACCCAATAATGGCAGGGACGTGAGATACGACGATGACCACACAGGATCATCAACTCTGGAGGCTCCAAAAGTCGACGGAAGCTGAGCACATTATTTAGCGCAGATTAAATATTCACCGGGCCGCTATCTCTATTTCCGAGATGCCAAGCGAAATTTCGATGTCAGATCGATGAAAAATAGTTTTATCGAAAAATTATCAGCATCCATCGTAAGAGGAAACAGTGATCAGTGAATGCATTGTGTTCAAAATACACCAAAAAATAGTAATTAGATGTTTCGATTTTATTTTAAAGCCTACTCTGATCGACAGATAAACGAGAAAATATTGATAAAAATTAATCCAAGTTCAGTCAGTAATTCTGGTACAAGAAAACTATTTCTATTTTAGGTATTATTTTTTTTCTCATGGCGAATTTTTCATATGAGATAACAAAGTATCCAAAGTGAGGCAACACTCTAGATAACAAAAGTTGCTAACATCCAACTTGTAATTTTCATTTAAACTTGTAGGTTTGCTGTTTAAACGCATGGAAGAGCATGAAGTCTTGCTACACAAGCTTTGAGTACTATAGGCAAAAAAAACTTCAAAAGTGCTTCCGACGAAAGCAATCCTGTTTCGCCAATCATAAATATATGTTCAGGTTCGAATTATAAAGAGAAAACTGTACGAATACAACGTGAATTGACATGTAGCTCTTAGCATGTTCAGTTCAGTCATATGACGATACTGAGAATTATGTTCAGTCTCGCCAGCATGAACTGATGTTAAAATTGTTTCGTCCATCTCGAAATGCAAGAATCAAATTGGTTTGTGACGACAAGACATTTTCTGAGGAATCGATTTTAGTATTAGAAATAAGTTTTTAATTTTGGTAATGAGCAACTGATTTAATTTTAAACAATTTCAAAGTAAAGCTGAAGTCATTTCATAAAATAGTTTTTTCTACTAAATACAAATGAAATTTCACTGTAAGTGTATTTAAAGGGTTGATTCAAAATTCTTTCTCGATGTTATGGTGGCGCGAGATATTTACTATTGAAAACGGTATCACGCATGATAGGCTGCACGGAGATTGGTTAATAAACTCCAAAATTTGTCATTGTTCTATTTCAAATTATTGATTTATTTAAAGATGTTTTTTTCTATTTTAATTCCTGGATTTGAAACCGATACATGCAAGAAAAATGCGTTCTATTTGGGTGCGAGATTCAAGTATATACAAGTATCTACTAGTAGGGTACAATACAAGTATCTAACTCTTACTTAGAGCATATTTCTCTCGATAAATCTGCTGTTTATTTTCGTCCTATTATTTTTGTCGTAAAATTTTGAAAATTTTCGAGTTGAGTTTCAGAAACATGAACAAATTTCATCAAGAACTAATGCTCCAAAAAGCAGCAGAAATGAGTTGAATTATTTTTCCCTCCGGATGCACATATGAATAACAAATTTGCACTGCACAAATCCGACGGATTAAAAAAACCTGAGCCGCGGATTTTGTTCCAGCCGTTCTTTGGTGACGCGTTAGTTTTGGTGCGGCCTCGGTAATGCTATGGCATCCCGTGCACCCCATAAAGGCTTGATGAACCTAGCGACACAATTTTCGTTTTGCATTGGAGACAAAATATTTCCGCTCTCTTACATCTGCTGGTGTCTGATGAAAAGAGTTCCAAGGGTGACGGATTATCTCATAATGTTTTGCCGCTGTGGAAAGGTCTTTGAAAACAGTGTTTTCAAAAAATGTTGGACCTCGAAATGCGTTTGAACATATAGTGTGTCTGAAAGTGGAATAAAAAGTCACACAGATATTAAGCGGCTTAGTACAAATATATTTGCGCTGTTAAAATGGCAAGCACGTGACCAAAATCTACTCCGGAAAAATTCCAACTTCGGGAAAATGCAGGAATGAACAAAACTGAAAAGACTTGCCATTGTACACTCATTGGCTGTTCCGAGCACTTTGCCCACTTTTCATTTCGTGTTTAGTTACTTCACATCTTGTTATATGTTTGTGCAAATTTGAGCAAAGCCGTAGTTGCTTTTCTCTGCCGTTCAACAGACGTGGAGAACTACTCAAATCGAGGAATCGCATCGAGAACTCCAAACTTTTCAAGCATCATTGCTGGGTCTGCTGTAGCGTGTGGTCTACCACACTATAGCACGAGATTAATACCTCCAGATAGCCAGCTAGTACTATAGCGTGAGGTTAGATTAAGTTAATAACCGATATTACCTGTTTCCATACATTTAATTTAGCAATAAACACTTTATTTGTACATCTCAAACCGCACCTGGGAAAGCTGCGATAAGCGGCGGTAGACCTGACGCTATTGTAGCACCTCATCGCTGACATTCTCTGGGTCGAAAATCGCGACGTCGGCCACTTCTGCAACTCTGGTAATTGGGGACTAACAATCCAGCGTGTTGAGGCTGAAAATGGCGCAAGTGCTGGCCAGCGATGTTGCTGGTGCCGAGCACGAATTCCTCGATATTTTGTAAACTGACGTAAAACTCATAGTCACGTTCGCTCTCCGTTGCGGCGTCAATTGCTTCGCATATTTTTGTGGTCGCTCTTTTTTTTGCAGTTGCGGTCAGTAGTCATTATTTGGTTTGCTTGCGGTGGAGAGCATCGTGAAAGTTTGAATTGTTCTAGCGCAGTTATTTTTCCCGTTGAATTGAGTGTATTGGAGGTGCACAGAGTGGCGGAAAGCAGCACGCACGACGCAGAATAATCATTTTATTTAACGCACTAATAGATTTATGAACTTCGATTGACTTTTCAAGCCTAAACACCTACGAACGAACTCGCAATTATTTCAACACCTGTGAGAGGTGACTTCATGGATATTGTGTCCAGGAACACTTATCTCTTTATTTACTTGTGCATGGAAGTACATTTACGTCAGAGTATAATCGTACATAAGCGTTACATTTATATATATAAGCGCTCCGTGGCTCGCTACTTTACGAGCTAACTTTGTCGCTACTTTTTTTCTCTTGAGGTAATATTGATGGAGATGTTGTTTGAACTAACCTTATTTATGTCAGCAACCACATCCTGAAATGAAATTATAAAATTTTACTGAATCACTACAGATTGTAGCGACGACCTCTATGTCGCTTACTACTGAAGTATTTGAACTTCGCGTTAACAGAGACCGGATCTTACTACCATCACTCCAGCAGTGCACTCGAATACATCACGCTCGGGATACGTTCGAATTTATGTTAATTTGAATTGATATTGAAGGTCGTGTTGCTTCTGGCAGCCACTGTCCACCTAGTCAGCCTTTAGGTTCAGCTAGTAACCTAGTCAGTAGTATTCATTTAGTTTCTGGCAGCTATCAGTACTAGGCAACAACCTAATCACTTAGTATTCACCTGGTCATCTAGTATTATTCACTTAGTCATCTAGTTACGTAGTATTAGGCATTCACCTAGTCAGCTTGTTAGGTTCAGTCTTCTCGTTCTGCGAGATTTCGTCTCTTTGGTTTATTAGCTCCATTAGCTCCCATCTGCTAGCTCTATTAAGCACTCGTCTCCTCGGTCTATTAAGCCCCGGCTGCTCGGTTCTTTGGCCTGCAGTCTGCTCAGTCCGTCAGTCTTGTTTTTTTTAGCGCCCGTCTGCCGATCTGTTCGTTCCAGTCTTCCGATCTGTTAGCCCCATCTGCTCGGTCTGTTAGCTCCTGTTTGTCGATCCGTCTGCTTTCGCCTGCCGATCTGTTCGTTTCCGTCTGCCGATCTGTTCGTTTCCGTCTGCCGATCTGTTCGTTTCCGTCTGCCGATCTGTTCGTTTCCGTCTGCCGATCTGTTCGTTTCCGTCTGCCGATCTGTTCGTTTCCGTCTGCTGATCTGTTCGTTTCCGTCTGCTGATCTGTTCGTTTCCGTCTGCAGTATCTGTTTAATCCCGTCTGCCAATCTGTTCGTTTTCGTCTGCAGGATCTGTTCAATCCCGTTTGCCGACTTGTTCGCATTCGTCAGGCAGTTTGTTACCCATCGTCTGTTCTGTCTGTTTGCGCCAATCTGCTTGGTCTGCTCGTTAATTTCTGTTTGGTGCTCAGGTCTGCAGCCTGTCTATTGTTTCCCAGTTCGCTGTCGGCGCTGCACGCCGCCACGCGATAAAAAGACGCGATGCAAAACAGCTCAATGTCGATTGAAGTGACTGGTTCGAATAAATTTTATACACCTCATGAATACGGTTCATTGCTTCTCAATTGCGCCACTAACTCGTAATGAAAATTACAAAGCTTTTCAAAGTTGTTTTGAATAGAACTTTGCTTTCGAGTTCGCTGTTATTCGAACGCAAGATTAACACTGTTCAATGAATTATATTTCTTTTTACTGAATTGAAATTAGCCGCCTTTTAAAAATTTTGAGTCGCTGAACATACAAATTACCATTTAAACTTGCTCCTGGCGCAACGTTTTAGGTGTTTCACTTTTTACATTTTGTGCACAACGCAGTTGGAAGATATAGCTACGAGAGGTTAAGTATACGAGACAGACGAAAAAATATTAGGGCAAAAATAGACTCTTCGCCATTCATTTTTGTCGCCTTTCGTCTCATAAATCACACGATCCTGCTGTAAAGAGGGGTTCCAGGCGCCCACGGCCTGAGTCTCGCTCATGCTAGAGAGCAGATAACTTCATCTCACCGTGTTTTTTGCAATTTTATCAGCTTAGACAGTGACTTACTTTACGAGTGACTCGTTACATTGTACATAAATATTATGATCCGCTGAATGCGCAGCAATGCCCCGCTCTTGTTTCAATTCACCGTACAACTTTTGCTGCGTCTGCGCTGACGAGGTTTGTGGCTCCAGAAAGCGGCCATTGACTGCTGCAATGAAAGAGGTATATGTAGTATACTTGGGAAAAGCATTGGGCTCGCCACGTTTTTTATACGAAGTATTCATCAACCTTGAATGCTTGAATGCGTTGAGAAAAAAATTCTCATGCGATTTTGTGTGCCCTCAGTTTGGCATAACCAACAAACTATACCACCGATTGCTATTTTTTCCTGAAAAAATTATTGAGGAAAGAAATAAAAAATCAGGAGAATAAAGGTATTGGATACCTTGAGATATCATCCGTTATTCGCCCTCTGGCCCACCGAGAAGAATGGCCAGACCCCTTTCCTCATGCCAACATTCCGACAGACAGTGATATGGAGGATGATAGAACTGAACTTGCTGCGTTAGAAAGTGTTCAAGCAACAACGATGGTGATATAACATTTGAACCAACAATCACCTCTTGTAACGTACGCATAATCCCGCGAGGTGAACTGCATGACCTGATTAGGGATTTAGCGCTCGCAAAGAAAAAAGCAAATCTCTTGGCATCCAAATTGCAGAACTGAAACCTCCTGGTGGATTAGGTTAAAGTATCTACTCTCGGTAGTTGAAAAAGAACTTTCTACCTTTTTTAGATGTGATGATGACTCAATATTTTGCAATGATGTTGAAGGGTTGATGATGAAACTAAAAAAATTATTTACATAGCAGATGATTTGAGATTGCTTAGAGACGCCTAGAACAAGCTTAAAAGCTGAGCTATTGCATCCCAGTTTAACTTTTTTGCTACCTGCGTGCTTTTTTTTTCACCGCCTAAGCATTTTAATCGCTTAAATCGCTTAGGCGGCGAAAAATATTCATGCGGCGAAAAAGTTAGACTGGGATGGCAGCACTGAAATTTTATCAATCCCGGCTGCTTATGCAGTCCTAAGCAAAGAAAGTTATGACCACGCTTTCTGAGTCGTATAAACTAGGACTAACATAAGCAGTTGTTATGTGATATCAAACAAATAGCTATTGTGATAGGTCTCCAAGTTGGGTACTTGAAATGCTGGTACTATAAAGTGAGTGAAATAGCCGCACGAGGCATGTCCATTGTAAACGGAAGGAATGGTCTCAATGAACAGTTTTGATACCTGGCGCTAGATACGTTTCATACAAACCTCTAGTGAACCGCTTAAATTGATTGAAGTTATTTTGCATTCACTTTTTATTCATTCACCAATGCATTCTCACTTTCATCACTTTTAGTTTCTACCAATATAAAATGATACGAGACTCGAGTTTAGTTTATGTTTCCTTGAAATAATACATTTCCGATTACCACCGAATGCATTGTTAGTGAGGAGTCATTCGGGAAAAAGTTACATTGACATTTTGAAGCAAAGCCTTTTTTGTTTTTCGTCTACAGTAAGTCCACAACCAGTTATTAATTCACAGTAATGCGTTTCACTATTCACGTACAAACTGAAAAATTCCCATAATACTACAGCTTAAGGTATACAATAAACTAGCAGTAGCCAAAATGTAGTCATTCTGTGGAGATGTGCCAAAATTCACCGTCCAACTCATCATCCTTAAGTTTTCCTAAGGTTTAGTCCCAGAATTTTTCACCGAGTTAAATCTGCGAAGTTTTTCCACTAATCAGACGAAACAAAGCAGGCGAAATTGGAACTGTTTTCAGGTATATGCTTTGCAGTGCAGAAGGGAACGACTACACCTGCATTGACAGGTTTCTAAATGTTATGTTTTGTTCGAATGAGGGTACCCACAGTCTGACACTGACGGGTTTCTAAATTTTCCGCGCTTCAAATCAGGGTTCAGGGTTCAAAAATCACTGTTCTTCATGAGGGTTCAACGACTGTCTTGCTCTGTGTATCTTTTCTGACCAAGTCATTTAAAATCTTGACTCCAGTAACGTCTCATCTGCAAGCAAGCCAAGACTCGAGCCCTCTTTTACATTATGCACGTCCCTCCGCACCTCTCAGCCCGCACCGGCCACGCAGGCACCATTGCAGACTTGTTTATTCACCGCAATGAATTGCACAGCGGCAATTTTTCCTTTATGAACGCAACGCCAGACTTTCTTGAGTAATAACGGAGTCGTATTTTTCTTTTCAGTGAAACGGAACCTGACGGTGCTGCTGAACGAATCGATCTCTTTGCCGTGCGACATAACGGACGGCAAGCCACCCATGACGCAGGCTGTCACCAGAAGTATAAATGGCGCACCAATAAATTCACAAAACGGCGCCAGAAGCCCCAAAAATAGCAGCAATGCAGGGAGTGTCCCCTTCTCGGACGGCAGGGGGGAAAATGTATGGGTTGAGGGGATGCGTCGTGAGGAGTTTTGGGGATTTAGGAGAGGGGCTTACAGTGGGACCCGGCGACTGGGGAGCAGTGGGGCAGGCGGCAACAGAAATGTCCCTGTGAGGAGTGGTGAACGAGAAGCAAGTGCTCCTGTCATCTTCCTGTGGTACAAAGGGGAGTCTCCAGAGCCTTTCTACAGGTAAGGGCTTTTTCGTCTAAGTGATGCTCTTGAAACTGTCAGTAGTCGAGCTACGAACAGAAAGATATGTACGAACAGAGAGCATTTTACGTGAACCGTTTACTGTGAAGCGAGGACCCGTTCGTAAATGTAACTTGTAGAGCACCGAGAGTTACGGAACGAAAGCACTTCAAACAAACCGTTTTACTGCAAAGCCTGAACCGTTCGTGAGATAAATCAGGTATTTGTGCAGGACATGGGATGAAAACGTTATCACTTGGAAGAATTAATTGCAGACGACCTTTTCTGCATCTAAGGGAAACCTCCCCAAAAATTTCACTCATTAGTGTATCAAATCTATTGGAAGTTAAATGTTCCCTTCTTCATATGCTCATGGATTTCAAGCTGCAGGTTTCTTTTATCGCAATTGAATATTGCCAGAGATGGTAGTAACGCAATGTTTGTTGAATTATAAGCAGTGTAATACATAAATATCAAAATATCACACATCAGTTGACTTTAAAAAATGCAAGAGCTGTGGAAATTTAAAAAATGTTTGTAGGACACTTTTTGATTCATAGATAATAAACGGTCATGGAAGAATTATTTCACACCCAATTTTTGAAAAGATAGTTTTTTAAATTTCACTTTCACCCCTAGAAAAGTGAAGTCGAAGAGCTTTTTGAGTAAGCTGAACTGGACACCAAGTAGAAGATGGTCTGAGTTACGCGTGAGATTCGTCTTTCACAAATGATAAATAGGGTATAAAGGATAAAAATTAATGGCCAAAACTTTAAACTATGACAAAAAAGCTCTAATTAATAACGTAAAAGTCCTAATTGATCACATAAAAGCCTTACAAAACCCAAGACAGTAACCTGACCAACATATTTACTGTCAGTAATAATTTGAACTCGGCTTCATTGTTTCAAAATATAATCCATAAACGTTGAAGTGTCGAGACCAGCTGCAAATGTGTGATTAATTAGCCTATAGTAACTCATTAATTCTATCTAAAATATTGGACGTAACCTTCATTCACAGATAATTTTTGCGAACCGGATAGTATTATTCAGGGTTCTGTTGCTTTAATTGTGATTATTTTTGAAAAGTACATAGGCTCAAATCTTACCTAACTTTATATTCATTTAAAAGATTACTATTATATGGAGTGAAGCTTATTCCAAATGAAATTTATACCCGCAACCCTGCTTTCTATTAATTTTTTCTATTTGCTGATTTAATTTCTTTCACTTTTTTGCAGTAGATCATTTGAATATCTCTCTCTTACTATGAAGGCTATTCACTTGTTTCATGTTCATGTGCTTTCGATAGTGAACTTATATTTATTGTAAGCCATCATTTAGTCAAAACTCGTTCAGAATGAATTGTCATGACAATTTAGCGATTTCTGGTCTCTTTTCCATTTTTTTTCTCCTTCGACCAGTTTTCCATGTTTCACTATTTCTTTCAGCTATTTAATCTTGAGTCCTGCTAAAAAGCCAAGGCTTTTAGTAGGAAAGGTTCTCTGAATCAAAGAAAACCATTATCGAGGTAGATATTGAAAGCATATTCTCGAAGTTCACGCATCTACCTAGAATGCATTTTCACGCTAGTGACAATTTTACCATCCAAAAATCGATTTCAAGTTTCAATTTTCACAAGTCATGAAATTTTCCTCATCTTGGACATTCCTGCGCTTCAATGTCTGATTCACGCCATGATTTTGAACCATTGTAAACTTAGAACCATTGTGAATTTTGAAGCGCTTCAACGTGCGATTCGCGTCATGTTAATCAATCATTGCAAATTTTGGATGATTATCAAGTAACTTTTTTCGAACCTCCTTATTTTTTCCTCATTTGGCCCGCAGCTACGATCTGCGTGCCCACGGCGAGGGGCGGCACTGGAGCGACCAAACGAAGTTCGGACGGCGGGTGCACTTCAGCTTCTCTCCCTCGTACATGCTGACGCTCTCCTCAGTGAGATCCTCGGACGCCGGCGTCTACCGCTGCAGGGTCGACTATGAGAGTGGACCTTCCAGGACGATGGCGCTTGTGCTAAACGTGGTCGGTGAGTTCGCTTTGATTCGCTTAGATGAGGCTTGAATTTCTTCTGTTCACTTAGAAAAAGTGGCCGGGGAGTTCACTTTGATTCACTTAGATGAGGCTTAAATTTCTTCAGTTCACTTAACAACGTGGTTGGTGAGTTCTGTGGGATTCACTTAAATGACAAATGAATATCTTCTGATCACTTAGCAACGAGGTCGGTGAGTCTTCCTCTGTTTCAGCTCAAGTCCTTGGTGAAGATTTTCAGATGATTTACACCTTCGGCGAGTAACAAGCGGCAGAAAAATTTCTTCAGTTCAGTCAGATACGATACGGATTGTCTTTTACTAGGCCAAATTCTGTATTTTTAAGTTATCTTGAATTGAATTTAGATCTATGATGTAAAATTTCGTTTGAAAAATGATCGTATTTTAGGATTTTAGAAAGTAAAACAGCACACAAGTCAACAGAAGAATTTACAACGTCGATGTTGTCCTTCAACATCAGTTGCTTGAACATCGAGTCCTCAGATCAGCTGTGCTCTAACAAAATCTCTCGTGCTGGTCGAGTTCATAAAAATGAGGTACTCTACATTTTGTCTCATAGTAGTACTTATAGGGCGATTCTAAGGGAATCTTATTCACAAAATAAAAAGAAGAACTAGCGTTATAGAGAACATGTATTAAAGTAAACGTTTCGGAATCAAATTATTCCTTTATCAGTCGAGTTAAACATGGTAAAGGGAACGGTGAAAATTCAGAGTTATTGTGAGTTGTGACATTTTATCTGATTTTGGTGATCTTTTTGTAAGTGGCTTGGGTTAATTTTTTTCCTTAAGCGAGGTTTTAGCTATGAAAACTTTTAGACCTTGCATCGGAATCTTTGCTGTCTTTTGGCTTAAAAAATAACGCTTTTGAATTAAATGTATTTCCGAGTCTGCATAGTGTTTCATGCATACGCTCAATAAAATTGTTTAATTTTACCTAAATGAAATATAAGCTATTATGATGTGAGCATTCATTGCAGGGCTTGTTGACACTTTTTTGAAAATACAACATATAATAGCTCATTTTCCATATCGTCACCGCTGTACTTCTTAAGCTACCTTTCCTCAAGAAGGAATTCTCGCATCGTTTCCGTGGCGTTCTAAGCAGCGTTCACCCTTACATTTCGAGCGACATTTCACTGCAATAAACGCAGGAGCGCGTGCATTTTTTCCTTCTACGGGAAGACTCTAAAAATTTCGATCGGGGGTTTCAGAGTATCTCTTGCAAGCCTGCCTAAATCCCTTGCTTTAAAGGGTTTGATCCCCTTCATAGTTTGGATAAGAGCTTAGCCTGTTTACATATTCAGATGCGCCTTCAAATTGAGCCGAATCCTTGTTTGCCTACCAGCGCTGCCTTTCACGGCATCCGCACAAAAGAACTCGCCCTAAATTTGATTCTTTGCCTCATGCAGTAAATGGGGAACGAAGATGGCCTGCCAGACCAAATATTGGAAATTCAGGTCTCCCCTCACCAGCATCCAAATCTCACTCTCCGACCTCGATTTTTCAAGGACACTTCGTGACATTTTTGGAGCATTTCTGTAAAACGTCTTGTCGTACGTTGTCCATGTTACACCCGGTCCTGACTCCTCTCTCTCTCTCTCTCTGGGTTGGTTGTAGGGTCTACAATTTTGTGTTTCTCACGATGAAACCAAAGACCGAGAATACAAGTTTCAAGTTTCTCGCCTCATTTGCCGAGTGACTAATGAGTTGTATCATTTTTTCTTTACTGGAGAAATTTAGTTTGAGTTCTCGTAAAATGAAGGCGTAGTCAGAGTAGTTTCCACTGGAAGAAATGAAGGGGAATTTTAATTTCTGGGTACAAGATTGACGTTTTTAAATACTCTGACACACAGGATCTTGCGGCATATGTTAGAGCATCAAAACACTAAATACGTTCGGTACATCGAACAATTCAAAACAGGGATTCGGGAGGCATGAAAACCTCCCATATGTTACATCGTAGAAAAACGTAGAAAATGCTGAATTTTCATGCTCGTAGCCAGCACCAATACAGTGCATAAACTTGTGAAATATCTTTCATGACTCACTACAACTTTAATAATTGTAGCCGATGCTTCCTTGCGCAGTTTCGCCTAAATTAAGATTTGGACAGCACTTCAACTTTGCTCGCACTCCCAGAAGGCAAAAAAAACGAGGTAAAATGTTCACAAAGTTACATAAAATCGAGTTCAGAGAAAAAGTTATTGGTATTTCAGTACCAAAATGATTGTGCTTTTCGTACATTCGTTAGCAGCATCAATGATTTTTTGCTGTTTTAGGGTCTGTGTTATCGTAATTCACAAAGTGACAAAAGAGTTCAATAAAATTAAGAAAACACATAAATTTAATTAAACCCAGGTGTTCGTAATTTTATTTTCCATTTATAAAGCAAAAAATATTCTGCTTTTAATTAGCATTGTAATGAAAGCCCCAAAGAACGTCGAAATATTACCGACCACTCAAATTCAGCGCGGTCTACCACTGACGAATTGAAATTTTGAAATTCAATAGGAAAATCGTGCAGGCAGGCAGATCGCTAATGCACGAGATGAAGAATGAAGCACACCTCTGACGTATTCATTTTTGTTCATTTAGGAATCTCGCAGAGGTTGATCAAGCCGACGAAAAATCAGGTGAAATCGAGAGGTGACTATCGGAGTAACATAAACACCAGAAGGTGACAACGACGTTGTGTCCGGTGGAGATTTCGAGCTTCTGTCCGGAAATAAGTTTGGTCAGGTGAGGACAAGAGTTGCCGGCTCAGTCTGGCAAACATAGCTTATTCTCGTGCGAAGCTCCCACAACTTTAGGCTGCTTCTCCAGATTAGAAGTTGGACATAAAATAGCTCTCCTGGGGCATTTTTCTCGTTATTTGTGTGCGCAAGGATGGGAAATAAATGGCGGGAAAACCGGTTACTGAATATTGTCGGCTGCAGATGGAATGCTATTTTCATGCCAATTTGTAGAAATTTTGAGCGATTTCTTTTCAAAAGATTTATAAGGAAGTTATATAATAAGCCAATATGATATTATTTCTTTATACTCACGATGTGGCAGCATTCATTAGCACGTTAATTTCTTTTTCGCGGTAGCAGAATTAAAAAGCCGTCATTACCGCTTGATTACATTTTTATTATTTCAAAGAAGCAGGGAAAATGTAATTGCACGATAGTATTTTAACTTGTACGCTATAGTCTAATTTAAACATAGTTTGTGGAATAATTAAAATGGTATTCTTTGATACTGGTAAGTATGCGAGCAATTTAATTTGCAGTACACACTACTACGCAGTTAACGTGTTAACAATTTCACTACGTATTGTGATATATGTGTACTACTTGGAATATTGTTCATTTATGTACTGGTATAAATGAGAAGCATTTCAATTATTTCATTACGTATTCTTAGAGTAGATTTTAGCGCGCTAGGTAGTATATTATCGTACTATTACATATTACCTAGAAAGGATAAAATGTAATGAAGGAGGAAATCGGTTGTTAAACTCTGCTCCTTACAACCTAACTTGACCAACTGTAGCAACCGCTGAAACATAGAAACGTGTTAGGGTAATTCAGAGCTTTGAAAGACAACTATGTTTGTATTTTTCCGAACAATTCAATTTTGTAATATCTCAATGCACCTCTCTAAATATTTCCTTATTTTCGTGGAATGAAGTTATGGTTGTTAAATGGAAAAGCCCTCTATAAAAATTAGTTCATATATTTTTGAAGAAATGGTTAAACTTCTTGAAAAATTTTCCAATTGTGTTCCTTACGAACAATGATTGCGGAGTAAAGATGTCTATTATTAGATGAAAAGACGTCATTCCAGTGTCATACTAACACATCATTGTAGTGATCGCTGTAAACAATAAATGACTTTGTCTGAGCACACGTACCTCGCGCTAAGCTCGGCTATTGCCTCTATTTTCTTACCAACTCAACTAGACCAAGCAAAGTTCCTGCAAAAATGGTTTCTGAATAATTAATTGATTGAAATTGTAACTAGTGTTCAATGGCTTGAATAACGCGCTGTCAAATTTGTTTAGGGAGGCTTAAACTAACTTAAAATATAATCTGTTGAACTGGTCGAGTATGATGTCATAGAGTCGTAAATAAATTGTGGAAAGCGTAAATGTAAGGATACCAAATGGATGCCCAACTGCTGAACTCGTCCAACGCCCAAGTCGCTTAGCGCTCTGGCATTCAAGTATTTGAGGAAGGTGAAGTGTTACTGAATACATTTACCTGCACTGCATCAAGTCCATTAGTGACACCTGCTCTCAGATAGCTCAAGTGTTTAAGCACCTTGCAAGTTGGTTGAGGCTTGGGTTGGAGTGCGCCAACTCCCTGTGGAAGCTGATACTTTTCTACTGGAAGGTGATGTAGGTGTTGATACTTTTCTGCAGGCAGGTGATGTAGGTGTTGATCCTTTTCTGCAGGAAGGTGATGCAGGTGCTAATTCTGTATTTTATTGAGTCACTTCCATCACATATATTTTTTGAAATACCAGAACTCACATTTTGAAACGCAATCTGTTCATCAAAGTCCTCTGGGATTATAAAAGGCAAAAACAAAAATAAGAGAGACGTTTACAACACAGCTTGAACGTTGGAACAATTTCCACAGATCATGCAAAAAGTTCTGAGTAAAAAGTATCTCATTCAAAAGTCATAAAACCAGATTTCACAGTTCAAACGCTCACCGTTTTTTTTTGCCGATTAATTTTAAAGAAATTTCCAAATGAAATACCGAATATGGTTATAAAATTTGCACTATTACGATACTCCTACCAGCAATTTTAGGGAGATCTCTCCCTCACTTTCTTAATTGCGCTTACATTTGCCGTCACTTGTGCCCTCATTTGTGCCCAAATTTTTGCCCTCATTTGTGCCCTCACTCGTGCCCTCACTTGTGTCTTCGCTCACACCTTCACTCACGGTTTCATTTTTGCCCTCACTTGTGCCCTCACTTGCGTCTTCATTCACGCTTTCACTCACGGTCTCATTTATGCCGTCACTTGGGCACTCACTTAAACTTCACTTGTACTCTCACATGTTAGTTCACACTCACCTTCACTTACGGTCTCAATTTTGCCCTCACTCAGGTTCTCGCTCATGCTTTCACCATCGGTGCTGTAACTTACACTCTCACACAAAACTTCATCCAGGCCCTCACTAATATCACTTAAGCCTCCACCCGCATCTCACACCTCGCTCCCTATTCCCTGCATTTGACTGCGATGATGAACTCCACAACTTGCTCCCTTGCTCCGCACGAAGTAGCAGCTGGAGTGATAAACTGGAGTGCAAAAATGGAGTGATGAACTCTACAACTTGCTCACTTGCTCCTCACGAATTAGCACCTGGAGTGATAAACTGGAGTGCAAAAATGAAGTGATAAACTCCACAACTTGCTCCCTTGCTCCTCACGAATTAGCAGCTAGAGTGATAAACTGAAGTGCAAAAATGGAGTGATAAACTCCACAACTTGCTCCCTTGCTCTTCACGAATTAGCAGCTGGAGTGTTAACTGGAGTGCAAAAATGGAGTGATAAACTCCACAACTTGCTCCCTTGCTCTTCACGAATTAGCAGCTGGAGTGTTAACTGGAGTGCAAAAATGGGGTGATAAACTCCACAACTTGCTCCCTTGCTCCTCACGAATTGGTAGCTGGAGGGAGTGCTGTCGTGTTTGCGACCCTTTACCCCGGCTCAAATTCTGGTTGAAGGACCCGTTGCTTCTGCTGCATTTCATCTTCATGAATATAGCAACTGACTCGTTTTTACTCATTTTTTGTTAATGTTTTTATCATATTGGCTTATTTGAAGTTTAGTTTAACGTGCGCAAAATTCAAACATCATTTAGATACATATGCTTGATCGATTTTATGTTTGATATTGATGTGCAAGGTGATGATCTCTCCTATTTACTATCTGATGATGCACCTTGCAGCTCATTTGCTAACCTAAAGGACATGAGGCAAGATCCAAACTCCAAATAAATCTGTAAATAGCTCATTTGTTCAAAAAATCTGTTGGTTTAAATATGATGAATATTTCACTAGAAAGTTGAGGAATTTCCTTCAATGTTACTCGTGGGTAACTTAAATTCCTTGAGATTCACGCATATTATGTCAAGACTCATGCTATCAGCTTTTGTCAATTTCATCGAACTTACTTCATAAATGTATTTGGTCAAACTAATAATAATTAAGTATCGGTGTTTACTCAAGCCAGTTTACGCAGATACATCTCATTTACTCGCATGCGAGTGAACAGGCGCGAAACCAGCGTGAAATGTCGGTAGTTTATACACACGCAAAACTTAAATGACCGTACGTGATTGAGTTGTTTGAATTAGACGATAGAGCATAAATATCACCTCTTATTAACACGTTGCTCGCGCTGTGAGCCGCTGGTGTACACCGAGGGAATTTTCATGGTGCTGCAGACCGACCAGTAGTCACAAACTCGATTCTCACTGATCCTAACCAAAGCTGAATGAAGGCACGAGCTCGTTAATGTTTTCCGTTTTCTAAATTACGCTCTACAACTGACTTTTAATTTGAGTTAAATATTGAGCTTCAGTTTAACCCATCACGGCCAACGAGTCAAAGGCTTTTGCTAATTCAGCATCGCCATTGTTCAGGTACCTAGCTTATGGAGCATATATCACTCATAATCCTCTTCTTCGGCAGTTTGTTATAAGAGAGAAATTCAATCCTCAATGTTAGTTTGCCTTCAGTTTTAGATATCAAAGCGTAGTTGTTCTTTTAATGGAGTTAATAAACGACAAACACGCATTTGTAGAAAGCTCACTCTATAAAAGGCAATATAGTCATTTGCTGGCTACGGGCCTAAGGAACTGAAAAACCTCTCCAACAGTCAGTAATGTATTCCTTCAAGATGTAGCTACTATCTGCCCTCAGGGTGATACAACTTTCGTATCTATTGAAACTAGCACTCCCAGGGGGAAAATGAGAAGTCCTGAGCTCAAAGTCAGGTAGGCCTGTCTTATTTTGAAATAAAATAGGTTTTTCGTTTTGTACCGGACCATCTTATACGGTTCACAACTGTCCTATTTTCAGCGTCTGTAGCTTTCTGCTTCAACATTTTTTTGTTCATAAAAAAGTTTCTTATGCTTCGCCTTTTCTTTTGCTGTTTTTAGGAGGAGAGGGGGTTCCGGTATCTTGTGCAAAGATTCCCGTTCCCTTAACTACGTACTAAACGGTGCCTTCCTCTTCCTTTCTTTGGAACACCTTCGTTGTGGTTAGGGATGCTTAAAGAAACTTATAATCTAATATAACCTCATCAAATCTGTATCAAACCTATTACAGTGGGGAAATGTTAGTGCCCGTGTTATATTTGAGTGTTCCTGCAAGTGCAGGTGTATGAACTCTCAAACGAAGAACTCCCGAACGAATAACTCTTAAACGGTGAACTTAGTTCTTCGTTTGGAAAGAACCATGCTGCTGCAGTAACCTGCAGTCGCTGAGCTTAGATGTCGCGCGTCACGCATTTCCCCTCGGGCGCCTCAGCGCCACCTGGAGGACTTAATTTGAATGCGGCGAAGGCCTGCAAGTTTAGGCAGACCTCCAAGTTAACAGCCTCAACACTATGACTATGTCTGTGCAATGCTGCATATGTGTACCACTGGGTATGACACCCATTAACGCACCGTTATTAGTGAATGGCGTATCAGCTATTTTGCTATCTTTTTAGATTTAAATTTTAAGATCTAAGGTAGCATGTGTAGAAAAAACCTATCGAATGCTCAAAACTTCGAGGTCTCTTCCTTAATTACAAATTTACTATCGCAAAGGAGATTAACCAAATTCACCACCGCAAAGACTTTTAATTTTGATGAATTTTGTGGAGTCACATGTTTTGAACGAATGGATTCACAAGTTTTAAGTTTCAGAAAATTCGAAGGATAAAATTGCAGAGGAGTTAAACGGCAGTCTTTTGGATGACCGAGACAGGCAGGGCACGAGTGGAGCATCGCGGGCAGGCAACCCGGATGGAGGACCCTCGCGATCGCCCAAGGAGCGTGGATTGCTGGAGGAAGACTTATCGATTATAGTACTATACACGAATATACTTTCAATATTATGCAAGAACGAATAGACTTAATATTATACACGATCGAATAGATTTTCAATATTATACACGATCGAATAGATTTTCAATATTATACACGATCGAATAGATTTTTAATATTATACACGATCGAATAGATTTTCAATATTATACACGAACGAATAGATTTTTATTATTATACACGATCGAATAGATTTTTATTATTATACACGATCGAATAGATTTCAAATATTATGCACGAACGAATAGATTTCAAATGTTATACGCGAATAGAGTTTTGGTATTTCATATTGAAGACCTGGCCCCGGCTATCGCCCCAGATTAGGGAAAGCCTAGCTTCACGAGTCGCGTTGAATAGCAACCCGTACAGAGGATCACCGAGGCTAGCCTGATTAATTGCCTGCTTCAGACATCGGGAAATAAAGGCCGCCCGACTTACATCTGCCACTCAGGATACGGCGTGCAGGTGTGCGGGCGAAGTGAAGTCTCCAGAGGCCAGCGCCCACAAGACGCAGGCCGTGCCGGATATGTGCCTTAGCCCATCATCGTTTCGTGGGGTCTCGAATGTAAAGGCAGTTGATGAAGCGCGGAGATGTGTGCGCCGCTGAGGCTGAAATGGGTCTGCCTCTCTCAGGCGTCGTGACTCGAGGAAGCCGTCTGTAATGGTCTTCATACTTTATGAATATCGGGCGGCCTCCCAGAGTGTATTTTAACTTTGAAATTTAATTAAAATATTTTATTACAACTCGCGAAGGCTAGTCTCCCCAATCGCGGAAAAATAGCGTGAAATAAGGATTTATTTTAGACAGCATGTAAATTTTCGTGTAATTATATTTTCCACACTTCTCATTGAAATGTATTCGAGCTGTGAAGTCGGTTTTGCAAAATGGCTTGTTCCATCCTTACTTACCACCGTTGTAGCCGAGCAAACGTAGTTAACGTGATGATTTTGAGCTGAAACTGGTTTGTGGTAGCGCATAAAACGGAATGCAGTGAAAAAATTAAAGTTACTCCCCTCAGGGGGATACTACTACTGTATCTAGCGCTCCCAGGGGAAAATGTGAGGGCCCGAGCTGAGAGTTAGGTAGGCCTTCTTTATGCTGAAATAAAATTTTGTTATGTTAAGGACCACCTTTTTTCGGTTCACTGTTGTCCTGTTTTTCAGCACCTACTTCTTTTTCCTTCAACTTTGATTTTGTTTCCTAATCTTGTTTCTCGACTTTCTGTTCTTAAGCCCTTTCGGCATAGATTCCGCGTTCCCTTAACTTCATACTAAATGGTACCTTCCTCTTTTCTCTCTTTGGATCACCTCTGTGGCGGCTAGGGAGGCTTAAATTAACTAATAATCTGATTAAAATTGCATAGGAATATATTTTTAAAATTTTTCAAATATTATCACTATTCTACTGCCCTTGCTTGCTCGTTACTCAACTCTTAATTCATGGGTATCGCATTTAATTTGCGCAAATAGCATACAAACTTCACGTTGTCACACGGGCCATATTGTTATTTCATTTCATGAACCACGGACCGGTTCTCGGGGGAGCTTACATGGACCCTTGATATTAAAATATCGATTCCATCCATGAATCACCTCTCATTTCTAAGTTTACTCTTCTGAACTCCAAACCAACATTCTCTAACTCGTTACTACCAGTGTACTTATAGGGGCCTCTGTGCTACGTATGTTGTAGTCAATATCCGGGACAATATCCACTCAATATCCGATGGCAATATCAATGTCACTCCCCATGTCCGGCGGCAATATCCATTCGGAACATGTAGTCCCCTCGAAGCCCGACTGGGGAAGCTCGAATACTGCCCCGCTCTAAAACAAAATTAATTTAGTGAATTTCACTGCCAAAACTGGCGGACGCTTGGGCTGGCAAATGCTCACTGAAGTCATGCGGACGCTTCAGTGGAGTGGCACGTGCAGTGTGCTGTGCGCACTTTATGTTGTCATGATAAATTCAGAAACTATTGGCAAAAATTGCTTTACCGAGTTCCACAGGACGCTCTTATGCATCGTGTGTACCCGGTGGAATTTATGTCATCAAAATGAATTGTAAAACAAAAATCGCAGCTACGACCATTTTTGTTCCTATCGGCAGTTGATGGACTCAAATTAATTGCTAACAAATAAAATTGTTTCCAATCAGGGCAATATAGGTCGACTGTGCTGGTCAGCATCGAGCTTGTTTGCGATGATTGCGCGGTCTGAAGCACTTGAAAAAAAACTGATGGTATTAGTCCTCGAGCAATATATAACTCCGTGGAATCATAGTTCTGTAAAGTGTAAAAATATGTATGGTAACTCTGATTCTTCGTGAAAAAATTAACTATTTGAAAACTAACGGTGGGAAAACAGTTTTCATCCCGAGTTCTTTACAATTAAGATTGATTTTTTTTGTGTTGTGGCTAGTTTTGTGCTTTTTTGTGTTTCTCGTTTGAAATACGCTGTCGAATTTTAAAATTCCCAGTTCTGTTCCATAAATTTCACCTCTTTCGTATGATGAGGTACGTTTAGTGTATTGTTGGGATATCGTTTACAACTGTAATCGACGACTTGGTTTCATAATACTCTATATTTATCTACACTTCCTCATTTGCTTGTTTTGTTCGGGTCGCTTGAATCTCTTCCTTCACACTAATATATTTCACTGGCACATGAAAACTTTGTGGTGAACATTTTAGAACCCAGAAATGAATTTTTCAGTATTTTTTCCACTAGCATGTCTCCTTTCATCTACTTCCTCAGAATGCAGACGGAATTCACGGGAGGTACATAAATAGAAAATATTTTCTAGAAATTATGAAATGTTTTCAGAAGTAAATGGAATTAATTTTAGTAAAGTGCTTTTACATTAACTAATTTCTCCTTCTAATTTATTTGGATCATTTCTCCATTTCAGATGCACAGTTTGCTCGACATAAATACCTACGTCTTTCCTCAATATCAGTAGCTCTGTCAGTGCCGTCTTATTATTTTTTAAGTTTGACTAATTTTTATTGTAATTAATTCCAGTATTGGTGTACAACTATTCATGAAGTACATTGAAGCCGGAATTTTGTGACTCTTTTCGAGTAAGAATTACATTTTATCTAAGTCTTACACGAAATATTTTGGTGTTCGTACCAACCAGGAATTTTAGTTGTGACTCTTTTCGTGTTTGAATATACATTCTAACGATTCATACTGGAAAAATTACAGAAGCTTGCACAACCTCCACCGCCTAGCAAGCATCGTCAATTCTAGGTGACAATTAACACTTTGCAATTTGTCTGACATCATCGCATCCTAATAAAGTTTGTAGTTCAATCGACAGACCTGCTTCATTCAGCTTACACTGCATAGAAACTAACGCCATCCCAAGTTTCATAGAAGAAAGGACGCAAGTTTGATAAATTCTTAAGATGCTCAAAAATTACAAACATTCACTCGAAACCACCTCCAACGCACACCAATTTCATCCATTCCTACCATGGACCGCTAGAGGGACTCCGCTTTCCCTGGGCAGCAACTCTGCTCGTAAATAATTTCACCCGCCACTTCGCTGGCCATATTACTGTGCCAGCAGCAAACCGTGCTGGCTGGCACTTCACTGCCATCATTCTGCTTCTCAATTCTAATCTGTCCCATCGGGACCTCGATGGAGCCTCCTCCTCTACTGCATCTCAGGCCGCTCTTCAGGTTCCCTGCACCAATCCCAAGCGATTGGAGCTCCTCTGAATATTCATTGCTAGCTTGTTTGCGTGCGGCGCATTTTGCTTCTCAGAAGGGTGTTTTGAGGAGCGCATCGTGCGATCTCAACTCTGATGCGTTAGACCTTCTACCTGCCGAGGAGCGTTTCGCATTACGAGCCTTGTTTATTTTACGTCAATTTTTTGGTGGTAACTTGTTTAGTTTCGTGTTTTCTTTCTTTGAGCTGAGACCTGCGAATGCGGTGCCGTGCTGCACTTGTAGTGCTAAGTAAGCATTGAAAAGAGGCTTCTAGAAATAGACAGAATGCGTAGAATTACTCTCATTTTACGAAAGATGTGTTGCTACGCGCTGCTATGTTGGTGTACGGGAAGATGCTTGCTTGCATCGTCGTCGTCTTACTCTCCCTGCCGTTACTTCATTACTGTGATGGCTTAGGGACACTTGAAATCGATGTTAATTTCGCATTTTATTAATTCAGAATAGTGTAGGAACTTTCAGAACTGCTTTACGACGAAACGAAAAGTTGAGAAAAATGGGTTTCTATCTTTTCTGGTCATGTGGCCGCGTACATGCTACAATATTTCCCTCGCTTTCATTGCCGTTTTTACTAATATAACTTCTTATTCTCATCCCTTTACCTTGTTCTCAAATGCCTCAATCCTTCGCTTCATCATTGCGAGACTGTCGTCACTCAAATTTAGGGATTTTTCAGCAGAAGCATTTTAAAGTATGTAAGTCATAATGCATCGATAGTTTGATTTAGACTAAAAATATACCTAGCGCCATCTCTCGGCCAAAAATGCACTTGGGCTTGCGCCCTTATTGCCAAAAGACGCAGAATTAATTCAGCATTCTCGTTAACATTGTAATTCTATACCTGAATTTTTTTAGTTGACAGTTTTGCAATGATGCAGCGACTTTATAACTACAAGCTTCGCCGGTACTGCAAGAGAATACAGTGCCATGTGACCCTAACAGCCATCCTCTCGAGCTGACGAGGCATGAAGGTAGCAATTATCTTGGGGCCTACCACAGAGTCTTGCAAGGTCACTTGTGCGGTGCCCAGTGCTTTTCTGGGCTGTGAAATTGATGGGTTGAATTTTGACCTGTAATTACAGGCGTGCTGTAATTGATACCTTTATTGTGACTTATTTGGGGGAATTTCCCAGTAAGTTTGTTCCAGTTTATGCCCAGACATCACAGCACGTCACATTGTTAAGCGTGTGAGTAATTATTGTTCAAAAACATGTCATGGGTAACAGGAACATTATGCAACATAATTTTACAGCACTATTTAATGAAAATGTTGCAAAAATTACTGCCCATTATAATGTTAAGTATATAACTAATTATTATTGCTTCCAGAGTCTGAACAGCAGCTGTTTAAATCGAAGATTGACAAAAACGGCCCCTGGAGGCTGCTCGAACAAGAAAAACTCGTGGCTCAAAGGCAGATATTTTACATTTTTAACATTGATTTCATAAGGTATCGCTGAGCTGGGGGTATTGTTTTTATGTGGATCTCTCACTAAAAATATGTCAACCGTCCACATTGTACCATTCAAGTTTCAAGTATTTACTGCCGTACGACTGCGAAGTAACACCGTCATATCTGGATATTTGACGTCGTTTTGAGGAGCCAAGTAACCAGAGTGGGAGGGTAATGACTGCAGTATCGCAAGTGTTTGGCGAGACGTATGAACACTAATAAATTAAAGCAATATTGCAGACTTTCAGCGTTGCATCCCTCATCGACTCTAATTCACATGTGCATAGTCATCCATTTCGTACGTATCAGTGATACCGAATTCTACACTACACGTATTCCCAAACGCTGAATATTCAACTTCAGTTTTTTTTTCGTGTCTGCCAGTGTTGCCATCAGCTCCCGTGATCACGGACGAGAGCGGGGCTGCGGTGTCCGGGGTCATCGGGCCATACATGGAGAAGGGGCGTCTGGTGCTCACCTGCAAAACCATCGGAGGTGAGTGAACGTTACAGGTTCTTCTACAGTCGTTACTTATGTGAGCAGTTCATGGCTAAATTAATTGCTGCAGTGGGAAGTGAGTGAACTTTGTGTGAGCATCGCATGGCTGAATTGGTTGTTGAAGTGGGAGGTTAGCGAACTTTGTTTGAGCAGTTCATGGCTAAATTTATTGAAGGTGGAGGTGATGGAGTCTGTAATGTTCACTACATTAATGATTTTTCTACAGTCGTTGCTTCATGTAAGCATTGCATGGCTAGATTAGTTGCTGTTGGAGGTGAGTGAACATGACAGGTTGTTCTACACTCGTCACTTTATGTGAGCAGTTCATGGATAAATTAGTTGCCTAAGGGCGGGGTGAGTGAGCATAACGGGGTTTTCTACAGTGGGTACTTTATTTGAGCTTATGGTAAATAATGAATGAATTCACCTTGACAACGGTAGAGATGCGTAATATATGATGTCCTCTAACATGAATGCACATAAAAATCTGCAAAAATTAAACATGCACATGGATGTGTATGCAAATCTATAATAACTAAACGTGCACATGAATGTGTATGAAAATATGTTCATAAATGTCTGTACGTGTAATGAATACCTCATCACGCTTCATGGTTACGTAAGTACTGGACAAAATTCTTTTAGGAAACATCGTAAACGTCCTTGTGTGATTGTAAAACCTAGAACATTTGAGCATTCCTTGCTATATTCGCAGGTATAATTGAGAATTCCTTGCTATATTCGCAGGTATAATTCTTACTGTTCCTATTTAATCATCCTTTTGGCACGTGAAACTAAGGCTGCTGCAAGCAATACGGACGCTGTGCAGTAAAAGGTTAACACGGTGAACCACGTTTGCGCGTTTGCTATGGTTGTTTAAGCCGTAGGTTGTAAGTAGCAGGGGTTAAAAAACGACTTTACTGCTCGAAAAAACTCCTACCTTTTCAAAGAGGTGAGAAACGTATAATGGTATGATGATGTTTCACCTTGCATGTCAAAATATTTTGTATAAAATGTTCAAATAATTGAAACGCTGTTTATTCACACCGATACGTAAATGAGCAATGTACCGAGTGGTACACATATGTCTGAATACGCAGTCAGTGTGTTCAATTGTCGCGTCATACTTCATCGCGTGCGTTTTCTGCGAACTGAAATGTCAAAGAATGTTCAATTTCCAAAGAAATTTGACTTTGACTCCAGTTGCTCAGCTTAACATCATTTATCTGGGATACGCTCTGAACTTCCTGTTCTGCGTAAGCTGTCGCGTCGCAATTGATTCCTAGAAACCGTCGTTCTATTTCACCTTGTATCAAGTCTGTGCATTAATAATTATTATGCATCACTAGTCCACCCCCCTTCATTTGAAATAAAAAAGATTGCGAAATGAGAGAAAGGCAGTAAGAAATAGAAAAATACAATCCCTCGAGAGTTGATGAGGCCGCGTGAACACGGCCCGTCAAAATATATAGAGCTGAAACTTGTATCACAGATACGCTCGTCGCACACTGCAGGCTGGCTTCGGACAGACCGACGGACGGACGGACGGACGGACGCGGCTCTTATAATAGTATAGATTAAGTTCGTCCTAACATTCGTTGACTTGGAGAGAAGTGTAGCATTCAGGAAGGTTATCTGAAATGATGGCGATTTGTGTGGCGCGTCACATCAGGCGTAGGAATTTCGCGTGTCAAAAATTAGATTGCTGAGTACTTTCCATAATAATTTTTCATGTAGCGGAATAAATTATTAATAGGTTAATATTTACGTAATAGTTAGGTATATCAGAGAAATGTGAATAGTTCTTCCTAGGGATGGAATATGAACGATTTTTAGCAAGTGTTTCATTAAGATTACGTAGTGATGCCTATTCAATTTCACGAACTTAAACTGAGCGGTTTTGGGGGGAAATTTCTATTGCCAGCGTAATGCGCGGGATTTTACATTAATATATGTTCCAATTTAAAAAGAACATTTTTATTCCTAATTACCAGATATGTTGACAGTTTTATTCTACTTGGCTTTTTTGAAAATTCTCACGATTCGGAATGATAGACTAAATCGAATACCTTAGCGATTGTAACGTTGATTCGAACACATGTAGGTACACCTGTGCATGAGACGCGTCGAATTACCTGCCTGGTTTAGTCGTTGCTCTGTTTCGGTGTTATTTCGCTTCAAATAGATAGTAATACAGTAATACGCAATACAGTAATACATAATGCAGTAATATATAATGCAGTAAAACATAATACAGTAATACATAATGCAGGAATACATAATGCAGGAATACATAATGCAGTAATACATAATGCAGTAAGAAATAATGCTGTAATATATAAACAGTAATATATACACAGAAATACATAATACAGCAATTCTACGCATGCGTTCTAAATCTAGCAGTAACTTTTCAAAACTTACTTTGCACTACAAACACAACGCAGCACAAGTTTACAGGTCTTAGCTCACAGAAAGAAAACTCGACACGAAACTAAACAAGTTGCTAAGCCGCCACAGATGTACATGTGCTCCCCATAAACGTTTCCTCATCGGTCGTCATTTCTCTACTAAAACGATATGAAACACTAACATGTACATACATCCGTGGAGCAAGAACATATTGTTCCGCTGTGTTTTTATTTTATAAGCTGAGCAAATGTTCGACCATTTCTATGATTGGGAAACTCCTGAGTGCACCTCCAAGTTCTGTCGGTCTGCACGGGTTTGGTTCTGTCTGCTCTTGACAACTGAAACTTCGTCGCTGAGTAAAGCAAACTTCATCAACTAAATGAATAGCAAAGTTCAGAAGGAACAAAAGAATACGATTACTCGCAGTGAAAGCCTGCTTTCGCACACGTCCGTGCTACCTATGATGAGATCACAGGCGGAATCTGTGACTGAAACTGAAGTTACGCAGTCACGGACTTGCCAGTCACAGTTCAGTATTGGCTCTCCAAATTCACTGAACTAATGCAGCAGAATGAGGACAAGTGCGCTGTGTTCGAAAACTTGTTGCAGCTAGTTTCCAATTCCTTTGCACGTTGGTTGCGATTTGTTAAACTGAAGTTCAATATTCATCTCAAATTGAAGGGCAATTGTATTAAGGTTTTTTGAAACAGCCAACAGCTGCAACAGCAAAGACCTAAATCAAGGAGTAAACGTTATTGCATTTAGCGCTAGGTAATATATTTATTAAAATTGAGTGTGACTACTGGTCGGTCAGCTTCATCATGAAAATTCCCTCCGTGGTACACCGGCGGCTCATATCGCGGTCAAAGTGAATCGAATTCAATTTAACGTATAGGATGTATCTGACGACAGCTTGAATACAAGGCGGAAGTAAATTAAAGAAAAATTGTACGCTAAATCATTATCAAGATAGTATAATGCACACGTCACGCTCAAGCAACTGCCACTGCGTGCTGGGGAGCAGGTCAAATTTAGGTCGGTAAATGTTACTGGGAACGTTTTTGTACTTTTATTACACGGTCACCTCACCCGCCTCCCAACTGACAAAGGCTTCTGTGCTATTTTCCCGCTAATTCGATGCTGCTGTTAATGTTTCATAACCCTGTAATGGATTAATTTTCGTGAGTAAAATATGAAGTTTTCTGACTCGGCTTTTGTTGCCATGTAATCCAATTCATGAAATTTGGGCACTTGTTCAATCCATGGGCACTCTATCATGAAATTAATCCTACACTTCCGGGCTGCTGGTGTAGAGGTTGTTCAATGTTTTGATCTTCACTATTGCTCTTGCTAAGTTGTATCAAGAAATGACTATATTCAATGAATAGGCAATTTGATTATTGGATTTTAATTATTTTTTTAATGTATTTGACCAATTCCATACCATTAATACCACACTTACGCTCATGAAGTATCAGAGACTAAAATGCAAAAAATGTCAAACTTCAAGGCGCTTCAGAATAATGTTAATTTTTCTCCACGGAAATATCTGATGCGTTCTTTTTGTGTGGAAATTCCTGCAGCATTTCGCACATCAAATTAGATTTAAATTACTCGTAGTTCGCTAGCGGTGGCCACAGAGTGAATTTTTACAATGCTGCTTACCAGCTAGTAGTCAAAAATTCAATTTTCCTAAATACTTAACTAAGCTAAGTGAAAGGCATGATTCAGTTAATGTTTGCAATTCTCGAGATTACTTTCTAGTATTGACTTTAAATTTGAGTTTAATATTGAGGTTTAAACAATTGCTGTCAAAGTGTTAAATTACGCGACTTTGAAGACGATGTTCAGGACCAGAGAATCGGAAGCTCACACCAAATTTTCTTGGCTGCGTGTGATTGCCGTGGAGTTTTTTTAACATTTTGACCGTAATTAGTGGAAGTGAAATTCAATTTTCAACTCAAATTTAAGTGCAATTTTAATGAGCAGTTTTGAAAATAGCAATCATTAACTGGATTTCTCCCTCATATCGCTCTAGGTATTTCTAAAAATTAAGTTTGTGACTACTAGTCGGTCAGCAGCATTATGAATATCCCCTCCGTGGACACCGGTGACGCACGTTGTAGTCATGGTGTTAAAACAGGATTTGCGATGCTTTTACGAGATTTTTTGCTGCGGATTACAAGTTTGCCCTCTTAGTTCTCTTATAAAATTTCCAGAAATTAGAGTAGATTATTAACGAGTTTAAAGCTCTCTCATCGCAATAAAGGTGTTCTCAAATGAGGAAGGAGGATGGCATGATTTAATATGACTATAATGGAATGAATGTAAGAGTCAGGCATGCCTCCACGCCCTGCACATTGAAGCAACAAAATTTAAAGGCTTAATAACTCGATTTGAGTTCATGGAGAAATTAATTGATGTTGAAATTCACAACAATGGGTCGAAAAGCTAAGTTCCATGTTGAAACAAAAAACCTGTAATATTTCAACGGAAAGAAGCACTACCTAACCTGCAGATCGAAACCTCACAGAAAAAAGTAATCGATGCTTGAAAATATGATAGCAGTGAACCAAAATAAGATGGTCAGTAACGAAACCAAAAATTATATTTCGACCAAAAACGCCTACCTAGCCTTTAGCTTGGGACCCCGCATATTGCTCCTGGGAGCGCTTATTCCCTCTTCACCCTCTAACCATACCCAAGAATATCAAGTCCTGTTTAATTCGGATTTACCTTCGATCGAACTAGCTCGAATTAGCCTCTATCCTTAGTTACCGGATCCCTGACGTATAACTAACTCTTAATCCTGCCCACCAACTCGGAACCCTGAAGTTTAACTAATTTCTAACCCTGCTCACCAACCCGGAACTCTGACGCCTAACTCCTAACCCTGCTCACCAATCCGGAACTCTGACGCCTAACTACCTCCTAAACCTGCTCACCAACCCTGAACCCTGACGGCTAACAACCTCCTAGCCCTGCTCACCAACCCTGAACCCTGACGTCTAACTACCTCCTAACCCCGCTCACCAACCCTGAACCCTGACGTCTAACTACTCCTAACCCTCTACTTTATAACCCCACAAAAGAGTGCCCTGCCTGGTGCGGTTCAAGTTTCATCGCCCTTTTCATGGCACATATCGACGCTGTCTCAATTATGAGACGCTGTTTTGTCCGTTTCTCCGAATATTTTCGTGCCACGGAGCACTGCAATGTAAGCGCACGTGGGTAAATTAACTTTGATGGCTTATAACTTCAGACCTGATGCATCACTCAAAGCGAGCTAGCAAAGAAATCTCTCTCATATTTGAGTTACGGGTTCGACGGCCGCAAGTGCGTCTTTTTATTCACATTGAATTCATTGAAGGCTGTACCTGCATGCAGCTGAAGCAGCGCATTTGTTCTTGTTTCAGCTTCCTTCAGTGTCGACGGTCATTTGTCTTTTCTTTGTGTGCGGAATAACATTCTTAAATAAATTTAAATGAAAGAAAGTTTGTATTTTTGTAAGAAAAATGGTCGTTTTTAACGATTTAAGAATTAAGGCATTTCAATGAATTTTTGTTCGAACATTTGTATTTAATTGGCCGCTCTGCTTGCTTAAGTTCTCAGTGAAATTTCGAGTAAGCAGGAATAAATTTGCAACTGTTGTAAACTTTTATCGTTACTTTCCTACTCAAACTGAGCGTAGTTTTGGAATCAAGTAAAACCTTAGGCTGTGCGGTATCAGTGTTTTGAATCTTGGTAGATGTAAGTTCAAGGTGCTCATTTCTCATGGAGGGGTTTAGTATTAGTTAGCCGTTCAATTTAATTTCATTTTTATATTACCTCTTAATTAAGACCATTTTTTGTATATGACTTCTTGATTTCGTTTCGATGATTTTGAATTCAATGAGGCGTTCTTTTACAATTTCCACGATTTCTCACGTTCGTTCAGGTGATTCATTACTTTTTCATTCATTTCGAGACAGGTTTTTTGTTTTTCTTATGCGAATTTAAAGTAAGAGTACCTTTCAAATTGTGTAAATTTTTCACAAGGATGACTTAAAACTTGCCAATTAAGAAATAGACTCAGGTGTGGTTCATATTCTGTGGCTCACAGCTAAATTGTTTCATTGAGCTACTAAATCGTTTCGAACGTTCGGAAGCGTGAAATTATCATCCTACTGTCTCTAAATTCTCCGGTCACCATCGAGCTCTGGCCACTTGCCACTTTGTCTTCGATGCTGGTATCGAATTTCAGTCAGATCGGCGGCAGACGTTGCGGTCAGTATCTGTGATGAAAAATAGGGACTATATGAGTCGTACTGCTGAATTCGAAACTTTTAGCATTTAATCTGAGTGTTTGGTTCGTTGCATGATGTACGGGTGTTGTGTAATCGTTATAATAAAAGTCGTGAGGAAAATAACCAGGTTCTTGTACGGTTAAACTCGAACGAAATTTTATATTATATGATAACTCTTCAGTATTTTATTAGTTGCTCTGAAAACTACTCTTCAGGTTTGGAGACTTAACTGTCTCAAGATATACATACTTAACTCTCTGTCAGTAGTTTTGTACTAATAATACCGTTAACACAGCTACCGTCATTCGACTGGCACTAGCATCAGGTTGTCACCTACATCAAAGTGTGGAAGGTTGGCATGAAGGTTGGCATGAAGGTTGGCATGAAGGTTGGCATGAAGGTTGGCATCAAAGGCATCAGGTTGTCACCTACATCAAAGTGTGGAAGGTTGGCATGAAGGTTGGCATGAAGGTTGGCATGAAGGTTGGCATGAAGGTTGGCATGAAGGTTGGCATGAAGGTTGGCATGAAGGTTGGCATGAAGGTTGGCATGAAGGTTGGCATCAAAGGCATCAGGTTGTCACCTACATCAAAGTGTGGAAGGTTGGCATGAAGGTTGGCATGAAGGTTGGCATGAAGGTTGGCATGAAGGTTGGCATGAAGGTTGGCATGAAGGTTGGCATGAAGGTTGGCATGAAGGTTGGCATGAAGGTTGGCATCAAAGGCATCAGGTTGTCACCTACATCAAAGTGTGGAAGGTTGGCATGAAGGTTGGCATGAAGGTTGGCATGAAGGTTGGCATGAAGGTTGGCATGAAGGTTGGCATGAAGGTTGGCATGAAGGTTGGCATGAAGGTTGGCATGAAGGTTGGCATGAAGGTTGGCATCAAAGGCATCAGGTTGTCACCTACATCAAAGTGTGGAAGGAACTGCCAATCGGCAGAGAATTTCAATGAAGAAATCAGGGAAGCTATTTCCTAAATATTACAATATATTAAGGCTATTCTTAAAAGATAACCGCACGGTACTAGGTCGTAAAAGAGTTAAGGCAATGGAAACTCGTCTTTAACTTCTACTGGCTCTGAGCAGGATGTATGGCACACTTTACATATATGAATAATATGCTTTATTTCGTATCGAATTTTTGGCCTAATGTGTGTTCTTGAAGTCACTGCAGAGTGGCAGTTCCGTCCCAATTCTGGTATCGGTGACAACCTGATTCTAGTGCTAGTCTAATGCCGGTATTTGTAACAACGGTAATACGAGTGAAAAGCTCTAATTGGAATAGATGAAGAAAAACAGTAAGGAAATCAAAAATACACAATCTGAAGAAATTCACCAGTACATCTGATCAAAAGAAAAGGAAGCTTATACTGTGAGCTGGATACTCGTAGTGTTTTTTTTTAATTTATTTTCAGAATGATATCTTGTCAGAGTTCTGCTGGCCTATTTGGGAAAAATAAATAAAAACTCTCGTTGTGAACACGAAATCTTGTCTGAGTTTATAATTCTGCGCTCCTGCATACGCTACGTTATAGATTTGCTCTATTTGCATAAAATGCTTAAACGTTCTCTCGCCAAGTGAAATAAAAAACTAGGTCCCTTTTTTGTTCCTTTGATACGCCTTCCAAAATATCGCAGGGGTGTGAAGAATGCTCGGTCGTTATCTTCCCTTTCACGGGCTGATTTTTTAGCGCAGTTTCTTCTTCGATTTGTTGCTCCAATCATAGAGAGTTTTGTACTCCATTCTTCTGTACGGATTGAATTTTTATTCACCGATCATCGGAAGTTTTATTTCCAATTCTTCGGATTTTTTAGTCATTTTTGCGGGCCCTTTCTGGTGGATAATGAAGCAAACCAGGAGCAAAGTGAATGGACAAAACCGTGACCATTTTTGTTTTAAGGTAAGTTGAAGATTTCGTGGATCTCAGTTCGCGTATAATGAGCCTTGTATTATGCGTTATTTTGCGAGGATTGATAGACAACAGTATTCGTTAGTACGTCTGAGAATTGGCGAAAAAAATCCACCTTGTCTTAAAGTTTAATGTCTTTAGTCTCCACGTGCCTCTCTCCTTTCAGGTCGTCGCTCATTAATTTATTTTCTGAGAAGCAGCGAGTAAATTCTTTAAAATTCATCACAGAATTTTTTTCTTTAAATAGAATAACGCCTCTGATAATTGATGAATTTTATATGAAGTTTGTCTAAGTAATATATATATTTTTTAAATTGATCATTTACTTGGATAAAATATTTTTTTTAACGTCTTCTTTAGTGACTCTTTGTTCGCTGACAATGCTTCATTATGAGTCAAAATTTCGATTAAACAAAGAGCTCAGGAGCAATAACCCGTAAAAGAATATCAAGAAAATAGAAATAACTTCACAAAATTATAGATGAATGGTTTTCAGTTCGAAGAGAATGAAGACAGCATTGGGGAATGGAAAAATTGGGTTTTGCAGTTCATAGGTTTCCGGTTTCGTAATCACTAAATTATTCAGAATTCAGGAAAAAAATTATTTACGAACGTCCCTTCCCGACCTGATAATGAATTTCAACTGAACACTAACAACAGTGAACACTGGGCCAGCTTTTAAAATTGATTTTTTTTTGCGGTAAAAATCCTCAAATTTAAGTTTTTTCCAAATGAAGTATAGCCATGAAAACTTTCCAGCATCAGACAACTCTGTGGCATATCAAAGAGTTGATTTTCTTTGAGTAATTTCCTTTGAAAAGCTAAATTGCACGCTGAGTAGGTAAGTCGACTTAGAAGAACTTATGCCATCAACTCGATCGCTTCATCACCTAAACACACTAAGGAAGTACGCCTACATCAAGGAAGTACGCCTACTATATCAGGTTGCTCAATGTTCTAATAGGGCTAAAGGAAGTTTAATTTGCATTTACTTCAATGGTTTCTGAAAATCTCGGAGTAAATGCGTAATTATTGCAGAGACTACGAGAGTTGTTCGAAAATTTGCCCCCAGAATGAAGTGTAAGAAGCTTTCTGGCTGGGAACTGGAACCCTACACTGTATGTACTCTTAAAATGCTTGATGAAATACTCAATACTTAATGAATTATTCAATGATAATACTCAGCTAAAATAATAACCACGGTACGAAGTTGCCACCAAAGGACATAACTATTTTGGAATATTTATCATAACGAACAAACGGATTAGCTACGTTCAACAAATGCTTTCTCTCTTTTCCTAGGCAAGCATGGAAATACGAACTTGTCATGCAGGTAAGGTAGTTGTAAATTCGGCAAATCGATAGTAGAATTTGAGTCTGTGTTCGTTTCTGAAAATAAACGGTTACTCGCGATAACTGTTTACTGTTACTGTACTGATTATTACTCGCGATAACTGTTTACTGTTACTGTAATGATTACTGTTTCATACCCAAGTTTTACTCTCAAGTGTTGAAATTCCAAAATTTTCTCTTAAGGTACTTGGGGCTTGAATTCAACTTGAATGGAAACGCATGCTGAAGAAAATCCTGCTAAATTAAGACAGTCAATGTTCATAATGCCTAAGTATTCATGAATCGTTGCATTGTTTTTTGTCTGATTGAAATTCCTCCGAATGAAGTTCTATCAGTGATGGTGAGCCGAGCGTTACTCTTCACACCAAATGATGCAGGAATCAATGTTTGTATCTCAATGTTATACTTCAGAGGATAAATGTAATCTCTACAACATACGCTGCTGCGTTTATACGCTCAGCCGGACCACAAACACAAGCACCAATATTCCGATTGAACAAAATCAGCTAATGTTATTTTCATGAAATATCATCCGAACTCACGGCTGTGAAGTCCGTTATGGTCAATGGAAGCAATCTAACAATGTCATTCGTACGAGACAACTCTAGTACCGCCCGAGTTGGATTCAGAACTAATATCAATCAATACTTAGAACAAGCTCTGTATAAAGGCTCCGGTCTGGTTTAATTCGTTCGCCGTTAATTGGAACAGGAGGACCAAACTTGTTAACGAAATTGAACTGGCGCTCCCTGCTCCAATGATTGATACATTCGTGTAACTTTGAATGTCAACGAGCTCCTTTAGGAGTGTCGCTCTTTGCGCGGACTGTACGTGCAACGTGTCTGTGTGTAGCAGGTGAATCGTGGGAAATACGTACGAATGTATGGTGGTGTTTAAACTTTTGATGTTACCCTATTTAAAATTCACTGATCTAATTTTATTACTAGCGTGAATGATTCGTCAAAAATGATGGGATTTAGCATTTTTCTGAAATAAATTTTAAAGATGTGGGTGACAAACAAATATGTCCATCCTAATGGTACCCGCGATAAAAATATGCTTGTACTTGTGCACTGGTGAAACTCGTATCACAGATACGGTCATTAAGCATCTTTATGAGCGCGACAAAGAGACGAAAGATGCGGACATCGCACAAATATATAAATACCAAAAGGACAATATACGTCAACTTTTGTCGTGACTAATTTCTATCATACAATGAAATTTGGAAGAAAATATTTAAGCAATGGGTGCACAAAACTTAAAAATTTTCTTTTCATATTTTTAAAATCTTGTTTATCGTTGGCTTCAAACTCATTTCGTACACACTGGTGGCAATTTTTGACAGATCTTTCACTGCAATTTTATTTAAGCTTCTACAAGCAAACTCTTGCGTCGTTATTGCTTCCACTGTTCCTTAATTTTAGTATTAACTTCATGACGATGCAAAAATCGTTAATAAAAAGATGATATTCAGAATGAATGGAGGCCATGAGGATTTGTGCCGAGAAACAATGCGGTCATCCAGCATCCCGTTTCATGTTTTGCTTCACCGTCAAAAGTGTCTTTCTTTAAATCAAGCTTCGACGTAGCCTACATATACTGGATACGCATCCATTCCGATGTATCACTCATGGCGTCGGTACGAATTGTATTATTTTTCAGGAACCACAAATTTGTGTGCATCGGCTTCGGTGATTACTTCACAACTTTTGACTCGTTTCACTAAATGATGTAAATAACTAGTTTATCGGACAGATTACGGATGTTTTGTCGGAGAGACAATTTGAAAATTTTTGGGAAAACGTTTTCGAAATAGATCGCATGCATGAAATGACAATTTTCGAAATAGATCGCATGCATGAAATGACAATTTTCAAAATAGATCGCATGCATGAAATGACAATTTTCAAAATAGATCGCATGCATGAAACAGAATTTTTTCATGAATTTGTCCTATGTTCGCATCACAGAACACAATGAACGGTGACTAGTGAGCTACTCTACTATCAAGCAAAGCAATCCAACAAGGTATCGGAGTTTCATAAGTAAATTGATAGATTGTTTATGAAACAGAGGGCAATTTTCCTGAAGAAATGAAAAAAATACTTTCTTTGCAAGAAAATTTGATTATTTGAAAAAAATTCAGCCCTACATCACTTTATTGATGTGGTAATTATTCCCCTAATCTACTCTAGAAATACTGTGCCATAGTGAATTTTGCTTACTTTTTAGAAGTGTTCTAACGAGCCTGTCGTGAAGTTGTTTCGTCTTGTTTCAAACCATGCAGTTAGGAGCATCGCATGCTTGCTTTGATTTCCACGAAGGAAAAAACGGGACAGATCTGCTTAGATCAGAAGCTCCGAGCATTATTCTACTGTTATGTTTTCAGGAGTAAGATTTTATCTTTTGCTGAAATTCTAGTCTCCAGACCAGGAAGTGACGCTTCACAGAGTAAGCCCACCAAAATTAGCATGAGGGAGGTACGTTTATCTTCATCATTTGCTACTGCAAGAAGAGCATTTAATTTTCGTGAACTTCGATGGCGTCAGGACATCTCAATCTTTGAGTGAAGGTGTCCAGATTTTGACGATAAGTTCACGAATGAGTTTTCAGAAAACGACAAATCACCGTCAGCCGCTGTGTAATTCATTATCCGTTTTTCCCCTACACGGTGGTGCGAAAATATACTCTGCGAGGCAACTTTAAATTATGTGCTTGATAACGCTACTCAAGTTGATCGAATACGATATCCTAGTAAGGCAATTCGGTAAATCTGAAGGAGATGACAGTTGTCGATTTTCCACTTCTTGGTGCCTGAACCTAATTAATGGAATCAAAATAAACAAGTTTTCTTCTATTCTTTTTTCGTCTCAAATGAGTATTTTACGATTTATAGCGGTAAGTTTAGTTTCGTCATTGATGACGAATGCGCTCGAATAAACAGCTACTCATCGATTTTCGAATTTTTGTTGCTTGAAACATGGTAATAACATCGAAATAAACAACTTTTCTTCTATACACTTTTTTCGTCAAATGAGTATTTAACGAGGTATAGCGGTAGGTTTGGTTTCGTCTTTCAAGACAGAGCGCTGGAAGCGAGACGCCATTGCAGTATTGCCATACAACTCGATCAAAGAATTTCTTTCCGCTTCAAAGACTGGAGTTGCGGTAAGTCATTTCCCGCTATAACTATTAAAATACTCATTTGAGACAAAAAGTGCATAGAAGAAAACTTGTTTATTTCGATCTAATTAACTATGCTAAGGCATCGAAATTTACAAAATTGACAACTGTCATCTCCTTCAGATTTACCGGCAATTCAACTCGTGGGTATATTTAATATGAAATCAGTAATGAGATTTAATTATTCAAAAAGAGTCATCATAAAGTTTCCCTCAATGTACTAAGTTCCTTTGGGTTGGTAAAATTTTGCCTTAGTTGAGTCAAACGTTTGGTAAACTCGGTACGTTCCGTTATGGAAAGCTAGCATTATTTCATAGGATTCGGAGGTTTGAAAGTAAATGAAACTATTGACCGACCAAATGACCGAAAACCCTTGAGGAGGGTACAACTGTGGCGTCTATGGGAATTGGCACTCCCAGGGGAAAATGAGGTCCCAAGCTGAGAGTTAGGTACGCCTTCTTTGTTGTTGAAATAAATCATTTTCTTGCTATGTTGAGGATCACCTTTTTTCGGCTCACTGCTTCACTGTATTTCAGCACCTAGTATTTTCTTATTTAACACTTTGACTGCGACTACTAAATATTGAGTTCAATGCCAAACTCAAATTTAAAGTCAATTGTAGTAAACTATTTTGACAATAGCAAACATGCACTTGAACGTGCCTTCATTTAGCTTTGATTAAGTATTTATGAAAATTAAGTTTGCGACTACTGGTCGGTCAGTATCATTATGAAAATTATCTCCGTGTACCACCGGTGGCGCACGTCGCAGTCAAAGTGTTAACATTCATCTTGTTTCACGAACTCCTTTCTCAATTCACATGTAGTTTCTATGCGCCTTGTGCATAGATTCCGCGGTCCCTCAACTCCAAACTAAATGGTGCCTTCCTCCTTAATCTCTTTGGGACGCCTTTGTTGCGGCTAGAAAGGCTCAAACTGATATATAATCAAATCTAATCACTGAAAAATAATACTTCATGAAAACTGTACTGGATTTTTCTATCAGCCATAACTTCGCAATGTACCAGAATGACTTCATCCTAAAAATGTACTAACGAAAACTTTTCATTTCATTTGAAGCATTAGTTTTTTCAGGTTGTGTGTATGCCTTTGTTTACTTGTAATTTCACTGCGGCGTGACCCACCGGTGGTCACTGAAGAGATCATCATAATGCGACTGACTGGGCGGTGATCACAAACTCGATTTCGTCAGCACTTTATCTGAACTAAACGGAGGCACGGCCCTTTAAATGTTGGCCATTTTCGAAGATCATTTTCAAAATCCACTTTAATTCGAGTTGAAAGCTGAACGTCAGCTTTACCCGTTGCACTTAACGTGTTAAGTTTATAGAGACTGGTATGTTGACATGTATTGTATAAAACGCATTTAGTTCACCCTAATTACATGGCTTAATGATAAAGCATTCGTAATAATGAACTTAACTTGGGTTTTAATGTTACGTAGCACAAGTCCTGCACCGACTAAGCCCTCTACTTGCTGTTTTTGTTTCAAAATTTTATCGAGTGGAACTCTGGTTCAATTGAAGATATTTACCACTTGGTGCTCGACCTAGGAAGCCACGAATGCCGTCTGACTCGACTTCATATGGATTAAATGCTAATAGTTTCAAGCACTTGAGGAGATTAAATCTTCGGATTATTCCACGTCAACACCCAAACGCTGTTTTGACCCAAGATCTCTACATGTTCACGCTTCAGCGTTAACTTCAGCTCCTCATTACTCAATAAAAAGCTATCGTTGCAGCAGTCTATCATGGGATTAGGTTTGTGGTTATTCTTTTCATTCTTCATTCTCAACTTCTCTCTTTTGCGGAGATGCAAGTGTAGGGTCGTGCCTACCTCATATTCGGGTATATTCACCTATTATTTCTTAACACATTCATCGTCGTCACGGCCAATTGGCGTCTTCACACCTATCGGAGAAGATTAGGCTAAAAACTCTGATATATAAGGAAAAGAGGTATGAAATTATTTATCTATTGATTTTACTCAAGGGCTTGTGTGCCAATGATAACGGCAGTTAGTGTAAATTGAATAACGGTACGCCATAGTGGTCGAGAAGCAACTAAGATTTCGGTAAACATCAAGTTTTGCGCCCGGTACCGCTTGAGCACTTGTGCGTGAAGCGGCTGTGAACGTGTTACACCCTAACTTCACCTCTCCGTCTCATCAAAAGGCTTGTGTTTCCTTTTTGCCAGTACTGCGTGCTGTATTTTCAAATACATCTAATTTTATTGTTTTTGTGGTGCTACTTGAACTTGAAGTTTCTCGGGTTTCTTCGTGATTATCGATCAACTGACCGATAACGTAGGTTAAACGATCAATAAAATGATTCCAGGAATTCAAGCGTGATTTTTTGTTCATAATTTGATGTACACGTGCATGTTTTGAGGTAGAAGGGATTTAACATGAAAGTAAAACAAGGGGTGTAAACATGAGTACTACATACGACTTGATCCTACTTCGCTAAAGATACTCTAAATCTTGCCTAATCTGATTAGAACCTAACAAGCTTTACCCTCTCTCGAGCAGCAACCTAAATTATGACCTAGAAAAAGATTTACTTCTAATTTGAATACAGATTTGAAGTTCCGTTCCGTGAAATTTTCTCGCCATGAAACTTGAATCAAGTTAATTCTATGAAATGAAACTTTGCCTTGATTTTAGAGCGCCACCTCAGAACGACATGCAGTTCTTACTTATTCATCTCTAAAACTTTTCCGTGCGCCTTCATCCTGACAACCCCCTCAGGGGGATACAATTATTGTATCTATGGGAACTAGCGCTCCCAGGGGGACAATGTGAGGGCCTGAGCTGAGAGTTAGGTAGGCCTTCTTTTTGTTGAAATAAAATGTTTTTGTTATGTTAAGGACCATCTTTTTTCGGTTCACTGCTGTCCTGTTTTTCAGCACCTACTACTTTCTTCTTCAACTTTTTCTTGTTTCATAATCTTCTTTCACAACTAACTGTTTCTATGCCTTTCTGCGTAGATTCCGCGTTTCCTTAACTCCATACTAAATGGTGCCTTCCTCCTTCCTCTCTTTGGATCGCAATTGTTGCTGGGTAGGGAGGCTAAAACTAACGACTAATCTAATCTTCATCCTGACAACTTTTCCGTGCGCCTTCATCCTGACAACTTCTCCGTGCGCCTTCATTCTAACAACTTTTCCGTGCGCCTTCATTCTAACAACTTTTCCGTGCGCCTTCATCCTGACAACTTCTCCGTGCGCCTTCATTCTAACAACTTTTCCGTGCGCCTTCATCCTGACAACTTCTCCGTGCGCCTTCATTCTAACAACTTTTCCGTGCGCCTTCATTCTAACAACTTTTCCGTGCGCCTTCATTCTAACAACTTTTCCGTGCGCCTTCATTCTAACAACTTTTCGTTGCCTACATCCCTACAACTTTTCATTGCCTACATCCTTACACCTTTTCGTTGCCTACATCCCTACAACTTTTTGTTTCCTTCATCCTTACAACTTTTTGTTGCCTTCATCCTTACAACTTTTTGTTGCCTTCATCCTTACAACTTTTTGTTGCCTACATCCCTACAACTTTTGTTGCCTTCATCCCTACAACTTTTTGTTGCCTTCATCCCTACAACTTTTTGTTGCCTTCATCCCTACAACTTTTTGTTGCCTTCATCCCTACAACTTTTCGTTGCCTTCATCCCTACAACTTTTCGTTGCCTTCATCCGTACAACTTTTCATTGCCTTCATCCTTACAACTTTGCGCTGCCTTCATCCTTACAACTTTGCGCTGCCTTCATCCTTACAACTTTGCGCTGCCTTCATCCTTACAACTTTGCGCTGCCTTCATCCTTACAACTTTTCGTTGCCTTCATCCTTACAACTTTGCGCTGCCTTCATCCTTACAACTTTGCGCTGCCTTCATCCTTACAACTTTGCGCTGCCTTCATCCTCACTTTCGTTGCGCTGCCTTCATCCTCACTTTCGTTGCGCCTTTATCCTTCCGTAAGTTGGAAGGAATTTTTAATTCAATCCATCTAAGCCATCGAAAAATTATGCAGGGCTTTCAAGATGTTAATTAAGAAATGAACCACTTTTGTATTGGTGCAATTTTCCGAGGAGTCCTCGCTAGAAGTTTGAAAATTTCCTAATTTGGAAATTGTAGAATATTTACAGGGCCCGTGCTGCATTTATTATTTTCATGTTTAACACGTTAGTTGCGATGGGTTAAACTGAAGTTCAATATTCAACTTAAATTTAAAGTCAAAAGTGATAAGCAAATTTGTAAATATCAAACATTAACTGGCCTGTAAAGTACCATTAATTTAGAAAGGTTGTTAGAATTTTTCAAAACGACCCAACGATGGGTCGTTTCGCAGCAGGAAAAACCTAACTACGACCCACCGGTGGGTCGTACCGCAATGAATGTGTTAAGTGAAGGGAGACCTATGCGATCATTATCAGGTGAGAAGAAGTAGTTTACCACGTTGACTCCTATTGTGCGGTTGATTAGGTCATTTTGGTTAGGCTAGAAGAAGTCGTTTTGAAAAACAGGCTTTTCTGCTCAAATACATTTTTAACCTTTTTAAAGCGTACAAAGAATACAATTGAACCATAATGTTACCTTTTTCTTTACAATTTATTTCGGAAAAGGTGGCAAAATAGTTGAAGTGTTATTTTTATATTCCGGTACGTAAATGAACAATTCACCTAGTATTACACATATGTACCACTTCAGAGTCAAAGTGTTGAGGAGGACTTATTAGTGCTTTAGGTTTTAAGTAAATGCAAACCAAATGCATCAATTCAGCACAAGTCAATTCCAAATCTTACTTCAATACTCAGGTTCTCCTGAAAGAATACTACGTTTGGTTCATCTATTGGAATATTCTGACAGCGATTCAAGAAATACTCGTATTCACAATTCCCCAAGTTCCAGGATCGGCTTCTTCGAAAAGAGGAAGATTGAACCTGTCTCAGCTTATTGTCTGTGTATTTTTAGGCTGAAATACATCTCTTAGACTCGTGTCTTTTGCTCGGCCTTTGCACGTAAAATCATGGAAAGAACAGCAAAGAAGGGCCCATTCGAAATACTAGTCCGTGCTGCTATAGCGTGAGGTCTACCACACTAGCGCAATCTTCCTCTAGCTGGTACTCTATATATATAGTGTGAGGCTAGGTTAGGTTACTAATTGGTATTACTCATTTTCATACAATCAATTTAGCGATAAACAGGTTATTTGTACATCTGAAATTGCACCTGGGTAGGCGTTATATGGCGGTCGCCCTCACGCTATAGTAGCACCAGGTTATTTTACCAATGGACATTACCTATTTCCATACATTTAATTTAATGATAAACAGTTAATTTGTACATCTCAAACTGCACCAGGGTAGGCGGTATATGGCGGTAGCCCTCACGCTATAGCAGCACCGAAAGTTTTATTTGAAATGCTAGTCTTTAGTAGAATTGAGTTCCGCATCGCGCGTTTCTAAGCGACGGGCGGAAATTTCCGCAGGTTCGTCAGAAGCTTGATACTTTAAAGTTCGATCAGAGGCCCGGAAGTTTAAAACCTGATCACGAAAGTTGGAGGCTCATCCTGGGTGACGTCATAAGTACTTCCATCCAATTAAGCAAATTTGGGGATTTGAAAACTCTCTCCCTGCCTCGCGATCACTGCTTAAACGCAAGTTGGGTTGGGTGGGATTTGGAAAGTAGGAAGCTGTAGATCAGCTTTGAAAATAGCTGCCTTTTGGTTGACGGTCAGTAAATTTGGTGCAGAGGTGGGTCACTGCTAGCAATGTAGAAATTAATAAGTAGAATTCAGCTAATTAATTCTCTTGAAGAATTCTGCGGTTCCTCTTTCACAAATTTGACCAGAGAGTTCGCCTTGTCGTTTGCAAGGTTCGGTAGAAGCAGAAAACGAACTCACGGTTAGCAGTGAGCGCCAGGGTTCAAAAGAATGTTTTTGCTTTGGTTGGGGACCGTCTTTCTTTTAGGCTCACTGCTATCCTGCGCTTCAGTATCTGTTTTCTTCAACTTTCGTCTTGTTTCATAAACCTCCTTTTTACCTTGCAGTTTCGAAGAACAGGGGTTTTTGTGTGAGAAGACACCATGTCCCTTACTATCTAGTATCACAGACTTGTTCCCTTAACTTGATATTGATACTAAATAGTGCCTCGCTCCTTCCTTTCTTTTGAACATTTTTACGAAGGTAAGGGAGGCTTGGACAAATTTATCTAAAGTAATTGAGATTTTAATTTTACTAATGTATTAAACCAAATGCTTGATCTGAGTTTGCGTAATCTGTTTATTAAGCAGCAGTTTTAGCGCACGAACTACAGCTCAAATTTAAAAAAAACGCTGAGTATTTTGAAGGTACGGTTGTACTAATATAGAATAAGTTCCTAGTATATGAGGCTGGAAACAACAATATTTCAACGAAAAAGAAAAGAGAGAAATTTTGTCTTTGGGACAGTGTATTTTTGAACATAAAATACCGTTACACGAATAATGGTGGAATTACGATTGCTCGATGTTTAAAAGTTGAATGAAAGAAAGGCCTATAAGAATAATTTTATCCCAAATCCGACAGGAAAATCCCAAAATGGAAAACCTATTATCGAAACGTACTTTTTGAATCGGAAAAAGACAGTCCACGTTATGAAGAGTGTTAACTCCTAATGATAATATTTTATCCAAGTAAAAATTCAAAATGGCTTGTAACAGATCATTGAGACCAGCTACTCGAGTTTAAAACTCTCAAGTTTAGAGGCACAGTCTAGCTCACGCATTGCACCACTGCATTGCTAAACCAAATATAAATTTTTAATAATGAGTTCCTTGAAATAATCTTCGTGCGGTATTATTCGAATCATTTTAGTGCTCCCAGGGGGACAACGTGAGGGCCCGAGCTAAAGGTTAGGTAGGCTCTCTTTTTATTAAAATAGAATAGGTTTTTGTTTTGTTACGGACCATCTTTTTAGGTTCACTGCTGTTCTGTTTTTTCAGCACCTACTACTTTCTTCTTCAACTTTAATCTTGTTTTATGAACTTCTTTCTCATCTTACTGTTTCTATAGCCTTTCTGCATAGATTCCGCATTCCCTTTACTCCATACTAAATGGTGCCTTCTACCTTCCTCTCTTTGGATCGCATTTGTTGCTGTAGGTAGGGAGGCTAAAACTTACGACTAAACTAATTTATTCAAATTTTTTAATCTTCGGGCGATATAGCTGTTGAAGTAATGATTAGATTTAATTATTATTTAACACGTTTTGTCTTGGTTGGTATTTATAAAATTGCCAATCAATTTAAGGGGCAGGAAACATAAAAAAATAATGATAATAATTGAAATTTGAGTTGAAAATTGAATTTCAGGATAACCCTCCGCAGTCAACGGGTTAGCTCTTGTTCTCTTGTTATACAAGGCGTGCCTCCTCCCACTCTGGTGTGGTGTTAACTCGTGTTGTCATGGTATACCAGGTGTGCCTCCTCCCACTCTGGTGTGGTGTTAACTCGTTTTGTCATGTTATACCAGGTGTGCCTCATCCCACTCAGGTATGGTGTTAACTCGTGTTGTCATGGTATACCAGGTGTGCCTCCTCCCACTCTGGTGTGGTGTTAACTCGTGTTGTCATGGTATACCAGGTGTGCCTCCTACCACTCCGGTGTGGTGTTAACTCGTGTTGTCATGGTACACCAGGTGTGCCTCCTCCCACTCTGGTGTGGTGTTAAATCGTGTTGTCATGGTATACCAGGTGTGCCTCCTCCCACTCTGGTGTGGTGTTAACTCGTGTTGTCATGTTATACCAGGTGTGCCTCCTCTCACTCTGGTGTGGTATTGACTCGTATCATGTCATACCTGGTGTACCCCTTCCCACTCTGGTATGGTATTAACTCGCATCATGTCATACCAGGTATACCTCCTCCCACTCTGGTATGGTATTAACTCGTACCATGTCATTCCAGGCATACTCTCTCCGACCATGGTATGGTGTTAACTCGTGCCATGTCATACTAGGTGTGCCTCCTCCCACTCTGGTATGGTATTAACTCGTACCATGTCATACCAGGCATACCTCCCCCGACGCTGGTGTGGCTGCGGGACGGGCAGGTGATCGAAGACTCGTACAACGGGGACCGCCAGGGGCAGGTGCGCAACCTGCTGCACCTCGACCACCTCTCCAGGGACCTGCTCGACGAGCGCCTCACGTGCCGCGCCTCCAACACCAACATCACCAAGCCCCTCGAGGCCTCCATCGTCATCAACATGACGCGTGAGTGATGCTCACGTCGCCTCGATCTTTTGCTTCGTCATCGCTTTCTTCCACTCGCTCACGTAATTCTTTCACTCGCTCATCAATATCGTAATTCGTTTGCTCCCTCATCAAATAGGTAATTCTTTCGGTTGTTCACCGTAGACCTAATTTTGATTGCTCGTTCGCCGTAAACCTAATTTTTTCACTAACTGCAAGCCTGATTCTCACGATCGAAAACCGCGTAAATTATTGTTCCGCTCGTTTGCTCATCACAGACCCTGAACTTGAACTTGAGGGCCGACAGCGTGAGGCCTTTGTATCGGCCTACAATTCCCTCCGCAATACTCACAATATTCACACAAAAGAGTTCAGCGGCGGTGTACTAGACTTGTCTAATAAACTACACAGAATCTTCTCCACTGACCCAATTCTTTCGCTCGTTCGCTCTCCACTGACCCAATTCTTTCGCTCGTTCGCTCTCCACTGACCCAATTCTTTCGCTCGTTCGCTCTCTACTGATCCAATTCCTTCGCTCGCTCGTTCGCTCTCCACTGACTCAATTCTGTCGCTCGCTCGCTCCCTCTCCACTGACTCAATTCTGTCGCTCGCTCGCTCCCTCTCCACTGACCCAATTCTTTCGCTCGTTCGCTCTCCACTGATCCAATTCCTTCGCTCGCTCGCTCTCCACTGACTCAATTCTGTCGCTCGCTCGCTCCCTCTCCACTGACCCAATTCTTTCGCTGACTCACTACCGAATCGATTCGTTCACTGGTACATGGCAGAAACAGTATTTTTAGATAACAAGCGAGATTGGGCGGTAGATTCGAACAAAACGTAAGTTAAAGAAATAACTTCACAAAACATAAACTATTATAGTGAAACACTAATACAGTTAGCCTGCGGGAAAGAAATCGAGCTCTATTTGTTTTTCAGTGAATGATGTCAAAATTACTTGTCTGATGCCGACGCTGATATATATATATATGTATATAATATATATAATATATATATATATATAATATATATATAAAGGATCATTGCACTTACATATGTATATATATGACTTTGGATTTTTTTTAGATAAGCCCCGCCCCTAATGCAATACATGAGTTCCCCCACTTGTAACTTTCGAAATAATTTACTTATCGACTTCAAATTACTCTCAAACAAAAGATTAAAATATTCTTTCGTTTGAGAGTAATTTGAAGTCAATAAGTAAATTATTTCGAAAGCTACAAGTGGGGGAAGTTAGAAATTGCATTAGGGGCGGGGCTTATTCGGAAAAAATTGATAACTTTTTTAATAACTATTTCGAAGCTTTTTTTGCAGAAGTCTTAGAATCTGTCATTATATCTAACTCGAGGAACTCTCGATTGGATCAAAAAATTGACGAAATTCTGTGCAGTCACCGTCTAATAGTTGAAAAACTATGGCACGGGGCAGTTTTCTAAATTTTAAAATGGAAAATTTTTACTTCCATCACTTTTTATTTAATAATTACCCATGCGTGCTATTTATTAGACATGCATCATCAGTTTACGGGAAAAACTCGTCGAATGTTTAAATTCGCGCAGTCATCTGGCCACCGTAGAATGCACCAATGGTAACGACGACATTAACGCATTTCTCATACGTAATGTTCATGTTCTAGAAAAATCCCCGAATTTCGTTCCTAAAAAACTGAAGAATTTTTTCGTGTTTCTCTATATTTTCAGATTTGCAAGCTTCCTTATTCGCCATTTAACACGTTTTTTCTGTGATGGGTTAAACTGAAGCTCAATATTCAATTCAAATTTAAAGTCCGTTGTAGCAAGCGATTTAAAAATAGCCAACATTAACTGGATCGTGCCTCCATTTAGCTCTCATTGGGTATTTATGAAAATCGAGTTAGTGACTGCTGGTTGGTTAGCAGCATTATGCAAATCATTTCAGTGACCATCGGTGGGTCCCTTCGTAGGAAACGGGTTAAGCCTCGTAAGCTTTTTTCTCCGCCCTTAAAACTTGTAAGCTTTTTTCAGCTCCCAATAAACCTTGTAAGCTTAAGTCTTGAAAGATTTTTTCTTCGCACTTACAAGCCTAGTAAGCGTTTTTCTTTGCCCTTGCAAACCTTGTAAGCTTTTTTTCTTTACCCTTGCAAACCTTGTAAGCTTTTTTCTTTGTGCTTCCAAACCTTGTACGCTTTTTTTATTTACGCTTTCAAACCTTGTAAGCTTTTTTCTTTGCCCTAGCAAACCTTGTAAGCTTTTTCCTTTGCTCTTTCAAACCTTGTAAGCCTTTTCTCGGCCCCTTTAACCCTGTACGCATTTTCAAGTTGTTTACTTCAGGATTTGTTGGCCCGACATGCATAATGCATGGATCTCGGCGAGTTATAAACTGGGGCAGATCGAGCCCAGCGCTTGCGCGATCATGCTTCCGGCATACGTGATTATGCCAACGTCATGTAAATCATGCTCCCCTCTACTGCGTTGAAGGAGTTTGTCCTTCTGGGCATCTAAGGAACTTTCCGCTCCTGGGGAAAATCTAGGACTCCAAACCCACTCCTGTGAGGGTGTGATGAGTTTCAGTCTTCGCCAGTGTACCTCAAAAAGCTATTGCTTCTCAATGGAAATATTAGCTAATTAACCACCGCAGAAGCAGAAACGCTTACAGTAAAGTTCTTTTATAGTAGGCTGAAATATTTAGGTGCTTAAGCCTTCCCTTACATTCTTCAACACTCTTTCGGCACCGTGTTGTGGCCGGTGTACCGTGAAACCGACCTGGTGAAAAAATGGTTCCATTTCAGATTTTTTCAATTCATATTTTCCTTCTTTGTTTCGTTATCGCAATGAGCAGCGAACTAATTTTTTAAAGGAATATTATGCAGCGAAGTAATTCTTTTCTTTCACCTTTACTTACAGTGAATTCAACTCTCTCATCAAATTCTCAGTGTCATCTAATAAGATCATATAATCAGCATTATCTGGCCTGTTGTGAACATTAGAACATTAAAACGTGACAGGATCACGTTTCTTTGCAGTGTCTCCGTTGACGATCAGCCTTACGAAGTCCACAAGAGGCCCCAGCCGCTCGCACGACGCACATGGCCGACCAAAAGACGACCAAGATGAGCCGTTCGTGAGAGGAGGCGTGTTGGAGACCCTGAGTTGTCGTACGGCAGGCAGCCGACCGCCAGCACACGTCTCCTGGTGGCGGGACGGGCAAAGACTCGTTGACAACGCGGTTCAGGTGCGTGAGGAGCTTTGGAATCCTGTTTACGTATCTCATGTACAGTAACGGGAACTGCAGAAGGTGCGTGGGGATCTCTGGAATCATATTTACTGTACGTATCTTATGTACAGTAGAAGTGCGTGAGGAGCTTTGGAGTTAAATTTACGGAATTTATGTACAGTAACAGGAATTGCAGAAGGTGCATGGGGAGCTCTGGAATAATATTTACTGTACGTATCTTAAGTACAGTAACAGGTGCGTGAAGAGCTGTGGAATCATATTCAAGTACCCTATGTACAGCAGAGGCCTTGCTTCGTACGATTTCTTTTTCTACGACCAGTGGAAGGCATAAGTTATAATATTGATTCTACAATAAGATTTTGCCTATATACGCCTTCAGTAACCGCTCGGTTTTTCTTCTAATTTTCGCTTATCTAAACGAAGGCAGTTATGTACCTAGTTTTATTCTCGTTCTTTCTTCCCTAATCAGGAGAAAACGTTGACTCAGCTTCCATCACTTCTCGGTGTTCTTGCTTCATTTCTTTCTTTCCAATTCCAATAGAACTAAATTAACAAATCAGCAGAATGTTTTCGACGTTAATTGGGGATGCTCAAACGCCTGCACCTCGACACCGCAGGTGAAGCGTGACGACCAAATGGAGAATGATATTTATGATCCTTGATCGGGCGGTTGGAAATCGAAATTACACGAGGTGAGCTGAGTACATTTTTGGTTTGCATACTAGAGTTGAACAAGACGAGCTGAATACTTTGCATACTACTGTGTAGCAGAACTAGACGATCTGAATACTTGGCATACTACTGTATAGTAGAACTAGACGGGCTGAGTACTTTTTTAGTTGCACATACTATCCGCATAGCAGAAGACCAATTTAGTTAATTCATGATGACTGCAGAGTTTGTAGTTGTTAAATGCAAACAATTTCAATGAAGTAATTATTTTTCCAATAATGGTGAAATTTTAGTCACATCAGCTGAAATGCTTAATCTGCCATTTCCATACTTGCTAATTTTTTTGCACAACGGAAGTTAGAAGGAGACAAAAAAGTTAGTAGTAAGAAAAAGACTTCTAAGTCTTGAGTGACCAAATTTATCTGCTGTATCATTTCAAACTGAACAAAAAATTACTTCAGTGATTATCGAGATGTTTAACATTTCGCTGCTGCAGTTTCATTTTTTTCAACTAAATTAGATGCATAATAAGACTTAACAACTTCAAATTCTGTCAACAAAATAACGTCGTGAAACAAAATGTTCTACAACTTATTTAAAATTAATGACTCTCAAATTAGAAACGACTAAACTCAGCAAATAATTAATGACTCGTCTTGTCAGCAGAGAGAAAATGCAATCTTGGTTCATTTGGAATCTGGAAAACAAAATATTTTTGTGAGAGCAAAATATATATGAACTTTTAACTGGTTCTTCAACGAAGAAATACGGTAGCAGTATTTCACACTTTTTTTCGTTTTTTCAAATCAACGACGAGATAAAGTCGCAGCATTTCTCATTTGACCTCGTTTCTCATTTGACCTCGTTTCTCATTTGACCTCATTTCTCATTTGACCTCATTTCTCATTTGACCTCATTTCTCATTTGACTTCATTTCTCATTTGACCTCATTTCTCATTTGACCTCATTTCTCATTTGACCTCATTTCTCATTTGACTTCATTTCTCATTTGACCTCATTTCTCATTTGACCTCATTTCTCATTTGACCTCATTTCTCATTTGACCTCATTTCTCATTTGACCTCATTTCTCATTTGACCTCATTTCTCATTTGACCTCATTTCTCATTTGACCTCATTTCTCATTTGACCTCATTTCTCATTTGACCTCATTTCTCATTTGACCTCATTTCTCATTTGACCTCATTTCTCATTTGACCTCATTTCTCATTTGACCTCATTTCTCATTTGACCTCATTTCTCATTTGACCTCATTTCTCATTTGACCTCATTTCTCATTTGACCTCATTTCTCATTTGACCTCATTTCTCATTTGACCTCATTTCTCATTTGACCTCATTTCTCATTTGCTCAACGCAACGAAGAAATAAAGTCGCATCATTTCTCATTTGCTCAACGCAACGAAGAAATAAAGTCGCATCATTTCTCATTTTCAAAAGTCGCGTTTACCAATATCTCTCAGAACTAATTTTTTGTCTTTGTATTTTTCTTCAATATTTGCTTATGTATTTTAATATTAGACAGATTAATTTACGCACTTACAGTTACGATAACGAATTCCCCTTTTCAATTAGAATTGTGTCTCTCAAGTGGCTTGCCATTCACCGTAGGTTCGTTTTTTCCGGCTTATTTAATAGCGTTCCTTCACCAGCCACTTGGCGGGATTGACAATGAAAGGTCCTGGCATTCTTGGCTTGAATCTTGAGTTCATTTTTCAAAAGGATTCAAAAGGAACACAAAGCAAGCAAATGAGAGCTTAGGCCCTTTCTATTCATTCCATCGAGGCTGGTAACTCGTTCCTTCGAAGCAGTTTTTGTTTGCTCTTCTCAAAATTTTTGTCATCATTTCACAACAGTCGAATTTCGTGCGCCAGTTTTCGTGAATGTGACGCGATATTTGTCACGTGCCGCAAGGGAAATAAAGAATATACTTGATGTATTACGGGTTAGACATCCAGAGCTGGACAAATATTCTAGTTGTGTCCTCTGTTCCGTCGCATCTTCAGTGCAGCGTAAGAGAAGGGTTTGCTCACCGCTGAGCGACCGCATGGTATCTTAATTACCTCTGCGAGTTCGGAGGAGTTGCTTCAGCGAACTTTTCTTGAGTGGCAATTAAGAAGCAACAGATCTCGCCTCTCCACTCTTAATTAAATTCATCCGAGACTTTGGCCTGGACTCACAATGAGGTGCTGCTCTGTCTTGCCTCGAGTTTCAGTTCGTTTACGTTGTGTGTCACGTACGGCTTTGCTTCTGGTAATTCGCTAATTATTTTCCTATTTTTATCATGACAAAACTGTGATTAAATTTTAGTGTACTTTGTGTTGCAAGTGTATTGACTGTGACATTACCTCAGCCAAAATAGCTTGGGCTTGCTTCTGATGCCGACCCAATTCACTCACTAGTAATTCACACTTCTTCTTCTTCTTTTCATAACCAAACTGTGATCAAATTTTGAAATTCTTCGTGTTACAAGTGCATTGATCGTAAAAATTCCTTCACAAAAATAGTAAAGGCTTGCTCCTGGGGCCACCGTAATTATGCACTGTTTTCTTCTTTTGTTCATAATTAACCTGTGATTAAACTTTAGCGTACTTTGTGTTACAAGCGCATTGATCGTGTCATTTCATCGACTAAAATAACGAGCACACGCTGTAAATAATTCATACCGTCTGAAAATCAGCACCGAGTTATCACTTTAAAAATGTAGTGTACATTTTTTCAGTCAATACGCTACTGCTTCGCACTTGTGCTTCTTGTTAGGTGTGATTGAGATACTGATGTGGTCCGACGTTTATTTATATACCTCAGTTAGAGATCCACTTCCAAGCGCGCATTCTTTAGAAATAAAGATATTTGAAAGCTAGGTATGAGTTGAGTTTATATAGTTTGTTTATAGCGTAACAGCTTATAGCGCAACAGCTTATGGCGTAACAGCTTATGGCGTAACAGCTTATGGCGTAACAGCTTATGGCGTAACAGCTTATGGCGTAACAGCTTATGGCGTAACAGCTTATGGCGTAACAGCTTATGGCGTAACAGCTTATGGCGCAACAGCTTATGGCGCAACAGCTTATGGCGTAACAGCTTATGGCGCAACAGCTTATGGCGCAACAGCTTATGGCGCAACAGCTTATGGCGCAACAGCTTATGGCGCAACAGCTTATGGCGCAACAGCTTATGGCGCAACAGCTTATGGCGCAACAGCTTATGGCGCAACAGCTTATGGCGCAACAGCTTATGGCGCAACAGCTTATGGCGCAACAGCTTATGGCGCAACAGCTTATGGCGCAACAGCTTATGGCGCAACAGCTTATGGCGCAACAGCTTATGGCGCAACAGCTTATGGCGCAACAGCTTATGGCGCAACAGCTTATGGCGCAACAGCTTATGGCGCAACAGCTTATGGCGCAACAGCTTATGGCGCAACAGCTTATGGCGCAACAGCTTATGGCGCAACAGCTTATGGCGCAACAGCTTATGGCGCAACAGCTTATGGCGTAACAGCTTATGGCGTAACAGCTTATGGCGTAACAGCTTATGGCGTAACAGCTTATGGCGTAACAGCTTATGGCGTAACAGCTTATGGCGTAACAGCTTATGGCGTAACAGCTTATGGCGTAACAGCTTATGGCGTAACAGCTTATGGCGTAACAGCTTATGGCGTAACAGCTTATGGCGTAACAGCTTATGGCGTAACAGCTTATAGCGCAACAGCTTATAGCGCAACAGCTTATAGCGCAACAGCTTATAGCGCAACAGCTTATAGCGCAACAGCTTATGGCGTAACAGCTTATGGCGTAACAGCTTATGGCGTAACAGCTTATGGCGTAATAGCTTGTAGCGTAACAGCTTATAGCGTAGCAGCTTATATCGTAGCAGCTTGTAGCGTAGCAGCTTGTAGCGTAGCAGCTTGTAGCGTAGCAGCTTGTAGCGTAGCAGCTTGTAGCGTAGCAGCTTGTAGCGTAGCAGCTTATGGCGTAGCAGCTTATGGCGTAGCAGCTTATAGCGTAGCAGCTTATAGCGTAGCAGCTTATAGCGTAGCAGCTTATGGCGTAGCAGCTTATGGCGTAGCAGCTTATAGCGTAGCAGCTTGTAGCGTAACAGCTTATGGCGTAACGGCTTATGGCGTAGCAGCTTATGGCGTAGCAGCTTATGGTGTAGCAGCTTATAGCGTAGCAGCTTATAGCGTAGCAGCTTATAGCGTGACAGCTTGTAGCGTGACAGCTTGTAGCGTGACAGCTTGTAGCGTAACAGCTTGTAGCGTAACAGCTTGTAGCGTAACAGCTTACAGCGTAGCAGCTTATAGCGTAACCATGCATAACGTTACAGTATATCGTAAACTTTCTCTAGCTACTATTTCTAATCGTGCGCGAACAAAATCCTCCACAGCAGACGTTTTCAGTCAACCGATGTTCGAACACGTCCAACTTACCTTTGATTTATTTTGTCAGGTAGGTCCGGATCAAACGAACATCAGTTCTTTGGTTCGTTTGAGTGCCGTGGGCTTAGAGAAAATTTGACCGCTTCCACCTTGAACAGGTCACCTTGGCTAGTGTTAGATTTATTACAGGGGTTCTTAACCTGGGTTTGGCATGGCACAGCTTGTGCACTAGTACAGTGTACAGTTAAATTATTTGAAAAAGCACGTGTTATTTTTCCAATTGCAGAGGGTTCGATGAATGCATGTATGGAACTTGTGGGGTTCAGGACCTCTAACTAGGATAAGAACCACTGGGTTAGAAACAATTATTTGGCTAGTGAATAGCGCGAAAACTTGACGTCCCGCAGTTTGGGCCCCGGTGTTTCTTCCGTTGGGAAAAAAAGGAAAACTCCCTGTAGCTCTTCAATCTAATGTTGGAAATATTCTCAGGCTTGAAACAATGTAAATGTTATTGCTTCCTGTCGTTAACTACAGTGTTAGGGTTTTGAAAACAATCTGTACTTTGATATGCATCAACTTGATTTGAGTAAGGCAGCATTTCGAATAGGTGTGCCTGGCTGGTCACGCGCACAGATGTGAGCATCGAAATATGTGGGGATTTTACTTGCTAAACTCCGAGATATTTAAAAAAAGTAATTTCAGTCTTACTTGAAATGCAACATTACCACGTGCTCCTTAAAACATCGTTCCATGTTTTATAAACAACATTTTGAACTCTCCGCTATTTGAACCAATGAATTAATGGAAAGCATAGTGCATAGGAGAAAGATGAAAAGAATTTTCAAGCTTATTTCTGGCTGCGGTAAATTGCCGGCAAAGTGAGCAGCAGTTATTTTCATCGAAAATGTATTTTTTTTAGCAATTTTTAAGGGAAGCTAAATTTTCTTCACTTCGCTATCAATTAGTCGAATTAAGCATCAGTAATCTTGAAAACATGACTGTAATAGCGATATCGATGAAACTCAATAGCGAGTATACCCTATCCATTAGTGATATTCGATTGGAGAATGATAATGAAAGTTTGTCGTGATATTTAAAACAGTGTTTTTTTAATTTATTCGTTTTTAAAATCGGAAAATTAGTCAAGTTTTTAAAAATCAAAATGCGTCAGCTTGTGCTTCCCTAGCCTAAGCTTTCAGTGAACACGCAATATATCCTATGGCTTTGTCAAATTTTACAAAATATTTGCGTTCGAGCATCTACAGTACAATTCTATTTAATTCTTTCTAATTATTTCTTTTACTCTAATCTGATAACTCTACTGAAATGTGTTTTAAAAGCGCCCGAAGTTCCGAAGTTAAATCCATTGTTTCCTACACCACAAAATAAATCTCCTTTCCGCTGTTTGTGATCGTCATCCAAAAATACGGCCATTATAATTACACAGTTTGACACAAAACCGAACAATACAAACGAAATCTCTCAAACACCTTCATCTAAACGTATTTTATATTGTTTCTTAGCAGCCTTTTCTTTTAGAATATTTCTTTAGTGGAATTGCAGGAGAAATTTTTATTGATTCAATGAAATAATACGAGGCCTTTCCTTCCCCATTAGTAATTAAATTAGCGTCCCCCTACGCCTTTACCTCCGTGTCCTAATTCACACGTGACCTAAACACTATAAGACTAAATTTTCTTTCTCATGATCTTAACATTACAGTAATTTCCCTTAAGCCAACATTCATGAAATCCAGTTAGGCGTGAAACATATAGAATGTTAGGACGATGTGAGTAATTTCTTAGCACTTTGAAGTCACTGAATGAGTTTTCATATTGCTACTGACACCGACCAGTCGTCACAAACTAAATTATCATAAGTACTAAATCATAACTAAATTAAAACACGATCCAGTTAATGTTTGTTATTTTCAACATTGCTCACTACAATTGACTTAAAGTTTGAGTTGAAGATTAAATTTAATTTTACATGCCGCTGTCAAGGTGTAAATATTCTTCAGAAAAGACGACGAGCGCTATAAAGTATTAAATTGGTTCTCTTCACCAAGCCAATCCAGCTCCGTCCCTCTCCTATGTGCCGTTAGATTAATCCCCTTCCTACCTCGTCTCCCTTCCCGTGTGCCATTGAATAATCTTCCTCCCTTTTCCAGCTGCTGCTCGTGTGCCTTTGAATTAGCGCTTTTTCACTCCAGTGCTTTCCTTCCAGCCGCCGCCGCCACCCCTCCTCTCATCCTATCCGAGCCCCTTCCGTGTACCTTTATGTTAACGCCCCTTTTCTTCTCTCTCTCTCCCCTTGTAATGTGAAATTAGCCCTTGTTTCTACCAATGCTTCCCATGCCACATCTTCTCCCCTTCTGGGCCTTCCTGTGTACTTTTGAATTGCCCCACCCTCCTCGACCCCAGTCCTATTATCCTATTAGCTGAAGCCCTCTAGTCCTACAGTCCTCTAGTCCTGTAGTCCCCTAGTCCTCTCAGTCCTGTAGTCCCCTAGTCCTGTAGTCCCCTAGTCCCCTAGTCCTGTAGTCCCCTAGTCCTCTTAGTCCTGTAGTCCCCTAGTCCTCTTAGTCCTGTAGTCCCCTAGTCCTCTTAGTCCTGTAGTCCCCTAGTCCTCTTAGTCCTGTAGTCCCCTAGTCCTCTTAGTCCTGTAGTCCCCTAGTCCTCTTAGTCCTGCAGTCCCCTAGAACTCTTAGTCCTGTAGTCCTCTAGTCCTCTTAGTTCTGTAGTCCCCTAGCCCTCTTAGTCCTGTAGTCCCCTAGCCCTCTTAGTCCTGTAGTCCCCTAGCCCTCTTAGTCCTGTAGTCCCCTAGCCCTCTTAGTCCCCTAGTCCTCTTAGTCCTGTAGTCCCCTAGTCCTATAGTCCTCTAGTCCCATAGGATCTAAGAAGGAAGCCTGTGGATGACCACCCCTGCCCCTGCTCGATGCCGCTACGCAAGCACTCCAGCTGTCCGCCATTTCATCAGCGTAGTTACGCTTCTTTTTTCCTTTTGATGCCATGACTGCTTTTTAAAAATCCATGCGCCAGCGCTGGTAATTAGAACAGATGCGTCGAGTTAGCATTATGCCATTTTTGGGTGCAAATTTAATTCAAAAACTTCACCTGAGAACAAAATTGATTCCGCACACGTCAGTGGAGAGCGGCGAGAGGCTGGGAAATGCTTCACTGCGGAAATAAGTTCAAATGCAAGCCTCTGTCAAACATAGTTTTGTTTGACCACTGACGTATTGTATGGGTGCTACTATAGGGTGATGAGGTCTACCGCCATGCATCGCCTACCCAGGTGCAGTTTGAGATTGACAAATTGTTTATCCCTAGATTAAATGTATTCGAATAAGTAATATCCATCAGCAATCGAACCTAACCTCAAGCTATAGTACGAGCTGTATAGAAGTAGATCTCATGCTATAACGTGGTAGATCTACGCTATAGCAGCACCAATGTACATTATGTGCGTTAACTCTTATATGTCATGAACTATTCAGTTACGTATATGTTTTAACAATAAAACAACAGTAGATTAAATTGATTGATCAGTGTTTTGGTATTAGGCATAGACAATATTGAACTCAGTACAGTGCGATCTTTTGGGTGAAAGATGTCCCTGCAGGGGGATGCATCTATGGGAATTAGCACTCCCAGGGGGGAAACGAGTGAGGGCCCGAGCTGAGAGTTAGGTAGGCCTTTTTTGTTTATATAAAATGATTTTTTTATGCTCAAGGACCACATTTTTTCGGTTCACTGCTGTCTTGTTTTTCAGCGTCTAATACTTTCTTCTTCAACTTTTGTCTTATTTTATGAACTTCTTTCTCAACATACTGTTTCTATGCCCCTTCTGCATAGATTCCGCGTTCTCTGATCTACATATTAAATGGCGCCTTCTCCCTTCCTATCTTCGGAACTCGTTTTTTAGCGGTTAGGGAGGCTTAAACTAACATCTAATCTAATTTAATCTAATCGGTTGTTTCGTATTTTAGATGACTAAAAAACTCTTCTTGGACACTAGATTTGTTCTTGCGCGGTGAACGTTGGTTCTCCTGCTTAGAGCAGACAGCTTGCCTGAATTCCAGGTTTTTTTTGCTTTCGGAAACTGTGCAGTAATAAACGTCCGGACCTGTCCTGGCTGTCAGCCGAGTGACAGCAGCCAAGTTCGATAAAGCATCTTTGAAAGATTTATTAATAATGCATTAAATTCCATTCCTACTTGGAGATCACTCAACGGCAGCTTCAGGGCGACTCTTTTCTGTATCTGCTTGTATAAACTCTTTGGGATATGAACCCTATTTGGTCATTGAGGGAGTTTTCATTATGCTGCTGACCAACCAGTAGACACAAACTAAATTTTAAAAATACCCAATCAAATCCAAATGAGAACACGATCCAGTTAATGTTTGGTATTTTCAATATTCCCTACTAAAATTGACTTCAAATTTGAATTGAATATTAAACTTCAGTTTCACCTGCCACAGTCAAAGTATTATGAGCTACAGCCTCTATTTTATCAAGTAGATCACACAACCTCCACCGATCGTATTGTGCCTGGACAGGTGGCTGCTCCGTGAATATTCTTCGACGTCTGCGGGCACCAAGATGTTATACTTATTTCCAGCAACTTGTTTCTTAACCCGTTTGTTCAAAAATTTGCTCTCGTCAGTTTTACGATTTTAAAATATAAGTAATGATAAAATATGTCATCGAGCAATTATATTGAATGAAGACAGAGATCATACGGACTTATTATTTATGTAGGAAGTTATTTTAATGCTGTAGATTAAATACCTTAAAGTTCCATAGCTGATGAACAGATTGCACCACAATCAGACGCAACTCAATCACATTGGAATAAAAATAAAAATCGATGGCCTGCATTCTCCCAAGGGCGACACCAAAACAATTCGGAATAAGCACTGGTGGTTTCAAATATCAGTCCTTCACAACGGTTTTCAAACACGGTGGAGCTCAAATCCACAGAAAACCAACACTCTGCTCCTGTTCAAGGTGAAAACTTTCCATTTCTGTGGATTATTAACACTGAATATTTCTTAAACTCAGGCGAGATAATCCTCAAACTCAGGCGAGATATTCCTCAAACTCAGGCGAGATATTCCTCAAACTCAGGCTAGATATTCCTTAAACTCAGGCTAGATATTTCTTAAACTCAGGCTAGATATTCCTTAAACTCAGGCAAGATATTCCTTAAACTCAGGCGAGATATTCCTCAAACTCAGGCGAGATATTCCTTAAACTCAGGCTAGATATTCCTTAAACTCAGGCTAGATATTCCTTAAACTCAGGCTAGATATTCCTTAAACTCAGGCTAGATATTTCTTAAACTCAGGCTAGATATTCCTTAAACTCAGGCAAGATATTCCTCAAACTCAGGCGAGATATTCCTTAAACTCAGGCTAGATATTCCTTAAACTCAGGCTAGATATTCCTTAAACTCAGGCTAGATATTCCTTAAACTCAGGCTAGATATTCCTTAAACTCAGGCTAGATATTCCTTAAACTCAGGCTAGATATTCCTTAAACTCAGGCTAGATATTCCTTAAACTCAGGCTAGATATTCCTTAAACTCAGGCTAGATATTCCTTAAACTCAGGCTAGATATTCCTTAAACTCAGGCTAGATATTCCTTAAACTCAGGCTAGATATTCCTTAAACTCAGGCAAGATATTCCTTAAACTCAGGCGAGATATTCCTCAAACTCAGGCGAGATATTCCTTAAACTCAGGCTAGATATTCCTTAAACTCAGGCTAGATATTCCTTAAACTCAGGCTAGATATTCCTTAAACTCAGGCTAGATATTCCTTAAACTCAGGCTAGATATTCCTTAAACTCAGGCTAGATATTCCTTAAACTCAGGCAAGATATTCCTTAAACTCAGGCTAGATATTCCTTAAACTCAGGCTAGGTATTTCTTAAACTCAGGCTAGATATTCCTTAAACTCACGCTAAGTGTTTCTTGTTTGCAGGTCGTGGAGCAGAACCTGACGATGTCGAGCCTGAGCTTCACTCCCACCCCTGAGGACCAGGACGTGGTCATCACCTGCAGGGTTGAGAACCCGTCCATCTCTGGCTCCGTTCTCGAGGAATCTTACAAGCTCAACGTCCACTGTGAGTTGATGTACCACATAGCCGTATGGCTTCTTGTTATTGGCAGTTAATCTCAACGTGCACTGTGAGTTGATGCCCTACATTGCTACTTGCATTCTTGTCATCAATAGCAGCTGATCTCAACGTCTATTGAAAAATTAAGCTTAATATTGATGCCATGCCTCCATATCATCAACAGCAGTTAATTTAAAAATGCAGTGAGCTGTTACATCAAATCGATCCTTATTTCTTCGCCATTAGCAGTAGATGTTGGAAGTTTTCAGGGATTGACGACAATTGTGAATTCAGAAAAATAATTGATTATCATTCAACTTTTCGCCGAAAATAATTCATTACCGAGGTCAGGTAAGAGATAATAATTATCTAATGAAATTTCAGGTCATGTACCTTGAGGTATTTTTTACCTCGATGATCAGGTGCTTTCACTCGCGACCACCTGCGATGTGTCTCAAAAGTTTCTAATATGTGCCATGACACCCATCTCATTTATGGAACTAACCATGGTTGCTGAAATATTAACAGTTTCCATAAGTACATAATATTACTCTCATGGCACCTGATGACATCTGGATTGAGACAGGGTACGAGAGATCTCCCTCATCATTCGTTCTGAGCAGCACAAAACCACTTCTGGCGGAAATATTTCTGGTGCACTTTTAGATTTCTTCATCATGGGATTACCGAGAATTGACGTACGCCATCGGATGATTTCTGGGCGTACTTCATATCGTAAAGGACGGTATTTTGGGCGAGCATCGGGAATGATTAACGTTTTGTGTTTTTGCGCGATGCCTGAGTGGAGATAAATGTTAGTGTTAGCTGATGAGCTCACGAAGCTCCCCACGGCCCCAGGTGCGGGGGAAGGGCAGCTGGGTGTCTGCCCTGATGAGGGGACCTGTTGTTGAAGGTTAATGAGGGCCTCGGAAGGATAACAAACGAAGGTAACAATGACAGTCCGGAGCTAAGAAAAACCTTATCACAAATGAGTTACGTCGTTAAGGAGTGCTAGTGTGTGTGTGTGACTCTTGATTAATCTTTCAGAATACGGACAGAACAACACTTAGAAGTTGTTTTGCCATTCGTACCCTAAAGGATTTTCTTGGTAATTATCAGAGCAAGACGCAATGACCGACCCAGATATTTTGGTCCAAATTCGAAATACAAATGACATTATTGATATAGCATCACATGATTCACATTCTGCGGAGGACGTACCGTCTGACAGCAGGAGTCGCTATACGAAAAAAAGTTATGGAATATAAGGGACTAAAAAAACAACGGAGTTACGGGAAAAAGATGGGGGGGGGGAGAATGGGGTGGCAGAAAACGATAGATGGGAGGAACGGGGTAGCGGAGTTACTGGAAGAACGAAGTGAAGAATAAGGATAGATGGGAAGAACGAGCTGGTGGATAAGGGTGGAAGCGAGGAACAGAGTGGTGGAGATACTCGGATGTAGAATGAAAGAATTTATTAAGGTAATAACAGCACAGCGTCTAAAGAAGTGATCCAGTAAAATATGGCTGATAACTGAGAGAAGTGATCCAGTTAATATCACTACCATCACATAAACAGATCAGCAAAGTTAGGTGCGCTCAGCGATGTTCAGCGTAGGTACGTTCGTGCGAAGGCAGATCGTCGCAGCATCATCTTAGATGGCAGCTGCGGCTGTGAGGCAGCTGCGGCTGTGAGGCAGCTGCGGCTGTGAGGCAGCTGCGGCTGTGAGGCAGCTGCGCAAAACTGCGCCGTTTGACGCCCAACACATTTCTCCCAGCACCCACTGTAAGAAAGCGGACATTTTCTTGCAGCCGCTGCGTGGCGCCGACGCTGCCAGCGGCGTGAATGCGGCGCTGATTGACGACGGCTTGCCCAGACCGGGGCGGTGACCGGGGGAAAGTCGAGTGTGTGTTGGTGGGGACCGAACTGAAGTTGTAGCGTCTGTGGTGCACTTGAGTGCTTCATTGGGCTCAAGGGAAAGTGTTTCTTATGGTGTGGTGCTGGTGTTGCGACTGATTTGATGTTGCGACTGATGTGGTGTTGCAACTTTATGGTGCTGGTGTTGCGACTGATGTGGTGCTGCAACTGATATGGTGCTGGTGTTGCGACTGATGTGGTGCTGCAACTGATATGGTGCTGGCGCTGTAGTAACTCATGGAGGCTTATGGTGGAACTGATGTTGTTTCGGTGTTGTAACTGATGTGGGTCTAGTGTTGTAGCTACTGCAGTGCAGGTATTGTAGCTGAGGCAATGCAGAAATTGTTACGGCGGGCGTTGCAGTAACACTTTGTAATGTTATTTAAATGTTTAAAGCACACCGGCTTCCCATATTATACAGCTTCTTATGAGAGTAAAAATTCGAGCACCAAAATCTACATCCTAATTCCTGCATGCATTCTCCATGTTATGAACTATAAATAAGCAGGATATAACATCCAAAAGCTGCATTCAAATTAGCTGTATAATATAATTAATGCAGTTTAGCTCAGATCAAACTCGGATGTGGTCATTGGATCTGGTCATTGGAAGCGAAGTAAACCAGCGATCATCGGAACGCTTCTTAGAACTGTGTGCACTGACGCGTTCTTTGATTTAAAAGAACAATCGAGTGAACAATACAGATTTTGAGCCAGTGCTATTTCGGTCCTGTTTCCAAGTAACAAAGTCGTCTGATTTTAGCAATGAAAATACGAAAGCATTCATTGAATTTCGAATTTCACGTAACCTCTAGAATCTTATTTGACTATTTGAAGTCAAATTCATTATGCATTTGATACAGTTCAAGTCAAATACAATTCTAAAGCATAACTTAAAAATGTGTTTGAGAATGCCTCCTTTGATTTGCTATAGACTAAGAGCGGGCATTTATAGTTTAACAGGGACCAGTTCAGCGTTCTATGTCCAGGAAATATAAAGGAAGTAACTATGTACTACATATTTATTCTCAAGGTTGCTCAATAATTTACTCTGGGCAATGAAGTCCTCTGACGCATGTGACCCCTCAGGGGAATATAACAAATGTATGTATGGGAACAAGCACTCTAAAAGAGATATTTGTGAGGTCCCGAGCTAATGGTTTGGTAGGTCTTTCCTTGTGTTGAAATGTAATGTTTTTTTTTGCTTTGTAACGAACCTTCGTTTCTCGGTTCACTGCTGTTCTATTTTTCAGCACCTACTACTTTCTTCCTCAACTTTTATCTTATTTCATGTACTTCTTTCCCAACTTTCCGTTTCTATGTACTTTGTGCATAGATTCTGCGTTTTCTAAAGCCCATACTAAATGGTGCCTTCCTCCTTCCTTTCTTTGGAATGCCTTTTTTGCGGTTAGGGAGGCTTAAACTAACATCTAATCTATTACATGGGAGCCTAAATTTTTGTTTTGGTTGCCGTGCCACTAAAATAGCAGCGCAATGAGGGGAAATGTGCACAACTTACGTGCTTTTAACCGGCAAATAGGATGGAAGCCAAAGAACTTAACTCTTTAATGTCCGCATTTTGTACTCATATTACCGCTATCACAATCACCATCATTAATTAAACTAGCACCGACATCATGTAGTCACCGACATCAATACAAGAAGGTCACTGCTACTCGACAACGAACTACGAAGAACACATTAGGGCAGAAATTTCACAGGGAATAAAATATATTAGAGCTGTTTTTGAAAGTGGGTCCTAAATCCCTTCTGACGGTAAAGAGTCAAATCCTTTGCTAGCGTTTCACTCTCTTGAGTGAGGATATATTTTCGACTCACCCGGAAAAAGGATTGTCGGGATATTTTTCTTTGGCTAAAAACATGAAATTGACATTTTCCAAACGAGATTTGACCTTGAAGACTACTAAGAATTTGGCAACCTCGCAGGAATGCCAAATACAGAGCGGTCTTCGAGGTGACATTCCCTGTGAAAAACTTTTAATTTAGTCATTTTGGCGACAAAAAATGAGCAATCCATCAACCCTGCCACGAAGTCTCTCTGGCATTGCTGGCGTCTTGCGAGGAGAATTAATTCTAAAAAATGATTCGGAGGATTTAAAAATGTACGTACAACGTTGAATATTTTCATTGGAAAGTAACATGGCATTTTAAATTAAATAAACAGGCAAACGCAGAAGTTCTAGCACCCTAATTTTAAATTGAACTTGAAGTGAAAAAAGAGAAAGAGCCCGGCTGTATGAAGAGCTAAGGTGCGAGTGAGGGGAGGTGGAGTGGTGAGTGAGGGGAGGGGGAGTGGTGAGTGAGGGGAGGTGGAGTGGTGAGTGAGGGGAGGTGGAGCGGTGAGTGAGGGGAGGTGGAGTGGTGAGTGAGGGGAGGGGGAGTGGTGAGTGAGGGGAGGGGGAGTGGTGAGTGAGGGGAGGGGGAGTGGTGAGTGAGGGGAGGTGGAGTGGTGAGTGAGGGGCGGTGGAGCGGTGAGTGAGGGGAGGTGGAGTGGTGAGTGAGGGGAGGGGGAGTGGTGAGTGAGGGGAGGGGGAGTGGTGAGTGAGGGGAGGGGGAGTGGTGAGTGAGGGGAGGTGGAGTGGTGAGTGAGGGGAGGTGGAGTGGTGAGTGAGGGGAGGTGGAGTGGTGAGTGAGGGGAGGTGGAGTGGTGAGTGAGGGGAGGTGGAGTGGTGAGTGAGGGGAGGTGGAGTGGTGAGTGAGGGGAGGTGGAGTGGTGAGTGAGGGGAGGTGGAGTGGTGAGTGAGGGGAGGTGGAGTGGTGAGTGAGGGGAGGTGGAGTGGTGAGTGAGGGGAGGTGGAGTGGTGAGTGAGGGGAGGTGGAGTGGTGAGTGAGGGGAGGTGGAGTGGTGAGTGAGGGGAGGTGGAGTGGTGAGTGAGGGGAGGTGGAGTGGTGAGTGAGGGGAGGTGGAGTGGTGAGTGAGGGGAGGTGGAGTGGTGAGTGAGGGGAGGTGGAGTGGTGAGTGAGGGGAGGTGGAGTGGTGAGTGAGGGGAGGTGGAGTGGTGAGTGAGGGGAGGTGGAGTGGTGAGTGAGGGGAGGTGGAGTGGTGAGTGAGGGGAGGTGGAGTGGTGAGTGAGGGAGGTGGAGTGGTGAGTGAGGGAGGTGGAGTGGTGAGTGAGGGGAGGTGGAGTGGTGAGTGAGGGGAGGTGGAGTGATGAGTCATGGGAGGTGGAGTGATGAGTCATGGGAGGTGGAGTGATGAGTCATGGGAGGTGGAGTGATGAGTCAGAGGAGGTGGACTGGTGAGTGAGGGGAGAGGGGAGGCGAAGTGGTGAGTGAGGAGGGAGTGGTGAGCGAGGGTAGGTGGAGTGGTAGCCGCCATTCAGACTCCTGACTCGGTATCGCCAAAAACCGAGCTGCTGTCACAAAAGATGCATGGGAGGCCCCGTGATGCACCGCCCCATTACCATGCATTACACAGGCAGACAAGCTGTCACGTCAGGATCATTTTTCACAAGATGTATCGGCCGACAAATAACTCGGTAAACAGTTATGGCTTTCAGATAAGATCCGCTCCATGTGTTCCGTGGGTTCAGGCGTGGCAAGTGTGCTATTTGATGGTGGTTTGTTTTATTCTGCGATTTGTGAGGTCTGTTTGATGATGTTAATATTATGATTCTTTGATACTTGTGACACACATTCTACGTTATAGGGTTAAAATCAGTGGAGGATTCCACAAATCATTGAAGGAGGAATTCATGCTGAAAGAATGAAAATCCTTTTCAGTTGTTTGAATTTTTCTTGTCGAATACATTGGGTTGAATAGAATGGGGAATTTTTTAATATCATGTAGTATCTTACTTTTTATAATTTTTATTTTATAATATCGTGCTGAATATTACATTCTGTCAATGGAGTGAAAAAGAAGTAAAAAGATTGTGAAACATCTAACATTCTTATCAAACTTGAGTAGGAACTTACGGTGTGACTGAGTTTTGTATAGGTTACAATGTTTTATACAGGTCACAATATAGGAAACTAGATTAAAGCCAGGCTATAGCTCCTGAGTTTGGCCGTATGAAGCGTTAAGAGCCAGTCCATTTAAATTGATTCCCTTCGAGAATTAATTTTCACTTGAACTGATAGCGCGTAATGAGATGGAAATGAACGGAAAGGCTTTCTCTGGTAGCTGAAGTATTGGCGTACGTTCTTCGGGTCTCAGCCATGATCCAGTGCGAATTTGAAGAGTGCCTAAAAAAAAGAGAACAAATTTTTCGTTCTCTGTAGTTAAACGATTGGATATAAACGTGGCGAATAGAGACGCCCGCCTGCGTAGAAGTTCTGCGGTAACACTGCAACAGTGTCTTTCCAAATAAACTTGTAGTATTGTATACCATTTGCATTTGATATCGGTACCACTTTAGCGACAATGTACAGCTGTTGCAGCCACGTGGTAAGCACAGGGTTCCTGTTAACGTTACACGTGCACATGGAAGGCCAGAACAATATACAACCGTGATCATAGCACCGTAGCAACCACGCCGTAGTAACGATGGTTCCCCGTAACTTTACACGTGCACATCGAAGGCCAGACCAATGTACAATCACGAGCATAGCTTTGTAGCAACCACGTCGCAATAACAGTGGTTCCCCGTAACTTTACACGTGCACCTGGAGGGCCAGACGTCAGAAACACGGAGAATGAGACAGAATGTCCATCGCTTTTTCCTCGGTGACATTGAGCAGAATGTGACCAGCGGCGGCAGGAAAAAATCTCTCGGTAAGCTGAAGTTAATTTAGTTCGGTTAGAAAATAGCCGTAATTCTTTGGGGGTCCACGGAAATGTTGATTTATGATCAGGTCTGCCATCTCCTCACCTCCGATGGCTGAACGGATCAGGGTAAAAAGCCCCTGGGAAATCCAGCCTTTCGCTCACTCAACTTTCGCGTTGCGTGCGCAATTTCTTTCGAAAATACGCTTAAAAATATCCTGTGACGTCCCGAGCTGAAGGTTGTGTAGATTATTTTTGTTGATAGGTTTTTTGTTTTTTACGAATCACCTTTTTTAGGTTCACTCCTGTCTTTTTTTTTGTATCTACTACTGAAGCTTTTTCTCGTTTATCTTTATCTTCCAACTTTATCTTGTTTCGTAAACATCTTTCTCAACTTACTTTTTTTCGCTTTGTGCTTAGATTCCCTGTTTCGTTAAGTCCTTAATAAATGATTCCTTTCTCCTACCCCATCTTTGGGACGCCATTGTTGCGGTTAGGGAAGCTTAGACTAATCGAATCTAATCGATTCCGCTAAAATAATATTGTGCAATAAGTTCAAATTCAAATTTGTTTTCATAAACTTGGATATCATAGGGATTCATTTTTGTACGTTTAAAACTGGGGTTTAACGTCATAGGTTCAATTTTGGAAGTAATTAATTTCCAAAGTTTCAAACTGACAAATGTTACCGAGATGAGTGTGTTCTTTATGCATGTATTTGTACAGATTTTGGTGGTCAATATCGTTGAGTCTTCCTCAAAGGGAAACAAAGATTCTATTTATTCGAATTCAAGAGGAGGATACGAGGTTACAAGTTGTTTGTAAAGTAGACTTTTTATTTGTTGAAATGAAGTAGTTTTAATGTTATATTACAGACCAGACTTTTTAGTCTTTTTTCAAATACTTATTGTTTTCTTTGCAACTTTTATCTGGCTTCACACCCTTTTCAATTTTGCTATTGATATGCGCAGTATGTAGCGACACACCTTTTGTGAACACTCCCTGTTCATGCAATCCCATACTAAATGATGCCTTCCTCTTTCCTCTCTTAGGAACATCTTGGTCGAAGAAAGGGTGGTTTAAGCCAACTTATGGTCTAGTCTGAGTTAATCTTCTATCAGTAAGAAAGTCTAGTCTGATTTAATCTTTTATCAGTCAGCAGTCAGAGGAGGGTGAGAGCAGTCGACTATGGGAAGAGGATGCTGTGTCTGCAAGAACATGTAAAGAAATGGTCTCAATGCCTTGCTGTTTTTATAGTCGCTATCTTCCAAAATCTGAACAGGCATCACTTTTTATGGACGGGACATACGGTCTTCACTTAAATTCGATGCGACGATTTCAAGGCAGAGCCATGGTCTTCGAGGGAACGCATACAGCTCGGAGGCAGGCCTCTCAGCGCGGACACTTTTTGACACACGAAGCCTTCCAAATCACTTTTTTAAGGCCAAACTTGGGTAAAATTCGGACGCAAATGAGCATGGTTCCTCGCTCCAGAAATGCTTCGCTTCAGCAGTACTAAAGTGGGCAAGGAAAAAATTTTGAGTAGCTCGTGTTTCTTTGAAAAAGTCAGAAACGTGCTCGTGCTTTATTGTTCGTTGTAGTGTGACGATGTCTTTGCTGTGATACGAGCATAACAGGAGTCGCATCTTTTTGTCCCTCACATTTTGAACAACAATATTTTAACATCAAGTCCGTAGCACAGATACAGATACGACACAGACACGACTTTACTACTTTTCGCCCGTGTTTTGGGTACATATACTAAGGTTCGTGATCTCAGATACGTCTCCTTTCTTCGTTTAAAACTGATTTTCACGATCAGTTGTAAGTTTTAGAAATGGTACCCTTGCTTTTGACGACTCGAATACACTAGCAACGCGCAAGTGAAGGCAGTTGTCGCATTGAGCGTTGCGCCGCATCTCACAGTCCGATGGCATGTAGCAGAGCCTGTTGTACACGCCAATTTGAAACTTCTGTGCCGTGAACTCTAGATAAACTTCCTGTTGCCTCTCTCTTTCCGGAAATTGTATCCAACTGTACGCAAAAATTAAACAAGAGGACTTTCAACCTCCAAATTTACACACGATGTCCCGGAAAATTCACGTCGAAACCATTTTTTTCTGAGGTTCTCAACAATTGAACTCAGCATCGCATCTATGTACTGCGCCGTTTGAACATACTTCACTCTAGCAGTAATAAAATAAATTACTGTGAGCGCACGTACTGTATACTATACCATATTCTAGCACATACACCGCGAGCGAAAAAGGTTTTGTATTTAACACGAAAACTTTATTCTAGAAGAATAAAATTTTTTTGCTGAAAATTTTGTTTAACTGCTTCGTTTATAAATGCCTAAATATTTCCTGTTGGTACAACGGGAAAAATATACTTTGACAATTTTTGCGAATTCACTGAGCTGAGGAAAAGTAATTTTTATGCGTCAAAATAATATCTATATCAAATTTGATTCGAGTTTTTGCTCAGATATCTTTGAACTGATGTGCTTTTGAAGATTATTTGCATCGTTTTAAAGTTGTTTTCGCTAGTGCGATTTGTTTATTCATTTCTCGTACATATCTACGCCGTAAGTTTTGCTTGGTGACCTTCGCGCTGGACGAGGATCAGTGTTCTTGCAACCACATGATATGTATACTAGTTGTTTGAAACTAGTTGTTTGAAACTAGTTACTTGAAACTAGTTGTTTGAAACTAGTTTTTTGAAACTAGTTTTTTGAAACTAGTTGTTTGAAACTAGTTGTTTGAAACTAGTTTTTTGAAACTAGTTGTTTGAAACGAGTTACTTGAAACTAGTTACTTGAAACTAGTTGTTTGAAACTAGTTTTTTGAAACTAGTTGTTTGAAACTAGTTACTTGAAACTAGTTACTTGAAACTAGTTGTTTGAAACTAGTTGTTTGAAACTAGTTGTTTGAAACTAGTTGTTTGAAACTAGTTGTTTGAAACTAGTTGTTTGAAACTAGTTGCTTGAAACTAGTTGCTTGAAACTAGTTGCTTGAAACTAACTACTTGAAACTAGCTACTTGAAGCTAGCTACTTGAAACTAGTTACTTGAAACTAGCTACTTGAAACTAGCTTCTCGAAACTAGCTTCTCGAAACTAGCTTCTTGAAATTAGCTACTTGACACAACCTACTCAAAACCAATTTTCAGTGCACCTACCATTTGCTGTCATCGAAACCCTGGACGCAAACGCGTTCTAAATGACCCAGAGCGCTGCATAGTGGCCGGGTTGCGAGAAGCTGGGAAACTTCACTCGTTTTAGTACAAATTAATCCCCTCAGGGGGATACAACTATTGTATCTATGGGAATTAGCACTCCCAGGGGGACCATGTGAGGGCCTGAGCTAAAGGTTAGGTAGGCTTCCTTTTTGTTGTAATAAAATAGGTTTTTGTTTTGTTACGGACCGTCTTTTTTCGGTTCACTGCTGTCCTGTTTTTCAGCACCTACTACTTTCTCCTTCAACTTTTTTCTTGTTTCATGAACTTTTTTCCTAGCTTACTGTTTCTGTGCACCTTGTGCATATATTCCGCGTTCCCTCAACTCCATACTAAATGGTGCCTTCCTCTTTCCTCTCTTGGAACATCTTTGTTATGGTTAAGGGAGGCTAAAACTTTCTTATAAAATAGTAATAATAGTACAAATTAATATCTTCAGGTTCAAACTTAATGGAGGATAAAAAAGATACTGTTAATTAAATATTTTATCAGTTCACACCGAAGTAATTGCTGGTGCATTATTTCCTTGCGCTGTGATAAATTAAATTAAATCAATTAAATAAATCAATGTCATTAAATCCTTTTTGCCACGTGCAAACCATTTTAAGGGCACAATACGAGTATTTGCAGGCTCGAGCGAGCTTATACAGGCAGATAATTGCTAAAATCCATCAGGATTGAGATGCTGTGGCACGTCATTTCTCAAGAACGCTTTAATAATTCGACGTCATTCTCAAGTTGAGTCAGCCAAGCTGGGGAATTTCTGGAAGAAAGACAATGACCATACATAAAATACATGGTATGCATACGTGACGTGACCATTGGATGTTTAATTTCATTCATGGGGATACAAATTTAGTATTCCCAGGGGGAAAGTACAAGCCTTCTTATTGTTGTAATAAAATGTTTTTTTTTGTTTTTTTTGGTGAATATTTTATTTTTTAGTGTATCATTTTTCAGCGCCAACTACATTATTCACCAACTTTCATCTCGTTTCAATAACTTCCCAGCTTACTACTTTTCTCTAAGTGGGTATACACAATGTTGCATGAATTCCCTGTTCCCTAATATCCATATTAAATGATGCCTTCCTCTTTCCCCTTCTTTGTAAACATTTAATGGGGTTAAGGGGAGTAAAAAAGACTGATATTCGAGCCTGTTGATGACGTTTTCTTCAACTGATAACGTTTTACTTTGCTAAATCAACATTCTTCTGCTCCTTCTATTTTTTCCACTGTTTCTGTTTTTTTTTGTCAATGTCATTTTCTTTTGTAGAAGCTGTTTTATTTCACTGAAACAGTTTTTTTCTGATCGATTTTTTTGTTGAAACCATTTTCTTCAGATGATATATTTTTACGTGGATGTTGTCATTTTAGTTTTTTTTTTTTGACTGATTGTAGTTTATTGGCAAAGTTTTCGTTTAGTCATGCCGGTTTTTTATTAATGTTATTTCCTTCCATTGATGTCATTTTCTTTATTGGCATCATTTCCATTTGATAATGCCAATTTATTCTGTTGAAGCCATTTCATTATACTCCCACGTTTTTGTCTGCAAATACAGTTCATTTACTAGTCACGATTGTTTCCGTTATTGCAATTTTTTCATTTAATACCGGTTTTTTTGTTAATTGTTTTTTTCTGCTAATACCATTTTCATGTTGATGCCATTTTCCTTTGTTGATCCAGTTCTCTTACGTTGACATCGTTTTCTTTTAAATGTTCACTACTTCCTTGAACTAAAATATCCGTACTCGCTACTACGTAATGAGACTGTCAGTCACTCCTGTAAACAACGTTGTATTAAATTTTTCTCTCACGAGGGAAAACAAGCCCAAATCAGTAATGGATACATAACATGAGCCAAATAAGCCAATTGAATAATATAAGCAATGTTGCAACGTATAATATAAGCCAAATTCGCCATTTGTATAATATAAGCAACGTTGCAACGCATACTTTAAGCCAAATACACCATTTGTATAATATAAACAGTGTTGCAACGCATACTTTAAGCCAAATACACCATTTGTATAATATAAGCAATGTTGCAACGCATAATGTAAGCCAAATACGCCATTTGTATAATATAAGCAATGTTGAAACGCATAATATAAGCCAAATACGCCAATTATTGTTTAATATACAAGAAATAAGCACTAGTATTGCTCATCAGGGCAGTTGCGAGCTACGCAAATACGTGTTCGTACTAGCAGAAGGCTGTGTACACACCGCTACTGGAATTTAGTTTAACAAGCGCATCTCGTGCTCGACGCAGCTTTTACGTGACTGAATATTTGAAGGCAATCCCAGTTCCGGAGACCTCCTTGAGAGGTACTGGACGAATGCCCTTGGGTCTTTTGCTTTTATGTTTAAAGCATTTTCGTGCCGATGTTCGCCTCTTCTCCCACTGATGTTCGGAAAATTTGTTTCTGTATTTGGAGATTATTTCTCAATATGTAGAGAATTTCTCTGGTTTAAATATTATGATGTTAAGGTAAATTCCTTTGATATTGGAAGCCAATTTCGTTCATATTGGAGTAAACTTTTTCGATATTTAAATGATATTTATTCAGTTATTGGGAATATTTTATGTTAAAAATTTGATACCCTTCTCGATTATATTATGAAACAATTTCCTCCTGATATGTAAAGCAGTGTAACACATGATGCTCTTCGTTCTGTTTTATTGATGGAATTTCAGCCCAAATGAGACTGAGTGCAATCATACAGGTCGTGACTTAGAATTATATTAAATGCGTAATTCTTCGTTTAACGTCATCGTGGAAATAGAAAAAATATATGCCAAAATTTGTTACGCAAAAATGAGACATATTCTTCAGAAAATAATGATTAACCGTCTGATTTTATCTTTTGCTTCCTCCTATTTTTGGTTTCTAATTTAAAAATCAAGAAGCGCCCATTTGATAAATTGCCCAAAAATTTCTCACATTCCGGCTCATTTTAAGACACGAGATAACGATTGGGTCAGAAATTTTTACAGAGATATTCAACCTTCGTGTATGCGACCTTCAGTCGTATTGTGAGGTCCCGAGCCGAGAGTACGTAGGCCAGGTTTTTGTTGAAATTTAAATATTTTTTGTATGATCAAGCACCATCTTTTTTCGGTTCACTGCTGTTTTATTTTTCAGTACCTACTACTTTCTTCTTCAACTTTTATCGTGTCTCATTAACTTCTTTCCCAACTTACTGTTTCTATGCCCTTTCTGCATAGATTTTGCGTTCCCCTATCTTCATACTAAGTGCATGGTGTCTTTCTCCTTCCTCTCTTCGTAACGCTCCTATTTTAGCGGTTAGGGAGGCTTAAACGCACATGTTATCTGATGTAATATTAATGGCGTTGGGAATTTTTCCTAAATTATCACTATTAAAAAGAACCCAATTTGTTTAAGCGTACGCAGTTCACATAAATCGTTTGCTGAACATTTTTTCAACACCATGTAATGATTGGCTCTTTACTGCCCTCAGATCGTCCAATCACGACCCTGAGGGTGGGACTGCGCCTCAATCCCAGCAGCGTGAGGGAAGGCTCGGACGTGTTCTTCGAGTGCAGCATCAGAGCCAACCCTCCCATGATGGCCATGTTTTTCTTGCATGAGGTGCGTAAATCTTACTTTATCACTATTTGAACAAGTCCTAGCTTAATGCAGATGGTGTTACTTCAATATGAATGTTGCGTGCTAGATGTGAATTCTTACTTACTCATCATTTTAACTGTTCTAAGCCTAACGCAGACGGTGCCTCACTACAATCCGCACGTAGCGAATGAAATGAGAAGTGCGACTCGCAATGTCCTCTCACTTGGGATCGTAAACTTTGGAAATCAGAATCGGACGATAATATCGCATTCGAACTGCGTAAATTTCCCAGGAGGGTCGTAATCAGGCAGTTACCAAGCCACACAGATGGTCCCTTCTCCCTCGGGTCCCACTGCACCCTTCCCCCTCTGGTCCCACTGCACCCTTCCCCCTCTGGTCCCACTGCACCCTTCCCACTCTGGTCCCACTGCACCCTTCCCCCTCTGGTCCCACTGCACCCTTCCCCCTCTGGTCCCACTGCACCCTTCCCTCTCTGGTCCCACTGCACCCTTCCCCCTCTGGTCCCACTGCACCCTTCCCCCTCTGGTCCCACTGCACCCTTCCCCCTCTGGTCCCACTGCACCCTTCCCCCTCTGGTCCCACTGCACCCTTCCCCCTCTGGTCCCACTGCACCCTTCCCCCTCTGGTCCCACTGCACCCTTCCCCCTCTGGTCCCACTGCACCCTTCCCCCTCTGGTCCCACTGCACCCTTCCCCCTCTGGTCCCACTGCACCCTTCCCTCTCTGGTCCCACTGCACTCTTCCCTCTCTGGTCCCACTGCACTCTTCCCTCTCTGGTCCCACTGCACTCTTCCCTCTCTGGTCCCACTGCACTCTTCCCTCTCTGGTCCCACTGCACTCTTCCCTCTCTGGTCCCACTGCACTCTTCCCTCTCTGGTCCCACTGCACCCTTCCCCCTCTGGTCCCACTGCACCCTTCCCCCTCTGGTCCCACTGCACCCTTCCCCCTCTGGTCCCACTGCACCCTTCCCTCTCTGGTCCTACTGCACCCTTCCCTCTCTGGTCCCACTGCTACGTGACTAGCCAGTTTGATGAAGCATAAAGCGATTCATGCGAATGATTTTGGTAGAAACAGAATTGCACATTTCCATTCTATTTCTAGCTCTCACTTTTGAAAAGTAATGAAATTGATTGAATTTTAGGCGGTCTTCTGAAACTACAGAAGTGTTGCGTGGTCTTGCGTTCAACTTTTTGGTTGCAGAACATGGCACGAGATGGAAGTTATTTTGTTAACTCTGTTGAAATTTTTCACGAGCACTGACATGTTTGTCTACCCAAGCTTATTTTCCCAACTTGAAGCAAGCTTAGAGAATTACGAATAAACAATGGCTGCTGGTTAAAAAAGAGTTGGAGCATTTGCTTCAATAACTCCGAGCACAACAGTTACAGCGTCTTATGCATGTCGCTCTACTCTCGTTCACGAATCTCTCTTAAGCAGGAACGTCTTCTTGCATATTGTCTTGGCTGTTTGTGTCTCTCCTGTCAAATAATGCTTTCGAGTGGGAATGACTATGAGAGTAGTGCCGGTGACTCTGAGAGGAGTGCCGGTGACAATGAGAGTGTTACTTCAACAATGTTACAATGAGAGTAGTGCCGGTAACAATGAGGGTAGTGCCGGTGACCATGAGGGTAATGCTGGTGACCATGAGGGTAATGCCGGTGACCATGAGGGTAATGCCGGTGACCATGAGGGTAATGCCGGTGACCATGAGGGTAATGCCGGTGACCATGAGGGTAGTGCCGGTGACCATGAGGGTAGTGCCGGTGACCATGAGAGTAGTGCCTATGACGCTACGAGTAATGCCATAATTTTCTCTGAGTTTTGATTTGCCGGAATTTTGGCGTTTAACGTGCATCCATGAGGATAGAATGATAGAATTTTTTATATACGAGCATCCATTGCTATGCTTATCATCTAAATACAATAATGACCCTGGCCTGCAGAGAAGCCATGCAAGACGCCGGTAATGCGACCGTTGCGATGGAGTGCCGTGCTCAATCCTTCGAGCCAGCTGAACGATTTGTCCATGCTTGTTTGTTTTAGAGATCCGATTTTGCAACAGCAAAAATATATCAAATAGCAAATGAAAAACAAGATTCTGAGAGAATGTGGTCAAATGCGAAGGTTCATTGTGATATCACTAAGGTTTCTATCGTTATTTGCAAGGCAGATCTCGCGAATGTTGTACAATTATATTAATGACTCATTCATTCATGAACTGCCGTCCTAAAAACTCGTTCAAATGAAAATGAATTGAAATATTGAAATCCGATGAATCTCATACATATATAAACGGCTTTCCTATAGACTCGTTCGATTGAAAATGAATTGAAGTATTGAAATTCGATGCATACGTGTTTCTTCTCATTTTTAAAAGAATAAATTGAAAATAAAATCCCAATGCATTGATTAGGGTTTCTCCTATTAATAGTACAAACTAAACAAGAAGTCTCCATAACTTGCAGAGGGAGTTGAAGAGATTTTCTCTATCGCTGGAAACATATTCAAATGATTAATCCCAGTTGCTGAGGGAGGAGTTAAATTTTTAGGGGTTCCCTTATTTTTACGAGGAGAAAATAAATTAAAAAAAAACATTTTTCAAATTGAATTAAGATGATAATTATAAAAAGCAAATTAGGAAAATAATTTTTTTAATGAATTACGATGGTAATTTCTAGAATTAGATGAAAACGACAATTTTTGGAAGCAAATTGAAAAAAAGTTTGTAGAAGCAAATGAAAACGATAATTTCTGAAAGAAAACGAAAACGATAATTTCTAGAAGCTCATTAGAAAGACAATATCTAGAATCAAACGAAAACGATAAATCCCTATAATAAAGCAAAACCATTCTGGAATCAGATGAAAACGATAAATCCTTATAGGAAAGCGAAACGATTCTGGAAGCAAATGAAAACAGAAATCCCTAGAGCTCATCAAGGATACCGTATCCCAATAAATGAAACCATTCTGGAATCGAATGCAAATGACAAATCCCTGTAAGCTCAACCATTCTGGAAGCGAATGAAAACGACCATCAAACGAAAATGACAAACCTCTATAAAAGAAACCACTATCCTGGCTGCCCGCAGAACGAGACGATCCACCACAACGTGTCGGCGCGTGTGATCGTGTCGAACCAGACGCTGGTGTTGCAGAGCGTCGCGCGCCAGCAGACCGGCCCGTACCGCTGTGGCGCCCGCAACTCCGTCGGGCAGGGCATCAGCGAGCCAGTTCTGCTCCACGTGCTCTGTGAGTGTTTGTCGTGGGAGTACTTCCCCTGGAGTACTTATCGAGATATGGACTTTGCGAGTACTTATTACGTGCCTTGGGAGTCCTTATTGTACACGTGCCTTTGGGGTACTATCATGCCTTGGGGTACTTATCGTGCATGGGAGTACTTACGTGCTTTGCTTTGTACATACTTTGTGTAAGCAAGTGCTTTGAGAGTATTTTTATTATACGTGCCTTGAGAGTACTTATCTTACACGTGCATCGGGAGTACTAGTACTTCATTTGTAAGTGTTAGTCTTGCTCATGCCATATGAGTACTCAGTGCCTTTTGAGTATTTATTCTGCTTGAGCCTCGTGAGTGCTAGTCCTGCTCACGCCTCGTGAATGCTAGTCCTGCTCACGCCTCGTGAGTGCTAGTCCTGCTCACGCCTCGTGAGTGCTAGTCCTGCTCACGCCTCGTGAGTGCTAGTCCTGTACGTACTCTGTATGTAGTAGGTCGCACTTGTGAGTGCTGGTCTGGTGCATGCTCTGTGAGTACCAAACTCACGTATGTGAGTGCTAGTCTTGCTTGTGCCATGCGAGTACTAATCCTAGATTCAAGAATGCTAGTCTTACTTGTGCCATGCGAGCACTAATCCTAAATTTAAGAGTGCTAGTCTTGCTTGTGACACGCGAGTACTAACACCAGATTTAAGAGTGCTAGTCTTACGTGTGCCATACGAGCACTAATCCTAAATTTAAGAGTGCTAGTCTTGCTTGTGACACGCGAGTACTAACACCAGATTCAAGAATGCTAGTCTTACGTGTGCCATACGAGTACTAATCCTAGATTTAAATGTGCTAGTCTTGCTTGTGCCATGCGAGTACTAACCCCAGATTTAAGAATGCTAGTCTTGCTTGTGACACGCGAGTACTAACACCAGATTTAAGAGTGCTAGTCTTGCTTGTGCCATACGAGTACTAATCCTAGATTTAAGTGTGCTAGTCTTGCGTTAAGTTGCTGGCGTGGTGAGGTGACGAGTTCATTTTCACATCGTCGAAAACATCGGATGCTTTCCAGTCCATTGCTAATGAAATAAAATTTCCTGATCGCTCTGGAAATTGTTTTGATTTTTCTTTTCAATGCAGTCATTCAAATAAAAGAATGTGCTGTTCTTCCTAAATTAGTTGTAGTGCATCAAAATCATGTGCATCATTTCTTAACGTCATCAGATCTTCTTTGAAAGCCCCTGATTCTACTCCAGATTGAATCTTTTCATGTTTTACGATCTTCTGACCCTATATTAAAATAATCTGCCATATCCATATAGTTGTATGCTCTGTCTTAGCAACCATCTAATCCGATATTAAAATAATCTAATGCACTTCTAGATTGACCTAATGTTTTTGAATCATCTAATCCTCTTTAAAAACTACGTAATCTTTAAAAATAACTTAATTAACTTTGGAAATAATCTAATCCCCTATGAAAATAACCTTATCCCCTTTGAAAATCACCTAATCATTTATGAAAATCACCTAATTTTTTTTTAAAATAACCTATCCTCTTTGATAATAACCTATTTTATTTTGAAAATACCCGAGTCTTTTTTGAAAATAACCTAATCCTCTTTAAAAATAACTTAATCATCTTTAAAAAATAACCTAATTATCTTTCAAAATAACCTTATCCTCTTTGATGTTAACCTTATCTTTTTTAAAAATAACCTAATCCTCTTTTACAATAAACTAATCCTATTTGAAAAAGCACTTTTCGAATCCTTCGAGAAGTCTGATAGAGGGCCTCTTCGATGCAAATGATGCCCGATATTATGAACATCAGCTCATGAACGTCATATCTGTCATGGCAATAACAGGATCCTCCTTAACTGTCATTTATTCCTCCATAAAATCATCATATCCTTCCTAAAATAAACGTCCATTGCATAAAAAATTTCCCCATCTACCTTAAAATAATTCGGTGCTCATTGGGAGTATTTTGGTCTTTCATGCAATCCCTGGCTCTTCTGTTAAGTCATCCTTTCTTGCTCCAGAAGTCTTTCCTTAAAATCATCTTATCTTCCAGTTGGTCATTTGGTGGAAAATTGTGTGGTTGATTTCAAGAATCCCCGGTCCTCATCACGCTCATTTGTTCCTCCTCTGAAATACTTCGATATTCGTGTCTAATTATCTCATCCGCCTCAAAGTATTCCTCAAAACCGTATCATCGCGTTTAGAATCATCTCCTAGCTGTAATGGGCCCCCATCACTCAACCACCACAGTCTTCCTTCGTTGCAATTTACTGATTTTCTTTCTAATTATCTCATTCGTCTGAAAATTTTCCTTGAAGCGCATCATTGTGTTTAGAATCATCTGTAATGGGATCCCATCACTCACAGTAGTCCTTCTTTGCAATTCTCCGATCTTCATTTCTAATTATCTCATCCGCCTCAATCTACTTGTCTGATATTCCTTAAATCCATATCATGTTTAGAACCATCTCCTGTGATCGGAACCAGTCACAGTCTTCCTTCTTTGCAATTCTCCAATCTTCATTTCTAATTATCTGAACCGTCCCAACCTGATGCATCTTCCCTAAAATGATATCATTGTTTCAGAACCATCAATTATATAATTATCTGAACCGTCTCAACCTGATGCATCTTCCCTAAAACCATATCATTGTGTCTAGAACCATCAATTATCTGAACCGTCTCAACCTGATGCATCTTCCCTAAAACCATATCATTGTGTCTAGAACCATCAATTATCTGAACCGTCTCAACCTGATGCATCTTCACTAAAACCATATCATTGTGTCTAGAACCATCAATTATCTGAACCGTCTCAACTTGATGCATCTTCCCTAAAACCATATCATTGTGTCTAGAACAATCTCCCGTAATGGGCCCCATCACTGCACCGCCACAGTCTGTGGTGTTCCGTGTCGGCAGAGAGCGCCGCTCCACGGCAATTACGGCGGAGTTAAGGCGTTATGGAAGCAATTAAACTCATCTCCCAAAGTTCAGTGATCTGCCGGGTCTTGTGTGTGTGTGTTCGTCAGCAAGATAGGCAATTTCCCTTAGTTACTGCAGTGTTGATTGCCCTCGATATTACCTCTCATTTACGCATTCAATCACGATAGGTTATTGATTGCTGGGGTCATGTCGCTGCGACGCCACCTGTTGCTGTCACGGAGACGCTCTGCAATTGTTCAACTGGGTCTGGCTTTAACTTTTGAACAAATCGATTTACAGTAGAGCTTGCATATGTAGTGGTCTATGTTACTCTGAAGAGAGATGAGAAATCTTGAAAACAATGGAAGTAATTGTAAATTATGAATATGAACAAAGATAAAAAGATAATAATTATTGGATTAGTAGTAAAGAAATTAATGATGTACAGAATGATATCACCGAGTGATTACTGATGAAAAATATCTAGCTACCATTAAATTTATTCAGCATCACTGCTTATTTTGTATCGTTTCAATTATTTACCGCTTGACTTGATATCCGGATTTTTATCATTCATGTTACGATATACTAAGTATAGTTATTCTCATTCTTTAAGCATGAATATTCCGTAATGTTTGACAGAATTTTGTATATGACATTTTTTATAACTGTCACAGAAAAAACGTTACCATTTTGCACAAGCTAATGAAAAAATGAATTTTTTCGCTGAATTTTAACTGTAACAGTTGAAAAAATAATATATTGCACTTATTTACTTATTGCACTTATTTATCATTTATTCGTTGAATATCTAAAAATCTTTTCATCGTATCTAAAAAATTGTAGGTATATTCATACATTTTCGTCAGTAGACTCACATTCTACATTTTGGAAACATTTACTGGCCAATAATACAAGTTTCAGAAAATATCTTCAACGGCAGTTCTCATGAAAGCATGCGGCGATGAAATGCAGACAATAAAATAATGTAAGTGCATATTGCGTGTTCATTGTAAACGTAAGTCAAACGGTATTATTTTGAGAGGAAGAAAAACAATAACGAGAGCGAAAATCACCGTGATCTCATTCCTCATCATTGAAATATATCCTGGCGTTCCACACACACAATCCTCCAAAAGTGATGAAAAAATTTTTTTCGAGAAGAGTTCCTCATCATCGCAATATTTTCTGGTATTGAACACAAAAAATTTCCTAAAAGTGATGAAAAATCCTTTCTAAGAGAGTTCATCATCGTAACAGTATCTGGTATTGAACACAAACAATCCCCTAAAAGTGATGAAAAATCTTTTCTGAAAGAGTTTAGAGACCTCGAATCTCCGGCTTACCTTTGCCTGTGATCGCGTTCTTTACCATGAACTCTCCTGTTGCACGCCAGCGCGTCGTTACACGAGTAACAACTTGCTCGAGGCGCACCGCTGGGAATTACGTGCCACACCAATTTACCAGCCACGACTTTAAGCAAAGTTTAATTGCACTCGAAACATTTGTTGTAGAACCGCAAATCCGAAGAACACTTCAGGGAATATTTGCTACTCGGCTTTAGATGTTAAGGTTCATTTTATTGCCTATGCATTGGAATTTTTAAAGGTCTTTCAAAGCGATGTATGATTTTTGAAATGTTTTGATGACGTCAAACTATAGTTTAACTTCATCGAACAGGTAAACGATAACATCAAAGTGGAGTTTTGCTTCAACAAAATAGTTTTACTTCATCTAAATGCAGTTTTGCTTCATTAAAATACACCTTTTTTCATCAAGATGCAATTTCACTATATCAAATGGAGTTTTAATTGATTTAATCAAAATGAAGTTTGATGTTGGGTTAAAAAATTGAGATAATTGCAATATAACTTTTACTTAAACGCAATAACTGTTTAAAACTCGACAACACTGTCAGGATATAAAAAAGCGAAATTTCGTTGTAACTATCATCCTCAGCTTAAAAATGTACATATTTTTTTTATTTGCATCAATATAAATTTAAATCCAATACTCAAGCTACGTGAGACGCTATAAAAGAGTCGAAAATCCAAGTTCAAGATGACCAGGTAAACAAAATTTGTTCAAAAGGTATGTGCAATCACAAGATTTCCAGGATTTCAATACAAAATGGTGCCTTTCTTTCCTCTCTTAGGAATACAATTTATGTAGATTGAAGCTCATACCAACTTATAATTCAATCTAATCATCATAACCAAAGAGATCAAGTGACAACGGTTATTCAGTAGAACGTCAACACATTTAAAAGAACTAACTATCAGCATTTCATGCTGGTGCTAAAACACGTAAAGGGAAAACCATTTATTATACTTTGTTCCTCATTATATTCAGTTGGGGTCAACTTTCGTTCATTGACGCTGACTTCGAACCTCAACCCACAAAAAATGCATGAATGATTTCAATTCAATTGAAATAATAATCAAATAAAATGTACATATCAATGTTATTTTAAGTTCGTAATGGGTCTGATGCAGAGCTTCGTCAGATAATTATTTGTTTTGCACGACTAATGGTGAGTCAGATTGAGGAACATCATTTCACACGCCACCACCAAATTTTTGGAAAATTGGCTTCTTTGAACTTATATTTCAGGCTAATGATGCGGTTGATTCAGAACTATCATTTCGCTCACAAACACATCGAATAAATTTGCTTAATTTACCCAAAGGAACATTAGTTCCATGCCGCATTTCAAAGAGTATTTTATACAAGAGTTGCTTGTTTGAGCCTAAAAGTTTTTACTGGAATGGAATTTCACTTGGAAATTATATGAAACAAATCCTATTACGCCGTCACTCGCAGTCAAAGGCAGCCTCCTGGGTCCCAAGCTTGAGCCATTTTGGCTTTTGACGACTGCATGAGTTGCATCTGCTCTCTTCATCTAGGTGCTGCATTCCCGCTCGAATATTACTTCATAGAAATATTTTCTGGCCATCCCGTACGAGTTGGGACGGCGAAATACTTTCGGTTCAGATGTTGCTCTAAAAGCATGCCGTTTTTCAAAATCTGGGTTTGACCCTTGTAGAATTTTTGGAACGCTTGGCTATGTTTGCTCGGCAAAACCGGCGTTTTTGTATAATTGGACTTGGTGATGGCTGCCTCCGACTAAAAGGTGTCACTGCAGCAATAAAACCTCCACTGCTCGCATTCTTCTTGCCAGCTTTTAGCTTCCATCTTGTTTTTGCTGGGGAGTAAAAGCTTTGTTTGAAGTCTTAAATTCCCTAATTAAATTCTAATTTGACTACATGTTTGCATCTCATTAATTCAGTGCCTGTAAAATCCTAAAGGCTCTCATTACTATCTCTCATTCATTTATTTTTTGACATCAAACGAGCAGTTAAAGTTTCTGTGGCTTGTGTCATCAAACGTCGTAGCATCGTAATTTTTGTGAAACCTGAAATGCAGAATTTTATAATTCTTCCCAAGTTGGCTACTAAAATTTGCGTCAAATTAGATTCGCTTCAGTTTCACATCAAGTCCTTTCTGTCGTATATTTCAACTGGTGTAAATCACTAAGCTGGAAAAATTCATTTCTCTTTTCGACCAACCAGTGTTAAATTTCCTCTTAAATTAAATCAATTTTAGTCAATCTCTAGTATTTCATACCTTTTCGTGCAAGCAATGATTAGCAAGTTTTCAATATTTAATTCAATTTATTATTATGTTAGTTCGAAGGTTTTTAGCCAATCCAAAGGTGATCACAAGAGAAGCGAAAAGAAGGGACCTTTCAATATGGACTATAGAGAATTAAGTTAAATTAGATAAGTTCGTTTGAGCTTTTTTAACTGCAACAAAAGAGTTTCAGAAAGAGAAAAGATGATGGTATCTTTTTGTATGGAGATAAGGGAACGAGGAATCTTTGCGCAAGAGAGTTTTCTACTCGATATTCCCTGCGCACAAATACAGTAGTTAAGAAAGCAGGCTATGAAGCAACTTAAATGTTGAAGAAGAAAGTTAGAGGTACTGTAAAAAAATGCAGTACACCGAAAAAAGACGACTAATAACAAAAAAAAAACACGACTAATAACAACAAAAAACACACTTTATCCCGACAAAACGAAGGCTTATCAGCTCGGAAACTCACATTTTAATCCTGCGAGAACACTAATTCTCATTAATACCATAGTTGTATCCCCCTGAGGCTGAGGAGATAGACTGTAGAAAACTGGGAGTTTATGTACAACGTGTGATCCCATAGATGGCATAGAGGATACCTTGCGCATAGAAGCAGTAAGTTGGGGTGGAGGGAAATGATGCGCCGGAAATATAACGAAAAAAGCATGAAAAGCGAAAGTAGAGTAAGGACGGAAGGAGTCCCTAAGGCCTATCTACAGCTGAGGTAACCTATTAGCATTCCCCCGAGGACGAATGTCCCCGTAGCACAGGATAGACTGACAACGAACTTTACCTATGGCCTATCACGTGCCCCTTGCTCCTAAGGAGGATTTTATTTTAATAAATGAAAAAAGTTTTATAGTGTGTAACAAGACCGAGCGTCGTTTTCAATAGTGAAATGTTTTTTTTTCGGTAACTTTTTATCGTTATTCAAGTCGACCAACTTATATGTTCGAGATGGGCTAATACATTTTGTAATTTTTCGCCTAACTTTTCTTTCTTCGTGAGATTTATTTCTCGAAAGAAATATTTTCAACGGAAGTTGAAGGAGTGACTTAACAAAAGAAATTGCTCCTGCACTCAATATTGCAGCTCGAAATAATTTGCAGCGTTTCAGTAAGTTAAAGGAGAAATTGGTAGTCGCGTTCAGAAATAGATTGCCAGAGTACGAGCTTCGTAGGACACATTTTGCAGGTCATCGCTTTTGCCACACCGATGAGAGTTTATCATCGATCGCAATTTCACATGGCAGGCTCACCAAAAAAGCTACAACATGTTTATAAAATTCTTTGATGAAATTGAGAAATAAACGCGCTTATCGGAAAACGCAAAGCTCTCATCCGGTATAATATCAAAGAGCTAATTAACCCGAATTCACAATTCTTTTTGTCATGTTTTCTGCGTGATCGGATCAAAAGAAAACACTAGAATAAAGATATGCTAACTTCGTTAAAAAACTTCAATTAATATCGAGAAAATTTCGTTGATGCGGATCAAATTAAGCTATAAGCTCTGCAATAAAAACAAGTAACGACGATTCTTTAGGTCCCATTTTACAGACACGGTAGTGACTCACTGAAGTGGTCGGTGAGCGGCGGTCTGTGTGTAAACTGTGCCCATTCGAGAGCAGAATCTTGTTACTTTACACATGCTGCTGCGCATGCGTCGAAAGCTGCCATTATTGAGGACATTGCTTGGTTTGAATAGAAATTCAAACCGGTTGTCTGATGTTCAACTCCACGTAATAAATGAAAAAATAAAATTGTAGAGGAAAATTTTATTGAAAATACAAAAAAAGTTGCTAATATACTATGTACTGCTTACATAGATATCTGAAAAAAGCTTTATTACAAATATTGCCGGGCATGCATCTCAAGTGAAAAAGTTTTTTATTATTTTACTTGCGATATAGGGTGTGAAGAAAGAAAGAAGGTAACCCTGAAGAGAACAGTTGAATAACATTTAATATACATTATGTATACAATAATATAAAATCTATAGTATGTATATGCATGTATATGTATGTTTATGTATCTATATGTATGTGTGTGCATATATACAGTACGTAAGTGTATGCACACGTGAATATACATACTTATACAACACACTCAGGGGGATACAACTACAGCTTTTAAACGTTAATTTAAAAAAAGTTCAAGGTCAATTTAAAAAAGCTCAAGTTTAATTTAAAAAAGATCAAGTTTAGTTTAAAAATTCTCAAACAGGATATATATAAAAAAAGATGAATTTCAATTTCGAAAAGCTTAGGTTTCTAAAATTTCATACTAATGTATTAATATAAGTAAAGGCTATTTGTGAGAATGCATATTTATTTAAAAGTCCTGGCCCTGAAAATAGAGTAAATCGAATATCAGACAAACAAAGCTGCTGTGATTTTGTATTTAAATTTGACAATCTTTAAGTTTTACCCATGAATCATGTGCTAAATCATTTGCAAAACAGATCATCGGTACTTATATCTGTTGAAAAAAATGATGCGAAAAAACTTTATGTAATAATTAACTGTGTGACAATTAGCACACTACACTGACAGAAAAATTGAACATTACTGAACTTAAACTTTTCAGTAAATGCTGTTTGCTAATTGTCCCACAGTTAATTATTACATAAAGTTTATTCGCATCATTAGTATCAATAGATATAAGTATCGATGAGTATCGAGCAAATGATTCATAGGTAAAACTTGAATGTCAAATTGAGTCCGAAATCAAAGCAGCTTGCTCTTTCTGATATTCGATTTACTCTATTTCCAGTGCCAGTACTTTTAAATAAATATTTGCATTCCCACAAATAAACTCTACTTATAATATTATTACATAGGTATGCAATTTTAGGAACATAAAATTTTCAAAATTGTACTTGATCTTTTTTATATATAGCCCACTTGAGCCTTTTTTAATTCAACTTGATCTTTTTTAAATTAAACTTGATCTTTTTTATATAAAGCCTACTTGAGACTTTTTTAATTCTACTTGATCTTTTTTAAATTAAACTTGATCTTTTTTTATATAAAGCCTACTTGAGACTTTTTTAATTCAACTTGATCTTTTTTAAATTGACCTTTAACTTTTCAAAATTAAACTTGAACTTTTTTTAATTGAACTTGAGCTTTTTTAAATTGAACTTGAGCTTTTTTAAATTGAATTTGAGCTTTTTTAAATTAAAGTTAAAAAGCTGTAGTGTGTATTTCATCTTTTTCAACATATTTGTTGTGGTAAGGGAGGATGAAAGTATGTTATAAACAATCAAATGGGATCCAGTCTAATCCAATGTAAGCGAATGCAATCCAATGTAAGCGAATGCAATCCAATTTAAGCGAATGCAATCCTATGCAATCCTATGCAATCCTATGCAATCCTGTGCAATCATGTGAAATCCTGTGCAATCCTGTGCAATCCTGTGCAATCCTGTGCAATTCTGTGCAATTATGTGCAATCCTGTGCAATCCTGTGCAATCCTGTGCAATCGTGTGCAATCGTGTGCAATCGTGTGCAATTCTGTGCAATCGTGTGCAATCGTGTGCAATCGTGTGCAATCGTGTGCAATCGTGTGCAATCCTGTGCAATCCTGTGCAATTCAATGTTCTCCCATGTCGCCCAACATAATCTAATGCAATCTAACCCCCCCCCCCCCCATGTCTGCCCCCGTGCAACAGACGCGCCGGTGTGCGCGCCGGGCCAGCAGGTGGAGTACGAGGTGCTGCGTCACCGCACTGTGAACGTCTCCTGCACGGTAGACGCACAGCCGAGCAACGTCACGTTTACCTGGCTCTACAACAACACTGGCACGTTACTTGACGTCGGGGAGGGCAGGTCAACGTCGCACGACAACGTCAGTATCCTGCGTTACACCCCGACGTCTCCGTCGGACTACGGGACGTTGCTCTGTAGCGCCAGGAACGTCATTGGAGACCAGCTCGAGCCCTGCGTGATCAGCGTCTCTGCCTCCAGTGAGTGTTGTCGACTGAGGCGGGTGTGGCTGTGTCGTGTGTGGCTGTGTCGTGTGTGGCTGTGTCGTGTGTGGCTGTGTCGTGTGTGGCTGTGTCGTGTGTGGCTGTGTCGTGTGTGGCTGTGTCGTGTGTGGCTGTGTCGTGTGTGGCTGTGTCGTGTGTGGCTGTGTCGTGTGTGGCTGTGTCGTGTGTGGCTGTGTCGTGTGTGGCTGTGTCGTGTGTGGCTGTGTCATTTGGGGACTGTACCCTGTGGTAGCAAGTCCCATTTAGTGACTATTCCATGGAAGGTTGAAGCCAGTCTCAATAAGTGACTACTCTGAAAGAAATTGAAAATAGTCTCAATTAATAACTACTCTTTAGAGATTGAAACTAGTTTCAATTAGTGACTAACCTGGCATTTTCGAATCTTTTCCTGACGCAAGATTTTTATTCCAGAAGCACAGATAGCTGCTAACTCGTCACGTGAGCTACGGACTAACGTACTTCGAATAATCGTTGTTAAGCACAGCAGTTAACAGCAAACATGTTCTTCGCACGTAATTTTTAAAGGCTCCCTTCAGTGGGACGCAAATATGATATCGATGAGTATTTATCGCTCCCAGGGCGAAAATTGTGACATAATGAGCTCAAGGTTTGGCCAGCCTTCCTTTTGTTGAAATTTAATAGATTTTTTTTTTTGTTTTACAGCTACCCTATCTTTTTTTCAGTTCAGTGTTTTCCTGCCTTTCAGCAGATACTAATTTCTTCTTCAACTTTTATATTATTTCATAAGCTTCTTTCTCAACTTACTGTTTTTACATACCTGGTGCGAAGATTGCTCGTTTTCTCAAGTTCATGCTTATTTCGCTAATTTCAGTCCTCCGCTGTTAGGAACACCTGGGTAGCGGTTAGGGAATCTTAAATTAACATTTAATCTCATCTAGAATTCGAGGGCTTCAGCTTTGTGTAAAAGCACTTTTTCCCGTACCTTTTCGTGGGCTAAGAAAATGATTCACGTGCGTACAAACCGGTGTTCGAAATCATCTCATCTGCAAGAATGAAAGGTGAATGAACTCTTTCCACTCGAACGAATTCATTTCGTTCCACCGTTCAATTAATATTCAATTTCGCTCGTTAACTGACCTACAACAGCTGTTGCACCGAGCGGTCTAATTGCAGAGGGTCGTGAGTATTGTAGCCTGTATTGATGTTTTTGGAAAAACAGAATTCACTTTTTTGCACTCGTTTTATTAGCAGCTGGGGATATACGCTCGAAACACACGTTTCTGAGTTTTTCTTACTTTTGTTCTCGATCTCAAGTACTTAAAAGAAATGACTGCACAGTTTTGTAACTATCTTCGAGAAGTTTCAGCTATTCATTTTATTCTTACCTAATAATTAGAAGAAAAGCATCATCAGTAATTTTGTCCCTCTTCCCTTTAGTAAGTACCCTCCAGTACCCACTCGTCCATTCAGGTCATCAAATAAAACTTGTGCAAAAATTAGAGCTCTTATTTCTAGAAAACGCTTTCTAAATGAATCGTTTAAATGCTGGAAATTTATACAATCGACTTCTCAATTTCGTGCTTCGAATACGTTTCCATCAACATAAAATTGCGAATCAAAAATAAGAATTTCCTTTTCCTGTTTAGTGACAAGGGATTTAGTTCGTAGGGAGAGACTGGGGACAGAGATTAAGCCATCAAACAAGCAAGGAAGTCAAAGCGAACATCCAAACAACATGCAAGCAAACAAGCAAGCAAGCAAACAAACATGCCATTAAACAAGCAAGCAAGCGAGCAAGCGAGCAAACAAGCAAACACGCCAGCAAACATGCTAAGAAGTCTGCAATTAAACATGGACTTGCTAATAAGTATGCAATTAAACATGTAAGTGAGTAAAGACGCGAGCAAACAAACACATAAGAATGCAAACAAGCACGAGACCGTGTGTTATTATTACACTGCGGAGGAGAGGAGAATTTGCCTAGACCAGTGGTTCTTAGCCTTGTCGGAGGCACTGAACCCCGCAAGTTCCATACATGCATTCATCAAACTCTTCTTAGTTGTAAAAAAGTGTGGTTTTTGTTTCACATTCAAAACATTCGTATATAACTGTATTAATGCACAAACTGTACCATGCCGAACTCAGGGGTTCGGTGTGTTCGATCAAACCTGAAGAACAATTGACCCAGAGCTTATTGGGCCCCAATACGACGATGTCGGAGCATATATACCGCCTGATTTCGGCCGATGCACTAGCAACTTTCAGCACCTTCACACTAACAAAAAACCCTCCAACACTAGCATCATATGCGCGAAGCGCATCTTCGTCAGTTCCCTATCTATCCTTTTCAGTTTCACCACTTCTCTTCCCGAAACACTGTGTTAAACTCTCTTTCCTACTTTCCTATAAGCATCGTTCGTACACTTGCAGAGCTGCCGGAGCTCGTGTCCGACTGCAGACTGCGCGCCCAGACCAGCACCGCTGTGGTCGTCACCTGCGTCAGTCTGCAGAGTGAGCTGCCCACCACCTACTACATGGAGGTGAGTGGGCTAGATGTAGGTGAGTGGGCTCCTGCATCGAGGTGAGTGGGCTAGATGGACGTGAGTGGGCTCCTGCATGTAGGTGAGTGGGCTCCTGCATGTAGGTGAGTGGGCTCCTGCATGGAGATGAGTGGGCTCCTGCATGAAGGTGAGTGGGCTCCTGCATGGAGATGAGTGGGCTCCTGCATGAAGGTGAGTGGGCTCCTGCATGGAGATGAGTGGGCTCCTGCATGGAGATGAGTGGGCTCCTGCATGAAGGTGAGTGGGCTCCTGCATGAAGATGAGTGGGCTCCTGCATGAAGGTGAGTGGGCTCCTGCATGTAGGTGAGTGGGCTCCTGCATGGAGGTGAGTGGGCTCCTGCATGGAGATGAGTGGGCTCCTGCATGAAGGTGAGTGGGCTCCTGCATGGAGATGAGTGGGCTCCTGCATGGAGATGAGTGGGCTCCTGCATGGAGATGAGTGGGCCCCTGCATGGAGATGAGTGGGCCCCTGCATAGAGGTGAGTGGGCTCCAGCATGGAGGTGAGTGGGCTCCTGCATGGAGATGAGTGGGCTCCTGCATGGAGATGAGTGGGCTCCTGCATGGAGGTGAGTGGGCTCCTGCATGGAGGTGAGTGGGCTCCTGCATGGAGATGAGTGGGCTCCTGCATGGAGATGAGTGGGCTCCTGCATGGAGATGAGTGGGCTCCTGCATGGAGATGAGAGGGCTCCTGCATGGAGATGAGTGGGCTCCTGCATGGAAATGAGTGGGCTCCTTTACGGAGGTGAGTGGGCTCTCACTTGCCCTGTGGAGGCAGCACCTATGTTCTATGAAACCTGTAGTGAACTCATATTTTTTATCTTTCGCATAAAGATATATTCCATTCATGTAAAGTCTCGTCCTATTCATGAATATTTCCTGGATTCATTAGATTCATGTTGAGTTTTTACGTTGGTAACGCCCGGTGATTGTCACCTGAACATAAAATGCTGCTGCACGTCATCTGAACATCAAGTGCTGCTGCACGTCACCTGAACATCAAGTGCTGATGCTCGTCACCTGAACATCAAGTGATGCTGCACGTCACCTGAACATCAAGTGATGCTGCACGTCACCTGAACATCAAGTGATGCTGCACGTCACCTGAATATCAAGTGATGCTGCACGTCACCTGAACATCAAGTGATACTGCACGTCACCTGAACATCAAGTGCTGCTGCACGTCACCTGAACATCAAGTGCTGCTGCACGTCACCTGAACATCAAGTGATGCTGCACGTCACCTGAACATCAAGTGCTGCTGCACGTCACCTGAACATCAAGTGATGCTGCACGTCACCTGAACATCAAGTGCTGCTGCACGTCACCTGAACATCAAGTGCTGCTGCACGTCACCTGAACATCAAGTGCTGCTGCACGTCACCTGAACATCAAGTGCTGCTGCACGTCACCTGAACATTAAGTGATGCTGCACGTCACCTGAACATCAAATTTCTGGAGAGTGCACCTGATGGGAAATATTTTTTTTAACGCGGTTCAACGGAGTCTTTTGACTTGACCGCTTAAAACCGCATTGAGATGAAGTTTAACTCTAAAGGTAGATCACAAGTTAGTTCAAGCCTCCTTAACCACAACAGAAGTGTTCTCCGCACAAGAAGGAGGAGACATTATTCAGTGAGAAGTCAAGGAAACGGGGAGTCTATGCTTAGCGCTTTGGATAAAGCAGGTAAAACTGGAGTTTAATATTCGACTTTATTTCTAAGTCAATTGTAATGAGCAATGTTGAAAATAGCGAACATTAACTGTATTGTGCCCCCATTTAGCTTTGATTACTTATGTAAATTCAACTTGTGACTACTGGTCGGGCAGCCGAGTTGTGAAAACTCCCTGTGTGACCACCGGTGGCTCACGTCGCAGTCAAAGATTATCCGTTTCCTGAACTCTATACTAAATAATGTCTTGCTTCTTCCTCCCTTTGGAACACCTTTGTTGCAGCAAGTGAGGCGTTAACTATGTAATGTAGTATAACCTTTTGTTTCTTTGGAAAAACGTTCTTCAAGTGCAATAGATCACAGCTTAGAACACCTCGATCGCGCGAGTTGTGAAAACTTATCGTCTTTCGCATCGAACTTTCATGAAAGAGCTCTAGAAAACTTTTTGAAATGAACCCAAATTGCGATGAAGAACACATTTAATGAGCATTTGAACTTGACTCTTTTCGGTAGGTGTTTCTTGGTAGGTATTAGCCTGGTTATCGAAAAATCCAATAGTCCAATTTTTCATAACCTTGCATAAAAAAACATGAATTTCAATAAAAAGTTATAGACCGCCAACTTCCGCTATATAACACAAAAGGTTCAACTTCAAACTTCAACGTATTCCACGTGGGAATAATTTCTGCTTCAAATACCTGAAGTTACAGCGCACCAACTTCAGTTATAAAGGAAAAAAATAACCTCAAATCTCGACGTATTACTGGCGCAATGAATTTTAGCTTCAAATACCTCAATAAATAAATAACCTCAAACCTCGACGTATTACTGGCGCAATGAATTTTAGCCTCAAATACCTCAATAAATAAATAACCTCAAACCTCGACGTATTACTGGCGCAATGAATTTTAGCCTCAAATACCTCAATAAATAAATAACCTCAAACCTCGACGTATTACTGGCGCAATGAATTTTAGCCTCAAATACCTCAATAAATAAAGTCGGTTTTACTGCTCTACAGTTTATTTTTAGCGCAACAAACAACAAAGCGAGCCGCGACGCTAAGATTGTCAATTCCTTGCACGCACTAGCAAACACTAGCACGTACTAGCAAGCACTAACAAGCACTAGCATGTACTAGCAAGCACTAGCAAACACTAGCACGCACTAGCAAGCGCTAGCAAACCTTCGCACACAATAGCAAGGACTAGCACGCACAAGCAAATACTAGCCTGCACTTGTAAAAATTAGTGAACGCCAGCACACACTAGTAAACACTAGCACGCACTAGCAGATACTAGCACGCATTCTGCCTTCTCACAGCACCTCGCTTTCTAAACTCGATGGTAACAAAACAAACTTATATGGGCCCACGGAGGCCAACAAAACATCCCCCAAACCCAAAATCATAAAAAGAGCCTCTCAAACACCGGAGTGTGTGAACAAGCCTCGCTATTTGGGCCAGTCTTCGGAGGTTCTGTTGAGATTTCAAGTTGGGCCTGTAACGAAACAGGCTTGTGTGTTGTGGGCTGTGTTGCGAGCTGCAGTGTAGCTGTGAGGGTAGAGGGCTCGGTGTTCTTGTATCCAGCAACGTTTTGTGAGGTGCAGTGAAGCTTTGTGAGGGTGGATTGAATTTATTTTAGTTTCCAACAACCTTTTGTGAGGTGTAGTGATGCTCTGTAAGGATGGAGAGCCCTTTATTTTAGTCTCCAGCAACATTTTGTGGGGTGCAGTGAAGCTCTGTGAGGGAGGAGCGCCTTTATTTTAGTTTCCAGCAACGTTTTGTGAGGCGCAGTGATGCTCTGTGAGGGTGAAGTGCCTTTATTTTAGTTTCCAGCAACGTTTTGTGAGGTGTAGTGAAGCTCTGTGAGGGTGAAGTGCCTTTATTTTAGTTTCCAGCAACGTTTTGTAAGGTGCAGTGAAGCTCTGTGAGGGTGGAATGCCTTTATTTTAGTTTCCAGCAACGTTTTGTGAGGTTCAGTGAAGCTCTGTGAGGGTGCAGTGCCTTTATTTTAGTTTCCAGCAACGTTTTGTGAGGCGCAGTGAAGCTCTGTGAGGGTGAAGTGCCTTTATTTTAGTTTCCAGCAACGTTTTGTGAGGCGCAGTGAAGCTCTGTGAGGGTGAAGTGCCTTTATTTTAGTTTCCAGCAACGTTTTGTGAGGTGCAGTGAAGCTCTGTGAGAGTGGAGTGCTCTATATTTTAAACTCAAAAAATCACACAAACATTACACGTCATCGATCGCAGTATTCCAACTTACAGCGTTAGTCCTTCTGCCGACTTGGCTACAGTCTTAGTTTGTACATTACGATGACGCAAAATATCTTGAAAAGCTTCCCGCTAACATACACAAATTTTCGATCCTAAGAAAATGTGAGTTTTGGCGTTGATAGCAGATCTCCGCTTATAGTATTTAGGGTGGTATTCTATGAAGGTTGTTAACTTGTTTACCTAGGAGCACGTGATTATTATTTAGGTTGCAAGTGAACATAATATTAATTTAACTTGTTTATCTAGCTGCCTGTAAAAGGTAAGTCGCCTTCGTGTTTTAAATAAACAAGGTTCGCAAAATGATCAGTCAATAATAAAATATTTTCTATTGCTTTGATGAATAAATACTTTATGACTGCACCGCGTCACCATTGATGCCAATTTCTCGGCTTTTATTTTATTTTTTAAACATCCTTTGTCACATCCTCGAGTTTTAATTAGAAGCTGCCTCATTCTTGCCAACCTCTTTTAGCGGGCGCCAATTTTTCCGTCCCCTTGGTGTCGGAGGCAATCCTGTGTTTTTGAAAAATACTTAGGATTTTTCCGAGGCGCAAAAGGTCTCCATTGTCTGAGCGGAATTTGGTCTCCACTCAGGTCCGGCACTTTGAAGAATTGCAGTTCGTCAAGAAGGTATCGAACTCGACACCGTACTTCGTCGCCGATGGCTTAGCCCCAGGCACAGACTACACTCTGCACGTGTCCGTCGTCAGCCCCATGGGCAACTCGACGCCCATCGAGCTCCAGGCCTTCACGGTCAAGACGGCAGAGAAGCGCATGGGTGAGTCTTGCTTCTCTTGGTGATTTTGGTGTTTCTTCTGTTGGTATTTTTGATGCTCCTTCTGTTGGGGGTTTTGTGTTCCTTCTGTTGGGGATTTTGGTGCTTTTTCTGTTTGTGATTTTTCGTGCATCTTCTCTTGGTACTTTTCTTGCTTCTACTGTCTGTAATTTCGGTACTTCTTCTGTTGGTGTTTTTGGTGCTCCTTCTGTTGGGGATTTTAGTATTTTCCTCTTTGCGATTTTGGTGCATCCTCAATTGGTGTTTTTGGTGCTACTTTACACTTAGATTCTTGCTGGCTAGAAAATGAGGATTTGTTTTCAGGGTTTGGTGATAGCCGAGAGAAGGTTTAAATAACTCTTTGGTGATTCGTCTAATGAAATGTTCATTACTTCAGCGTGAACGGCTAGTCAAAATATGGAAGCTGATGCTGAGTTTAGGCACTGATAAATTCATTTTTACGTACGATACTCTTAGGAGTCGTGCTTCTGTATATCGATTTCCTGCAATTCATTTCCAAACGTACATTCTATAAAACTGAAGGAGCGACGCTATAGGTATTGCTCTTACTTGTACTCTTGCTAACATTCAGATTCTGTTCTGTTCGAATAACGGTAGTGCCTCTCAGCAGGTGCATTAGAACTGATATTTTATTCCATGAGTCTAAGTGAACTGCCTACAAACATTTAAATATATCATTTGACGAATATTACACTGCACGACCTTCGAGTTTCTCCTCACGGTAAATAATTAAAGATAACATCAACGTGAACAAATCCACTCAAGAATATTTCAGTTTTTATCTTCCATTACTTGTTTCTGGCTCACAAGTCGTCTACTTCGCAAATAGAATCATCTGCCCGATCAAATGTAGCAATATTTTGCGCCAAGAACTCGGGAGATTGTTCGGCTGCTGATCTCGGTCTTCCTGGTGACCAAGTAAACATTGTCACTTGAGACTGGTGCATTAATTAAACAGCAAGACAGTACAATTTAAATCGCAGGCTCATCGGGCCATTAATGCTTTTCTGCTCCCGCAGTATTGGGTGTTTCAAAAACCTGTGCCCGTTTTTAACCAAAGATAATACGCTTGTTTTTGGCCGTGGTCAGCTCCTGCAATACAAGGTGTCACAAAAATTTGTACTCATATTTTGACAGATGCTTATTCGCCTAAGTTTTTTTTTTGTTTCAGGTGGAACTGAGTTTTTTTCATGCCTAATAACTGTCTTAAATTAGATGCTCCTTTCTTTGATGGAACTCTTTGGACTTGTGTTTATGTCACTAAGAACCTACATTAAAACAAACGAGTATATTTTTTGGGAGACTTCGAATTTAAAATTGAAAAAAGTTTAGAAAATTAAGTTGAAACTTTAAATGAGATCGTGGTTCATTGCTGACAACAATTCAGATCAATATTGAATGTGAAGGCAAGCGGATCGCTTATATATCGCTTCCGCGTGAAATTCTAATTTTAGACTTCGGTAAAATTGCTGTCGGGCACTATCCATTTCTGCAGTAAGTAAACTGCATTCGCGCAAGACGAGAGTTATAAACCTGAACTGCGGAAACGGAAGACGTTTTCCTTTAGTGAGCAAGTTTTCACATGGAGCACTAACGCAATTTGCAGCTCAATCTGGAAGCGTAAACTGACACAGAGGGAGAGGAGCAACGGCACAACTGGGACGATCATAAAAACGGTTCCGTAGGAGGAAAGAAAAGCGCTACACGATACAACTTGCTTTACGATATGATCTGCTGCACTATATGACCTGTATTACGATACGACCTGCTTTGTGATACGACCTGCTTTGTGATACGACCTGCTTTGCGATACGACCTGCTTTGTGATACGACCTGCTTTGTGATACGACCTGCTTTGTGATACGACCTGCTTTGTGATACGACCTGCTTTGTGATACGACCTGCTTTGCGATACGACCTGCTTTGTGATACGACCTGCTTTGTGATACGACCTGCTTTGTGATACGACCTGCTTTGTGATACGACCTGCTTTGTGATACGACCTGCTTTGTGATACGACCTGCTTTGCGATACGACCTGCTTTGTGATACGACCTGCTTTGTGATACGACCTGCTTTGTGATACGACCTGCTTTGTGATACGACCTGCTTTGCGATACGACCTGCTTTGTGATACGACCTGCTTTGTGATACGACCTGCTTTGTGATACGACCTGCTTTGCGATACGACCTGCTTTGTGATACGACCTGCTTTGCGATACGACCTGCTTTGTGATACGACCTGCTTTGCGATACGACCTGCTTTGTGATACGACCTGCTTTGTGATACGACCTGCTTTGCGATACGACCTGCTTTGCGATACGACCTGCTTTGTGATACGACCTGCTTTGTGATACGACCTGCTTTGTGATACGACCTGCTTTGTGATACGACCTGCTTTGTGATACGACCTGCTTTGTGATACGACCTGCTTTGCGATACGACCTGCTTTGTGATACGACCTGCTTTGTGATACGACCTGCTTTACGATACGACCTGCTTTGTGATACGACCTGCTTTGTGATACGACCTGCTTTCCGATACGACCTGCTTTACGATACGACCTGCTTTAAGATACGACCTGCTTTACGATACGACCTGCTTTACGATACGACCTGCTTTACGATACGACCTGCTTTACGATACGACCTGCTTTACGATACGACCTGCTTTACGATACGACCTGCTTTACGATACGACCTGCTTTACGATACGACCTGCTTTGCGATACGACCTGCTTTGCGATACGACCTGCTTTGCGATACGACCTGCTTTGCGATACGACCTGCTTTGCGATACGACCTGCTTTGCGATACGACCTGCTTTGCGAAACGACCTGCTTTGCGAAACGACCTGCTTTACGAAACGACCTGCTTTGCGAAACGACCTGCTTTGCGAAACGACCTGCTTTGCGAAACGACCTGCTTTGCGAAACGACCTGCTTTGCGAAACGACCTGCTTTGCGAAACGACCTGCTTTGCGAAACGACCTGCTTTGCGAAACGACCTGCTTTGCGAAACGACCTGCTTTGCGATACGACCTACTTTGCGATACGACCTGCTTTGCGATACGACCTGCTTTGCGATACGACCTGCTTTGCGATACGACCTGCTTTGCGATACGACCTGCTTTGCGATACGACCTGCTTTGCGATACGACCTGATTTGCGATACGACCTGATTTGCGATACGACCTGATTTGCGATACGACCTGATTTGCGATACGACCTGATTTGCGATACGACCTGATTTGCGATACGACCTGCTTTGCGATACGACCTGCTTTGCGATACGACCTGCTTTGCGATACGACCTGCTTTGCGGTACGACCTGCTTTGCGGTACGACCTGCTTTGCGGTACAACCTGCTTCAGGACTTGGTGAAAGAAAACAGTTACGCAAAAAAATTACAACAATGCTTGGGCATAAACTTTGATGAAATGAACTGCCAAGTTCAGGAAGACAATATTAACAGCTGATGACCGGAATGAGTGAACAATACTCTTGTAGGGTACATGAAGTATCAAACCTACGCAAGTATCAAACTGCATGAGAATTCCGACGCGATGTAGAGCTCACTAGTAACTCTAAATTAATTCCTGCACTACTGTTATTCTTGGGAAAAATAAGCGGAATGTCATAAATGAACGCTGGTGTTCATGCTATCTTGGGACAACTAAAGAGATTGTTATTAAATAATGCTTGTGTACATGTCGCCATGGGAAAATAAAGAGATTGGGACAAAATAACGCTTTTGCACCTGCCATCTTGGGGAAAAAGAATAGTTTGGGATAAAATAACGCTTGCACACATGCCACTCGGCGAAAGAGAGACGCGAGGCACAGGGACGAGAGCGGGTGCAATCGAGCAGGACGCTGAACAAAGCCGTGTCTGATCACATGACATGCTGTATGCCTGCACGTCTGGCACAAATGAAGTCTTTATGGAAGAGTGCAGATGTATTGCAGCGTGTTGTCATACACAGCAGCTTTGAAAGGTGTTTTTTCGCTCGTAAATTATTCCACAGGCCAGCACAGGAGAGATAAAATACAAGAAATGTGAGCCGAGTTTAGATTTGGAGGTTGCGCTTTCCATCACGTCTGCGGGTTGTCCTGTCTTTAGGATACCCTTTTTGATTTCAGATTTTTTGGAGAAGATGAAAAAAGTTGAAAAGGAACTGATATGATTTGTTTTTTTTTCATACGACTGAAAAGCAAATCTTTCACAATCTGGGAAAACATAAATAGATATCGATCAGAAGTATATGTAGATTTGCATATGAAATTGAAGCTACTCGGTAGAGTAATTTATCGCGTAAATAAATTCTAAGAAAGTTCTCTTTCTAAGGTCCAAAGTGCATCATAATCTTATCTGTTCACTGAAAAGCAACGACACGTTGAAAAAGTGGGCAAAAGAGCATTTTCACTAGACAACTGCGGAATGAAAAGAATCTGCAAGGTGTAGTGAATCGGTGTAAATTTTTACCTACACTGCTAATACTCCTTCATCGATTGTGCTGTGTACTGTACATTTAATTTTTCCCTCCTACATCTACGTAGAGTATCGATCTGGAATGTTGAAGACGCGTTGCGACAAGAAAATATAATATAACAATGCCAGGTGCGGTATACAACGTAGGCTATTATGTAGTAGCAAAAATTATGAAGTTATAAAATGCTTGCATTAATTAGAACATTCTGAAACTAAAGGAAACTTTCATATAATGTACGACGCCCCAAAGTGCATAATTCTGATGAACAACATTCTTGCAATCTAATCCTCGGAGGGAAGGCCAAGTACTTATTGAATTCTAAAAATGAAACCAGAGCATAAAGAAGTGTACTTCCTCGCGTAATTTCATGACGCACGTACTTAGCTCGTTGGTCAGACTCGTTAGCATCTCTCTTTTTGCGAGCTCGAATGGCTTCTACTTCTAGAAAGCAACGCAAATCTCTTCTGTGCTCGAGGAAGAGAGATAAACTGCGAAAAATTTTCGTTTAGGAATGATTTATTACCCGGCCGTAAGTTTTGTCATTCCACGCTCACGAAAATTGTGGGAGTGAATGTCGGCTCGCGACGGAAGTGGAACAAATAAAACGGCGAACTAATTAGACGAGCAAAGTGGACGAGCAATGGTAATTGGAGATGGATGGCTGTCTGTTCTGTTTGTATACCTCTCTCCGTGAAGTTAATACAGGAAAAAGAATAATAATTGGGAAAGGGTTGCAGTCCATTTACTTTGTAAACTTCATCCTGTCAAGTTAGACGAGTTAAGAAAAATAGGAATTATAATTGGTGAAGGGTTGCAGTCCGTTGAGTTTGTAAAGGTCCTTCTGCTATGTTTTCACGTTCTGTGTACGTTGCGAGGATATTCAGAATTATGCTTAAAAATACAGCGCACTACACAGGGCAACTATGCATGGCCTCAAGAGAGTACAAACCAAGGCGTGCAGTGTGTGGTTTCGTAGCGGCCTGAATATAAGGAGCCGCAACGACGGAGTTTATTAGTTTATTACTCATAAATCATTGAATGAATTATGAGATTAGATTATTTGTTAGTTTAAGCCTCCCTATCCTCAACAAATGAGATCCAAAGAGAGGAAGGAAAAAGGCCCCATTTAGTATGGAGTTAAGGGAATGCGGAATCTCTGCAGAAAGGGCATAGAAACAGTAAGATGAGAGAGAAGATCATGAAACAAGATCAAAGTTGAAGAAAAAAGTAGTAGGTGCTGAAAAAAACAGGACAGCAGTGAACCGAAAAAAAAATGAGAACGAGAACACAGCAGGAGAGGCAAACGGTTTCGATAGAGTTCCGTAAACTGCGCTAAGAAACACACTGACTTTGAAACCCTTGTTTTCGATCTTTGTACTTGTTTTTTACCAAGCGTCCTTTGGCAAGTTTCCAATTGAGTGTGGCTCTACAGGTTGTATTAAGCATTTCAACAATTCTAGCGTCGTCAGGCGTTTATTCTGTATTCAGGTGCTGTACTGTCGCGTTTCCTGACGTCGTGTTTTCCTCTGAAACGCTGTCTATCGAACGTGGTACGACACTGCTTCACTCGACGAAATGTGATGCGCATAATACGATGCGACAAAATGTGAATACGTCGTCACTTCTTTGAGGGGAAAGTTACAAAAACATACGCTAATTCTGGAACACCCTAATCTGAAAACGTCAATTTTAATATCTACAATTTCGCTTTCTTGTACTTTTTAATGGTTGTCAACTGCCAACAGTACTACAAAATGTTAGAACAGCAAGCTGTGTGTAAAATTGGTTGTTAAAAATAAGTAAGAAGAGACAGATTCATACGCTGCATTCTGGAAAATTTCCGCCCGGGTTCTCCTTACCCAAATTGAACTCGAAGAGACGTGTTGGAGTCCTATTTGACTTCAAATGCAGGTTCAATGTAAATTTCAGTAAATTATATCTGAATATATCGTCGGCGACGGAATTCACTAAGTGATTTGCCTACAAAGTAAGGCTAACACGTCTTCTAATGCCCTTACTTCTGTATGTAAATGAAGCCTTAATTCAGGGACTGAGGGAATTTATCGGTCAAGTAACCGCGGCGCCTGCCTTTGATTAGACCTTCTTCAATTATGTTATTCAAATAGCGTGTCGCCTTGGAATGAGCTGTCGTAAATACCGGTCTGTGGACCATGATGTTTCAAAAATATAAGCAATGCATAAAAAAGTGCAATTTCGAAAAAATTCTCTGCAGTATGCCCTCAGATGTCCCACAAGGCTGAAGTCCGAATGCATTACTTTGGCTTTTGCTCAATTCAAATACTTATTCGCTGTCTTTTATATCGTAAATAATCGTTTATTGTGGATTTTTCTTGCAATATGATGCCCGTATGTGAATCAATGATTAGGTGTGGATAGATTTTTGCTTGATGCTTATATGCGAACCAAAGATTAGGTGTGGATAGATTTTTTATTGCAACAGGATGCTGGTACGTGAACCAAAGATTAGGGGTGGATAGATTTATTCTTGCAATATGATGCTCGTATGTGAACCAAAAATTAGGTGGGGATAGACTTATTCTCGCAATATGCTCGTTGGTGAACCAAAGATAAGGTGTGAATAGATTTTTTATTGCAACAGGATGCTGGTTTGCGAACGAAAGATAACGTGTGAATAAGTATCGACATTTTGCACAAGCCCGAACGCCCGAGTTCTACTTCACTTCTCGGGGCTGTCGTCCGGGTTAAGGGGCCCAGCATCGGCCCAGACAGCGCCTTTTGAAGCGCAAGATTTGTCAAGCGAGTGTGCCTGGCAGTTCCAATGCATCTTAAGGAGCTTCCATCAAGATTCCGAAACACAATTGGCTTTTTTACGATCTCGGTAATGCTTTCCAAAATGAGATAGCAAGATCTGCTGCAGAGATGGATCCTCTGTTTGATCAAACTGGACCAGGCACTGCGAGGTTCAGCTCAGGATGGAAATTTGGGTCGCTGCCCATGTAAAGATTAATTCTGGGATTGGCGACGGCTGCAAATGAAATTTTTTGCCCATGCGTTGGTTTTCTCGGTGAAGATTTATAGCATTGCATATTTTCCTTATATTGCGGCACAGTTTTTTAGGTTAATGGATCTCTGAGGATTTATAAAATTTGACGAACAAGCTTTCTTCACAAATTTTTTTAAACGCCACGTTTAGGGTATTTAGCTAATTCTTTTGTGGAGAATCCAAAACACATCTGCGATTTAGTGTAGGAAACGTACGGGCATTGGAGAATGGACTAACATCGCAAAATATGTTTTTTAGAGATAAATTTTCTGTTCTTTTTTTCTCATATCCCCTCAGGCAATACAGCTATTGTATCTACGGGAATAAGCGTTCCCAGGGGGGTAATGTGAGGCCCCCAAGCTGCGAGTTAGGTAGGCCTTCCTTTCGTTAAATTAAAGGCATTTTGTTATGTTGAGTACCACTTTTTTTCGGTTCACTGCTGTCTTGTTTGTCAGCACCTACTACTTTCTTCTTCAACTATCATCTTTTTTCAATAATTTTTTTCTCAACTTACTGTTTCTATGCACCTTGTGCATAGGTTCTGCGTTCCTTTATCTCTTTACTTAATAGTGCTTTCCTCCTTCCTCTCTTTGGAACGCCATCGATGCGGATAGGGTGGGGACATCCAATCTAAGCTAATCTGGGCGCATCTCATGCTCCGCGTATAGGTTGAAATGAGTGGAACAAGCTGCGTTTTGCTGGAAAAATTCCACTCAACTGGTTGTGTGGAACACAACTCCACACAATTCCAAAACAACACAACAATTTCAACAATAGGGTTGAAATTAAATTCTTACGGTGAGGTTTGAACTCTTGAGTTGATATAAGGATGTCGTGATCAGCAGTATTGGTTCATTAGTTAATATTTAGGGTTGTAAATTTTTCAAATGAATAAATAACATGGAACAATAGTTCCTAGAATTACCGATCGTAGAGCTGTTTTGTAAGCTGAAGCAGATGTTGACGCCAAGTCACGAGCTGTTAATTGGCATGACAGGGCTTCAGATACTGCGTGTAAACATCAAAATAATTTGTCCAAGAAGAGGATAAATTATTAGATGTTGTTCCTCCGTATAACCTTCAAACAAACTTCTACATAAGCGCCAAAATAATTAGATGTCGTTCTTTCGCGTAGACATCAAATTGACTCATATGTACAAGAAGCGGCAAAATTATTAGAAGTAGTTCCTCCGTTGAAACGTTAAAATAACTTCTACGAGAAGCAGTAAAATCTCAGATGTTGTTCCGTCATGTGACCATCAAAGTGACTTACACAAGAATCGGGAATATTTTCAGATGTATAGGCAATTCGAATAAGTTGTCAAACTACCAAAATCTGCGCTAACATCTGTTAACTATTAATAAACTTTTGCGATTTGTAAGTCATGTTTGATCGACCATATCTGACAGTTGCCAATGAAAGTACCTCTCTAGCAATTTTCTTCTGTAGCCTACATTGGTGGCCTCGTGAGCCTCCGGTGTACACTGAGAGAATTTTCAGAATGCTGCTAACCGACAAATAGTCACATACTCAATTTTTATACAGAATTAATCAAAGCTAAATTAATGCACGATTCAATTAATATTTGATACTTTGAAAATTCCTCACTAAAATTGACTTTAAGTTTGAGTTTAGTATTGAGCTTCAGTTTAACCCATCACAGTCGACATCTCACGTCGTTTGACCCAGTCTAACTGTTTAGCCACCTGCATGCATGTTTTTCACCGCCCAAGTAATTAAGTTGCTTAGGCCGTGAAAAACATGAATGCACTGGCGAAAAAGTTGGACTGGGGAGTTGTGCGTCTAATGAACACTAGAATAATATTTTTTAATTTCAGATCGTTCTGAAAATTATAATTTTGTGGCTTCGATTCAAGTCAAACGCACATTTAGGGTTGAGTTTAACCATGCGTGTGCTTCAGTAATCCGATATTGGATCTAAAATTAGCATTTATTATATAACATTTATTGGGGTTATGAACATGGTATCATTCGTTGATTTCCCTCAAAGGACTTCCTGATATTCTTTCGAGCTACATTTTCCTGAGCATGTTCAGATTTCATTTCTCTCCATTAAGTACTCGCAAAATGAAGATGGCGGTCTTTTCAATTTGTATTCACATTCGTTCAAGCAATTTACACATCCGTGCGCTAAATGTTTCCTATGATGCGAGTCTATAAACAAAAACTTCCCGTTCTCTGCATACGCGTTACACAAGCAGGCGATGTTTTCGTCATTATTCCAGTACATTAGCCTTACGGGAGCTTTCAAATCCGCCGCCATTTCGGAAGCGACAGCAAAACCTTCATAAACTCTAGACGCCGAGTTGGATGGGCTGCCAAATATACAAGTCTCATCGCCGTGCGAAATACAACAAAAGGACGAATTACACTTCATCACGCTGAACAGATCCTTTCGCAGTCTATTGAGCGTGACTTCGAAAACCTTTTCCTTATTCCGGGCGTTCGCCGCTTCCGATAATACAAATACGGCAAACGGCAGCTCGAGACGCGTCCTGGAAGAGACGTGTCGAGATGGTTATAAGCTGTCTCTTAGATTTTGTGAATTTTTGATTATTTTTTATACTGCTTTTTCCGTCGATTTTAGATTTTTTGGTAGTTGGGCGATGTCTCATTATTCTGCTCCGATCGATTACGGTGAACCCATCCTACGTCCGATTTACTACATAAGCTCGTTGAATTCTACACTCGATTCAATTACTTATACCTCATTCTCAAGTAAAAGTCAAGTAGTTTCGGCTGCAAGGCACCAATTTAATGAAACGATTAGGTTCTCTGAAGGATTAAAATTTTAATATTTTGCGCCAGCTTTTGTTTGGGAGTGAAATTTAAAGTAATGGGTTGGAGCTAAGAGAATTTTATTCCTGACAAACAATGGTGATGTACAGGGTGCGGCAGTCAATCCTGCGTTTTTAGGCTTCCAAAGCTTTTTTGACAATGCAAGATTGACTGCCGCACCCTGTATTTCTATCATATGCAAGCTTAAACGTGTTCAAACGATTTTTTAAGCCTATACTGTTCATTAAGCTTTAATCTAATTTTGTTGCGCATTCCATTATTCCATTTTTCTAATATTCCATTTTTCCCGGAAGGTAATTCGCTGAAACTTGCAGATCAATATAGGAAAGAAAACTTAAATTTTGTCAATTGCTTCTTCTATGTCATTCGTTATTTGTGGGATAATTCAGACGTGATGTTCATTTATTCGCTATCACAAAGTGCGTGACGTGGGTGCAAAAGCATTTTGTCCTACGTACAGTATTTGGGCTGGACTCCATACTTTGTTGTAGGAGGCAAAAGCTTTATTCCTCGAAAAAAATTTTAAGTAGAAAAATTATAAAATTCAAACAATGAAGCCCAATCTCAATCACTTTCAGAAAAACGGAGAAATGTCTCCGTTGGAGATATTTTTAGCACAATTTCAGTTCCCACGCTATGACATTAGTTGTCTGCTATTTTTTCGTACTGAAGTGTTAGAGATTACTTGAACCCACACCCACAGTACAAATGAAAGATTTTTGAAATTTACATTGTTTCACAACACACGACAAATTCAACTTTCATAAGTCATCGCGTCTATATCCAAACAAATCCGAGTGTTGCAAGTAGGAGTCTTTGGTAACTACGCCCTGCCTGTGAGCGCCAGCGTGTCTCGTCAATTACACTGCCATGTCTTAATAGAACGCCCGAGCTTTCCTGAAATTTTTACTCGTCAGCAGAAAAAAATTCTGCCAGAAAAAATGAAACAAATAGATTCGGTACTCACCCTGAGAGCCCCCACCCAACCCACCATTCCCCACGCCAACAATGTAATTTTTACTCATCACTCGAAAAAATTCCTACTAGAAAAAATGAAACAGAGATTCGGTCCTCGTCTTAGAAGCCACCACTACCCCGCACCAACAATAAACGTCATGTCAAGGGCACGCTGCGCGTCATGCTTCATCCAGCAAAGTGCAGATCCATCCCGTGGTCAGCTCGGCTCCCGGAATTATGCTCTTTAACTCCTGATGCGCCGCATGCACTTCCATCTGGAAACCATCGCCCAGGCAACAAAACGTTTTTGCGCTGGCGATTAGGTTTCTGGAAGCGTACCTCAAGCGATCGTTTGCTCGTGCAATCGTTTTCCGAAAGGCTATCTGATTGTACGAATCGTTTCCCAAACAGTCAGCGGCAATCCGAAAATCACATATTTTATTATCTCCTAGTGGGATAATGGCAATGTGAAATGGTGCCGAATGACATAAAGCAGTTTCTATTGGCTCACAAACGGCAGTTCAAATGCGTTCCTATAAAGGAGCCCGAAGAGATCGTGAGCAAGGGCTCCTTTGCTCCTTCACTGCTCATCACGAGCTTGTCGAACGCGCAGGCATGCGAGACCAAAACACGTTGTATTAATCCTACGCAATTCTGCCGTCGTTTGGTCATTACGGCGAGCGGCATTGTTGAAGTGGACAATTCTTCCTACTTGCACGGCAAACGGAACCGGGCTTTTAATTGGATTTGTGAGGTTTTTGAAGGGATTTCCCTTGATACCGATTGCGTTATCTTGTGCCGAACGATAAAGAATTTTAGTGCTCCGAGTTTTGGCATTGGTTGAGAAACCATGCGTGAGCAAGTGCATTGGTAGCTCATCTTCTTTCACGTCTACTCCCAGGGGGGAATAGGGAGGGCCCGAGCTGAGAGTTAGGAAGGCCTTCTTTTTGTTGTTGAAATAAAATGCTTTTTGGTATGTTAAGAACCATCTTTTTTTGGTTCACTGCTGTCTTGTTTATTAATACCTACTACTTTCTTCTTCAACTTATATCTTGTTTCATGAACTTCATTTTCGTCATACTGTTTCTATGCACCTTATGCATAGATTCTGCGTTCCCTTATCTTAATACGAAATGGTGCCTTCCTCTCTTTGGATCTTACACGTCCTCATCTGAAACTTCTCCCGTTGGTAAACAAAATACTAATGCTGGATTTGAAGTGTGGACGCAAACTACTCGTATAGAACGATGTCAGTTCACCATCCTGACACATCAAACGCGATCTTTTGCCAAAACGTTTACCAAACGAAGCGTTTAGCCTTTGTTATAAAGCTTTTGAAAAAATTACAAACTGCTTCTTGAAACTTTTGTTGTAAAGGTAGTTTCCTTATAAATCCAAGGCTGTTAGAACCTAAACTGAACAAACATGGAACTAGGCCAGCTTGATAAAATTTAGGTTTTAAAATCTCATGGGCAAATATTTTGTTGTAAAAACATAGGCCGCCTAGTAATCGATTCACGGACATTTCGCGCGTAGATCAATTTTTCATGTTCAATTTCAGATCAGAATCTTAACGTCCCATGAATCAGCCATGCTAGGAAACTCAACGTCATTTTACACTTTTCTAATTCATATTTACCTTCAAATAAACTAGTTTTCAAATACAAACAGTCATGTCATGTATTTATGACTGGTTATTGCTCAAAATCTTCCATGAAAAACAAGTTATAGCAGATACACTTCTTGCAAATGAAGTTAAAAGGACATACATTCATTATTTCAAACTTCTTTGGATTCCTCCATCTCTGACTATCTTCGCTTTTACACTTTGTGTTGATACTTTATGACATGGTCAGATATCGGATTTTTATCACTTCAACCATCACTTTTCTCTTAGATTTGGTTTTCTCTAATAAACATTCGTAGCTGCTTATTTCCTTCGTAGTTTTTATTTCCATCGTAGATTATTTTTTCCATAAGATTTCCATAAGATCATTAATTATTTCCATAAGATTTTTTTTCCTCTGTAGCCTTCCATTCCCTTCATAATTTTTTATTTCCTTCATAGTTTTTATTTTCCTTCGTAATTTTTTATTTCCTCCGTAGCTTTTCATTTCTTCGCAACTTGAAGTTCGAGTATTGGTCAAGTGGACACTCACAAAAAAATTGTACGTCAGAAAACAGGACACGGCCTCTCAATTCTATTTTAAGTCGCAGCAGAGTTGGTAGCTCTGCCACGTGCAATGATGGAGTCGATTTAGTGGAGCTGAAGCTTCATTCCAAATTAGCATTTTATATTTGCATTTCAAATCTCCATTCCGAATTTGTGTTCCATATTCATGTTCGCTACTGAATGGATTCAGTTTCAGGTCAGGTTAAATTAAGGGTATTTTCTCCGAATATTCATCCCCACTGATATGTCGTGCCCGAATTTGATTACTCCTAGTGTGATTCAGCTGGGATTGTTTTGCGTTGTTCAATATTGCTTGAAAGTTGTTTAAAATCTTGCAATAACGCACAAAATATCCTCCCACTCTACAATGCTTGCTAATTTTAAAGCTAAGATGCTGCATATTACTCTGCGAATTGAACTGTCCATACTTCCAAAAGATTTTGTTTTGTGTATTTTTTGCGCTGACAATAAAAGATCGAGTAATTTCACAGTAGTAGATGGGTAACATCTCAGTTATTTTTTATTATCGCTTTATATTTTCTAATTTAGAAACTGAATTTAGTTAGAAAATCAGAAAATCCTGTAAGTTTTGTTCACTCAGATACCTGTAAAGGCTCCATATAAAATTTAACAGCCGTAACAGAGAATTCAGATTTTCTCATCTCGAACGAAATATACATGAATAATTCAGGTATCGGATGACAATTTCATTTCTTGACCAACTTTTACTGCGGTGCAATTTAGAGTCAAAATTTGAAAATAAGCAAGGGAACCCATGGAAAGGCATTCCACTCAAAAATAAACAATTTAGCATTTAAGAGTAAAATATACGAGTTAGAAGTAAAATGGAACAAGAATCGTAAAAGGCTTTAAAAATACTAAAGAGATTCCTGAAAATTCCGAGAAGATTATACCCACTTTAAAATAAAGCTACGATGCGCATGACCAAATTCCCGTTGTGCGACTTTTTTCACGCCATCGAGATGCATTGGTTCATCTTCGACACGCATCAGTATACATTCGCTCTGCTCCTGAACCCTAAAATTCTTTCTTCATGATTAATGAGCGAGCGGCGCCGAGGGGATTGTTTTCAGCTCAAACTGAGCGAGACGCAGTCATTGCGAACTTGGCCATGTACACATGGTGCTACATCTCAACTTGAGTCATGTTTAGCTTTCTAAGCTTCCGGTCCTTGAAAAAAAACGAGATATGAGCTATTATCTGCATGCGCGCGTATTCTAACGCATTCAAAACATTTCAATGTATCATACGCCGAACTAAATTACAGCTGGTGGATGTCATTTAAATGTAGGAAGGAGTTCAAATTTCTCAAAAAAACAGGTAAGCTCTATTATCTGCTTTCAACTGTTCGTAACACATTCAAAACATTTGTGTCAGGCGCTCAGGTAACTTACTGCTGCCGGACGTTATTCAAGTGTAGGAAGAATTTCATATGACGTCATGTGCCTGCGAATACCTCGCATAAATACAAATTCAGCTCAATTGTTCTAAAGTTCCGCAAATTGACTCGAACGCCCCAAGTTTTGGCACAACAACTCCCACCGAAGCCTTATTTTTGCATCTTAACGCTGCGAGCGCTCAAACTCCGACGTTCCATCTTATTGAATTTGACTCAATTTGCAAAGCTCTTTACGTGACTGAAAGCATCTCCCCTTCTGTGACAACAGGCGCAAGTTTTAGGACAGTGTATCATTTTATGCTCTGATATGCTATAGCGAGTGGTTTTCCAGTCTATTTCTCTGCAGGGTGCATGGAGCACCGGAATAAAAAGATATTTTCGAGCGCTGGAGTGTGCATTTGAAGGTGCTCTATAGGCGCCTGGAAAGCTCAGTTCCTCATTCAGCACAACTAGATTAGATTTATTTCTAAGGCTCGAGAAAAATGAGCGGTGCTGATGGAGGCGTAGGAAAATTACCGCGTTTGTTGTAGTTTTTAGTACGGAAGAAACGTTCATTAAGATTATTGAAAAAGACCGATATGAAATAAGTATAATGGTTTTCTTCACTAGTTGGAGATGGTGATACATCGTCATTTTTTGGTGATTGCTAGGATAGTACTGGATGTCTCTGGACTTAAATTCAAGCCCAAATTTATTTCAAAAACACTACATTGTATGATGAGTATGCAGTCAAGAATGTTTACAGATGAGAGCAACAAAAATGCAGGTTTCTCATGCTCAAGAAGATTTAATCTGTTGAAGCTACGTCCAAAGCGTTCGTGTTTACTATGTTCAATAATCTTGTTTTCTTCACGGTAAAGAAACGATGGAACTGCAGTCTTGGAGGAAAATCTTTCCACAAAAATGGTTGGCCGATGAGAATTGAAAATACACTCTTGATGAGCCCAAAAGAGATGACCTGCTGGGAGTAAGTCCAGCAAACGCCACATATTTTGCAGGTTTGATAAGCTTATTTTCTTAAGGCGAAAAGAAATGATAGAATATCAATTCTACTATAAAATACTTCCACTTTTTACCTTTATTTGCAAAAACTGTCGTTTGTAATTCTATCAATTCCTGTTTTTTTGACAACGCTCATATAGATATTCTCTTTTTCAAAGCTGGCTAGACACCCCCCCCCAAGCGCGCACGCAATAGCGTCTCCAGTGCACGCCGAGTCTCGAAACGATGATTTCCAGTTCGATTAGCAGGAGCAGCTCCCATTGCTTCCTTCGAGGCCATTCAAGCGTGAACGCTGAATGCTCCCCATAGCATTTATAGGCGGTAATTTGTTTTTTCAAGATCACCATGCAAAAAATTCTCAGCGTTATGAAATGGCCCAAAGATTGTGTGTAAAATTGTATTTTTATCTGAAAGTGTTAGTTTAGATCTTTATTTTTGAGTGAATGCTTTCTCACTGACAGTTCTCATTGTAGGTCAACCAAGTGTATAGCAGAAATAATCAGATTTGTCATCCCATTTTGGTTATTACCGATTTTTGGTGGGGCGAAGGCCTTGCATACCTGTATGTCCTCTATTGCATATCTCCTCTGTTGCATATCTACTCTATTGCATTTCTCCCCGGTATCAAATCTCCTACGATATATTTTCTCTATTGAAGTATGTAGCGCACATCGCACGGACTATCACACACTGTGGTGGTTGATGCACATTGGAGCCATCGGCACACACTGGCATAACTGATACATACTAGTGGGTTATGTGCACGTATAATAGAATATATAAATAAATTTAATATGAGGTATGATCACAGGGTTATCAAAAGAAGAACTTCTCATTTTTAAATAAGGCTTTTGTGCGTGCCAAGAAAAACAGAAATTATGGAGAGAAAAGAAAGTAGATAAAGCTTTAGGCAGTTTGTAAAAAGCCATTTAGTAGCCCGTTAGAAAAAAGTTGTGCCTTCGTGAAGGTAAGAGAAGGTAGAGTAACAAGTGGACACAGCCATAGACATCTTCTGGCAAACCCAGTGTGAGAACGAATTACAAATTTTATTAGGTTACGTGCGAGTTTACGCCTGTCTAACCACAACAGAGGTTTTCCCCAAGAGAGGAAGGGAGGAGGTACCATTTATCTGTAGTGGGGAGTTTTGGTAACAAAGAATCTATACTCAAGGTGTGCCCCCACACCCTGGGCGTAAAAACAGCCGGATTGAAAAGTATGTAAAACAAGATAATCTCTGATGATGAACGGAAAGAGTACTGAAAAACGGACTGGAGTTAACCGAAAGGAACTGTCCTCCAATACAATCATCAAAATTTTCTTTTTCGATTAATGGAAGGCCTTTCTATCTTTTAACTCAGGGCTTAAAATCTTTTCTATGGGATCGTCATCTCTGGAAAATTCGCATAAATACATTAGTCTAAAAGAAATTGATGTGTAAGCGATGGCAGTAAATTGAGTATTTTAAATGACCTACGAAAATATAAGTCACTTTCACACTGTTACCTAGATTATCTTCCCTGTTTTTTTTTAAATAAAGAGTGGTTGTTCAGAGTAGTTTCTATGAGAATATCATTATTTAATTTTTTCATGAAACTGCATTATCCTTAGAAAAGGAAGTTAATATTAGGATTGTTTTGAAAACCGCTAATCGGTGTTATTTCACTTTCCTAGAAGGTTAGTTGATCACAAACATTTCATTTAACACCCATCAATGTAAACACAATCAACACTCATGTATTGTAAACACCCTTAGTTGACTCAAAAATACATTTGAGGCAGACAATGTCTTTTCTATGTATGTCTATTGTTTTCCGCAGCCAGAGCTGAACTTTGGATACCATAGCTGGCATTTTTAGATGAAATACTGCGACCAATGTGAGCAAACATGTAGACTTGTTCCCGCAGCTCATCAATATCTGCCGAAGGACTCCAATAGACTTTATTCTTCATGTGACCCAGAAAAAGTATTCACAGAGGCCGCGGTTTGTAAAATTGCCGCTTGCAATTATATCCATTCATTGTTTTTGACAACCAGCATTTTTTTTTCTCAGGTTGATTATAAGTTAGTTTGAACCTCCCTTACCTCAAAAAAATGTGCAAAGACAGGAAGGATGAAAACGTCATTTAGTATGGAGTCAAGAGAATTTGGAACTTTCGCCGCAGCAAACCAAGAGCAGCAACTGCATTACTGGTCGCCACAGCACAGCAAGAGCAGCAAACTGCTTTAATGGTCGCCACAGCAAAGCAAGAGCAGCAAACTGCTTTACTGGTCGCCGCTGTAAAGCAAGAGCAGCAAACTGCTTTACTGTTCGCCGCTGTAAAGCAAGAGCAGCAAACTGCTTTACTGTTCGCCGCTGTAAAGCAAGAGCAGCAAACTGCTTTACTGGGCGCCACAGCAAAGCAAGAGCAGCAACTGCTTTACTGGTCGGCACAGTAAAGCAAGAGCAGCAACTGCTTTACTGGTCGGCACAGTAAAGCAAGAGCAGCAACTGCTTTACTGGTTGCCACAGCAACTCAAAAGCAGCAAACTGCTTTACTGGTCGCCGCAGCAAACCAAGAGCAGCAAACTGCTTTACAGGTCGCCGCTGTAAAGCAAGAGCAGCAAACTGCTTTACAGGTTGCCGCTGTAAAGCAAGAGCAGCAAACTGCTTTACAGGTCGCCGCTGTAAAGCCAGAGCAGCAAACTGCTTTACTGGTCGCCGCAGCAAACCAAGAGCAGCAAACTGCTTTACAGGTCGCCGCTGTAAAGCAAGAGCAGCAAACTGCTTTACTTGTCGCCGCTGTAAAGCAAGAGCAGCAAACTGCTTTACTGGTCGCCGCTGTAAAGCAAGAGCAGCAAACTGCTTTACTGGTCGCCGCTGTAAAGCAAGAGCAGCAAACTGCTTTACTGGTCGCCGCTGTAAACCAAGAGCGCAAACTGCTTTACAGGTCGCCGCTGTAAAGCAAGAGCAGCAAACTGCTTTACAGGTCGCCGCTGTAAAGCAAGAGCAGCAAACTGCTTTACTGGTCGCCGCTGTAAAGCAAGAGCAGCAAACTGCTTTACTGTTCGCCGCTGTAAAGCAAGAGCAGCAAACTGCTTTACTGGTCGCCGCTGTAAAGCAAGAGCAGCAAACTGCTTTACAGGTCGCCGCTGTAAACCAAGAGCGCAAACTGCTTTACAGGTCGCCGCTGTAAAGCAAGAGCAGCAAACTGCTTTACAGGTCGCCGCTGTAAAGCAAGAGCAGCAAACTGCTTTACTGGTCGCCGCTGTAAAGCAAGAGCAGCAAACTGCTTTACTGTTCGCCGCTGTAAAGCAAGAGCAGCAAACTGCTTTACAGGTCGCCGCTGTAAAGCAAGAGCAGCAAACTGCTTTACTGGTCGCCGCAGTAAACCAAGAGCGCAAACTGCTTTACAGGTCGCCGCTGTAAAGCAAGAGCAGCAAACTGCTTTACTGGTCGCCGCAGCAAACCAAGAGCAGCAAACTGCTTTACAGGTCGCCGCTGTAAAGCAAGAGCAGCAAACTGCTTTACAGGTCGCCGCTGTAAAGCAAGAGCAGCAAACTGCTTTACAGGTCGCCGCTGTAAAGCAAGAGCAGCAAACTGCTTTACAGGTCACCGCTGTAAAGCAAGAGCAGCAAACTGCTTTACAGGTCGCCGCTGTAAAGCAAGAGCAGTAAACTGCTTTACAGGTCGCCGCAGCAAACCAAGAGCAGCAAACTGCTTTACAGGTCGCCGCTGTAAAGCAAGAGCAGCAAACTGCTTTACAGGTCGCCGCTGTAAAGCAAGAGCAGCAAACTGCTTTACAGGTCGCCGCTGTATAGCAAGAGCAGCAAACTGCTTTACAGGTCGCTGCTGTAAAGCAAGAGCAGCAAACTGCTTTACAGGTCGCCGCTGTAAAGCATGAGCAGCAAACTGCTTTACAGGTCGCCGCTGTAAAGCATGAGCAGCAAACTGCTTTACAGGTCGCCGCAGCAAACCAAGAGCCTCTCACACCTCAGCAAGGCGAGCAACGCATTTGCATAACTGCGAGGGTCCGAAGAAATATACGATATATGAGGCATAAAAACAAGCGTGGGATATATATATGTTCCACCCAGCCCGTCTTTCGGGAAGTTTTGCCGAATTTGCTCATGAACACTTCGTGTCTACCATTAACACCGAGATTTTTCACTCAGCCTACTCAGCATTAAAAAGTTGATTTTTTTATTGTTCACAGGTATTGTGCATTTTGAATGTATATCTGAGAAAGCATGTTGAAGAGCTGCATGAGGTTGAAATTTCTAGCCTGTCTTATTTTTCATTCAAAATGCCCTCGCATTGCAACGTTTTGTGCTTGGTTTTTCTTCCCAAAGTCATGCTCGAGTCGCCAATCGCTGGGCAACGTACCTGACCGAGAGGTGCAAAGTTTGAAAATTAAAGCATTACTAACTCTTCAGTGTATAATCTGTAAAGAAAATTAGACAAAATTGTTTCTTGACATAGCAGCTAAAGTTCATCACCGGTTCACACGTCATCGTGCACCTCACGCTGGCTTCTGAAGGGTTGAGAGATTCTAAATTACTTATAATTGGTTTCGTTTCACTACTTAGCTGTATGCTCTAAGCTTGAAGACACACCTATAGTGTGCGGGTTCTGAATTAATTTCCCTTAGACTGACTTTAATTTGCGCAAAGCGTTCCACATGAACTTCTGAGTGCTGCATTTTATTGTCAGTCCTTTTGTAAAGTTAGCACGTGCTGCTAGACACACAGGTAATACCATCTTCATAAACTACAAGTTGAAGGCTCCAACACATGAAAATAAAAGCACTTATTTCAGGACCGCTCTATTTTACGAGAGTCAACTCGTTTTCTGAGTCGTACAGTTGGACGTCCGTTTGTCGAAACGCGCTCTTACCTCATGTTTTGCAAAAGACTACTCTAGTTAAATAAATCTCGAGCTTTTTAATTTCAATGTACGCGATCGCTGCAGCTGTAAATATCCAGTACACATCGCTCGCCAGCCTGTGATGGCTCATCTTTGTCTTTTTTCAGTCGCATTTTTCATTGAACGCGTTCCTCTTTGGAAATAAGTTACCTCAATAATTAAATAATGAAACGCCTTTAACATTTTGACAGCAGCAGGTAAAACTAAAGTTTAATTTTAATGTCAAATTTGAAGTTAATTGCAAGCAATTCTGTAAAAAGGAAAAATTATATGGATCATGTCTTCATTTAGTGTTGACTAGGCATTTATGAAAATTGGGCTTGCGACTACTGGTCTGCCATCAGCATTATGAAAATTCTCTAACTGACCTCTGGTGGCTCAAGTCAGAGTAGTCAAAATGTTAAGAAGCAACGTGAAAACACTGCATAGAAGCCACTAAATGAACAACGCTCATAGTGGCGTTTCAATGAGCGCTGCACTGCCGCCAGCCATCAATTGGCCTGCATGAACAGGCGAAATCGTACTGCATTGAAATCATTTTTCAATGTGCGCAATGATAAATTTGTAAAAAATTAGATTCTTACTGTTAATTGAAAATGCAGAGTGGGATTAGGTGATGATACTGTAAGATATTAGGCCTGACTTGAACGAAGATAATTTTCAAGGCTACCACAATATTGGACGCTTCATCTTTATTCTCGAGGAAGTAATTCTTAGTTGTGGAAAGACTACAGAGTTGGTGAATTTTTTTTTTACGATTAACTGCGTTTCAATGAAAAATTTTGAGGGAATTTCTTAACACTTTAACACATGATGAACTTGAACGGTCCACTTCATCATTGAATTATTAGAGTGGCGTCTCGTCAAATGTGACTATTCCTGGCACGTTGTTCATCCAACATTCACGACTCCACAACCGCTACACAGATGGAGTCTTCGAAGCTCATCATGTATTCACTGACGCGTAAATTTCGACGCTCAAGCGTTTCTCAAATTTATTTTACTTTCTCAATAATACGTAGAATTAAACCAAATTTCAGGTTCAGCTGTTTTCCCACAAGCCCTTCAAAAAGTCAAATTTCTAAAACTGCACCTGTCATCTTCATTTTGAACAACGTAGTGTCAATAGATAAATTGATCTTCAACACCGTCGTTTTATCAACATTGTTTATGTTCATCCTCAGCATAGCAACATTATTTATGTTCAACATCCTCAGCATAGTAACATTATTTATGTTCTACATTCTTGGTATAGCAACAATATTTATGTTCAACATCCTCAGCATAGCAACATTATTCATGTTCTACATTCTTGGTATAGCAACAATATTTATGTTCAACATCCTCAGCATAGTAACATTATTTATGTTCTACATTCTTGGTATAGCAACAATATTTATGTTCAACATCCTAAGCATAGCAACATTATTCATGTTCTACATTCTTGGTATAGCAACAATATTTATGTTCAACATCCTCAGCATAGCAACATTATTTATATTCAACATCCTCAGTATCGCAACAATATTTATGTTCAACATCCTCAGTATAGCAACATTATTTATGTTCAACATCCTTAGTATCGCAACAATATTTATGTTCAACATCCTCAGTATAGCAACAATATTTATGTTCAACATCCTCAGTATAGCAACATTATTTATGTTCAACATCCTCAGCATAGCAACTTTATTTATGTTCAACATCCTCAGCATAGCAACATTATTTATGTTCAACATCCTCAGCATAGCAACATTATTTATGTTCAACATCCTCAGTATAGCAACAATATTTATGTTCAACATCCTCAGCATAGCAACTTTATTTATGTTCAACATCCTCAGTATGGCAACAATATTTATGTTCAACATCCTCAGCATAGCAACATTATTTATGTTCAACATCCTCAGCATAGCAACATTATTTATGTTCAACATCCTCAGCATAGCAACATTATTTATGTTCAACATCCTCAGCATAGCAACTTTATTTATGTTCAACATCCTCAGCATAGCAACATTATTTATGTTCAACATCCTCAGCATAGCAACATTATTTATGTTCAACATCCTCAGTATAGCAACTTTATTTATGTTCAACATCCTCAGCATAGCAACATTATTTATGTTCAACATCCTCAGCATAGCAACATTATTTATGTTCAACATCCTCAGCATAGCAACTTTATTTATGTTCAACATCCTCAGTATGGCAGCATTATTTATGTTCAACATCCTCAGCATAGCAACATTATTTATGTTCAACATCCTCAGTATAGCAACATTATTTATGTTCAACATCCCAGGTATATCAGCGTCAACAATAATTCCCTAGCCACGAATTACTAAAATATTCGCGCGTACTCACACGCGCGGTTAACTTGACGCGGCTTATTCACCAGGAGAGGTAATTACCGCGTTCATGCATTCGTAATTTGCCACGTTACAGCTCATTACTCCTTGCTCACGGCTTCTATTGCTAATTTGCTGCGCAGAGCTGAGCGATGCTGCGAACCCTGCGGTGGCGTCCCCCTCGGCCCCGTCCCCCTCTGTGTCCCCCCTGGTGGTGGTGTGCATCCTCGTGGTGGTGGGGGGGCTGGTGGTCACCACTGTCGTGGTGATGACGGCCCTCAAGTGTCACCACAAGAGGAGGGCGCGCAGGCTTTGTGAGGAGACGCAAGCCATCGGTGAGTCCGGGAAAAATTGACTGTTGACTATGATGGTTAACGTGGTTCTTTCAAGAGCGTAAGCTTTAATCTACCGCGTTTTTTGAATGGGTTCTGCCAGGGTTGTTGGCAAGGTTCTACCAGGGTTACTGAATAAATTCTGCTGAGGTTATCGGACTGGTTCTACTAAGACTACTAGCCTGGTTCTACTAGGATCATCAGTCTGGTTCTACCACGGTCATCGGCCGGGTTATGCCAGGGTTGTTGGCTGGGTTCTACGGGTTCTACCAGGGTTGTTGGATAAATTCTATCGATGTTATACCCCTGGTTCTAGTAGGATCGTCGGTCTGGTTCTACCACAGTCATCGGCCGGGTTCTGTCAGGATTGTTGGATTAGTTCTGCTAAAGTCGTTGGCCTAGTTAGGGTCGGAGCCTGATTCTTCCAAAATAATCAAACTGAATTTTCCCTAGAAATTCTTAAATTTGCTTCAATGAAAAACTTTTCATAATAATCCCCCAGCATTTGGCGGTCGTGAAAGATTGCCAGTCGTCGAGTCGCTATGCAAAATATTTGAAAAAACTCCCTCATGAGATCAATCTACATGCGAAAATACTCCAGATGAGATATTTACGCTTCACGTCTGAGAAAAAGCAAAATAGAGGAGGAGGGAGCACAGAACGTCGCTTCAAATAAAACAATTGGAGTATGGAAATTTGTATATTATTTGCCTACCCAGTTTTACCATGCTTATGTTTAACGTAAGTGTTGAAGCAAGCTTGTGTTATTGGATTTATTTCTTACTTGTTTGTTGTCTTTGAGAAGGGAGTGAATTTAGGAGTAAAACCGTAAAAAATTTAGGTTAGTCGAGTCATTTGCCCTCGTTTTACGGGATACACGAGCGCTTAACTGTACCGCAGTGCGAGCTCAGAGCAGGATGGTGCGTCAACTACGAGGTACTTGCTTCGAATACCGTACAACGGGAGGCAATCGACAGAAATTCATAAAATACACGGTAATTACAAAATAAATTTGAACAATATAGGAGAAATAGAGAAACTTTTGTATGGACGACAGAAATTTATAAAATACACGGTAATTACAATAGAAATTCTACAATATAGGACAAATAGAGAATCTTTTGTATGGACGACAGAAATTCATAAAATACACGGTAATAACAATAGAAATTTGAACAACATAGAACAAATAGAGGAAATCTCTGTATGGATGTGAGTAGCTTCAGGCATGTGCGCAGATAGTGCGGTAATCTGCAGAGATCTCGGTTCATCAGCTTATAAAGTTAAACTAGGGTATTACCGCATCGTCAATCGAAAACACGTTGCATTTTCCTGGCAGAAAATCAGTTCTTCAACAGAGCAAGGAAAGTTGTACAGTGAGCTGTGAAAAATGTGTAACATGAGAGCTTGGCAGCTTTTAACCGTTGCTGGATTATGAGCGTATTTCCGGGCCCTTTTTATTTACATAGGAAAAGTTTCTGAATTTTGGTCCAGGAAAGAGGCCTTATCTGTCAACACAATAACCAGAATGTATAATTTTCAATTTGAAATTTTCAGGTAATGATTTCAACGCAAGTTATTTAAAATGCTTTTAAAACTTCATCATGTTTACTCTCTAATCCACAGAGAACGCTGACTTTGCGGAACTCGACTTATCAATTTTATAACGCCATAATGACTCGGCTACTTCTAACGAAAAAAGTTATTAACTTCAGAGTGATTTTCCTTTTGTCTATGAAATTGAGCATGGTATTGCTACTGTTGAACATTACGATATAATTATTAGGAATATTTTCCCCCCCATCCAAAAAGTACCCTCACGACATTAAAGGTGCAATCGCTTCAGATCGATTGCAATGATATTTTCATCATTGCATGAATTGCAGCGCAAGTTCAGTAGTAGTACTATGTTGAGCTCGTCCCTTCAAATTAGAACGCATTACCAGTAGTAATATTTCATTGAGATCGTCATAGTTTAATCTAAAACACAATTGCAACAATTTAATTTTATTGGAATTGTCTACAACATTGTTCAAATCAAACGCATTGCAATGGTAGTATTCCGTTGAAATCATCGTCATCGTAAATCATAAATAAAAACACAATTTCATAATCAGCATTTAAATTAAGTTGTCATTGTTTGAACTATGGGGTATTTACAGCACTACTACTTTTCTGAAATTATTATTGTTTCAATTATAACGCACTGGCCATTGTTGTTTATAACGAAACCATCATTATTGTTTGAAATCCTAAGCCCTAGCAGTAGTAGCATTATATTGTCATTACTTGAATTATAAGGCACTGTCCGTGGTAACCATTATCATTGTTTGAAATGTTAAGCCACTGCAGTAGAAGCATTTCACCGAAACCATCATCATTAAATGAATAATAACGCCGCCAATTTCCCTCAGCCACAGCAGGCAGTCGCAGCAGCGGCGGATCCCAGTACAGCCCGTCGTCAGTGCACTACACGGGCGCGATGCTGGCGCAGCAACAGCAGGAGCTACAAAAAGACCCTCCCACTGAACAAGACCTTCAGAGCGCCCACCACCAACTGCACCATCAACTGCAGAGCGGTCCAGCTCACCACCACCATCAGTTCGGGGCCCAATTAGGCGCAGCGAGCAACCCTCCCATGATATCAAAGCCTGACGTGTCTCACGGCCAACTCCAAGTCTCGACACCATGCCAGCAGATGCAAGGGGCTCAGAAGTACCACAAGTTTGCCAGAAGAGACGATGCGCTGGACCCGCTTAGCTACGGCAAGGGAGACGAGTTTTTACAGCGGCGCCTCGCACACAAGCAAGTGTGTGACTACTACCAACAGCAGCAGCTCTACAAAGGCACGAACTACCAGCAGCTGCAGCCTGGCAAGTCCGGTGACGCTGATACGACGTGTGCCTCCATGTCTGGAGCCGCTCCTGTTGCGCTGGGTGCTGCTTGCTCCGCTGAAGGTAAGGAATAAGAGGGGGTCAGGAGCGAGAGAGAGGGATAGGGGGGCCAGGAGCGAGAGAGAGAGAAAGGGGGTTCAGGAGCGAGAGAGAGAGAGATGAGGGGTTCAGGAGCGAGAGGGAGAGAGATGAGGGGTTCAGAAGCGAGAGGGAGAGAGAAAGAGAGAGGAGGTAATAAGGAGCGAGGGAAAGGAGGGTAAGGAGCGAGAAAGGAGATGAGGACCGAGAGGAGGAACGTGTTGGAATGAATTGGGACGCTAATAAAGTATAAAGGCCTTTATCAGATGAACGGTACAGGTAGCATCAGTAACAGAATCGCAACTAATAACATTATTGTGAAAGCTAGTATCAGTAATGGCATCATATCTAGTATCAATAGTAGCTTCACAACTATTATCATTAGTATAGGAACTTGTATCAATTGTAGCATCAGAACTAGTATCAGCAATATTAGTATTAATATAATTTCGACATTAGTCAAAAACTACCCCTGTCGCAATCAAGGCGACTTCAAGCGAGTGAAAAAAAGAGATCATTTATTATGGACTGTAAAAATGGGGCATCTATGCACAAGGCGTGTTCTCACGCAGGATGTCTAGCGTATAGCAGCAGCAGTTAGGAAGGAAGAGGAAGAAAAGACAGCGAACAGTTTGCGCAAAAAGAAGAAAACAAAGTGGGCAGTACAGATAGAAGTTCTGAAATCTTTTCCAAAGCTAAGTGACCTTACAATATACCCCAGGGGCGGCAGTCTCTATAGCGTTGGATAGACAAATATAACTAATCTAAACCTTTTGCTAATCCTATACCTGTTGAGGAGCTAGTATCAGTAATAGTGTCGATATCAACAGCACTTGTAATAGTAACAAACTCAGAACAAGGATCAGGAATAGCAATATCATCAATAGTTTTAGTTATAGCATGAGTAATCAGCACTAGCATCAGTATGGCATCGTTCAGTGTTAAATTTTAAATACAAGTGTGTAATCTGGGGTATTTTATATAAAGAACATGGTGGAAGTTTCATTCGTGAGCGACAAAATTTCAGTCAATTCTCAAATCGTTTCAGATGACCATATTTCTATCAATGCTTCCAAATGTGGAAATAATTTTCGCCCAATTAAAAACGTGCAATTTGATTCTCTTTCTCATATATTCTTGTTTATCTGCTCGTTTATGAATCAGTGTGAAAAATATATGTTTAAGAATTATTCTCGCCGAAAGAAAGTTGCTATTCACAAAATTCCATACTACTCACGATGAGTAATGACCAGAAATACTTTTCATATTCCCCTCAATATTATACCAGGCATATAATAGGATAATATAATATAATATAACCACAATGAAATGTTAGATTTTTTTTGCCCGATGAGTTTTGCTGGATCAGAACCGGTAATTCGGCTGACGCTATAAGCCGGAGAAAAATTATTTGTTCAAGTTTAGGATAAGTGTGTTATCGAATGACTTGTGCTAGACCTTACATACGAGTGGAGTATAATGTGCAGGATACGAAACTTCATTATGATTGCTATCATAATGAAGTTTCGTATCCTGCACATTGTACTCCACTCGAATGTATGGTCTAGAACAAGTCATTCGATAACACACTTATCCTAAACTTGAACAAACAATTTTTCTCCGGCTTATAGCGTCAGTCGAATTACCGGTTCTGATCCAGCAAAACTCATCGGGCAAAAAAAAATCTAGCATTTCATTGTGCTTGCATGGCACAAGGTGTCTTCTGTAGCAAATAGCGTCAGTTAAATTGCCTGTCCAGTGAAAACCAGTAGACAGCAAAATATCCAACATTTTATTGCATTTACACGCAAAACTCGTCGTGCGGTAAAATATCTATTTTTTGCATTTGCACGGCACAACGTGTTTTCTGTGGCCTACAACGTCAGTCAGATTGCCGGTCCATCAATACTCGTATAACAAAATATCCAAAATTTCATAGTATTAGCTCTCCAACTTGTCCAACAAAATTTCGAACATTAACTTCTACTTGCACCTGGCCAGGTGGCAGGGAGTACCACCTGGAGGAGCTACGGGTGTCGCTCGCCTCCATCGACTGCCAGCAGCCACCGTACGCCCTCCAGCCCAAGCCTCACTACCACCAAGCGTGGTCATCAACGTCGCTGAGCACCTCAGCCTTCCCAATCGTTGCCCCCATATTCTCATCGAGTTCATCAAGACCTCTCCCCCATCAAGGGCCCCACGAGCAGCACACGCTCCCCAGACCCAGGGACCAGCAACACAAAAGTCATCAAGGCGAAGACAAGAGCCAACAGAGATCACGAACTCCACCTCCCTACCTCAGTATGACGGTGAGACAGTTTAACGTTCGTAGAGGATTGTATTCATTCTTTAAGATTTATTATCGTCTTGTTTTTGTAACTTATCTATGGTATCAAATACCCCCAAAACGAGACACTGAAAAATTAAAAGTCACAGACTTCGGCTTTTTACTTTCATTTTTTGTTATTCCACTAGTTACCCTAATTCCATTAATTTTTCCGAAGATTAGGTTAGGTAAGTTGGATTATGACTCCTTAACCGCGAAAAAAGGCGTTCCAAAAGAGGAAGGAGGAAAGCAACATTTAGTACCGATTTGAGAGAACGCGGAATCTATATGCCCAAAGGGCTTAGAAACAGTAAGTTGAAAAGGAAGTTCATGAAACAAGATAACGTGAAGAAGAAAGTGGCAGGTGCTGAGAAACCAGAAAACAGTGAATCATAAAAAGATGGCTCGGAATAAATAAAAAACAGTTCGATTTCAACAGAAGGAAGGCCTGCCTAACTTTTAGCTTGGAACCTCACCTATTTCCCCCGGGGAACAATTTTCGTTGAAAATGTCATCAGTTGTCAGAATCATTGAGAATTTAGGATTACGATTTTTTCCATTCGTTCAAAACGAAAACCATCGATGTTGCCGAAAATTAGATCCACCGTTTGAGTTTCACGCGCAGCTCTTTAATTTCCGTCTTCCTTGGAATACGCCACCAACTCAGTCCCATGCAGTTGAGAATAGCGAGTGATTAGCGTCATAGAGTCCCGAAAAATTCCTTTCACTCTTAGAGAAAAACGAATTCCATATGGAATCACGGCCAGTTTCGGCTTGTTTTCTTTCCCTTTGAAAATACGATCCTGAATCCCCGTGATGAGCTTGAGTTTTTGGGGCGAGTCCGACTGAGTTGCTTCGAATTTTTCCTCTCTGTGTTAGTCTGGAGCTTTGAAAGACCTCGCTGTCTGGAGGCCTGCAGTGCTATCGGCGCTCGAGGATATAGCCTCTAACGCGCTGCAAGTTTGCAGTGTATAAGTACGGCTCTCCAATTAAACTGAGACATTACGAGGGTCATAAAGGGGCTTCAATAACTTGGGCCGTGTAATTTAGTGCACATAAATACGAATAAAGACTTGCTCGATAGAATGCAAGCGTGAATGCGTTCATAGAACCTCATTGAATGGTTCTCAAAAATTTGCATAACTATGAGCTACCTCACAAAATGCTAATGGTATTTTACCAACAAATCAACATTATTGTTCAGTATAACATAGTATTGTTGAGAGAATACTTGACAACCATTTTAATTCTTCTATAAATGGGGTCAATGAAGGCGTTTATAGGAGTACAAGCGCCGCTTTGGCACTCGCATGGAATTGAGAAATCTAATTGCCCTCTTGCTTTATTGTTAATACCGCATCCGCACATAGAGTTCGGTTCGAAAGTGTTGTGCATCGCGTTGTCTGCTGTCGGGCTGCTCGGACTCTGAAGCTGCTGCTGCAGAAGGAGCAATTGAAATGGGGCTGGATAAAATGAGGCTGGATAAAATGGAGCTGGATAAAATGGAGCTGGATAAAATGGAGCTGGATAAAATGGAGCTGGATAAAATGGAGCTGGAAAAAATGGAGCTGGAAAAAATGGAGCTGGAAAAAATGGAGCTGGAAAAAATGGAGCTGGAAAAAATGGAGCTGGAAAAAATGGAGCTGGAAATAATGGGGCTGGATAAAGTGGGGCTGGATAAAGTGGGGCTGGATAAAGTGGTGCTGGATAGAATGGTGCTGAATAGAGTGGTGCTGGATAGAGTGGTGCTGGATAGAGTGGGGCTGGATAGAGTGGGGCTGGATAGAGTGGGGCTGGATAGAGTGGGGCTGGATAGAGTGGGGCTGGATAGAGTGGGGCTGGATAAAGTGGGGCTGGATAAAGTGGGGCTGGATAAAGTGGGGCTGGATAAAGTGGGGCTGGATAAAGTGGGGCTGGATAAAGTGGGGCTGGATAAAGTGGGGCTGGATAAAGTGGGGCTGGATAAAGTGGGGCTGGATAAAGTGGGGCTGGATAAAGTGGGGCTGGATAAAGTGGGGCTGGATAAAGTGGGGCTGGATAAAGTGGGGCTGGATAAAGTGGGGCTGGATAAAGTGGGGCTGGATAAAGTGGGGCTGGATAAAGTGGGGCTGGATAAAGTGGGGCTGGATAAAGTGGGGCTGGATAAAGTGGGGCTGGATAAAGTGGGGCTGGATGAATTGGAGCTGGATGAATTGGAGCTGGATGAAATGGACCTAGATAAAATGTCAGAGTCAACTGTTTTCCAAGCTTTTGCCTCCAAATCAAGAATTTTACCCGGAGGAAAGTTTGCGAAATCCGATTATCATCCCTGGATACATGGGTTTTAATGCATGCGAAATGGGTGCCGCAACTTTTCAAGCTGATCAACTCCTTTTCCTAGAGCATCTTCATTTTCTCTCGGATAGAGAAATGTGCTTGCACGATAGATTCAAGAAATCATTTTTTGTGATATCAAATTCGGAAATTCATTCAAAACTATTGGCACAACTCATTCTGCTGTTTAGTTCCCTTCCCGCGTGTCTTCTTTTCCATTACGTCTAAGCGCGAGAGGAGACCCATTCCTCAAGCATGCAAATGAAAGGAATGGAGGTCAGCTCCCATGTACGTTCCGGTGCCATGGCTCTGCAATGCAATCGGGCTGCCCCCAAAATATATCAGCTCGGACCGTAATGGTTCCGACAAAAATTCTTCATTTTTTTTGCCCAAGTTCTTCGTTTCTGGGTCACTTTTTTCCCCAACAATTCGAACAGATGACCCCCCCAGTCTGGCTTCCTTTCGGCCAGCTTATTCAGAAATTTATTAGGCCCTTACGTAGGCCTACTTCAGAATCTAAGGAATGTCGCTCCAATTGCCGCAAATCAGATGAAATGGACTGATTTTCGGACCTGCAGTTAGAAACGTCCAATCTTTTACAAACTTTACTCTAAGGAATTCTTTTCTTCAAATGCTCAGTGATCATTAAAAACCAACTTAAAGGCAACGGAATTAGTGCTCCAGAGTAGACTTGGCCAGAAAATGAGTCCCACTGATGGAGTTCAATTCTCGAGCTGTGGAGAGATACTCCTCGCTCGCCCGGAACGTTTTAGGCAGAATTGAGTAGCGAAGTTTTTCTGTGTCGTCTTTTTGAACTTTGAGCTTTGAACAGAACTTTGGCGCATTGATCTAGTCCCAAGGCCTCAAGCTTACAGCTGATAGCGGTAGAGGACTTAGGCAAAGTTTAGAAATAAAACTGGTTTTTCAAAGAGGAAAGTTTTCTCTTCTAACTATCCATCCAGATACTGCTGGTCTGTTTTTCCGCATTAAACGTGCTATGCGCATGTCACATTTAAGTCTTACGTTGATTTTTCAATGGCAAGAAAATCAAAAAGCCGTCCATTTACGAAGAAACAAGTAAAGAGCTTTATGTCTCCAACATCACTCCGACTTAAAATAACTCATCTTCCAATTTAATTAGCCAGAGGCTGCAACACATAGTGATGGCTAGAAATATATTTTTCTAGAACATATGAAAACTCGAGTTCGTGAAGCCTTTAAGAATGATATTTTTATGATAGAAATTAGTTGCACGGATGCCCACAATACCATTAACTCGATTTTATGCTTGACCATAGAAGAATTTTGAATGATAAATTCAGAACCATCCAACATTTTCCTTCGAAATGAGCAGGGGAAAATTTCTTCGCATCTAGACATTTCGAGCTTTGCTCATCATTTTGAGACGAGAAATACAAAAGGGGTTTATCAGCTAATGAATAAGAAGCAAACATCTGTAGCATAACCGAGACTTTTCTTTAATCCAAATATTGGGGAATTTCCTCGAAATGATTGTTAACGATTCACTTTCAAGTTTTCAAAAACACTTATTTTAATCTTCAAATGAAACTTGACTACGAAAAATATCGAATCAAATATTCCTTGCTAATGTATAAAATTTATCAGCAATATTTTGATACCCAAGCTTATAAAATACTTTTCTATCTTCACCTTCTCCTTCATCCTTTATCGCCAGCGTTTCTGCACTAATAGTGCCGTGACTCATATTACCGTTTTTGCATTCACACTACCGTTCCTCATATTACTGTTTTTGTGCTGCTACTACTACTTTTGTACCCACAATCACCATCATTGGACTGACGCTGCCATCAGATTTTCACAGACATCCAAGTGAGGAAGGAACTGCCGAGTAGAAGTGAACTTCAAAGAACACAGTGAAATTTTTTTCACAAATAACACATTAATGGTATTCCTGGAAGAGGAGTCTATGGTCCTCTGAGGCGTTAAAGGGCTATAGTGATTTCCTCTCAATCTTTTTTTAAAGCCCCTGAATTCTTTAAATCGGTTAAACAGTCGCCTGGCACGAAGACTTAAATTTGCCCAGCGTAAAATACGTATGGTTGATTGCAGTGCAAAAGTTACAGTAAATTTTACGGTAAATCTAGATAGGGTCCTGCCGTGACAGGTCTACACGCTTTCATTGCGGCTTACTGATGTCATATTTTGTACGCGCCATTTCTGTCAAAAACTTGCAGTTCGTGCATTTATCGCCACTCGATGTTGAGTCATTTCAATGGCTTCTAAAATTCGGTCCACCTTTTCATGAGATCCCTCGTCTCTTGACCCACTCTCTGTTTGAATCTTTACTGTTTCGAATGTGTTCGTGTATTTTACTTGCAATGTTTCAGCGATCTTTTTGTGAGTATGTGTTTATAGAGAATTCTGCTCAGAGGACTGAGTCATTGGTTCTCACCCTTGTTTCGTCCCAATTCCTTCTCCTGCCGTAGCTATGTAAGCAACTTAGGCTGTGCTGTGTCGCTGTATATTTCCTGAAATATGTTGTGGTTTTTTAGTCACGTTTCTTGATTTGCCCTTACCTAGTCAATACTCTCATGTCTTTGATTTTTCCCCCACAAACAGGCAAGTCACGTCAGAGACTTAAACTATAATCCATTTTTTGTTCATAAGCACCAACAGTGTGGTCAAAATTTATTTAGAGATTTACTTTTCGATTGATTTATATTGTTCTTCTTACTTTCTTTGAGCGGTTGAAGCATCGGAACATTTTGTATGAGTTTTCTCCGTGAATTTTAAATATTAATAATCATTAAGTGATGCAGATAACTTCTCTGCGTCTGTCATCTGAAGGGTAGCAAAAATCACCATTTTCAAAGTGCAACAATGGAACCGGGTGCTTAGAATTTTTCTCAAACTGACAATGAACAACAGAGAATTTTGTCCAATTGATTACATGTTCTAAATTCGATTGAATACTTATTATATTTTAATCATTATTTCATTATTCAATTCATTCATTTATCAATTAATTCATTGATTAATCAATTCATTCATTCAACAATCAATAAATTGATTCATTCCTTAATAATTCATTAATAAAGCAATGCACATTGAAATACGCCTAAAGAATATGGTAGGCACTAACTGAATCATTTTCTCATTTCTGTTTTGCAGGGCTCCACGGGCGCAGCATCGAACGAGCTTTCCAGCGAAATGCCCTCCCCCACCCCCACCTACACACCTCCCGAGGCGTTCATGGAAGATTCATCTTCAGTTTTCAGACCTGATGCTGGAATGTGTTCTGCGTCAGCCAATTGGAGCCCTTCTACGCGGGATGACAGCCAATCACGAGCGAGTGCAGGGCTTTTAGTAACCGATCACGTGCCCAACGTTCAAGTCAACCCTGGTGACCCGTTGAACAGATCCAATTTGCCCTACGTCACTCCTATTGAGAACATTCTCGACCCTACAAATGTTCCTTCTGCCAAATACAAGCCGAATTTACTCAGCAACCCGAGATCAGCATCTACCATCGATTTTGATCAAATAAAAAGCTCATTTCCCTCTTCTTCATCTGGAGTGCCGTCAAGTGACTCAATCAACACAATATGCGGAGTGAAGCCATTAACAAAATATTCGTCCGCAACTAACATAATCCCGAGACTTGCAGAAGCCCCGTGCTGTACCGACCAGCAGCACACTCCTCACAAGCTCCATCATAAACATCACCATCATCATCATCCACATCAAGATCAGACTGCTCAAAAATCAGCGAAAACACCTCAGCATTACGGTCCGTGTCCGCATTCTCATGAAAATATTTCTGTTCCAAATTTAAAATCGTCGATGTCATCACAAATTCCAAAAGTAGACAATAATCCGAACACAAATAAAGGGAGTTGTCACTGCCAGCCGCAGGGCGATGACGGAGATCGTAGAAGGTCCAAAAAATCTTCTCCAAAAAACAGTGAGAGCGTTAATTCTTCAGAAAGTTCAGTTTAGCGAAAAGCTAGTGTGACGGCTTAGTAAAACATATTATTGAAATAATGACTGTTTGAAAAGGTTGTGTGTCAATAATATTACGGTACTTTACTGATAAATAATTAGATTTTAGGTCATTTGTACTCTGTTCTTGAAAATAATTGAATGAATATGACAAAGATGATTCGCCACAAGATGCTCCTTGGAACAGCGGAAGCTGGTGAACCTTGATCAAATAGTAAATTATATCATTCCTAAGCGAGCTAGACGAAAAGTTTTAATTTGGAATGCCATAAGCTGTATTAAAAAGAAATAATTTATTTCATATTTTACAATGAGGGACGAAAATTGGGGATTTACGAGCGAAAATACAGCGCTTGGATCAGCGGTCTGAAGTTCTTCTAGTCAGGCAACACTGAAAGCATCTGAGAGGTGTTCTGTTCTGGTTGTTTAGGTGATGTGCTGATTGATATTCACCTTCCGTCTTCTTTGAAATATTTACTGACGTTTTATTAAGTTCATGTTTCGATTGACGCAGGGATGGGAGAAAATATAGACTGAGAAAAGGATGAACGTAAAAGAGAAAGAGAAAAAGGGAGGAATGAGGGAAGAAAGGCATAGGCAAACGATAACGTAATAGGAGACTGAGAGAAAAACAACGTTGAATTAAGAATTATAACGGTGAATAAAAATAACGAGATCAAGTAGACAAAGAAAAGAAACAGCGACAGGAATGGAAAAATAAAGAAGTGAAAGGGGATCTACGGAGCAGTTAAAAATTGTTTCAAGTTTCAAACTGGAAGCCAGTTGGTTCAGGGTCATGCAATTCATCATTGGGTACAAAACTCATTCATTTCTGCTAATGGTATTTGAACGCTTCAAATTTATGCGCCATCGCTCTTACTTTTTTTTTGCTGGAAGCAGTTTGACGAATGAGTAAATTTGTTATAAAACACTTGATCGCTAATTTAGAATCTTTTCTTTTTTTGTGACTTCCTCATATAATTTGTATTAAAACAAATGATCATTGTAATTGATGTAATTTTATTAAAGTGAAAAAAACGTGTCCTTAGTGTCGTCACTAACTTTTGGAGTGATCATTAATGAACGCAATTAAAAAATTTGACTTATTTAGCTCAATTTTAGCAATGCTAGTTAGTTACACAAATTTATTGACTGTTTAATAGGCCAAGCGCAGCTAAGTTAGCTATGACCGAAGCTGTCTTTAAATTGGATTATTATTATTTTCAGTTGCTTACAGATTTTAAAGCGCACTTTAGAATTCGTCATTAAAATTCATTTCTCAGCAATGTTCTATATGTATTTAGGTGCAACAGCGAGCTGCGTTTCCAATGGTTTTACTTTCCTCGCAGAGCGACTCGTTCTGAATGTCAAGTGTGTTCTTATAGTAAAAATTCGACTAATGCAGGAATTAATTGGCATAATTAATTGATCACATTACAAACGGACGTTTGATCATCACGTCTGCGCACGACTTTCCCTCCCTGAAAGTGCTATATAATAATATTAAAGTACTTTTGTGAACCAATACGAAATGAAGAGCTAATTGCAGTATAAATATCGCGAAAATTTGTAGAAACTTGCAAATTGGCAGGCTGCGTGAAGCAGAGCTAATACTATACCTTGTCCTGGAGCTGAAGAACTACACTATACGCTTATAAAGTAATGTATATAAAAGAATTGCATAGCTGTAAGCAAATTATGCTTGTTTTAGAGGCATTAAAGGCCGTAATTAAGTGAAACAAAACACAGCCCCATGTAACCGTTTGTTTTAAAAGCAGTAAAACCCGTACGTGAAAGAAAGCACAGCCATACATAGAAAGTAATTCATTTGAATTCTATACGGCGTGCCAATTCTTGCAAATGT